>OX451736.1:71726849-72452861 GCA_948472305.1 Vicia faba | reverse complement strand
TCGATTCTTGAGCTTAAACAATGTAAAAGCTCAACTTGGTTTGGGAACCCAATCATCAAAAGTAGGATGTTTTTAGGTCTATATTTTGGTGATCTGAGTAGGATGTTTTTCTTTTAAGATTAATAGTTATTTACTTTATGGTATATAGATTTTTTTGATTCTCTTTAAAAAAATTTATTTGATATATTTTTTAAAATGTTAAAATTCTAACTTTTTACTTTCTAGATACAAATATTACTCTCTATAAAACACTTTTTTTTATTTATCCCCTTCATTTTTATACGTTTAGGAGGTACCAAAAAATTATAAAAAATAATCATTTTTTTTTAAAAGAAGTAAATCAGAACTCGTCTATATTGCAGAGAAATAAATGACTATTAATCCATTTTTTTTATTATTATTTACTTAGACTCCCCAATTAATTGACATTTTTTTATTTATTATATTTACTTAGACTCCCCAAATAATTGACATTTCAATCTATCAAGTAGAATGTGGTTGTGGTGTTCATATTTCACCTGAATTTTCCATGTTGGACCATCTTTAAATGGTGTTATCTACTTTTGAATAAAAAATCACACATTTTAGAAGAATTTTGTGTTGAACTTTTGGATTTTTTGTATGAGACACATCAAATTTTAGACAAATCACATTTAATTTTATTCTTTAAGAATTCATAGCAACATAAAATCTCAATCCCAATTAAATTTATAGGCACATATATGTATATTGTTCTTATAGTTTGAATGTAAATCGCATAATTCATTAATAATGTTTATATTTTGCGCCCTAGTCTAGATTTATTAATAAAACATTTAATTAATTTAAATCAATTTTTATGGCTTAACAATTGGCCATCAAAAAAATTGAGGAAATATACATTCATGTTTGTCCTAAATGATTCATGCCCATTATTTAATGATGTCAGGTCATCCATTATAATCGAAGGGTATTATAGAATTTATATTATTGTATTTTGGACTGGCCAATAATTAGAATTGACCCAACCACTTCTATCTTTGGTATGATCAAACATTCTGGTCGATCACGCCCCTGAGCACATGATCAGCTATGTCCGAAATATACGTCTGACCAGATCAACGAATGTCTCCTGTGAGTTCGACATGAGTCAGACAGACACCCAGGAAACGACCAAACCGGCCATTTGTCTGTAATCCTCCTCCTCAGAACAAACGGCTACTTACGAGCATACTTGTCCATTTTCATCCATTCCTGGCAATTACCTATTTTTGCAAACCCGCATGTCTAGGCCCAAAAATAGGAAACAATGGCTACGCACCGGGGGAGCATCATATAAATCCTCACACATGTGAGGGTCGGAGATCCAATATCGGATATCCAATATTCATCTCTGAAATCCTAATACTTTTCTTGTATCTCTTTGCTATGACACTTACTTGATCGTCAAAGTGCCTCGCAGGTACAACCCCTCCCCTTTTCTCAAGTTTCCAGCCCGTCAAAGATCATCCTCCGGCCATCATGCAGATTCTGATCAACCGGTAAGATCAGTGGCACCGTCTGTGAGAACTATCTTCCTTGTTTTCTCTTCCCCGGAATTTGAAAACCAAAGATCCTTCTCATTCATCAATCATGGTCGACCATGATGATCACCAACTATCTGGAATGATTGTGCTCTCCCTGACACGCAAGACCGACAGAAGCCAAGGACATCCTTACCTCGAGGATAACTTCAGCGCCCGTGACGGACATACTACGTCCCCAGATTTCATCAACGCTGATTACGACAACAATTTATTCTTAGACGAATAGTTTCCCAAGAATCCTGTCGAATACCAGCTCGAGATTCTACAATCGGTCCTCGCTCAGAATGCCGACCCAACAATAGCATCACTGATCGCTGCCCTTAAATAAACCAACTCCCTCATCCTCTAGCAGAGAAAAAGGATGGGGGCTCTGGAGCAGAAACAGTCAAGGTCTCCCCCTCGGAGACACCGACGACATAAGTCCTCAAGCATATCGCCTCCCTGAGGAGGGCGTCCTCCAAAAAAGTAATGACTCGACGTTTCTTTCCATAAGAAGCATGATCGAGCATCTCCCAATAAGGATAAAGACTCTTCTCCTTTTAAGAATATGAAGAGCACATGCAGAGACGACCGCAGCAGGTCACTACCACCCAAACTGAGGCGACGAGGGCAGAGCCCCTCCCCTCGATGAGATAATGACGCCCGACTGTTAGTTGAAGATTTCAAAATTTGAGAAAGTTGATTTGAGAAAATCATGTTTCAAAGGATGGCATGAAACTTGGCCTTATAAAGTTATTTTGTAAAGTTTATTCTTATAGTTCGATATGTCAAAATGAAAATCAGAGTCCAAAGAATGAAATCATATTTCAATATATGTGAAGATCGCTTTGATAATCACGTTAGATAAATTCAAAGTTTCGAGCAGGAAAAGTTTGAAATTCAAACTGATGCGTTTTTTCCAGGAGAACACGTGGAAGCTTCAGAATGTATGCGTTTGAAAATTTCGAACGTGGCGTGATCTCATAGAAAGACCGTTAGGGTTGAATTAGTATAAATATGATTCTTAGATGTTAGGATTCAATGTGTTCACATTGTATACAAATTATTTAATACTCAAAATATCGGAGCGAGAGAAAAGAGTTAGCTGATAATGTATGTGTAAGAACACCATAAGTTTATTTAAAGTCATTTTATCAAGAAAAAGTTACTTTAACAAATTTTGTTGAACTTTCCTTATTAGCATTGCCTTTTGTGATCGGTGGAAATAGAACTGACTGTTTTTTAGCTGGTTTCGCGAAATGTCGCGGTAAGCAGGAGTCGCCACCGTCTTTTATTTTCTCCAACATGGACAGGACAAAAGCACAACAAAATTCCTTATGAGATTGTCTCTCGGTTCGGGAGGTAGATTTATAGAAAGGGAAGGTGTTAGCACCCTTTCTATCCATGGTTATCCATGGGCTCTTAGATACTTGCTCTTATGTTTTCAAAATGTTTGCTTTTCAAAATGTGAGTGGGTTTGAAAAAGTTTCTTTGAAAGATTTCTGAATAACTCTTGTATCTGTCCTCAAGAGTGTTTGAAAAAATTGTTTTGAAAGTTTTTTGAAAGTGTAGGGTGTGAAAAGTATTTTTGTTTGTTTTTGAAAAGAGCAAGTATCTATGAGTCATCTACCTACCCTAAGGAATTAAGCTGTGTAAGTGTCGTTTAGATAGTGCTATCCCACCATTGAGAGGTGGGTAGCACCATCGTTGGAGGTGTTCGGGTCAATTCGATTTTAGGGACAGTGTGGTCACCGAAGCAACAGTAGGACACCTTAGAAGCTACCCTTATGTCCTTGATCCTTTTTTAATCCGAGGCAACCGTTTTGAGGCAACTGTTTCGAGGCAACTATTTCGAGGCAACTGTTTTGAGGCAATTGTTTCGAGGCAATTGGATCATGGACATAAGGACCGCTAAGACGTCCTATACTTGACGACCACGTTTCGAAGGCAACAAGTGAGGCGTACCCTAGAAGTGGTGTGTGCATTGTGTGTTGTATTCATGTTAATGTTTGTCTTTGTTATTAGTGAGCTACGAGTTGTTTTTATTTACATACATTCTTTCATGCAATTAACATTTAAGGGGTGCGGAAAGTAAATTGCGGAAACATAAATCCTACGCTATTACAAGGCGCGGGTCTATACATCGCCAAAAATTACAAAGACCCGTTCTTGAGTAAATGAGTACGGAAAGTAAATAAAAACAGTAAAAGTCCTAATTACTATTACATGTCTTGGAAGCAATTACATAATAATAAACTATGCGCGAAATAAAAATTAAATCGGAATGTTCTAAGGGTGTTGACCCCTTTTAGGAAAAGAAATTGATTTTTTTTTGGTCTTTTTTGTAATTAAAATGAAATTAAAGCTAATTAATGCCTAATTAATTAATTTAATTAAAGAAAATATTTTTTGTTTTTTATGTTTTTAGGAAATAAAATAAAAAGAAATAAAATTAAAAGTTAATTTACCTAATTCTAGATCTATTTTAATTTTTTAAGAAAAGGAATTAAAATTGCCTAATTAAACTATTTTGGTTAATATTTATTTACAAAATAAAATAATAATAATAATAATAATGTTAATTCTATTTTTTGGTTTTTTTATGAAAATGTGTTAATTAAGTTAATTTGTTAATAATAATAAAAATAAAAAAGGTTAGAAATTAAAATAATAGAAAAACAAAACAAAATGAAAAAAAAAGCAGTAAAACCAAGGGGGGGTGTGGGCTGAAATTTGGAGGTGTTGAATTGAGAATTGTGGCCCATTGAAAGCAAACTCGTTTGACTTTTTTGATCACCTATGCCCACGCTGACTCCAGAATATGGTGTTCTACGCTTTTGGCCCTTGGATCTACCTCCAATGACACTTGGCTGCGCTGGGATGTGAGACTTATGATGCACCTCATATTGGAATATGCACAGGAAAACGTTGAAGAAAATAATATGGAGATTATAGGGGACCTGGGAAGAACTTACAGCGCGGAATGAGCCTCAGGACTTGGCAAAGGTTGCTTTAGCCACGTGCTTGTTTTGATCTGAAGATGCTCGCAACTATGTTTTAGAACTCTCACTTTTTGAATAATTTTTGGTTTTGCTCTTGGCCGTTTCTGCACACACTCTTTTTTGAATGAGGTTGGGAAGGCTTGTATATATAGTAATGTAAAGTGTATCAATAAGAATAATGGTCATTAAGCTTATGCAATTATGTTCTTGATTTCCTCCATAACCAACATTGAAACAACTTGCCTTTTGTGTCAAAATTTGAATTTCTTGCTTGGATTAGGCCTTGCACGAATTTGGAAGGTGAGTGATGGTGTATCAAAGCATTTCAATACAAAATATATCCTTTAATTAATTTTCTTGATTTTCATTTGAATTTTAAAGATTTAAAATAATTTAAATCAAATAAAATTAAATAAAAATGGAAAAATTAACTTTTAATCTTGAAATAAATTGTGGGACACGTGGGAGGCATGGCCAAGCTGAAACAAGTGGAAAAAGTGGGCCCCTTTTGTCAAAAATGAAGTTTCAAGGATAGTTGATTTTGGCCATTTCACAAAAATTTCCCAACTTCTTCAATGCATATCTTGCTCAATTTTAAAGCTATGAACATGTTCTTGGATATTTTGGAAAGGTCTTGAAGTCCTCTAACCAATGTCTTTGGTCCCATGTCATTTTGATTTACCAATCTCAAGTTTTCGTCTTTAACTCAAAGTGCCTTTTTGTTGACTTTTGAAAATGACCTATAATGTTGAAATTGATAACTTTTTGTGAGAGCATTTCTTGGACTTGGAATGTGAAGATGAGTTGTAGGAAATGTCTTCCCCTTCAAGATGAGAATTGGATGGGATTTTTCTGATGAACCATGAAAATGTTATGCCTTGGTCAAGTTACAATTGACTTTTCAGCTGTCCAAAAATGGAAACTTTTGCATCTTGATGATTTTTGAGCCATTCTTGTGGAATCATGATCAAGACTTGATCAAATGATGATTGTGGCTTCAAAATAAGATGTTGACCAAAATTTTTGACTTTTGACTGCCAAATGACCATTTTACCCCTACAGTTGATTGTGGAGCAACTAGGACCTTTGACTGTGCAACTTGACCTTGTGAGCCTTGAAACTTGACATGTAGGTGCTTGACAATGTATATGAGCATATGGGACTTGATTGAGCCCTTGAAAACCTCAACTTTCTTTGCAAGAACCAAAACCCTAGTTTGACTGGCTTAGGAGAGTGGTTGACTGTGTAGCCCTTGAGAAGACTTGAGCAAATTGAGATGATGCTTGTCAAAACTTTGAAGATTATGGGAGGGCAAAGTTTGGGGTACAACAGTTGCCCCTGTTCAATCTTCTTAGACCTGAGGATGTAGATTGGCTTGTGTGCCTTTCGTGATCCGAAGGTGGAAGATGATTGAACACTAGAGTGCCCAGAAATTTGCACTCACAAAGTTGAGTATCAGCAGTGCGGTGTAGGGAATGGGCTTACAGATGCCATTTGGAGAGATGATGGGTAGGAGGATGGGCTTATAGATGCCATCTGGAGATGTGACAGAACCTTGTCGGGAATGGGCTTATAGATTCCATTTGGAACTGTAATGGGAGGATGGGCTTATAGATGCCATCTAGGTGTCGATCGCGTAAGAGATTCCTTAGCGAGAACTTGCGTACCTGAGAAAGAAAGATAATTACCTGGCCTGTTACAGGTGTTGATCTTCAAACTTTTCATGCATACGTGCCCTGGCTGGATACAGGTATCGAATCTACAATCTCTTCAGACGTGCCCTGGCTGGTTACAGGAATCGAATCTGGAAATAGTCGTCAACAGATACGCCCTGGCAGGATACAGGAATAGGATCTTCAAACTCTTCAGACGTGCCCTGGCAAGATACAGGAATCGAGTCTGGAAATAGTCGTCAACAGATATGCCCTGGCTGGATACAGGAATCGGATCTTCAAACTCTTCAGACGTGCCCTGGCAGGATACATGAATCGAGTCCGGAAAATAGTCGTCAACAGATACACCCTGGCAGGATACAGGAATCGGATCTTCAAACTCTTCAGACATGCCCTGGCAAGATACAGGAATCGAGTCTGGAAAATATTCGTCAACAGATACACCCTGGCTGGATATAGGAATCGGATCTTCAAACTCTTTAGACGTGCCCTGGCAAGATACAGGAATTGAGTCTGGAAATAGTCGTCAACAGATACGCCCTGGCTGGATACAGGAATCGGATCTTCAAACTCTTCAGACGTGCCCTGGCAAGATACAAGAATCGAGTCCAGAAAATAGTCGTCAACAGATACACCCTGGCAGGATACAGGAATCGGATCTTCAAACTCTTCAGACGTGCCCTGGCAAGATACAGGAATCGAGTCTGGAAATAGTCGTCAACAGATACACCCTGGTAGGATACAGGAATCGAGTCTGGAAATAGTCGTCAACAGATACACCCTGGCAGGATACAGGAATCGGATCTGGAACTTCAAAAGGTTTTTGATGAATGAATCAGGGACGATTACTACCTCAACAAGACGATGAGAGAACCTTGGACGATTACTACCTCAACGGGACGATGAGAGAACCTTTGACGATTACTACCTCAACAGAACGATGAGAGAACCTTGGACGATTACTACCTCAACGGGACGATGAGAGAACCTTGGATGATTACTACCTCAACGGGACGATGAGAGAACCTTGGATGATTACTACCTCAACGGGACGATGAGAGAACCTTGGACGATTACTACCTCAACGGGACGATGAGAGAACCTTGGACGATTACTACCTCAACGGGACGATGAGAGAACCTTGGACGATTACTACCTCAACGGGACGATGAGAGAACCTTGGACGATTACTACCTCAACGGGACGATGAGAGAACCTTGGACGATTACTACCTCAACGGGACGATGAGAGAACCTTGGATGATTACTACCTCAACGGGACGATGAGAGAACCTTGGACGATTACTACCTCAACGGGACGATGAGAGAACCTTGGACGATTACTACCTCAACGGGACGATGAGAGAACCTTGGACGATTACTACCTCAACGGGACGATGAGAGAACCTTGGACGATTACTACCTCAACAAGACGATGAGAGAACCTTGGATGATTACTACCTCAATGGGACGATGAGAGAACCTTGGACGATTACTACCTCAACGGGACGATGAGAGAACCTTGGACGATTACTACCTCAATGGGACGATGAGAGAACCTTGGACGATTACTACCTCAACGGGACGATGAGAGAACCTTGGACGATTACTACCTCAACGGGACGATGAGAGAACCTTGGACGATTACTACCTCAACGGGACGATGAGAGAACCTTGGACGATTACTACCTCAACGGGACGATGAGAGAACCTTGGACGATTACTACCTCAACGGGACAATGAGAGAACCTTGGACGATTATTAACTCAACGGGACGATGAGAGAACCTTGGACGATTACTACCTCAACGGGACGATGAGAGAACCTTGGACGATTACTACCTCAACGGGACAATGAGAGAACCTTGGACGATTACTACCTCAACGGGACGATGAGAGAACCTTGGATGATTACTACCTCAACGGGACGATGAGAGAATCTTAGGCGACTACAACCTCAGCAGAATGATGAAGGAATCTTGTACGTCTTCTACCTCAAAAGGTAGAGACTTTTATCTGTTGATCGTTTTTTCCTGAAAAAGTAATGAGTTAGTTGTATGCAATGTCATAATGTATGACATGCATGATGTCATGATGTTCTCAAAAATAAATGAGATTGGGGTGATATGATGCGTGTATGCATGTATCATAATGTATGACAATGTGATGTTTATGAATGTATTTTCGTCTAGGAAAATAAATCCTTGACGAATGCCGGGAGCTGAATCCTGGGATGATGTTGGAAGAGTAGCGTTCTTTCTTTCAGCTGGGGATAATGGTTGCAAGAATAAACCGGTAGGAGAAGATGACTCCATCGGGGAATAAACCTGTTGGAGAGATTACTCTGCGGGGAATTACTTTGTAGGAAGAGATACTTCGCTGAGGTTTTGATGATAACTCCGTTGGGGATTCTGCTGATGAGCTCTGTTGGAAGATCTGATGAACTTCGCTGGGGATAGGAAGAACTTCGCCGAGGACGGTCTTTCCGTTAATTAGCTGAGGATAACCCAGTTATAAGCTTTGGTGGGGAATAACCTTCTAAATAAAGTCGGGGAGAGGCTCTCATACTCTGCAGGTGATAAGCTTCCAGAATCTACCGGGGATAAGCTTCCTACTGGGGAGATTGATTGAACTTTCCTGGGGAAACTTTTGAGATTGCACTGGGGAAGTGGCTCCACTGGACGTTCTGTATACCACCAGGGAACAATCTTAGATCAAGATTGTCGGGGATGCTTGCTAGGAATGTTTGTGTACTCCGTTGGGGAATGTTGAGATCTTCTAGAGGATAACCCAACTCCTTGAGGCTGACAGTAGATTAACTCTGCTCGGGGGGAGTGTTGTTGACTTGCCGGAGATATTGTGCCTTTTCGGGGCTGATCGGAGACCAACTCTGCTTGGGGAGAGTATGGCTGATTCTTGTCTTACTCCTGGGGAGTGAAGGTATCCTGGTTACGTTCTTCAGCCGAACATACCTTATACCTGGAGGACAGAGCAACTTGTACAATTTGGACCATTCTGATTGCCCCAGCTTCTGTGGGAGAAGGTACCTGTGGAGGTGTTCGACCACTGCCGATTGACAAATCTTCTTCTGGTAGGCAAGTGACGAGGTGACGGGACATAGTCGTACGCTGTGATCCCTAACTTTTGCCTGGACTGCCCTTTCGGGTTTTCAGTCCACCGGGATACCCATTTTTGCCCAAGCCGCCTTTTCAGGTTCTCGACTTGCCGGGTGTACATATTTTTTTCATTTCATCCCTTATTTTTGCCTAGATGTGTCAACCTAGCGGGTCTTTGCTTATGCGTAGTGTTTTTTCAATTATGTTCGTGCTCTCAGGATGCAGGGAGTTGTCACTGTCAGTAGTGCAGTGTTACCATGCAACCAGAAGATCTTCGTTTGATCGTCCAATGCCCCAAGTGATCCAGATGGAGATTTGCCCCAAGCTGGTTGGCCTTTTGAGAGATTCTTCGAATCTTGACCTAACTGCCCCAGATGATGGACAATGATCGTGTCTGCCCCTTGGTTGGAAGTACTTTTGTTCACTTAGATATTCGTCGTGCGAATTTCTCTGCTGTTCGAACCAATAGTCATATGCAAACAGTGTTAGATCAAGAATGCAAAGCTTATGTCTGTCTTGATGTTTTTGAAAATGCATTTTTCAGTAAAACAAGCAAATTTTGTAAAATGTGATGTCAACTCTTTATTTTATAGCAAGCCTTAAGGAGTCAGGATACCTTTGGTAACAGTATGCTTTCGAACTAACCCATGCTTCAGCTAGGACTTTTAAGGGTTGTAGCGTGGCCTGGTTCACGGTTTAAGAAACAAAGGATAAAGGCTCAAATTTTAGTTGTACCCACCCGTTCTTCGTGATGTTCTTCAAATCTAAACTCAGTTGATCGTGCGTCAGACCTTGTTTGAGTCTTTGTCCTGATATTCCCATGATGGTTCGGATGTTGACATTTTATTTTGAATAGGCAGTCATTCTTTTTTTTTGGTGGAGGGTTTGTAGGACCTCTTTCTTTTTGATTTCGTTATCCCTGTTTTTGCCTGAACTGTTTCAGTCAGCGGGATGCCCCAGTTTTCGTAAGTCCCTGATGGGGTTTAATCTGTAACGTATAGCCTAAATGTAGTACTGCAAGTGTACAGCCTATCGAAGTAATATATAAGATTATCGAACCACAGAGACCAATTGTCAATCTATCAACTCTATTGCTAAGGTGCTTATCTAAGGCGAACAAGAATATTGATGTGAGTGCAGTGCACAAAGTAAATAAGCGAGGTAAATAACAGTTTAAGAGACAGGTTGGAATGTAAATCAT
Organism: Vicia faba; assembly: GCA_948472305.1. Classification (NCBI taxonomy): domain Eukaryota; kingdom Viridiplantae; phylum Streptophyta; class Magnoliopsida; order Fabales; family Fabaceae; genus Vicia; species Vicia faba. The sequence continues at coordinate 72,442,327 of OX451736.1, read as the reverse complement.
GTAATCAGATATTGGTCCGGTCATGCGTAGATGAACCTACTTATGGGGCAGTATTTTCTATTGATAGCAAAGAATCAGTTTAACGGGAACTTGTAGCTTTTGACTACTAAGAACCGAGTTTACTCTTTAAATTAAATTCCTTTATTGTCACATATAAAGGGTGCCTTCCGCGTTAAAGAGGTAAACCTATTTTTAAGAAATTGATAGTTTTGACTTAACAGAAAAGTGATCTTACTCGGAAAGATTAACTTAAAGAGACTTTTGGCTTTTGACCAAGAGTCAGATTTCAAACCTACAAACGCGTCCGAAAATAGTTTCAAAATCGTTTTCTAAAAAGGTCAATGATTCCTATTTAACCAATCAACGGCTCTCGCTCTTTTTGTTTGGTTAAATAATAATCAAGTCGTATCATTAGTTTGGACGGCTTTCGATCTTACCCAATAAACATTAAAACACAATTGACTTAAATTAGAAGCAAAACATCCCCAGAGTATTTTCACTAGCATGATAATTGGAACACAACCACAATGACAATCATTACATCCTAACCTTTATAGTTTAGCCAGACATAATAAGTGCGAGTCTATAAAACGTGTAGATTATGGTAAGAGCATTTAAAGTCTATAAAACGTGTAGACAATGGTAAGAGCATTTAAAGTCTATAAAACGTGTAGACTATGGTAAGAGCATTTAAAGTCTATAAAACGTGTAGACTATGGTAAGAGCATTTAAAGTCTATAAAACGTGTAGACTATGGTAAGAGCAATTAAATAAAGAAATGCAATAAAATAGAACCTTGCTCCGGTCGAAGACTTGAATCTGATACAAATCTACGGAAAAGTAAGGCTGGTATGATGAACTTCAACCAAAGTGCTCCAAGACTCGATTACAACTCAATCTACACCGCAATAACTCCCCGATGTGAAGAGATTATTACTTTACAGAAACTGATAGTATATGGCTTAAGATTGTACTAAGCTTGGATGAAACTAAAGAATGAGAATCGAAAGCTATTTATAGAGGAACTTTGAGGTGCGTAAGGACCAGTATGCCCCTTAACTTCTTTTGAGCGGGAACCTTTTTGTGAAGGCCGCGGGCGCGGTGAGGGTGGCCGCGGGCGCGGTGCCTGGAACCGCCACATCATGGGAACGTGGCAGTTGATCTCTGGGTGAAAGTAGGCCACGTCATCGCGTTCCCTGTAGCCAGCGCGGTGCTGAACGCCATAAGTGCAGAATATCTTGAAAAACCCTAATTTCTTGGCGTTTTGGCTCGTTTCTTCACAGGAGGCTCTGAAATGACAAGAATCCTGAAAACAAAGGAAAAAGGAACATAATACGAGAAAATGACAATAAAAACTAAGGAAAACATGTGATATTTGAGTCAGAAACATAGTGCGATTTAGTGCGATCAAATCCTCCCACGCTTAGACCTTTGCTTGTCCTCAAGCAACAACTCTTAAAAGTAGATGAAAGAAAATTATGGTGTATACAGGTTTTGGGGAAAGAGGGCTTCTAAGTCCGAGTAAGGGTGTGTTGTCAGGCACTGACAATCTGAATCAAAGGTATCGTAATTACACTACTCGCAGAAATGCGGACATAAACCTCATAAGTATACAGATCGATCCTAATATCCTTACTATGCTAAGACTTCCCTTTTTTACGAGGTCCTTTTTCATTCAGGCGCAATCACATTAAGCCCGTTATCCGTACATACTCATGGTGTAGTGACCGGTTAGTGACTCTGATCTCAAGTGATGGGATTCTGGTACAAGAGTTGGTTTAATCCCTTTTTATTTTACCCATTTGTAGTTGCGGGGGATCGGACCGTAGTCTGCCCTACCAAGTTCAGCACCAGATACCTCTGAACCAACTACAACAGATATGCCTTATATATATTTTTTCTTTGTTTTTGTTAGTGCTTACAACTTTCTTGAGTTGAGTAATCTTTGTGAGGATCACCCAACTCGTAGTCGTATTCATACTTTATTTTATAACTTTTAAGGCAAAATAGAGATCATCCACTTATATTCATCGATCCCACACTTAGAGCATGCTTAGGCCGGAGCTGACTGCTAAGATAAACTACTTGAAGACCTATTTGTACAGTTTTATTCAAAATCATAGCATATTGAGGAGAAAGGATCTAATCTAAATATATAAAAAAAAAGCTTATGGTGTAAAAATGATAACGAATTTTTCAAAAAGTGAGTGTCCGAGAAACAGACCCTATCTAAGACCTGTCTCATAGCCCAAATCCTAAAAAACAACCATAAATCTTTGAAAAGCGAAAAATTTGTAAGTCTAAAGGATGGGGGAAATGAAGGGGTACACTACGCAGAAAGACTCGCCTATCACATGCATTTTATTAACTACGAATATATAAAAAGAAAAATGCAGAAGGGAAATAAAAGCAGGAAAAACGGGAAATAAAAGCGAAAAATAAAAGCGAAAAACGGGAAATAAAAGCGATAAATGCTCCTCCCGCACTTAAATCAGACATTGTCCTCAATGTTCCAAAATAAGGTAGGAGGAGGTACCTGAAAACACTAGTGGGGGCCACTAGGACCTTCACCATCCTGGTTGGTACGACCGGAACGGCGGCTACGGCTGCGACGGCGGCTATCTCGGTCCAAAACAAGTTGCTCCAATCGCTCTGACAAGGCGGCATTTGCCGCCTGTAGCTCTTGGGTCCTACCAATGAGGGTGCCTTGGGTTGCCTCCATCAATTGGAAGTGACGAGCGTATGTGGTCTGGTGTAGGTGCTGTTCTCTCTGAAAAGCCAGCTGACTTTCCATAATAGTGCGCAGAGAGCTAGCATTTTGTTCTTGGGACGCTTGCATGAAGGCCATGTTGTCGGCCGCCTGTTGCTGCAAGGTAGCAAGGAGGGTGTCCCTCTGGGCCTCTCGGGCCATATGCTCACGCCACATGTCCTCAGTGACATGGAAACTAGGAGCTGTACCTGCATGTGGGTTATAGGTAGAAGGTGTCGTGTGTGGTGGTGAAAAATGGGGTGGTTCCTCTGTTTGGAAATCGTACTCATCATCAGTGTTGTTACCCTCGTTTAAAGGTAGATTTGGGGGTAACGGACCAATAAAAGCAGGAGCGTTGAGATCGTAGGTCCAGTTACGCTCAAATCTAATATCAGTACGACGGGTGCAAGGCATAACAATACTGGGTATAGCAGCACCTCCAACCATGAGGAAGTAACCACCTTCCTTCCTCGTCTTGCATAAACGCATATCCCTGAAAAATTTAAGATTTGCAATCCGAGGAGGAAGTGGTTCTAGGGTAGCAAGTTCCGTATCCAATCCTATGGCACGGGCAATAGTGGTAATCAGTCCACCAAAGGAAATCGGCCCACCTTTTCTTAAAACATGGTGCATGTGGGCAATCATGAATGGGACGGGATTAACTTTGGTGTCTGTGAGGCAGCTCTGCATGATAATTAATTCTTTAGCATTCACCTTGTTTGGGTTTTCCCGAGCAAAGATGGTGGATGCTAAAAGAAATCTAAAGAAACGAAGGGCAGGATTGTGGATGTGAGAAGCAAGAAGGCCATCAAAAGATGTTGCATTTTGTTTAGTAATTCTGGCCCAAAATGCTTCAAATGCCCAATCCGTGTCTAAAGGTTCTTCACAAATGGCACCATCCCCATAAGGCAATCCTAACATGGCGGCTAGACCGTCAGTGGAGTAATCATATTCGACATTAAACATTCTAAATTTGACTCCACCTACGGTGCTAGCAGTGTTAGGGGAGACGTTATAAATTAAAGAACTTAAAAACTCGAACGTCAGCCTAGTGTAGGTTGGTGCTTGAGTAGCAAAAATATCATGCATACCTATTTTATCTAGAAGGAAGAATACACTATGGTATATACCTAATGAATATAGACAGTTTTCATCGATATACCTGGTAGAGTGTATTGGTGTTGTCAGCAATTTTTCAAGCCGCTTTAGTTGCCTTTCTCCGGCTTGACCACCACGCAAAATGTAACCGTGATATTCCATAGGATTTTCTTGTGGATGAATAGAGAGAAAGAATGGGATGTAGAAGTAATGAAGGTGTGAGGAAGAAAATGAAATAGTGGGGGGTATTTATAGGAAGGGAAGAAAGAAAATGGTGGTTGTAAATATTTATGATGAAAATAATGGAAATAAATGTAGTGGGTTGGTATGGGTAATAAAGTGGGTTAAAAATGGAAGAAAATGGGATTGGAAATGGAAAAAGTGGTAAAATGGGGGGAAAACCGAGCTACTAGCCGTTAGGTGACCGTTGCGTCACCGCGGGCGCGGCAGGGCCTACCGCGGGCGCGGTGAGGTCGAGGTCAGTTGGGCTGGCCTGGCTTTCTTTCCATTGGGCTTTTTCTTCCTCGCCATTAGCTTCAATTTCTGGAGGTGTACCTATTTTTCTTATAAATGTGCATATATGTACGTGAATACATATACACATGTATATTTATTTTATTTTTATATTAAAACTATGGTGACCAGAAAAAACAAAAACATTAGTAAATAAATAAAACATATGCATATATATATATATATATATATATATATATATATATATATATATATATATATATAGATATAGGTACGGACATTGGGTCATCAAAATAAATATTAACAACGCAGGAAACAGAGAATGCAAAATAAAAATGAGTCTGAAAAGGAAATCAACATAATACTAATAATACTGAAACTAGATATCTTGTGAACAATACAGATCTATTGCCAACCGGTAGGATGCTCTGCAGGAGTGCCTGGGCCACGCAACTCAGTCAGCTGGCGTCGAATCTCTGCCACATCGTGAGCTAATTCATCTAACTCACCAGCAAAGGTAACATCATTCACTTCCAACTGCAAATGAAGGTCAGCCACCTCATTGCGGAGAGTGGTTATCTCAGTGCGCATAGCAGTCAATAGAGTGCGAATATCAGGTTCCTACAAGCTGAGGTTATTAGTAAGAACAGTAATGCGTGTAACCTCGGGTCGGGATGTGTGATCCGGAGTGGAGTCCTCGGGAGCAGGAGTGTAGTCCTGAGTGGGATCTTCGGAAGCAGGGGTGTAATCTGGAGTGAGATCTTCGGAAGCAGGAGTGTATTCTGGAGTGTACTCTGATATCTCACCCCAACCTTCTACAGAATAGTTCCAATTAGCAGAGTTGGAAACACAAGTCATCTGAGAGTCTGGCATTGAGAAGGTGTAAACTGTCTGGTCATTGATAAGCAATCTGTACCGATATGGGTGGAAAGAGGCCCTCCTCATGAATCCACGATCCATGCAAAAGTCTAAATCCAGAAAAGTATATCCACAGTATGGGGTCAGCTGTGCTATCATACTGTCCAAACCCAAAGCAGAAGCTATCTGTGTCACATTCCCTCCGGAATGAATGAGCCCTACAGCGGATCGAGCAGTCTGCTCGAGGCTCTCTATCAGAAAACCTCCACTAGCTATAGGTCTGGACTGACTAGCACAGTATAGGAAAAGGATCTCCTCAGCGGTGACCAAGTGGTCACAGTAACTCCTCCCAAAGAAAGTGTGGCACAGGATCATCTCGAAGTATCAGAAGGCCGGGTTATGGATCTTCCGGGACAGCTGGGTAGAGGGGTCAAGACTGGCTCTATCAGTAATGTCCTGCCAAAATTTATCAATATCTCTGTCCATGTAGCAACTCAATGGAAACTCAGTGATAGCGGTCGGTCCAGTTTGGAAACCAAGCAAATCCCCAAATTCTTTGGTAGTCAGGGTATACTCGGTGCCAGACAATCTGAAACTTAGGCATCCTCGCTCATCTCCTTCACCCACTCGTGGGTTATAGTCCATAGAGCTAAGAAACTCCAGAGTAAGGTTCATGTAGGTTTTGTGGACATCATCAGCATAAGAATCCCAGCTAAGTTGGTTGCATAGATACCGAATACTTGGCTCAATCCCGAGTGCCTCCATGCAGCTCTGATCGGGGTACCTAGTGGGTACCATAGGTCTAGCAGATAAGGTAGCAAATCGGGCCTTTTGTGCTTCATCTCTGAAAATCACAACCATACCATCGGGGTAATGCATCCTGAAAATATAAACACAAGAAATTAGTCCAGATAAAATGTATAAATTACTAAAATAAAATAAAATAAAATAAAGAATAAACCATGGGTTGCCTCCCATGCAGCGCTTGTTTAACATCGTTTAGCTTGACGATTAGATCTTACTTTATGTAGGTATTGGTGGGTCTATAAGAATATGACTAGAGTAGTCAACAGGCAAATCGCCTCCTTTGTAGAGCTTCAGTCTTTGTCCATTCACCACAAATGGAGCGCATGAATTGTTTTTGATTTCTACTGCTCCAGACTTTAGAACTTTCGACACTTCAAATGGACCTGTCCATCTTGAACGAAGCTTACCAGGAAAAAGTCGTAACCTTGAGTTAAATAGGAGAACAGGATCACCAATGTTGAAATCTTTCTTGATGATTTTTTTATCATGCCACATCTTGGTTCTTTCCTTATATATGATGGCATTCTCATAGGCATTCAAGCGAAGCTCTTCTAGCTTGTGAATGTCCAGGATACGTTTTTCTCCGGCTTTCAGGTAATCTAGATTCAAGGATTTAATGGCCCAATAGGCTTTATGTTCTAGTTCGAAGGGTAAATGACAGGACTTTCCATAAACCAATTGATAAGGAGTTGTTCTAATAGGGGTTTTATAAGCCGTTCTATAAGCCCATAAGGCGTCTTTAAGTTTTCCAGACCAGTCTTTTCTGGATAGTGATACGGTTTTTTCTAGGATCTGCTTAATCTCCCTATTCGATACCTCTACTTGGCCACTGGTTTGCGGGTGATATGGTGATGCTACTCTATGTTTTACTCCGTATTTACTTAGAAGCTTATCAAATATCTTAGATATAAAATGCGATCCTCTATAACTTATGACTAACCTCGGGGTTCCAAACCTAGGAAAAATAATATTCTTAAACAGTTTGATAACTACCTTGGTATCGTTTGTGGGTGATGCAACAGCTTCGATCCACTTTGAGACATAATCGACAGCTACTAGGATATACTTGTTACCCATTGAGGAAGGAAAAGGTCCCATGAAATCTATACCCCAGACATCAAATATTTCCACTTCTTGGATGTTACTTAAAGGCATTTCATCACGTCTTGAGATGTTCCCAGTGCGTTGGCATCGGTCACATTTTGTAATGTAAGTGTGGACATCGCGCCATACAGTAGGCCAATAAAAACCTGCTTGAAATATTTTGGCGCATGTTTTAGACGTGCTTGCATGTCCACCATAAGGTGAAGCATGACAATGTTTAATGACATTGCCTACTTCTTCCTCCGGCACACATCGTCGGAATATATTATCTATTCCTCTTTTGAATAGGAGGGGTTCATCCCAAAAGAAGTGTTTTACATCTCTAAAAAACTTCTTCTTCTGTTGGTAGCTTAAGTCAGGGGGTATGATATCAGCGGCTAGATAATTCACAATATCTGCGTACCATGGTATGTTGTTCATGGTTGAGATTTCCTCATAGGTCTTTTCTTCAGTTGAGTTTATCCCAGCTATTAATCTTTCATAAGTAGAGTGATCGTCTATAGGTATAAGTTCAGGCTTAAGGTGTTCTAACCTAGAGAGATGATCAGCTACTAAGTTTTCAGCTCCTTTTTTATCCTTAATATCCAAGTCAAATTCTTGGAGTAAAAGTACCCATCTGAGCAATCTAGGCTTAGCATCTTTCTTACTTAACAAGTACCGGATTGCTGCGTGATCTGTGTATACTATTATTTTTGCTCCCACCAAATAAGATCGAAATTTATCAATAGCAAAAACTACGGCTAGCAATTCTTTTTCTGTGGTTGTATAATTTAGCTGGGCAGCGTCTAGTGTTCTACTAGCGTAGTAAATTGCATGCAGTTTTTTCTCTTTTCTTTGCCCTAGTACAGCTCCTACAGCGAAATCACTAGCATCGCACATGATTTCAAAGGGTTGTGTCCAATCAGGTGGTCTTATGATAGGTGCTGAAATAAGAGCTTGCTTTAAAACTTCAAAGGCCTCAAGACATTTTTGGTCGAATTCAAACTCGACATCCTTCATCAATAAGTTAGTTAAAGGTTTAGTTATTGCGGAAAAATTCTTGATGAAACGTCGGTAGAACCCGGCATGTCCTAGGAAACTTCTTATTTCCCTAACGGTCTTAGGTGGGTTTAAGTTTTCTATAACTTCTATCTTGGCCTTATCTACTTCTATACCTCTTTCAGAAATAATGTGTCCCAAGACTATCCCTTCACTTACCATAAAGTGGCACTTTTCCCAATTCAACACAAGGTTTACTTCCACACATCTTTTTAAGATTTTCTCCAAGTTCGAGAGGCAGTTTTTGAAATCAAACCCACACACTGAAAAATCGTCCATAAATACTTCCATAATTCCATCTAGGTAGTCTGCGAAAATTGACATCATACAACGTTGGAAAGTGGCAGGTGCATTACAGAGTCCAAAGGGCATTCGTCTATAAGCGAATGTTCCATAAGGGCAGGTAAATGTGGTTTTTTCTTGGTCCTCTGGGTGAATAGGGATTTGGAAAAACCCCGAATACCCATCAAGATAGCAGAAACATGAGTGTCTTGCTAGACGTTCAAGCATCTGATCTATAAATGGGAGAGGGAAATGGTCTTTTCTCGTTGCCTTATTCAACTTTCTGTAATCTATACACATACGCCATCCTCCTTCTGTTCGTTTTGCCACATGTTCACCTTTCTCATTTTTCAGAACAGTGATACCTCCTTTCTTGGGTACCACATGGACTGGGCTTACCCATTCACTATCCGAAATTTGGTATATGATACCAGCTTCTAATAACTTAAGAACTTCTTTCTTGACTACATCACTCATGATAGGGTTTATTCTTCTTTGATGTTCTCTTGAGGGTTTTGAATCTTTTTCCAGCATAATCCGATGCATGCATACGGATGGGCTTATACCTCTTAAATCTGAAACTTTATACCCTAAAGCTGAGGGATATTTTCGCAAGGTATCTAACAGTTGATTTGTTTCTATTTGGTTTAGAGTGGCGCTAATTATAACAGGTCTATTCATCTCCTCATCCAAAAACTCATATCTTAGATTCTTGGGTAGTTCCTTAAGTTCTATAGTGGTTTTCTCAGCACGCGGCATAAGGTCATGGGTAAGAGCTAAGCATTCGAAAAGATTGTCGTCAATGTACGGTTCGATACTCTCAAATCCATCATCCTCTAAAATAGGGGTTGATGGTAATTTGGTTAAGAATTCGTTTTGTTCGAGCTCATTTACACATTCATCAATGATGTCGATGGCATAGCACGCATCTCCTATCACTGGCGCCATTAGAAATTTTGATAAAATGAACTCAATCTTTTCATCTCCTATCTCGAAAGTCAGTTTCCCTTTCTTAACATCTATTATAGCTCCGGCGGTCGATAGGAAGGGTCTTCCTAAGAGGATTGGGATGTCTTCATCTTCTTTGATATCCATTACGTTGAAGTCGGTCGGAATGTACAACTGACCAATCTTGACAGGTATGTCTTCTAAAATACCCATGGGATATTTGACAGATCTATCAGCTAGTTGTAAGGACATCTTAGTAGGTTGAAGTTCTCCTAATTTTAACCTCTTACAGACGGCCAGAGGCATCAGACTTACGCTTGCTCCTAGGTCTAAAAATGCTTTGTCTATCATATGGTTGCCTAGGATGCAAGGGATAGAAAAGCTTCCAGGGTCTTTATCTTTCTTGGCGAGTTTATTTTCGGATATAAAATGACATTCTAAAGGCTTGGGATCATCGATTCGCCGTTTATTGGTCAAAATATCTTTCAAAAACTTAGCATATGATGGTATCTGGGTTATAGCTTTAGTAAAGGGAATCTCAACATGGAGTTTCTCTATTACCTTAATAAACTTTTGGTACTGGTTTTCTACTTTGGTGTTTTTCAGCCTCTGTGGGAATGGAATAGGTGGTTTATAATGTTGTTGAGTGTTTTTCTCTACTTCTGGTTTTGATTGCTTTCCTGGTTTCTCTGGTTCCTCCACCTGGTCTTTGGGCGTAGCATCTTCCATAGGTTTTTCTGATGTGCTTAAGTTAGGATTTCTAGGCCCTTCATAGGCAGTTCCACTTCTTAAGGTGATAGAATTTGCTTGGCCTTTTGGATTTGGTTGAGTTTGTCCAGGGAATTGTCCTCCAGGTGCAACTTGTACAGAGGTGTTTTGTGCTACTTGGGAAATCTGAGTCTCAAGCATTTTAGTGTGGGTTATTATCTGGTCAAACTTGGTTGCTAGTTGAGTAACTAGTTCGTTCGTGTGAATGTGTTGGTTCATAAACTCCTTATTTTGCTGGGTTTGAGCCTGAATAAAGGTGTCTATGGTTTCTTTAAGGTTTGGTCTTGGGGGTACTATTTGCATAGGTTGTTTTTGCGTTTGGAATCCTTGAGGTCTCGAAGGTCCGGGATTTTGGATATGGTTGTTGTTTTTGTAAGAGAAATTCGGGTGGTTCCTCCATCCAGGATTGTAGGTATTCGAGAAAGGGTTCCCTTGAGTATAGTTAACTTGGTCTGAGCTTGATTCGTTCAAAAGGTTACAGTCAACGGTTTGATGTCCTTGAGTTCCACAGAGTTCGCACTCTGATTGGATTGCTGCTACTGTGGTTGGGTTTTGAGACATGTTCTCGACTCTCAAGGCTAGGGCGTCCATCTTGGCATTAATCATGTCCATGCAACTTACCTCATGCTTTCCTCCATGGCTCTCCTTTTTCTCTACTGTCGCTCGTTCTAAACCCCACTGGGCGTGGTTTTGGGCCATGTCCTCTATTAGGGCACAAGCGTCAGGGTAAGGTTTGTTCATCAACGCTCCGCCAGCGGCAGCGTCTATGGACATCTTTGTGTTGTAATGGAGTCCATTATAGAAGGTATGTATGATTAACCATTGCTCTAGGCCATGGTGCGGACAGGCTCTTAAAAGTTCTTTATATCTCTCCCAGGCATCAAAAAGTGATTCGCCTTGGTTTTGGGTGAAACAAGTGATCAGGTTCCTAAGAACAGCGGTCTTGCTTGGTGGAAAATACCTCGCAAGAAAAGCTCTCCTAAGGTCTTCCCAAGTTGTTATTGAGTTAGTTGGAAGGGCGTCTAACCAGTCGTGAGCTTTACCTCTAAGGGAAAAAGGAAATAGTCTTAATCGGATAGCTTCGGGTGTGGCTCCATTTGCCTTAAGGGTGTCAGCTAACTGGATAAATACCTTTAAATGTTGGTTCGGGTTCTCGGTAGCGAGACCAGCGAATTGGTTTTGTTGTACTAATTGTAGTAACGAGGGCTTTAGTTCAAAGTTGTTGGTAGTTATAGCAGGGTTTACTATACTAGAACTAGGTTCCTCGTTAGATGGTTGGGCGAATTCCTTGAGCGGTCTTTGGTTACGATCTTCTGCCATAGCTCTTCTTATCTTGCGAATAAAAAGACGGGCACGAGCGTAACGTTCAGGTTCTACTAAAGGATCTATTAGGTTGCCGGTGCTACGATTTCTACGCATCTACCGGCTAGAATAGCCTTAGTCTAAACGGGATAACAATAGGGTACAAAATTTGACGAAGTTGGTCCCCGGCAACGGCGCCAAAAACTTGATGGGGTTTAATCTGTAACGTATAGCCTAAATGTAGTACTGCAAGTGTACAGCCTATCGAAGTAATATATAAGATTATCGAACCACAGAGACCAATTGTCAATCTATCAACTCTATTGCTAAGGTGCTTATCTAAGGCGAACAAGAATATTGATGTGAGTGCAGTGCACAAAGTAAATGAGCGAGGTAAATAACAGTTTAAGAGACAGGTTGGAATGTAAATCATGTAATCAGATATTTGTCCGGTCATGCGTAGATGAACCTACTTATGGGGCAGTATTTTCTATTGATAGCAAAGAATCAGTTTAACGGGAACTTGTAGCTTTTGACTACTAAGAACCGAGTTTACTCTTTAAATTAAATTCCTTTATTGTCACATATAAAGGGTGCCTTCCGCGTTAAAGAGGTAAACCTATTTTTAAGAAATTGATAGTTTTGACTTAACAGAAAAGTGATCTTACTCGGAAAGATTAACTTAAAGAGACTTTTGGCTTTTGACCAAGAGTCAGATTTCAAACCTACAAACGCGTCCGAAAATAGTTTCAAAATCGTTTTCTAAAAAGGTCAATGATTCCTATTTAACCAATCAACGGCTCTCGCTCTTTTTGTTTGGTTAAATAATAATCAAGTCGTATCATTAGTTTGGACGGCTTTCGATCTTACCCAATAAACATTAAAACACAATTGACTTAAATTAGAAGCAAAACATCCCCAGAGTATTTTCACTAGCATGATAATTGGAACACAACCACGATGACAATCATTACATCCTAACCTTTATAGTTTAGCCAGACATAATAAGTGCGAGTCTATAAAACGTGTAGATTATGGTAAGAGCATTTAAAGTCTATAAAACGTGTAGACAATGGTAAGAGCATTTAAAGTCTATAAAACGTGTAGACTATGGTAAGAGCATTTAAAGTCTATAAAACGTGTAGACTATGGTAAGAGCATTTAAAGTCTATAAAACGTGTAGACTATGGTAAGAGCAATTAAATAAAGAAATGCAATAAAATAGAACCTTGCTCCGGTCGAAGACTTGAATCTGATACAAATCTACGGAAAAGTAAGGCTGGTATGATGAACTTCAACCAAAGTGCTCCAAGACTCGATTACAACTCAATCTACACCGCAATAACTCCCCGATGTGAAGAGATTATTACTTTACAGAAACTGATAGTATATGGCTTAAGATTGTACTAAGCTTGGATGAAACTAAAGAATGAGAATCGAAAGCTATTTATAGAGGAACTTTGAGGTGCGTAAGGACCAGCATGCCCCTTAACTTCTTTTGAGCGGGAACCTTTTTGTGAAGGCCGCGGGCGCGGTGAGGGTGGCCGGGCGCGGTGCCTGGAACCGCCACATCATGGGAACGTGGCAGTTGATCTCTGGGTGAAAGTGGGCCACGTCATCGTGTTCCCTGTAGCCAGCGCGGTGCTGAACGCCATAAGTGCAGAATATCTTGAAAAACCCTAATTTCTTGGCGTTTTGGCTCGTTTCTTCACAGGAGGCTCTGAAATGACAAGAATCCTGAAAACAAAGGAAAAAGGAACATAATACGAGAAAATGACAATAAAAACTAAGGAAAACATGTGATATTTGAGTCAGAAACATAGTGCGATTTAGTGCGATCAGTCCCCTTCACAGGTTTTGACTTATTGGGCTTTTATTTTGGGAAATGATGACTACCTATTTTTATGATTATTCGGAACCATCACTGTCTTTTGTTTTGTACGGACTTTTTGGTGCCATTCGTTGTGCACTTGGATCAACTGAGAGAACTAACCTGCCCCAAGTTATGATTAAGGGTTTTAATATTCGAAAAGAAAAACTCCTACTTCTTTGGCTCAAAGGGGTTGACGAGGGATTATCATCCTTATAACTCCAGTGTTTAGGAATTGAAACAATGCCTGTACCTCATCAGCGGGGTTCGTTCAAAAGCATATTGTAGATTGTGGTATCGTTTTCGTCATCCTCCCTCAAGAGGTTTAGAATTAATAACCGAGAGTTGAACATCACAAAAAATATGAAGGCAATATGAATATAGTGAAAATAATTGGATTAATTCAAAAACAGACATATGCCGTGCATTAATGAAATAAAAGAGTTCGCTATGACATTTAATTGTTTGTATAAGCAAAAAATTACAACTCGGAAATTCAAATAAACAAAAGTCTTCAATGATTGGGCAAAGGAGCATTGATTATGTTTGGAGTCTCTGACGCTTCAAACTGAATCTCTCCGGCGTCGATCATGTCTTGAATCTTGTTCTTCAAAGGCCAGCAGTTGTCCGTAGTATGACCCGGGCTATCAGAGTGGTATGCGCACCTCTCATTAGGATGGTAGTTGGGAGCAGAGGTGTATGGATTCCGGAGAGGAGCCCTCAAGGTAATCAGCGCTGCCTTCAACATTTGTTGTAGCGCTTGATCCAGTGACATGTTGATTTTAGTGAATTGTCTCTTGGGTGCGACCTCCTTACGTTGCTGCCCCTGTCCTTGTTGAGCAGGCCTAGGATTAAAGATCTGGGTTGCCCCTACATGTTGATCATGGCGACCCTTTTTACTATGCACAGCATTGGACTCCTTCTTCCCACTGTAAGGCTTTTTATGAGCATCAGCAGGTGCAACTTCTTGAATCTTTCCAGCCTTGATACCAGCTTCAATCCTTTCCCCTGTCAAGATCAAATCTGTGAAACCGGCAGAAGAATTCCCAATTAGATGGTTGAAGAAAGGACCAGACAGGGTCCCCAAGAACATGTCAACGAGCTCACGGTCAGTCAAAGGTGGATACACCCTTCCAGCCAGGTCTCTCCACCTTTTCGCATATTCCTTAAAACCTTCACCCGTCCCCAGTGACATACCCTGGAGTTGGGTACGCGTAGGAGCGAGGTCGGCATTATACTGATACTTCTTATAAAAATCAGTGGCCAAGTCCTCCCATTTACGAATGTTGGTTCCATCCATCTGATAGAACCATTCGAGATGAGTCCCTGAAAGACTCTCCTGGAAGAAATGGATCCATAAGTTCTTGTCTGCTGTGTAAGGCTGGATCTTCCTTACATAGGATCTAAGATGCGGCTTGGGACAGGATGCCCCGTCATACTTAGCAAAAGAAGGAGCCTTAAACTTGTGTGGGATCACCACCCCACAAGATAAACTTAGGTCCCCAAAGTCCAACCCAGGCACACGTTGGATATCCATACCATTTAACCGGTCCTCCAGCTGTTTGTACCTGTCTTCAGCAGGGGGGTATTGTTCATCATTGAAGTCTGTCTCGGTGTCAGAGACCACAGGGCTAGGAACCTCTCTCCTTTGGTGACTGCCTTCCTCCACAGATGGAGTAGTCCTCTCAGCTTCGTTCTGCAGTGTGTTCCCAGATCTGCGTCTAGGGTTGAACAAAACAGTCCTCTTGTTCTTCTTCTTCTGAATCAGATTCTTCAATTCCTTTTGACCCTGGGCTAGGCTCATAATCAACTCCTGGAACTGGGCATTCTGGGCCTGGAGGGCCTTGATAGCTTGTCCATTGGATGATTCAGGATTCACGATGACTGCTGAAATAAACAGCGAAGAAGGTAAGTGACCTGCAACAAGTGTACCTGTAATACAATGATATGTATGATATGCATGCAATGTTTTCAAGGACCTCGCGGGATAAACAAAGAAGCTTGTTAGAATTTGAATCCGGTGGCTTGATTGAAGGAACTGCATATTGTTGAGAGTCCTTCTTCAAGAGTCAAGGCTCACCATATCGAGTGGGTCATAGCCCCCGACTCAAGTCATTAACCTTGGCTAGAGGAAAATAAATCCCCTTTTCCCCTTGCTGGACAGTTGGTTCATCATGACCTGCATCACAGACCCTTGAGATCCTTGAAATGGATTAGTCCTTATGCAGGATGTATGCAATGGTATGATGTTATGCTATGCATGGAGTGATGTAGGTAAACCCTGTTATGAGTCCAGATTACGGACTGTAAACAAAACCTGCAAGGAACTCATGTGTCAGATAACAAGCATGCAAGTAGTCAAGTTTGAAGGCACACAAGTCACACAAAGAGCCCTTAGAGTTCAGGCCAGCATGGATTTTGGGGTACTACCCTCTTGAAGTTGGTGGGCTCAAACCTGTCCTATCAAAGTAACCGGGTTCTAAGGAGTTCAATATCATTGGATTGTTTTCTGTGTTCATCGTTTCGATTTAGCCACTGAACTGGCGATCAAAATATCCCAAGAAAACAACCCTCAACTGAGTGTAGCATCGAGTATCAACCAACTTCGGACTGCACCATAGTCAGTTATCTCACTACCCTAAAGAGGCCAGGATGGTTCAATTAAGGTTCCTAAGGTCAATTGATGCTTCACGACACCACGCGGCGGCCCCGTACTCTCCTTGACTTGACTCAAGGGTTACCGGTACTCACCAAAGTACCACATCAATGTAGCAGACTGCTTCAACCGTGTCGGTATACCCCGCACAGTTCCCTCACAACCTTGTTGCTACTTTCTAAGAAGGTATCCTCCAGATCCGGGTTAGGATCTATAGAACTCCCAAGACAGGCCCAATAATATTAAAGCAAGCAAAACAAAGCAATTGAAAACACAAGTATGAACTATCCTAAGGTACACCTCACTTTAAGTATCCCCAGCAGAGTCGCCAGTTCTGTGATCGGTGGAAATAGAACTGACTGTTTTTTAGCTGGTTTCGCGAAATTTCGCGGTAAGCAAGAGTCGCCACCGTCTTTTATTTTCTCCAACATGGATAGGACAAAAGCACAGCAAAATTCCTTATGAGATTGTCTCTCGGTTCGGGAGGTAGATTTATAGAAAGGGAAGGTGTTAGCACCCTTTCTATCCATGGTTATCCATGGGCTCTTAGATACTTGCTCTTATGTTTTCAAAATTTTTGCTTTTCAAAATGTGAGTGGGTTTGAAAAAGTTTCTTTGAAAGATTTCTGAATAACTCTTGTATATGTCCTCAAGAGTGTTTGAAAAATTTGTTTTGAAAGTTTTTTGAAAGTGTAGGGTGTGAAAAGTATTTTTGTTTGTTTTTGAAAAGAGCAAGTATCTATGAGTCATCTACCTACCCTAAGGAATTAAGCTGTGTAAGTGTCCTTTAGATAGTGCTATCCCACCATTGAGAGGTAGGTAGCACCATCGTTGGAGGTGTTCGGGTCAATTCGATTTTAGGGACATGTGGTCACCGAAGCAACAGTAGGACACCTTAGAAGCTACCCTTATGTCCTTGATCATTTTTTAATCCGAGGCAACCGTTTCGAGGCAACTGTTTCGAGGCAACTATTTCGAGGCAACTGTTTTGAGGCAACTGTTTCGAGGCAACTGGATCATGGACATAAGGACCGCTAAGACGTCTTATACTTGACGACCACGTTTCGAAGGCAACAAGTGAGGCGTACCCTAGAAGTGGTGTGTGCATTGTGTGTTGTATTCATGTTAGTGTTTGTCTTTGTTATTAGTAAGCTACGAGTTGTTTTTATTTACATACATTCTTTCATGCAATTAACATTTAAGGGGTGCGGAAAGTAAATTGCGGAAACATAAATCCTACGCTATTACAAGGCGCGGGTCTATACATCGCCAAAAATTACAAAGACCCATTTTTTAGTAAATGAGTATGGAAAGTAAATAAAAACAGTAAAAGTCCTAATTACTATTACATGTCTTGGAAGCAATTACATAATAATAAACTATGCGCGAAATAAAAATTAAATCGGAATGTTCTAAGGGTGTTGACCACTTTTAGGAAAAGAAATTGATTTTTTTTTTGTCTTTTTTGTAATTAAAATGAAATTAAAGCTAATTAATGACTAATTAATTAATTTAATTAAAGAAAATATTTTTTGTTTTTTATGTTTTTAGGAAATAAAATAAAAAGAAATAAAATTAAAAGTTAATTTACCTAATTCTAGATCTATTTTAATTTTTTAAGAAAAGGAATTAAAATTGCCTAATTAAACTATTTTGGTTAATATTTGTTTACAAAATAAAATAATAATAATAATAATGTTAATTCTATTTTTTGGTTTTTTTATGAAAATGTGTTAATTAAGTTAATTTGTTAATAATAATAAAAATAAAAAAGGTTAGAAATTAAAATAATAGAAAAACAAAACAAAATGAAAAAAAAAGCAGTAAAACCAAGGGGGGGTGTGGGCTGAAATTTGGAGGTGTTGAATTGAGAATTGTGGCCCATTGAAAGCAAACTCGTTTGACTTTTTTGATCACCTATGACTACGCTGACTCCAGAATATGGTGTTCTACGCTTTTGGCCCTTGGATCTACCTCCAATGACACTTGGTTGCGCTGGGATGTGAGACTTATGATGCACCTCATATTGGAATCTGCACAGGAAAACGTTGAAGAAAATAATATGGAGATTATAGGGGACCTGGGAAGAACTTACAGCGCGGTATGAGCCTCAGGACTTGGCAAAGGTTGCTTTAGCCACGTGCTTGTTTTGATCTGAAGATTCTCGCAACTATGTTTTAGAACTCTCACTTTTTGAATAATTTTTGGTTTTGCTCTTGGCCGTTTCTGCACACACTCTTTTTTGAATGAGGTTGGGAAGGCTTGTATATATAGCAATGTAAAGTGTATCAATAAGAATAATGGTCATTAAGCTTATGCAATTATGTTCTTGATTTCCTCCATAACCAACATTGAAACAACTTGCCTTTTGTGTCAAAATTTGAATTTCTTGCTTGGATTAGGCCTTGCACGAATTTGGAAGGTGAGTGATGGTGTATCAAAGCATTTCAATACAAAATATATCCTTTAATTAATTTTCTTGATTTTCATTTGAATTTTAAAGATTTAAAATGATTTAAATAAAATAAAATTAAATAAAAATGGAAAAATTAACTTTTAATCTTGAAATAAATTGTGGGACACGTGGGAGGCATGGCCAAGCTGAAACAAGTGGAAAAAGTGGGCCCCTTTTGTCAAAAATGAAGTTTCAAGGATAATTGACTTTGGCCATTTCACAAAAATTTCCCAACTTCTCCAATGCATATCTTGCTCAATTTTAAAGCTATGAACATGTTCTTGGACATTTTGGAAAGGTCTTGAAGTCCTCTAACCAATGTATTTGGTCCCATGTCATTTTGATTTACCAATCTCATGTTTTGGTCTTTGACTCAAAGTGCCTTTTTGTTGACTTTTGAAAATGACCTATAATGTTGAAATTGATAACTTTTTGTGAGAGCATTTCTTGGACTTGGAATGTGAAGATGAGTTGTAGGAAATGTCTTCCCCTTCAAGATGAGAATTGGATGGGATTTTTCTGATGAACCATGAAAAAGTTATGCCTTGGTCAAGTTACAGTTGACTTTTCAGCTGTCCAAAAATGTAAACTTTTGCATCTTGATGATTTTTGAGCCATTCTTGTGGAATCATGATCAAGACTTGATAAAATGATGATTGTGGCTTCAAAATAAGATGTTGACCAAAAATTTTGACTTTTGACTGCCAAATGACCATTTTACCCCTATAGTTGATTGTGGAGCAACTAGGACCTTTGACTGTGCAACTTGACCTTGTGAGCCTTGAAACTTGACATGTAGGTGCTTGACAATGTATATGAGCATATGGGACTTGATTGAGCCCTTGAAAACCTCAACTTTCTTTGCAAGAACCAAAACCCTAGTTTGACTGGCTTAGGAGAGTGGTTGACTGTGTAGCCCTTGAGAAGACTTGAGCAAATTGAGATGATGCTTGTCAAAACTTTGAAGATTATGGGAGGGAAAATTTTGGGGTACAACACCTTTACATTATTGCAAATATTCAGATCATTTCCTTTAAGTTATATTTAGGATTTATAGTTAAACTTTAATATCTTAGGATAATCATAATCACATAGAAAAATCTTGTTATTATTCATATAATGCCAAACTTCGAGTCAGATTGTAAAAACACTGAGACAGATGTCCTAGGATCAATCTAGTCGATCCTGTAAGTTACCCAAGCGTAGAGTTTGGAAGACTAGCGATTGTTTTTCAAAAATCACTGGTAAATAAATTGGCACACCCAGTGGGACCGTGTCGAAGTTTTTTTAGTTACATTGCTTATGTTCTTTCAATTTGGGTCTTTATAGTTTCTTTTATGAACTTATTCTTGCCATTAGTATATGAACCTTAGGAGTGGTAAGATAACTGACAATAACCAATCAATAGCCAAAAGAAAATAGACCAGAAAATGGTTAATACTACCAATAGTGGAGGAAGAAAATATCCTCCAGAAGGATCAGGCACAATCGTTGCGAGTTCGACATGCGCATCAACAGCAATCCCTGGTTCATAAGCCATGTCCACATCCACATGATCCATGGCTACAAATAGTTCTATACCTGGGTCCACAAGGCCCATACCCACGAACAATTCGACAACCATGCCTATCTCTGCAAGCATGGTAGAGATCCTTTAGAATACTCAAACTGGCCATGTGTTGACATATGTTGGAAATCAGACTCAACCTACAACCCCTAGGCCACCAGGGTTTAAGAGTTTTAGGCCTTGGAGGGAGAAACCCCAATATGGGATGCCAACTTCCTTTATGTCAGGATTACACAATAATGCATCCACACATACACAACTTACCATGACAACCTTTTCGCCAGTGTAAAATTCTGGTTCTGGTATGAACCATGTAGGTCGAAGTACGCAGAACCAAGGATTGTCAAACCAATTACCTATGCTCACAACTAATAATCAGGAAGCATTTAGGCAACAAATGGATGCTAGTAACCATGACATGGTCGGAGTGCTTGCTCGTGAAATGAATACCATTTTCTCCCCTTTGATCAAAAACGTTAATAAGACAAACCAAGAAAATACCCAATCCTATCAGTAAATGTTAGCGCAGATGGCACGCATAGCAGACTTTTTTGGATCCCCCCAAGCACCTGTTTGACGTAGGCAAAACTAGGTGGCAAGTCAAGAAGAAGAACCCACTATCAATCGGGTTCAACCACCCAGGCAAGAGGTTGGCGAAAGGGACATGAGGGCAAGGGTAGAACAACAAGAGATTCGACATGAGATCCTTGAGGAGCAACCTAGGATAGTAGTAATGGTTAACAGAGATCAAAATGCAGAAGAGGAGATCCATAGAGTTAGGAAGGATAACATGTTGGCTGAAAATAATTTAACCACCATGATTGAAAGAATCATGGCCCAAAATGGCCTAAACACAGGGTTTTAACGACCAAATTACACATCTCCATTAATAGATTTTATTTTGCAGGTTGAATTACCAAGGGGTTATAAAGTCCCTAAATTCACAAAATTTTCAGGAGATACTAATGAATAAACTGTCGAACATGTGGCTAGGTATCTGATAGAAGCAGGGGATTTGGAAAATAGTGAAAACTTAAGGATAAAATATTTTTCTAGTTCATTAACAAAAAATTCTTTTACGTGGTTCACCAGATTGCCACCAAATTCTATAGATACATGGCCTCGTTTAGAAATATTGGTCCATGAATAATTCTACATGGGGAAAACTAAGATAAGTCTTAAGGAGTTAGCCAACATTAAAATAAAGTTTACCGAACCTATAGATGACAATTTGAATAGGCTCTGTTTGTTAAAATCTAAATGTTTCACAGTAGTTCCTGAACATGAACTAATCGAAATGGCCGCTGGTGGACTAGATTACTCCATTCGAAAGAAACTAGATACTCAATATCTAAGAGACATGGCCCAATTAGAAGATAGAGTCCAACAAGTCGAACATTTAAAATTAGAAAAGGCCAGAGCAAGTAAAAATTATAAGAAAGAGAGGGTAGCAGAAAAGGCCTAAGAAGAAGAAACAGAGGCCTTCAATAATATGTATGATTTTGAGGAATTCGAAGTAGATTTGGTTGAACTAAAAGAAGCACCCCCATACTCTTGTAAAATGCTTACACCAGTAAATGGCAGAATCCTGTCGAAACATAAAAGAATGAGAAATTCCCCAAGAAAACTTATACGTTTGACATTACAAAATGTGATAAGAGTTTTGATTTTCTTGTAAAAGATGGTCAAATGATAGTGCCTCCTAATGCCAAAAGTCCTCCGTTAGAACAACGAAAGAAAATAGGCTTTTGCAAATATCATAACTTTCTGGGCCATAAAACTTCACAATGCTTTTTTTTTCAGGGATCTTATTCAAAATGCTATGAAAAAGGACGTTTGAAGTTTGCTGAGAAAGTCAAAAGCCATATGAAGGTTGATGCTGACCCACTCCATGTTGCAGATACCAATTATACTGAACCTATGAAGATCAACATGGTGGACATGGTGGAGTGTAGAGGAGAAGAGGCCAAGGAAGTCAAAGGCTCCAAAATGGATGGAAAGCAGGCTACTGAAGGCCTAACTGACATAATTCCCTTTGGAACTCCTGTCAAAAATATTTCTGCAGGTAATGCTGAATCAGAGGCTACTGAGGGCCCTATGGGAGGAATAACTAAGGCTACTGAAAGACTTAGAGTTAAATTTGAGAAGATAAGGATTGTTGAAGGTCCTAGTCTAAGGGTTAACATGGTGGATTTGAAACAACCTTCGCCAGAAATGGAATAGGTGGAAAGATGCCTCAAGATGGAGAGGGAACAAATGAGTTCTGGTTACCCTAAGACCAATGAGACTCTACGAGAGTACTTATGGAGGTGTCATCAAAGGAATTTAGAGATGCTGATGTGTCCAACGTGCAACATTATTCTGAATCGAAGGGTAGAAGAGGCTTATGAAAGAGCTCAACATGCTAGAACTCAAGGCAATTGGAGACAAGAAAGCCAGTTGATGAAAGTGTACCAAAAGCCAGGGGAAAGTCAGATGGGTTTTCTGGTATGCTGTTATAAAGCTGAAACAAAGTGTCTGTCATGTCCCAGGTGTGGAGAAGTGTATGATAGGGAGATGGCTGAGATGTTCGAAAGCATTCCATTCACCCATGGATGGGACCAACAAGGTGGAAACCCAAATGTAAACGTCTTCGACAAGAGGGAAGTTCCCAGGAGACAAGACAGTCCTCACCCCAAAGCTAGGAGAATCACTTTCAAACATCCAGCTAAAATACCAACTGACAAATGGACTCAGGCATGGGCAGGAAGAGGAAAATGGAGGAGCTTCGACCAAGGAGGCAGGACTTCAGTGGCCTACAAAAAACAGTTCCAGACATCAAAGAGAGAGGCTTACAGGTTATAGAACTACAAGGGAAAGAATCCAATTTCCATTTCCCAGTGGAGGAGGCATCAGAGGATTAAAAAAGATGAAAGAGAGCTAGCATCAAAAGTCATAGGGGAATCCAGTAGTAACAAGTTCTCTTCAAGCACTACGAACTCAAGCTAAGCCACATGTGGGTCGAAAATTGTTTATATCAGAGGAGAAGGTTGCAAGTGAGAAAATTCAAAAGAACCCAATAAAGGAAGATGAAATGTCAATAGATGATTTTGAACCTGACGAAGTTTCGTCCCTTAATGTCAATTGTAATGTAGTGCCAGTCTTACCTCATTAGTATAACCAGGAAACTGAAATAGAGGATCAGGCAAAAACAAATGAGGAAGAAATGGCCAAACATAAACCAGTTTATTACGATGTGCTCAACAATGGAGCTGTCGAGGAACAAAATGCTTTCTTCGAAAGGCCTGACCAGGGCATGAAAGGGCATTTGAAGCCTTTGTACATTAGGGCCAGGTTCGAACAAGTGGGTATAAACAAAGTTCCGGTGGATGGAGGAGAAGTTGTCAATCTAATGCCATAATTTATGTTAAAAAGGATTGGAATGTTTGATACAAATGTAAAGCCACACAACATGATCCTCTCAAATTACGAAGGGAAAATTGGACACACATTGGGGGTGATACAGGTAGATCTGACAATTGGTTCAATTATAAGGCCAACTATGATCATGGTAATCCCAACAAAAGCAAATTACAACTGGTTGGTTGGCAGAGAGTGGATACATGGAATAAGAGAGGTCCCTTCAACAATGCACCAAAAATTATCTATCTGAAGAGAGGATGGCATAGTGGAAAGTATAGAAGCTGACCAAAGTTACTACATGACTGAAGTTAATCAGGTGGACAGGAGGAACTTCGACAGAAATCTAGCTAATATAAGGCCATGCAACCCATCGGGAGAAGCATACTCACCTGGCAATAATGCCCTTTATTTATTAACCCTCCACCCAAATGGTTTTCAATGGGAGAAATAGAGGATGTCGAAGGAGTGTCTGGTATACGACCAATTGGCTGGGATGAGGACATTGGTTATGTCTGAATCATTGTTCTTCGAAAATATTTCTGCCTACCTGGCCGAGAACAAAAGAATAGCGGCTCTCCAAGCTGAGGTAACAAACATGGCTATCGAAGCCATAAATGATACACTACACACAGCAGGACCTAGGGAGCATTTTATTCCAAAACCTCCTGACGAATAGGTACTAGGCTAACAGTTAGAACAAAGGTTGGACACTATATATGATGAGGAGCCCTTGGGTTTCGAGAAAGATCCACTGACGTCAAGTGCAAAGATGTTGGCTCAAGACCCCCTTGAAGAGATAGATCTTTGGGATGGGAGCATAAAAAGAACCACTTACATCGGTGCTAAAATGGATCCTAAGGTGAAGACGAGGGTGATTGAGTTGCTGAAAGAAAATAAATATTTCTTCGCTTGGGATTATGACGAAATGCCTAGTTTAAAAAGAGATTTGGTTGAATTAAAGCTGCCAATCAAGGAGCGAAAGAAGCCTATCAAGAAGACTTCTAGAAGATTCACCCCAGATGTTCTTTCAAAGATTAAAAAAAAGGTCGAAATACTTCTCCGCTTCAATTTCATCAGGACTACAAGGCATGTCGAATGGATTACCAATATAGTTCCTGTTATTAAGAAAAATGGTTCGTTGAGAGTATGCATAAATTTCCGTGACTTAAATGTAGCAACTCCTAAATATGAGTATCCAATGCCTGTGGCAGAAATGCTAATAGATTCAGCTGCAGGCTTTGAGTACCTTAGTATGCTTGATGGATACTCTGGATACAACCAAATTTTCATTGCTGAGGAAAATGTGTCCAAAACAGCTTTTCGTTGCCATGGGCAATAGGTACCTATGAGTGTGGATTTATGCCTTTTGGCCTAAAAAATGATGGGGAAACTTACCAAAGGGAAATGAATTTAATATTTCATGATTATATAGAAACTTTCATGTAGGTTTACATAGATGACATTGTGATAAAGTCTGTATCAGGCGAAAGTCATCTGAATCATCTTCGCCAATCGTTCGAAAGGATGAGAAAACATGGCTTGAAGATGAATCCCCTTAATTGTGCATTCTTTGTGCAGGATGGAGCCTTCTTGGGCTTTGTGGTACACAAGAAGGGGATATAAATCAACAAGAAAAAGACAAAGGCTATCATGGAAGCAAAAGAGCCATCAACTAAAAAGGAGTTACAATCACTCTTAGGGAAGATAAATTTCCTGAGAAGGTTCATTTCCAACCTGAGTGGTCGAACTCAAGCCTTTTCGCCCCTCCTTCGTTTGAAACAAGAAAAGTTTGAATGGAACGAAGAACATCAATAAGCTTAAGGTCAAGCAATATCGGATGAATCCTCCCATCTTGTCACCACCTTGTGGAAGGAAACCTATGAGATTGTATATATCTTCTTCTGATGTTACTATTGGTAGTATGTTAGCACAAGAAGACGAAAATGGCATCGAAAGAGCCATTTACTATCTAAGTAGAGTCTTAAATGATGTAGAAACAAGATATACTGTTATACAAAAACTTTGTATTTGTTTATATTTCTCTTGTACACAACTTAAATATTATATAAAACCTGTTGATGTATATGTTTCTTCAAATTTTGACGTTATCAAACATATGTTTTCAAAGCCAATATTACACAATCGAATTGGAAAATGAGCCTTAAACCTTACTGAGTATTCTTTAGCCTTCATGCCTTTAAAAGAAATAAAGGGTCAAGTAGTCTCAGACTTCATTGTAGACCACACAGTCGAAAACCCTCAACATTATGTTGAGTTAAATCCTTGGAGATTGTTCTTCGATGGTTCTACCCACCAAAAGGGGAGTGGAGTTGGGATTCTAATAACTTCTCTTGATGGAATTCCAATCAAACTCATGTATAGAATCGAAGGCCCCATTTGTTCAAATAATGATGCAAAGTATGAGGCCTTGATTGCAAGACTTGAAAACTTTTTAGAATTGGGTGCAACAAGATTCGAAATCAAAGGAGACTCTGATCTAGTAATAAAGCAGTTGACAAAGGAGTACAAGTGCATAAAAGAAAAATTGTTTATGTATTTCGTTATTGCAAACAGATTACATAAAAAAATTCAAATATGCAAATATAAAGCATATCCCTAGAGTAAAAAATCAGAAGGCAAATGACTTAGCACAAATAGCATTAGGGTATAAAGTGACTAAAGAAAAACTAGAAGAGTTGGTCGAAGTTAGGGGAAAGGCAATGGCTACCAGGTTGTCTCCAACATATTTGGAAAGTTCCCAGTTACGTTATGCTAACGAAGACACATTAGAAGTATTGGTCACTAATACTCCAGTAGATACAAATTAGAGAAGTCCAATTGTTAATTATCTCAGAGACCCTTCAATAGATACAAAAACAAAGACTAAGTATAGAGCTTTGTCTTATATCTTAATGGGGAATGAATTGTTCAAGAAAACCCCTAAAGGAGTTTTGCTAAAATGCTTAGGAGAAAGTGAGGCATATTTGACATTTCAGCGGTGAAAATCGGAGATCAAGCTATTAATTAACTTGACTCGCAAAAGCAAGAGTCGCCACCGTGCTTTATTATTTCCAAGGGAAAAGGGAAAAGAGCGAAATAAAACCCTTAAATATGCAATGTAAAATAATACTTAAAAGTAATGAAAATACAATGCATTTTTGAAAAGAGATCTAGAGTTCGGGGGTTGCTTATGCAGTGGGAAGGTATTAGCACCCAATGCATCTGCGGTAATCCACAGGAACCTTTTGAAATATCTGTTTTTTGGTTTAAAATTGTTTGTTTGATTAAAATGATTCGTTTGGCTAAAAGATGGGTATTGACGAGATTTTGAATATATGACGACCTAGTGTCGAAGTTTTGACTTAAAAGGTGTGAGTTTGAAATTTGAATCTTTTAGGAAAATTGACTTAAGTTTGGAAAAATAGTAAATAAGAAAAAAATGAATGGGGGTATTCGCACGATTGTAGAAGATGTATGTGATGACATGAAGTCAGCTGAGTTGAAACATTTCCCTTGGAATTAATCATAAGCAGGTAGATCTAATATTCGAGTAAGGAAGCATAAATAATTAAAATCCACGAGAAACGAACAAGGTAGATAACAAGACAAATTGTAAGAAACTAAATGAATGGATAAAGAAGAATCACAAATAAAAGAAAAGTGTAATAAAGAATCATCTAAACTAATTTGAAATTTTAAGGTTACTAAGTAAACTAAACTTAAATTCTAAGGTGTTTAACTAAATTAAATTGAATTTTGAAGTTATTAACTAAAACTAAATTAAAATTCTAAGTTACTAACTAAAAACTCAAAAGTTATTAAATCTAAAATAAATTAACACTCTAATATTACTGAATTAGGTCTAAACTAAATTAATTCTAAAGTTACTAAATTACATCTAAACTAGTTTAAGTATAAACTAAATTCATTATAAAATTACTAATTCAATCTAAACTATATTAATAATAAAATTACTAACTTAAATCTAAACTAAATTAATTCTAAATTAAAGATTAAAATTCTAAGACTAAATTAAAATTCTAAAGTAATCAAAATGTATCTAAACTAATTAAAGGTTCTAACATTACTAATTTATATCTAATCAAATTAAAATTCTAAAGTTATTAAATTAAGTCTAAAACTAATCTAAATAATTAAGATTATCTAGGTAACTAAAACATAGTTTTTTATAATTAAATCTATAAAATAACTAGATTAACGAAACTAATTATTATTTAAAATAGACAAATTGAAAGGGTGCAACTGATGATTATTGGAGGAGGAGTAGTAAAAATGGTTGGGCCTAAAAGGGAAAGGAAACTAGCCCAGGTTTATAGAAAAAATATTTATGAAAGAACTAAAAAAAAACAATGGTCCGGATCGGGTCAGGCTGGACCCGGATCCACCCATCTTTATCAAAGGAAAAGGGGGTTGGAAAACCCTAGATTCCAGCGCCTCTTCTTCATTCAACCAGAACAAGAAAAATGATTCCTCTCTCAACTGATTTCATCCATCAACTCATTCGTTGCCCTCTCTCTTCTCTTTTCAGACCATTTCCTCTGTATTCAATTAAGTAAAACCCCTCCAAGAGTATCTCTCTCTCTCGCGGCGTAATTGTTTCTCTCCCTCACAAACAGCCGCTCAAACTTCTTCTTCTTCGCCTTTCGTTCGCTTCTCAAATCGCCGTTGTGTCCAAACCTTCATTTGGTTGCCTCCTCATCTTTAATATTCGCTCCCTTTCTCGTGCCTCTGATGCTCTTCTTCTTCTTCCTGGATCCGGGAATGTTGGATGTGAGGGTGATGGTCTGTGAAGCAACATGAAAACAAAAGTGTCGAGATGGCAGAAGAATTGAATGAAGATGATAGTGATGAACTGTGAAGTCCGAATGGGTAATTGAAAAAGAGTTTGTGAATTTTCTATATTATTTACAAGTTGATTTTAAATTAACGGTGTATTTATGTGATTGTGTATCGGTCTTGCAACATTGATAAGTTTTTGTGAAATTATTGATTGAGTTATTGTCGATGTTTAAATTGAAATTTGGTGTGTTGCCGTGACAGAACATGGGTAAATGAAGGGACTGGTACGGTGAGCCGAATGGGAGATTTAATAAGTAGCTCTTCAATGGGGTTGGTCTATGAAACCGTGTTGCTTGAGTAACTCGCAGACAGTTTAGATAAGGAAATATTGGGCAGTGGTGTTGACAGAGGAAAGTTATGGGATAACTTTATAGATTGGTGCTGGTGTGAGGTTGAAATCTGGGTTGTTTGGTTTAGCGCGTGAACAGAGTTTAAGCGGGTCATGTGGTGCGAGACTATGAGGAGAATAGGGTGTAAACGAAGGGTATTTGTGAAAATGGTGGCAGGTTGTGTTGAAGAAGGTTGTGGTTGACGAAAAGGGAAGATTGTCAGGTATATATTCCATTGTTTAATTTCCAATTCGTTTCTGTTTCTGTTCATTGTTGTTTATGCCGAAGTTACCGCTTTGTTGGAAATAAGAACGTGATATGATGAGTTGCGACTAGAGGTTGATGACCGAGGTATGTACCAATATTTTGTGTGTATTATTTACTTGGATTTCTTGTTGTGTTTCAGTCTTTTCTTTTATCTTTGCCTTTTATGATTTAACAACAACAACAATATTCTCAAAGAAAGAAACTTAGAAAAAAGGCAATAAGGAATGCAAAATTTGTAGGAGAAAATACCTAGAGGAGCCCCTCCATTTGGGCTTTAGAGAAGTGAGTCCAATAAATCCAATGTTTTTGTTCTGATTCCCTTTCTTGCATTTGATGGTTGTTACTGTGATGTTTGAGTTTTGGAGAAGATTGAACCAATATTCATGCTGAATCCCCCCCCCCCCCCTTTTTCTTTCTATCCGTCTTCTCCCCTATGTATTCTTGTCTTTGTATATTTAATCAGAATGAATTTTGGGGGGAAAATTTGTGAGTCTTGGACAAATGTGGTATGCTGATTTTTCCTTTTTGATGCATGATTTGTATTTTTCCACTTTTGTGCTACACTTGGACTGTCCTTGGACAGGTTTTTGGCAAGTTGTGGTGCAGGTTTTACATCAAAGCAGTAGCAGGGTGCAGCAGCATGACTTCACAGGTTTTGGGCAGCATTGCAGCATACTTTTGGAACAGTAGTGCAGCATACTTTTGGCATTATTTGGGCAGAATTTCAGATCAAGAACAAGTCTTAGCTTTAGGTTTAGATTTTTGTTTTCTTGTACAAACACTTGTGTAAAATTGTTGTGGTAACTTGTAATTTTGACTTAGAGCTTGATTAAATGTAATTTGGGAATTTAAACTTGTGCAACTTGCAAATGGATGAGACAAAGGTTATTTGGAAACTTTGAAGTTATATTTTTGAGATGTCTTGAGAATTGTTTGAATAATGGATGATGAATAGTTAGATCTTGAGACTTTGTATTTTAGGCACTTGAAACCTACACTTTGAAGAGTAGTGAATGATATTGTAATGGAATTACTTTGTAACCTCTTGAATTCACATGAATGAGAATCTTGAATAAATTTTGCACGAAATCATCTTGCTCTGTTAGTTTAATCTCTAGCCCGAATTGACACACAATTTGATTCCAATTAAAATTTGTGTTGAAATTTGTCTTTGAATTTGAAATGCGTGAATGATGAATGAAGTTGAATTCTTGAGAAAGGTCTTTAATAATTCTTGATATTTTGAACAATTCATATTAATGAACTTGCACTCTTGGAATAAACTTCGGGAAATTGGAATGCATCTTACTCAAGACATCAAATTCATAAACCTTCTTGAATCTCTCTTGCAAATAAGAACCCTAATGTTATTTGACAAACTCAGATATTTTGGCTTCATGGTATTGGTTACTTGAAAGAAAACTTCACAATAATGAATCCAAATCTTAATTCAAAACTCAAATCCAAGTTAGCTTGCAAACAACAAGAACTTGAAGAATTCTCAACCCTAACTCGCGTCTTTGCCTCAAAGTAATTTGCAATACAGACAAATAGCGCAAATCATGCCTTTAAGAAATTTAATCGACAATCCACCTTAATCCAATGATCGCTACTATTCAATTGCAAAATGACTTGATGTAGTCCATAAGCAATCAAAGAATCATTGGACTAAAACTCCAGTTTCAAGAATTATCCCAGCAGAAAAATCAAACGTTCTTGAGAAAACGTCTGTGGCATGACTTGAACTTTAATCTTCGAAGTAATCTCATAAACAACGCTATTTGTGATACTTTGCAAAAGAATCGCCTCAGGACGTTGAAAATTGAAGAAGTTGTGACCGTTTGAAATTGAACTTGCAAGAGTTGACTTTTGATCGAAATGATTTAAATCAACTTGCAAACTTGATCTTTCTTGGCATTCTAAAGCATCTTGATGCACATGTAAACCAGTGATGATGAAATCTTGACTGTGCTTTTGGGGAATTTTGGAAGAAGCTTGAGACCACTTATCGAACAAGGCGTGGAAATAAACACACGATCCTCTGAAGATCCTCGAGACAGAAACTATCATACTTGAAACAACTGTGATCAAAATAAGCATGAACAAAGCTTTAGAAGTCGTGTCTTTATGAATCAGTCTTCGAGAATCAATAATCAATGGTACTTCTGGCCTGAAGAACTCAAAACCCTAATTGAAGCGCAATGCTTGATGTCCTTGATTTAGACCTGTCTCTGCACATGAAATCAAAGAAACAAAAAAAAACACACATTTCGTGCTTGAGTAGAAGTTAGTGATACATAGGCTAAGAATGTTTAAAACACTTGATAATTTCTGCACATAGTCAAAGCTCGAAGGTGAGAGGTTAAAACCGACCGTATTTCGTGACCTTGACTTATGTTTAAATATGCAAAAATAAAAATGGGATCTTAGTTTAAAAATTGGGGTATGACAGCTGCCCCTATTTAAGTTTCTTCTATCCGGAGATATGAAGATTCGAATCTTTTCGACGAGATTGAAGGGACTTAAATACAGAATACACAATTTTTGCCTTAAGATACCGCAATTATGTTTATGATATGATATGAATGCAATGCTATGAATTTATGGGGAATGAAGCCATATGAGACAAACTATGCTGGAGACCAAGCACATTATACAGTAATGCCACAGGGGAAGAGATTATAACTCCACCGGGGAAACAGAGTCATAGACTTCAAATGAGAGACTCTTATTAGAGAATAACTTTGAGGGAAGAAATGAATGATTTACATCAGTATTGAGACTGGAAAAGAAATGGTTTACATCAGCACTGTGACTGGAAAAGGAAATGATTGACATCAGTACTGAGACTGGAAAATGATTGTCATCAGTACTGAGACTGGAGATAAACATCTCTGACTTCTAAATTATACCAAGAACGGTAACACAATTCTTTTTTAACCAAGATATCGCTTCAAAAGGATAAAATACAAGCTTCCCCATGGAACTCTTCCAAAGAGGTGTCGTTTGCTGAGTAAACATTATTGTTGGGGATACACAAGATGCTCAAATAAAGAGGCCGCCACTTGCTATCTTTCAAAGGTGTCAATAACATACAAGTTGCTCATGAAGAGACCGCCGCTTGTTGTTTTTAAAAGATAACAATAACACACAAGTTGCTCATGAAGAGACCACCGCTTGCTGTTTTTCAAGAGAACAATAACACACAAGTTGCTCATGAAGAGACCGCCGCTTGCTGTTTTTCAAAGATAACAATAACACACCATTGCTCATGAAGAGACCGCCGCTTGCTGTTTTCAAAGGTGACAATAACATACAAGTTGCTCATGAAGAGACCGCCGCTTGCTGTTTTCTCAAAGATAACAATAACACACAAGTTGCTCATGAAGAGACCGCCGCTTGCTGTTTTCAAAGGTGACAATAACATACAAGTTACTCATGAAGAGACCGCCGCTTACTGTTTTCTCAAAGATAACAATAACACACAAGTTCCTCATGAAGAGACCGCCGCTTGCTGTTTTCAAAGGTATCAATAACATACAAGTTGCTCATGAAGAGACCGCCGCTTGATGTTTTCAAAGGTGTCAATAACATACAAGTTGCTCATGAAGAGACCGCCGCTTGATGTTTTTCAAGAGAACAATAACACAAAAGTTGCTCATGAAGAGACCGCCGATTGCAGTTTTGAAAGGTGACAGTAACACACAAGTTGCTCATGAAGAGACCGCCGCTTGCTGTTTTCTCTAAGGTATCAATAACATACAAGTTGCTCATGAAGAGACCGCCGCTTGATGTTTTTTTCTAAGGTATCAATAACATACAAGTTGCTCATGAAGAGACCGTCGCTTGCTGTTTTCTCAAAGATACCCATAAAATATCATGAAGATATTGCTGGAGGTGAGAATCAATAATTTCATTTGGGATGGACAAGCTTCTCATAAAGAGACCGCCATTTGTCGTAGAGAAATCAAAAATAATCAAACTGCTCAAATAAAGAGTCAGTCGCTTGTTGTTATGTCGATATTCCAGAAGAAGGTTATGATAAAACCACTAGGGAATAAAGTTCATCTTCAATGGGGAATCATAAATAAATCCTTCTTGAGGAGACCAAGTATTTACATTGTAAAATAAATGCACTCTCCATCTAGGTTTCACAGCCTAGAGATATCCACAGGGTATCATTCACAAGAGACAAAGCTCAATCCAGGAATGAACTGGAGAGAAAAACAGTCAAACAAGACTCCACCCAATGAGGAAACAACTCAGATGGGGATTTATCCTATCCAGAGCTGGAAAAGGAAAGCTAAAGCAAGATTCTTCCATGAGAGTTAACTCAGTGGGGAATTAGAAAGGAGGCGCACTTTCTGCTTAAGTTGACATTCTATTTGGAAAGATCAAATACACTATTTGAATAGACATAACCGAGGTATACAAACTCAATGACATCAACAAATACAAATGTGCGTGCATGATGCAAGTATAAATGAATGTCATGTATATGCTGACAAAACAGACATGAGATAGACAGGAGATGATAAGACATCACAGTACAACTCAACACTCGGCTAATCTCAACAAGATGGGAATATTACTGGAGATAGAACACAGGCCATCATTGGAGCAAAGTCCTTTTACAAGGCTTAAATATCTCTGGAGAGGGAGATATTTTTCGGTGAATAACCCAAAGTCTAGTCTTCTATCACCAACAATCCATTGAAAGGATAACAACATAAACAATGTTTCAACTGGAAAAAAGTCTTGCTTAGCTGGATATACTGGAACACCACCCTCTGATAATGTGTGCAATACATATCACATATCTTGACAAATCTGGATTGCCCCTGGGACTAACTTTGGATGCCCCAAGCTTATTGCTGGTAAGCTGCGTGATGCTCGACGATTCTTGCGAATAACTTCACTTCTAAAATGCCCCAAGCTATATGGTTTATAAGGAGAAATCGTCTCAAGAGGATTTTACAAAAGACCTGGCATCCACCGTGCTCTGGTGTCTTCAAACTCTTAGAGAGATTCGTCGAATCTTGACGTGATTGCCCCGGATTGACTGTAGTTGGCACAACAAAGTATTCAAATTTTGCCCCAATAAAGGGTAAACAAGTTGGGAAAGCATTAACTGGGAGAACCAACATGTTCGTGCTTACGGTCTTCAGGTGACATGCCCCTGGATATGATTTTTCTTGAAATGATTCGCCAGTTACTCGACATAGTTTCAGGCCTTAAAAGAATAAACTCATCACTGGTGCTTATGTGAGCTTCCTTGATATCAAACAAATGTTTTGCAGTTAGAAAAAGTTTACAATGAGAATGAAAATTCTAATGCAACAGTTATGTAAGTCTTGAAGATTTTGAAAGATATCGCACAAATTTTGCGAGTTAAAGCACCATTTATTTTTGTATAGGAAAAACATATGATACCAACATAACTATTTAGAACATTGATGGGGTTCAGGAACACTATCTTATTGAAGTATGCTTTCAAAATAACCTTGCTTCAATTAGGACTTTTGAAGGTTGTAACGTGGTCTGGTTCATGGTTTTAGAAAAAAGATTCTAAGGCTCAAAATATTTGGTGCCCACCCCCTTCATGATGTTCTTCAGTCCTATGTTCAGTTAATTCAATATGAGTGTTCATCTCTCAAAAGGATTTTGTGACGGTTAAGGAAACAACGAGGTTTTCGGAGTAGAAACCACCCTCATGTCTTCGTGTTCGTAGTCACCAATTTGTTCTTTGCTGAGGACTTTTCTTTGTAGTCCTTTCTTTGCAATTTTTATTTTCCCTAATTTTGCCTGAACTAATTTTTTGAATTGATAGTCCAGCGGGATGCCCTAATTTTTGCCTAAGTCACACGTTTTCATTTTTTTTTGACTTAGCAGGCTTTTCTTTTTTCTTGATTTTTTGACTTTTTGAACAAAATGTGTGACATTAGCTTGTCTTTGCTTGTTGAGAGGATTGTGATTGCCTCATTTCTTGATGAGTGAGGGATAACATTGTAGTTCCACATCCTCTAGATTCATTATACATGAAGGATAGCCCTCGTAGCTTCTCTTCAAAAAAACATCTTCCTTATGAATTTTGAACACTCAGTCAGATTAACTAAAAACTACCCTGCCCCAGGTTAAAATTCAAGGTTTTTTCGTATAGAAAAGAAACATCTGCTTCAAAGGCTCAAAAGGGGTTAGCAAGGGATTATCTTCCTTATATCTCCAGTGTTTAGGGATTTGAAACAATGCCTGTACATCGTCAGCAAGATTTTATTCAAAAAGCATGCAACTAAAGATTTTGTTTTTTAGATCATCATCCTCCCTTCAATCTCTGCCTAGGCAAGAGAATGAGCAACAATTTGGTATCATAGTGCAAAAGCAATTTAAAATTAGAAAACAAATATGAGTAAAACGAATGAATTTCTTCAAGACAAACATACTCATTGTATTAAGATAATCATTCAGATGCAAACAAGTTCTTACATACAAACAATGTTTTGATAAACAAGAAAAATTACAAAAAGCAGAAATAAGTTAATAATCTGGGAAGGCTTTCCATCTAGACTTGAATTACCGAAAACATCCTTCAAAAATCAAAGTCACCATCACTCGTGTTTACTCTTCGGCGCATGCTTGATTTGAACTTCAAAACCAACGTCCTTGAATGACAAGATACCACTTCTGACCAACTTCTGAACCTCAATCTTCAAAGCAAAGCAACCCTCTAAGTCGTTCCCAGGAGCACCTTGATGAAAAGTACAAGCCAAATCAGCTTTGTAGTACCAATGTATCTTCTCAGGAACCTTCGGTGGAGGTCGGGTCTGAACCAAATTCCTCTGCATCAGGATAGGGAACAACTCTGTATAGGTAATTGGAATTGGATCAAACTGGGTTTTCCTTTGATTAGGAACTTGCTGATTCTGTTGATTAATAGGAGAAACGTGATGATTCTGAAGATGATCATTTCTTCCTATGGTTCTCTTCTTGGGAAATTTATTATCAAACTTCTTCACACCATTAGCTGAGCTACCATCTTCATATAAACATCCCTTTCCGACATCTTCTTCTAGACGCACTCCCACATTCACCTTGTCAGGAAAGTAATTTGGTGCATTAACCATCACCTTCTCATGAGAGAATGATTTTAGAGTTTCAGTGAAGACTTTTATCATCGCTTCTTCCCTCCTAGAAGGATTGACTTGGGAGGCAACCAGAATTTCAACCAAACCAGTTAAGTGCTCCATACTAGCTTTCAAAATAGTCATCTCTCTACGGAGTTCAGAAACCTCTTGCTTGATATTCTCCATTGTTCTCTTAGCGCGAGTGTTGTACTGGTGAGACCAAAGGAAAAATAAGACTCAGAAAAAGACCTTTGAAAGTGAAACAAAAAAAAATGTAGAATGATGTATGATATGCAAAAGAGAGTTTTTACTTGATTTTCAAGGAACTCAAGATATTAAGTTGTAAACATCAAAGTATGAAGATAGAAGATGAATTTTAAATTGGCTCCAAACATTGATCAAGTTATCATCAAGATCAATCATCCATTTTGGTGGATTAGGGTTTTCGCCCTATCAACACCCAAGATCCATTGAGCTTGACGAAACTTGTGATGTTTACAAAGAAAGACCTCCAAATTCCTTCAAAGTCAAGTGAAAAGGGTTTTATGGATGCATGAATGCATGGCTATGCGACAACCATAAGCAAGGTCACAAATAAAGTCGAAAGGTTCAACGTCACGAGCATGGAGTCAAGGTAAGGAACACCCCCAAGGTATGTACTAACGGTTTAGTCACACCTGTAGAACAAGGTTCTAAGAGTTCCCAGAGTCTACATTCCTCCTTCGGATATTACCAACGTCTTGATTACTCAATAATCAGTAATATTCTCAAGAGAAACTCATCCGAGCGTAGCATCGCGTAACAGTTACTTCCAGATTACTCTGTTATAATCTTCGCGCTACACCTAAAAGGCCAAGATGGGTTATGGTTCTATGGTTCCCAGCTTCTCTGGCTCCCAGGTCGAAAATAATAATGTCTTTCCGATTACTCGGTAAACAAATATTACGTTCAAAAGGGCCTTCCACTTAGTGGGGGATCTCATGCCTCCTTCTTCGATATTACTCCCTCAAAGTTAACATGACTATACCGCCCGTCCTATTCCTAAGTGTAACTTAGTCCGGGTATAAGACTTGTCCTTTGTAAATATTATCAACACCCAAATAATCATAATATATACATATAATCAAACAATCAAATAATGATAAAATAGATAAAACAAATTAGGCTTAACCCACTTAGGGATGGACCAGCAAGAGGTCAATCTTTCCCCAGCAGAGTCGACAATTCTGTAGCGGTGAAAATCGGAGATCAAGCTATTAATTAACTTGACTCGCAAAAGCAAGAGTCGCCACCGTGCTTTATTATTTCCAAGGGAAAAGGGAAAAGAGAGAAATAAAACCCTTAAATATGCAATGTAAAATAATACTTAAAAGTAATGAAAATACAATGCATTTTTGAAAAGAGATCTAGAGTTCGGGGGTTGGTTATGCAGTGGGAAGGTATTAGCACCCAATGCATCTGCGGTACTCCGCAGGAACCTTTTGAAATATCTGTTTTTTGGTTTAAAATTGTTTGTTTGATTAAAATGATTCGTTTGGCTAAAAGATGGGTATTGACGAGATTTTTAATATATGACGACCTAGTGTCGAAGTTTTGACTTAAAAGGTGTGAGTTTGAAATTTGAATCTTTTAGGAAAATCGACTTAAGTTTGGAAAAATAGTAAATAAGAAAAAAATGAATGGGGGTATTCGCACGATTGTAGAAGATGTATGTGATGACATGAAGTCAGCTGAGTTGAAACATTTCCCTTGGAATTAATCATAAGCAGGTAGATCTAATATTCGAGTAAGGAAGCATAAATAATTAAAATCCACGAGAAACGAACAAGGTAGATAACAAGACAAATTGTAAGAAACTAAATGAATGGATAAAGAAGAATCACAAATAAAAGAAAAGTGTAATAAAGAATCATCTAAACTAATTTGAAATTTTAAGGTTACTAAGTAAACTAAACTTAAATTCTAAGGTGTTTAACTAAATTAAATTGAATTTTGAAGTTATTAACTAAAACTAAATTAAAATTCTAAGTTACTAACTAAAAACTCAAAAGTTATTAAATCTAAAATAAATTAACACTCTAATATTACTGAATTAGGTCTAAACTAAATTAATTCTAAAGTTACTAAATTACATCTAAACTAGTTTAAGTATAAACTAAATTCATTATAAAATTACTAATTCAATCTAAACTATATTAATAATAAAATTACTAACTTAAATCTAAACTAAATTAATTCTAAATTAAAAATTAAAATTCTAAGACTAAATTAAAATTATAAAGTAATCAAAATGTATCTAAACTAATTAAAGGTTCTAACATTACTAATTTATATCTAATCAAATTAAAATTCTAAAGTTATTAAATTAAGTCTAAAACTAATCTAAATAATTAAGATTATCTAGGTAACTAAAACATAGTTTTTTATAATTAAATCTATAAAATAACTAGATTAACGAAACTAATTATTATTTAAAATAGACAAATTGAAAGGGTGCAACTGATGATTATTGGAGGAGGAGTAGTAAAAATGGTTGGGCCTAAAAGGGAAAGGAAACTAGCCCAGGTTTATAGAAAAAAGATTTATGAAAGAACTAAAAAAAATCAATGGGCCGGATCGGGTCAGGCTGGACCCGGATCCACCCATCTTTATCAAAGGAAAAGGGGGTTGGAAAACCCTAGATTCCAGCGCCTCTTCTTCATTCAACCAGAACAAGAAAAATGATTCCTCTCTCAACTGATTTCATCCATCAACTCAGTCGTCGCCCTCTCTCTTCTCTTTTCAGACCATTTCCTCTGTATTCAATTAAGTAAAACGCCTCCAAGAGTATCTCTCTCTCTCGCGGAGTAATTGTTTCTCTCCCTCACAAACAGCCGCTCAAACTTCTTCTTCTTCGCCTTTCGTTCGCTTCTCAAATCGCCGTTGTGTCCAAACCTTCATTTGGTTGCCTCCTCATCTTTAATATTCGCTCCCTTTCTCGTGCCTCTGATGCTCTTCTTCTTCTTCCTGGATCCGGGAATGTTGGATGTGAGGGTGATGGTCTGTGAAGCAACATGAAAACAAAAGTGTCGAGATGGTAGAAGAATTGAATGAAGATGATAGTGATGAACCGTGAAGTCCGAATGGGTAATTGAAAAAGAGTTTGTGAATTTTCTATATTATTTACAAGTTGATTTTAAATTAACGGTGTATTTATATGATTGTGTATCGGTCTTGCAACATTGATGAGTTTTTGTGAAATTATCGATTGAGTTATTGTCGATGTTTAAATAGAAATTTGGTGTGTTGCCGTGACAGAACATGGGTAAATGAAGGGACTGGTACGGCGAGCGGAATGGGAGATTTAATAAGTAGCTCTTCAATGGGGTTGGTCTGTGAAACCGTGTTGCTTGAGTAACTCGCAGACAGTTTAGATGAAGGAAATATTGAGCAGTGGTGTTGACAGAGGAAAGTTATGGGATAACTTTATAGATTGGTGCTGGTGTGAGGTTGAAATCTGGGTTGTTTGGTTTAGCGCGTGAACAGAGTTTAAGCGGGTCATGTGGTGCGAGACTATGAGGAGAATAGGGTGTAAACGAAGGGTATTTGTGAAAATGGTGGCAGGTTGTGTTGAAGAAGGTTGTGGTTGACGAAAAGGGAAGATTGTCAGGTATATATTCCATTGTTTAATTTCCAATTCGTTTCTGTTTCTGTTCATTGTTGTTTATGCCGAAGTTACCGCTTTGTTGGAAATAAGAACGTGATATGATGAGTTGCGACTAGAGGTTGATGACCGAGGTATGTACCAATATTTTGTGTGTATTATTTACTTGGATTTCTTGTTGTGTTTCAGTCTTTTCTTTTATCTTTGCCTTTTATGATTTAACAACAACAACAATATTCTCAAAGAAAGAAACTTAGAAAAAAGGCAATAAGGAATGCAAAATTTGTAGGAGAAAATACCTAGAGGAGCCCCTCCATTTGGGCTTTAGAGAAGTGAGTCCAATAAATCCAATGTTTTTGTTCTGATTCCCTTTCTTGCATTT
The DNA here is from genome assembly GCA_948472305.1 of Vicia faba. Lineage (NCBI taxonomy): Eukaryota > Viridiplantae > Streptophyta > Magnoliopsida > Fabales > Fabaceae > Vicia > Vicia faba. The sequence goes on along the minus strand of OX451736.1, from coordinate 72,402,347 downwards.
GATGGTTGTTACTGTGATGTTTGAGTTTTGGAGAAGATTGAACCAATATTCATGCTGAATCCCCCCCCCCCCTTTTTCTTTCTATCCGTCTTCTCCCCTATGTATTCTTGTCTTTGTATATTTAATCAGAATGAATTTTGGGGGGAAAATTTGTGAGTCTTGGACAAATGTGGTATGCTGATTTTTCCTTTTTGATGCATGATTTGTATTTTTCCACTTTTGTGCTACACTTGGACTGTCCTTGGACAGGTTTTTGGCAAGTTGTGGTGCAGGTTTTACATCAAAGCAGTAGCAGGGTGCAGCAGCATGACTTCACAGGTTTTGGGCAGCATTGCAGCATACTTTTGGAACAGTAGTGCAGCATACTTTTGGCATTATTTGGGCAGAATTTCAGATCAAGAACAAGTCTTAGCTTTAGGTTTAGATTTTTGTTTTCTTGTACAAACACTTGTGTAAAATTGTTGTGGTAACTTGTAATTTTGACTTAGAGCTTGATTAAATGTAATTTGGGAATTTAAACTTGTGCAACTTGCAAATGGATGAGACAAAGGTTATTTGGAAACTTTGAAGTTATATTTTTGAGATGTCTTGAGAATTGTTTGAATAATGGATGATGAATAGTTAGATCTTGAGACTTTGTATTTTAGGCACTTGAAACCTACACTTTGAAGAGTAGTGAATGATATTGTAATGGAATTACTTTGTAACCTCTTGAATTCACATGAATGAGAATCTTGAATAAATTTTGCACGAAATCATCTTGCTCTGTTAGTTTAATCTCTAGCCCGAATTGACACACAATTTGATTCCAATTAAAATTTGTGTCGAAATTTGTCTTTGAATTTGAAATGCGTGAATGATGAATGAAGTTGAATTCTTGAGAAAGGTCTTTAATAATTCTTGATATTTTGAACAATTCATATTAATGAACTTGCACTCTTGGAATAAACTTCGGGAAATTGGAATGCATCTTACTCAAGACATCAAATTCATAAACCTTCTTGAATCTCTCTTGCAAATAAGAACCCTAATGTTATTTGACAAACTCAGATATTTTGGCTTCATGGTATTGGTTACTTGAAAGAAAACTTCACAATAATGAATCCAAATCTTAATTCAAAACTCAAATCCAAGTTAGCTTGCAAACAACAAGAACTTGAAGAATTCTCAACCCTAACTCGCGTCTTTGCCTCAAAGTAATTTGCAATACAGACAAATAGCGCAAATCATGCCTTTAAGAAATTTAATCGACAATCCACCTTAATCCAATGATCGCTACTATTCAATTGCAAAATGACTTGATGTAGTCCATAAGCAATCAAAGAATCATTGGACTAAAACTCCAGTTTCAAGAATTATCCCAGCAGAAAAATCAAACGTTCTTGAGAAAACGTCTGTGGCATGACTTGAACTTTAATCTTCGAAGTAATCTCATAAACAACGCTATTTGTGATACTTTGCAAAAGAATCGCCTCAGGACGTTGAAAATTGAAGAAGTTGTGACCGTTTGAAATTGAACTTGCAAGAGTTGACTTTTGATCGAAATGATTTAAATCAACTTGCAAACTTGATCTTTCTTGGCATTCTAAAGCATCTTGATGCACATGTAAACCAGTGATGATGAAATCTTGACTGTGCTTTTGGGGAATTTTGGAAGAAGCTTGAGACCACTTATCGAACAAGGCGTGGAAATAAACACACGATCCTCTGAAGATCCTCGAGACAGAAACTATCATACTTGAAACAACTGTGATCAAAATAAGCATGAACAAAGCTTTAGAAGTCGTGTCTTTATGAATCAGTCTTCGAGAATCAATAATCAATGGTACTTCTGGCCTGAAGAACTCAAAACCCTAATTGAAGCGCAATGCTTGATGTCCTTGATTTAGACCTGTCTCTGCACATGAAATCAAAGAAACAAAAAAAAACACACATTTCGTGCTTGAGTAGAAGTTAGTGATACATAGGCTAAGAATGTTTAAAACACTTGATAATTTCTGCACATAGTCAAAGCTCGAAGGTGAGAGGTTAAAACCGACCGTATTTCGTGACCTTGACTTATGTTTAAATATGCAAAAATAAAAATGGGATCTTAGTTTAAAAATTGGGGTATGACAGACATTATCTAGTGTTCACATTGGAGGATGTGGAGCCCATCAAGCAGGTCATAAAATGAAGTGGTTGTCATTTCAATATGGAATGTATTGGCCTACTATGCTTAAAGACTGTATAGAATTTGCTAAGGGATGTCAAGAATGCCAAAAGCATGCTGGTATCCAACATGCTCCAGCAAGTTAACTTCATGCAATTATTAAACCTTGGCATTTCAGAGGTTGGGCGCTGGATCTAATTGGAGAAATCTGACCTGCTTCATCTAAAAACCACAGGTACATTTTAGTATGTATAGATTACTTCACAAAATGGGTTGAAGCCATACCTTTAGTAAATATGGATTAGGAGATTGTTATCGAATTCATTCAGAAACAAATAGTCTACATATTTGGCATCCTAGAGAGTATCACAATAGACCAAGGATCAATCTTCATTGGTCGAAAGATGCAGGAGTTTGCCAAGGAAATATGTTTCAAACTATTGACATCCACACCTTATTATGCTCAGGCGAACGGCCAAGTCGAAGCAGCCAACAAGGTGATAATTGGATTGGTTAAAAAGCATGTAGGGAAGAAGCTAAAAAATTGGAACTAAACTCTAGACCAAGCATTATGGGCTTTTCGTACATCCCCTAAAGAAGCAACTAATACCACACCTTTCCAACTCACATTTGGGTTTGATGCAGTACTACCATGTTTACAGGAAATAAAAATCATGACAAGAGAGTAAACAACAAAGGTATACATAGCCAAAATGGTGATCGAATTAATTTAAAAAGAGCCAAAATGGATTTGTCTAGAATGCTTACAACTTAAATCAAATACAGTGAAATCTAAATTACACAAATCAAAATGGGATAATGTTCTTTATCCTCTCATACTTGATCTTCGTCAGGCCAAGCTTGTATTGAACAACAACATGTATGCCTTTAAGGCGTGCAATTTCTTCATTCATGGCTAAAGCTCTTTCGACATGTTCAACGCCTTGGGCAGCCAAAGTATCAGCCTCAGTGGTGTCCAATCCTTTGATGGAAGCTTGTTTCACCTTAGCATCAACAATCTTCTTCTACAACTCCACAATGTGAGACTCCCAGAGTGTGATCGAAGTTGTATAAGTATCAAAATCCACTTGGGATGCCTTCCTTTAAGCCAACAAATCCTCAGATGCTTTATAGGTGCTAAGAGTTTGCGAAATTCAACAAGTTTCTCTTGTTCCTTTTATTGAAGCTTCTAAATTGCATCAACTTCCCTATTGTACTCAGCGTAGATTTGGTCGATTAGATTTTGAATATCTATCAAGACCTCACCTATATTGGCAGTACAAGCAGTAATGTTGATTCGTTTGATCAATTTTTTCATCTCAAAATGAGCAGTAATGTTTATCTTCAACACCTCGAACAAGTCAACTTCGAATACATATTTCTTCACTTGGTGAAGGAGTTCGTATAGGAAGCTTCATTAGCACTAGCACCAGATTGGGTCAAAGCTCCATAAGTCATTTTGTCAGAAGAAGACTCCCTTAGAGCCATCATTAATTTCACATGTTTGAGGGATCACTCTTCTTTAGTGCTATCTTTTCCTCCTCAGTGAATGGTGGAGTCAGAATGGGATTTGGAACTGGTCGAGCCTGTGTTCTTGGTACATCAGTTGCATCAAGATGTGTTGGATTGGTGTCCTCAGGTTTTTGTTCGACCTCCTCCATTTCCTCATCATCACAAAAGTATGTCTCGATCCAATCTGAGTACCTCTCTTCGTCCTCATATAATCTGCAGGAAATTGAGCCCCTTTTGAAGGAGAATTATTGGGAGTACTTTCAGGGTCTTCGTCTTCCTCCATTATTTGCTTACTAGATTTTGGTAAGACATCTTCTTCAGGAGAGGAAGTCTCTTGTTAGACTTGGACATGACCTATTTCAGGTTGATGAAGCCCAATCGAAGACCCCTTGTTTTAGACAGCACCACTGGATGAGGGAGGAGGCGAAGGAGTCTCTGTATTCAAAAGAACATCTTGGTTGATAGTGGAAACAGGAGGAGTAGTTGATTTGTCCCGCAGACAGAAAGAAGCTGTTAGGTCAAGAGAAATTTGAGAAAGAAATGAAAAGAATGAAATAAAGATTTACCTTTTTATCACCGGGATTAGAAGCATTGCTTCTAATATGCTCCAAAATTACAAACCCAGAGGGTGAAGGTTTAACCTCATGTTAAGGAGGAGGGAGAATTTTTACTTTGATATCTTTCTGATTGGTAGCTTGATATAGGGCATCTTTCGATGTTTTGGGTTTCTTTTGTTTCTTCTTGGCCTTAAAGGGAGTGAGGAGGACATCTTCATCGTCATCTTTAGGGATCACTATTGCTTCTTCATTGGGAGTTTTCCTTTTCTTTGGTGTTTGACGAGGCAAACCACTACCCTAAAAAAAAGCAAAAATCATATTCAAAGAATGAAAAAGGGTAAGAAGGATTCTTAGAAGTAATACCTTTGCTCTCTTTGCCACTTTTTCTGGAGAAGCACCCTTTACAGAAGGAGCTCCCTGACTGGAAGAAGTTGTTGGCTTAGAGGCAGTAGTTGAATCCGCCTTCACTACAGGTTTTTCATTCATTACGATTTTCCTTTCAACAACTAGAAAACACTACCAAAGTTAGTCAAATGCTCAAAATTGAGAAGTTTCCTAAAAAGACAATTAAAAGGACCAAGGAATCCTTTGGTTCCACACCTTCACGTGTCGGAGACACAATAGAGACTGCTGATAGATCATAGTGAAGGAAACCTTTGAAAATGTCCAGAGTGCACTTAGTCGATACTACTCTCTTAGCAGGTTTTTGGGAATCGTTTTTTAACTCATTAAAAGTATTGCCACAAGTGAACCAATCTGGATAGGGTGGAAATAACTCCAGGCCAAAATTAGCACTAGGAAATTTTGGAAATTTTGGTGGTTGCAATTCAAAAGCCAAATCATACCTATGTTCATATTTTACAGAAGAGAGAATCTTTAAACGTGGAAGTTTCTTTGTAAATTTTTCTTTTAAAACAGTTGTTGCATGGAATACGGTTCGATTAAGATTAGTGTGATCATAGACAGTTTTAAAGAATTTCTGGAAAGCCTGGATTTCCTTGGTGTGCGTTAGTTTACCTTTTGGGACGTTCTCCTGCACAAGGGAAAAAGGTTTAGTTAAAAGTTCATTTATTTGAGCAGTATCAAACATGTTGTTCGAATAGAAGCTTTGGTCATATAGAAGGCAAGTTGATAGAGAGTGAGACTAAATTCAGCAAAGTTGGCATGGTATTCCTGGTGTTTCTTGATGTCTCGAACAAAGTAATCCACACCTGCAATGCAGATCTCACGTTTTCGAGTGAAGAGAGATTCAGGGATGAGTTGGCACAATCCAATCTACCGAGAGACAACATTGGGCTGATAAGCTAACAAGAAAACATAACTTTTCACTAGCAAGATCCTGGAGAATAGGAGTCTAGGAAGAAGAAATGTGAGCCATATGTTTTCAATATCAGTATCTGCATTCTTCACAGCATCTTTAATTGACGAAGTAAACCAGGAAGGACCATGAGTTCGATTAGCGAAAGGAGCCATAGAGGGGGTAAAATTGTGACATTTTGAGAACATCAACATGTATTTGGTGAGGCAAGCTTAAAGGTTTTCAGCATCATCATCGGGAGTTAGTTGTAAAATTCTAGTTCCTTCAATGCTTCGACCTGCTATTTCAGGGTCCTTTTCGTTAACAGTTCAAGCAGTTCGAAGAGAAGGTTCGAAGGTGGAATTTAGCCACAGTTGAAGAAGCCAATAGGGTCCAGATAAAAGTAGGTTAGTTCCTGCTTCATAATCCTTAAGTTTGGTAGTAGCATCCCCTAAAATTTCATACAGGCTAGCTAGAAGTAACTCACTCAAACATACCTTTCGGCCATAATATAACTGGTTTGCTAGGGTCGGAAATCTCTTGGCTACGTGTAGAGATTTGCAGCAAAAAATGAATTTGGATAACCATAAGGCTAGGAAAGCTATGTGTTCAACGTCAGAAACATATTCACCATCAACATGATACAGGGTTATATAAGTGCTAAAAGAAGCATTTTTGACATTGAAGTCAATGGTGTTTTCAGACTCCAAATAAGGATCAAAAGTCTCTCCAGTAGGAGGAAGTTTGGTGATAGCAACAATATCGAAGAAAGTTAGGGTTATCATCCCAAAAGGGAGATGAAAAGTATTGTAAGTACTATCCCAGAAATACAGAGACACTAGCAAAAATGGCTGGCAATAGCTAAAACTAGTTTCGACATTTGAATCAAGTCGAAGATTCCTAATTCTTTCCAAACCTGAGCTTTTTTCTTTTCAACCTTAGTAAGCCAAGCTAAATAGGATTTATCTAAGTTTGGGCATGACCGAGAGGGTCTAAAGCTCTTAGTTATGTAATCTAGTTGGAAAGCTTCTCTCCCTGACTTAGGGTTTGAAGGAATATCCTCAGAGGTTTTATCCTTAGAAAATTTTTTGGGCTTCTTAGTGGAGTCTTTAATGTTCTCCTTGGGGGGTACAATTTTGTGCCAAGGGTTTGGTAACATGATAAGTGGGAAAAAACTCTACACACTTTTCTAAATTTCCTGTAGCGATGAAGGGGCCTAAGAAACCTAGGGTTTTACCAGAGAGGAGAGAAGGGATTAGTACTTGGGAAGCGTAAATAGCTTTTTGTTCCTGAGTAAGTTTTAGAGTCGTGATAAACTCTTGATTTCCAGAAGTAACAATTTTTCTGGTTGGTACACTCTAAGAAGATGAACCTTTTAACACTCCAGACTTCTCAGCATGCTTGGGATCCTGTTTGGCAGAAGACATTGTTGCAGACTAAAAAAATTGTTGAAGCTTTCAAGAGAAATAGGAGCATAAATTAGAGAAAAATGTGAAGATTTATGAGTTTGTAAAAGAAGAAAGAGAAAAACTAAAAGAGATAACCTTTTATAGTGGTCAGTGGAAGAGTTGGAGGTTACAACTCAAGGAGTTAGTGGGGAACCTGTCAGCATCTTGTGAGGAAAGGTGAAAGACCACTATTCATTTTCTTGGAAGTTGATACATAATGATGTTTAAACTGCTACACACACGTCTTGATGAGACATTTTGGAAAAGCAATCATGATTAACTGTGACGTCAGGAATTAAAGGAAAATAAAAGGTTTCTAGTCGAAATCTGGTGATTACAAGAAATACCCATTTTTTGCACTAATTTGAAATAGACATTTATTGGGGACAATTTGTTAGCTGAATATTTTAACATTTAATGAAAGTTGATTTGAGAAAATCATGTTTCAAAGGATGGCATGAAACTTGGCCTTTTAAGGTTATTTTATAAAGTTTATTCTTATAGTTCGATATGTCAAAATGCAAATCAGAGTTAAAAGAATGAAATCATATTCCAAGATATGTGAAGATCGCTTTGACTGTCACATTAGATGAATTCAAAACTTTGAGCGGGAAAAGTCTAAAATTCAAACTGATGCATTTTCGCCAGGAGGACGCGTGGATGCGTCAGAATGTATGCGTTTGAAAACGTCGAACGTAGTGTGATCTCATAGAAAGAACGTTAGGGTCAAACTAGTATAAATAGGATCTTAGATGTTAGGATTCAGTGTGTTCACATTGTATACAAATCATTTAATACTCAAAGTACCAGAGATAGAGAAAAAAGTTTGTTGATAATGTACGTGTAAGAACACCATCAGTTTATTTAAAGTCATTTTCTGAATACAAAGTTACTTTAATCACTTTCTTATTCCTTTTCGTTTCCAGTCAATTCTTTAACAAATTTTGTTGAACTTTCCTTATTAGCCTTGTCTTTACACCATCATTTCCTTTAAGTTACATTTAGGATTTATAGTTAAACTTTAATATCTTAGGATAATCACAATATCATAGAAAGATCTTGTTATTATTCATATAATGCCAAACTTCGAGTCAGATTGTAAAAAAACTAAGACACATATCCTAGGATCAATCTAGTCGATCCTATAAGTTACCAAAGCGTGGAGTTTCGAAGATTAGTTGTTGTTTGTCAGAAATCATTGGTAAATACCGGCGAGGAAGAAACCATCACTCCCCGCCCTCATCGCCATAAGAGACCGATGATGAGCCCTGCGACCTGTTATCGAAAGAAATTATGGAGGCACGACTCCCGGTCGGGCTCAAGAAGCTGCCCTTGTTGGGATCTTACGACAATACGGACGACCTAGACGAACACATAGAAGACATCAGCGCCTAACTTGATTATCGAGACGCAATGGGCGCGATAAAATTTAGGTTGTTCCCGAGCACTCTAAGAAAAGGTGTTATGGCTTGGTACAAGAGTATGCTCGCTAAATCTATCACTTCTTAGAAACAACTAGGAAAGATATTTTCCAGACACTTCACCACCTCCTGTCGATATCCTATATCAGAGGTGTCACTAGAAGTGATTATCTAGGGTAGAGATGAGTCTCTGGGAGCATATACAAAGCGCTTTAACAAAGAAGCCGTGCAGGTCTCAACGACCGATGCCATGAAGAAGTACCTTCTTAAAAGAGGGCTTCATCCCCGCAGCGACTTTACAAAGGTTGTGGGCATTGAAACTCTATCCATGCTCGACTCCCTCCTTCTAAAGGCTTAAGCATACAATCAGTACGAGGAGAAAGAAGAGGCCAACAATGTTAGGGATTCGGGGCACTGAGAGAGTGCCAAGTTATTGAAAAACGACGAGCCTTCGACATCCCATCAAGGGGGATAGAAAAGCAGGAAGATTGATCCCAAGAATCTAAAGATTACAAGGGGTCTGCTGGTCGGTTTCACGACTACACCCGTCTGACCACCTCGAGGGAGCATATTCTGATCAAATGCGCCAACTCAGAATTAAAATAGGTTGGGGTGCGCTTTCCTCGCTAGATGCCCTCCGAGCTTGGAAACGACAAGAGCAAGTACTGTAGGTTCCACAAAAGCCATGGTCACAACACCGATGATTGCATCCATCTCAAGGATGCAATTGAGATACTGATCCGAGACAGGCTCCTCAAGCAGTATAAAAAGGAGAAAGGGGGTGCCCGCAAGGAGCCTCCAGAAACCAAGATCGTCGAAGAGGGAAAGGAGTCCCCTGACAACAACATCACACCAATCGTCATGAGAATCACGCGACCGGAAGATTTCTACCTCCCAGATATAGAGGATGTCCCCCTACACATGTCCACACATAGTCTCTGGGAGTCTTTCCCTGCTATGATGGTCATCTCTGGCGGATGATTCAACAAGCACATGGTGGGGTCTGTAAAGATAAGGTTCGATGAGCTTATCAAAGCCAACTCTGACATGCACGTTACCCTAGAAAAGTTCAGGGGTGGCTCTCATCCACTCATATTCTACTTAGAGGAACTGTGAGGCGGAGCTCCCAACTCGACCATCCCACTGATCGTGCGGACTCACATGTCAAACTTTGATGTTCGGCACATCATGGTCGATCAAGGAAGCTCGGTGGACATCATGTTCACCCAGTTGTTCACCACCCTCCAGCTGAACAAAACCCATCTGACCCCGTACGTGGGTTCAGACCTCCAGGGCTTCAATGGGGCCAACACCAAACCCTGGGGTTATCTCAAACTAATTGTCACCTTCAGGAGAGGGGTGATCGCCAAAGCCATCAAGACTTAGTTTCTAGTAGTGGACTTCCAGTCTCTCTATCAATGTATCTTCGAGAGGACCACCCTAGAAAAACTGATTGCAGTGCCCTCCAACGTGCACCTCTATATGAAATACTACATTGTTGAAGGCTTGGTCACCATCCTCTACAGGGACGTTCAGGAAGTAAGGGGGTGTTTTGAAGCTTTGGCCAAGGGCCTGAGTTCCATCAACGCTTAGCTCCTAACAACCACCAGATCCGCATTTCCCTCCAGCTCTAAGGAGCCCAAGCCACTGCCAAGGATCGACGCCATCGACCTCGATAGCCACTTCTCCAAGGAAAATTATGCAGAGCGAAGGAGAAATAGGAAGTAACCCATAGTCGAATGGGAGAACTCATCCCCGACTATAGACATCGAGGATCCTTCAGATCCCATTAGGCTTATTCCATACGGGGACTTTGAAACTATCCCCCTCAGGAACGATCCTTCTAGAGTAGTTAACATCGGAGCCGACCTCCTTAACCTGGAAAAGAAGCAACTTAAAGCTTGCTTAAGGGAGAATGCTGATCTGTTTTCCTGGAGTGCAACTAAAATTCTCGGATTTGACCCAGAGATTGCATGTCACCATCTGACCATAAATCTTTCACTTAAGGCAGTTGCTCAGCATAGGCGGAAGCAGTCTCCCAAAAAGAAGAAGGTTGCCGAGCAGGCTATCAAAGACCTTCTAGAGGCACATTTTATTTCTGAAGCCCAGAACACAACATGGCTGTAAAATGTAATCCTCGTGAAAAGATTTAACATAAAATGGCGTATGTGCATTGAATATACTGATCTCAATCGGGCTTGCCTGAAAAATGCTTACCCCCTCCCAAATATCGACAAACTACTGGACAACTCGACCGATTTCAAATTATTATCTTTCATGGATGCATTTTTTGAATGCAACCAGATTCCCATGGCGAAATCAGACAAAAAATATACCGCTTTTATAAATGAATTGGGAAACTATTACTACAATGTAATGCCCTTCGGCCTAAAAAATGCGGGCGCTACATATTAGCGCATGATGAAAAATATTTTCCGCATCGAGATAGGCGACATTCTTGAAGTCTACATGGACGACATGATTGTCAAATTGATGGAAGAGGTCTAACATGCCCTCTACCTAAAGAAAGTCTTCGAACATGCCAGTAAATGACGGATGCTCTTTAACCCAGAAAAATGTACCTTTGTCGTACAGGCAAGCAAGTTCCACGAATTCTACCTCACAGGACGCAGAATCGAAGCTAACCCTGACAAATGCTGAGAATTTTATGAGTTAACAACGCCCACTTCAAAAAAATCCATTAAAATCCTGAACGACATGCTAACTTTACTCTCCGGCTTCGTGGAAAAATCCACCCAACACGCGCTCCCCCTCTTCAAACTTCTCTTCAAAGAAGTTGCATTCGAATAGAAGGACGAATGCAAGAAAGCTCTCACCCACCTAAAGCAAGCATTGTCGTAACCTCCCATCCTTTCCCGACCAAAGAATGAGAGATCCTCTATCTCTATATGGCCGTAACCTCCGAAGCAATAAGTGATGCACTAATCCAAGAAACTCAAGAGGGGAAGAAGCCTATTTAATTTAAAAGCAAAGCCTTGTAGGGTCCCGAAGTAAGATACCAGTAAATCGAAAAAGTGGCCATAGTCCTCATTAACGCAGCGAGAAGGCTCAGCCACTACTTCTTGGCACATACCATATTCGTTCAGATAGAGCAACCAATAAAGAAACTGCTCGGTAGGTCTGATATGGCTGGCAGGATGCTAAAATGGTCATTAGAACTCTCCGAATTCGACATCCAGTACGAAATTAGGAAAAACCTCAAAGCTCAGGAGCTGGCCTACATTGTGGCTGAAATGACTTCCCCCGCACCCCCGGATGGGATGTGCCGGTGGAAAATCTTTGTCGACGGTGCCTCGAGTTCAACAGAAAGAAGAGCGGGCAACATGCTGAAGAACAAGGAAGGGATCCTACTCGAAGCATCCCTCACGTTATCCTTACCGACTTCCAATGACCAGTCCGAATAAGAGGCATTCTTAGCAGGGTTACGTATGGCCGATGATTTAGGAGCCAAAGAGGTGAAAATTTTTACTGACTCTCAACTCGTTGCATCCCAATTATGGGGGAAATATAAGGTGAAAAACGATCACCTCGTTGAGTATTGGACCTTGGTCCAAGAAAGAAAGAAGAAATTCAAATCCGTAGATGTTTAACATGTTCCTCGTGAACATAATGCCTTAGCGGACATCCTGTCCAAACTAGCGAGCACAAAGAGGAAATGGGGGGAATAAGTCGGTGATACAAAAAATTATTCCTCGACCGAGCACCCAGATACTCCCCTCGACTTTGAAATTATTCGCCATACGAGACAACAACTGCTACATGACCCCTGTATACAACTACCTCACAAAAGGGGAGCTATCTGCTGACTCAAAAGAGGCGGTTGTGGTCAAATGAAGAGCATGCTCATACATCCTAGTCAAAGGCAAATTGTATAGGAGAGGGTTTTCAATTCCCCTTCTCAAATGCATTGAACAGAGCGACACATATCGCATCCTGCTCGAAATCAATGAAGGAATAAATGGCCAACACCTGAGCGGACGATCTCTCACCAGGAAAGCTCTACGAGCAGGGTATTACTGGCCCACCATGCAACACGATGCAAAAGAGAAAGTAAAGAGATGGGACAAATGCCAACGACACGGAAACATGCACTTAGCTCTCCAGAACGAACTTAGTTGCCACTCTTCTCCTTAACCCTTTACATGGTAGGGATTAGATCTCCTCGGACCATTCGTAGTAGGTACAAATCAAAAAAAATACTTGATAGTCGTTGTCGACTACTTCACCAAATGGATAGAAACAAAATCATTGGCAAAAACTACCGCCCAAAACGTCATGTACTTCTACAAAAGAAACATCCTTTCTGGGTTCGGTGTCCCGCATGCGATCATCATCAAAAATGTGAACCAGTTCATGGACCAAGCCTTTCAGGAATTCTTCGCCAAGTTTGGAACCACCCAACACTTCGCCTCTGTTGAGCAACCTCAAACGAACAACCAGGCTGAGTCTGTAAACAGTGTGATACTCAGGGGTCTTAGACGAAGGTTAGATGAAACTAAGAAAAGATGGGTCGAGGAGCTACAAAGCATACTCTGGGGCTACTGAACAACATCTCACTCATACACCGGGGAGACTCGTTTCCGACTAGCTTATAGATTGGAGGCCATCATCCACGTAGAGATCGAGGAAACCTCCAAGCAAACTGAAGCTCCCCTAGACGAGGAGATGAATAATGTCGTCCTACAGGAAGAACCAAATCTGGTCGAAGAGATCCGAACAGGAGAGGCCCTACGAGAGGAATCTCTAAATAAAATAGCCATACACTATGACACCAACGTCATACAACGAGAGTCTGATGTTGACAACCTTATCTTGAAGAGAAATCACAAAAAATCTCGTGAAGGCAAGCTCGTAGCGAACTGGGAAGGTCCCTATGACGTTTACGCAAAAACAGGGACCGGGGCATACTACTTAGAAAATATACAAGCAGAACAACTTGCTCGACCATGGAACATAGAAAATCTAAAATAATATTACAGTTAAAACACTAAACAATCGGTGAGCATCATCGACAATGTAAGTGTTTGTTGGCAGCAATTTTGGTAAAACAATGTGCTGTTAATGTTTTGCTAAATGTCTTGACATTTGTAGAAAACTATTTTGAATGATGTTAAAGCAGATGTCTTGACATCTGCCTCCTGAACTGAACTCAACCAACATCAATTTATGTTTTTCTGTTTCCTGATTTCCTACGCTCCATAATTCAAGATTTGTGACTCACAGGCTGCGAAAATATGGAGGATTATATTTCAAATTGTATGGATTTTATCCTGACCTGTTTTTATGGAAACATTTAAAATAATTGAATATTTGATTCTAAGCCCAAGCCCTAAGCTGTGCATATATAAGGACTTGCTTCCTTATTCAAACTACTGCAACTTTTAAAGAAGAATACTTTCTTTCTGTTTTAAAAAGTATAAGTCTTTTAATTGTCAAACACTCTAGTATTAATTTAATACTTGTGTTGGTATTTGGATTATTAATTGTGTATCATTCATAAGCTTTTAAGCATTGAATCATTGAAGTTTTTAAACTTAGTATTTCTGTTGTTTCTTCACTGTAAGTGACTAAATGGATTTGAGAAAGGCCTCATACCTAGGCGAGTCTTAGGTAGAAGTATAGCACGGGTAGTGATTAAGTGATTAGATCGTACAATGGTAGTTTATTTGGGGTCTATGAATTGATACTATTTAGTGGACTTGTCCCTGGCTTGGTAGCCTCTAGAGTAGGTGTTGTTGTACACTAAACTAAGTGAACAATATCTTTTGTGTTTACTGCTTTTGTTATTACTGCTCTTTACTTGTAAACAGATATTTGTGTTATGACATCTCATTCAACATCACATATCTGATACCAGAACTTCAAACAAGACGAACTTATTCACGCCCAATCACACGTGCATGCCTTGGTAGAGGCATGTCACTAAAATTATAAAAGGGTCGAGAATCCACTCTTTTGACGAGTGGACCCTCATCCCGACACAGATAACTCGAACGAGCTCAATCATCGTCATACCATGCTGATAGAATGCCCAACTCATGGTGGGAAGTTCATGCTGCCGAGCTCGGGTCCTCGAAACGAGACCTAAGTTCCAACTTATGCCCGGTAATCATGTGGCCGTTTGTCCGATCTCCCCACACCAGAAAACTCATTAACTAACAAGCAAATCCCCACTGAAAACTCTTAACCAATAAAAAGTGTCTCAAGCAGATGAGCATACAATGAACATACAAAACACTTAAAATATAAAAGTGACACAATCATGTACGAACTAAAACAAACGACAACCACAGTTGGAAATTTAAGATACGACCAATAAGGCCGTGATTGTGCAAATTTTACAAAAAGGGAGGCCCTTGGCTCCCCATCCAACAAAAACTTTATGGACACAAGGACCACAACTGTTTGAAGTTTAATCAAAAACGGGTCGAACTCCACAAAACTAGATTACATCAATACGACATGCAAACTTAAAAAACAAAATAAAAAAAAGAAATCAAATATTTGGCTGCGGCTCCTCCTTAGTAACTTGCTCTTGACGCGACGACTCTCAAACAAGCACATCCCCAACACCTCTGAGATGATCAAGGATTATGATCTGGCCATCAACCACATAATAGTGAAGACCCATCCTGATCATATTCAACTCGACAGCAGGGTTCAGAACCCAAAGCTGTTTCATTGTGTTATCAAAGGCCCCTCAATAGTGGCCACAACATCATCCATTGCCAGTTTTAGGCGAGCAACCAGATTAGCTCGGCTCTTCAAGCCTTTGGCCTCTTATAGCTCATCCTCGGTAGGAGAAGCTTCAGAAGTCAAGGCTGCCACATGCTCGTCAGAAGTCTTCTTCTCGAGCAAAAGAGCCCTATGATCCTTGGATAGTTTCCCTAGCCTATCCTCCACTACATTCTGGGAAGTATTCTCATCAGTACACTACTTTTCCGCTTCGGCCAGCTTCATTCACAACTTTTCACCTCGACCTCCAAGGAAGTAACCCCCCTTAGTGTATGCCACAACCATCTCCAAGAGCCACATGATAGCCCCGGATCCTGAGCTAACATTGTCCTCTTTGCCGGACAATCTAACTCCTCGAGCAGAAGGTACTCGCCCCGAAGAAGATAAATAGAAGAACCCTCAAAGAAGGACCTGTCATGCCAGCAAGGGGGAAGCTCAAATTTTCCCTTCTACCTCTCCCTGGTCAGATCAACAATACTCTCGTTGCACTGTCTCTTATGCCTTGAGGACACCTGCAAAGTAGAAAGAGCCCCGGTCGGCTACCCTGTCAATGAAGCATTGATTTCGACATAGGGCCTGTGTCGAGCGAGGAAGCCTTGACACCCTTCTGTGCCTTCTTCAGCTTGAAGGCAGTCGTCCTAGCCAAGCGCTCATGGGCGAGATTCATCTTATTTGTGAGGAAACAACAAAGAACGATAAGCAAAATAGAATAATATATGTGTCGTGCAAACAAACAAAATCAAATCATAAGATGACTACTAAGATATGACACAGGGCCTTTACTCTCGAGGAGCTCATTAAAGCTTATCAAACACTAGTCGTAGACCTCATGTTCGTTTCTATCAACAATTAGCTCCCCCATCTGCCCGCACGGAAAACGGGAGGGAACCCCATAATAAACGCGCATAGACGATCAAAGCTAACTATGTCCTATGCACCGAGCTGATCTTTCTTCTAGACATAGACGTCAGTCCCCCTTTCATAATGCTTATCGGTCCAGTGAAAAGGAAACTTGGGCACCAGCTTGTTCGCATGTTTTCCCTCCTCGGTCAAAAAAGGAGCCCCTTCCTCGTCGTATGAAGGGGCAACGTGAAAGACACTCAGCAATGCCCTCTCCAAGACGGGCTGTATGAGCATATATTTTTCCTTAAAGAAGTGGACTGACTCTAGGTACGCCGTGAACAGCTTCCCATTTTCCTTCTTCTGAGCAACCCAACCATATTGGGCACCAAAAGATTGCCTCTAAAGACGAAAACCATAAAAGATTAAATGAAGGTTGTTCCCGAGCACTCTAAGAAAAGGTGTTATGGCTTGGTACAAGAGTATGCCCGCTGAATCTATCACTTCTTAGAAACAACTAGGAAATATATTTTCTTGACACTTCACCACCTCCTGCCGATATCCTAAATCATAGGCGTCACTAGAAGCGATTATCTAGGGTATAGATGAGTCTCTGGGAGCATATATAAAGCGCTTCAACAAAGAAGTCGTGTAGGTCTCAAAGACCGATGTCATAAAGAAGTACCTTCTTGAAAGAGGGCTTCATCCCCGCAGAGACTTTACAAAGGCTGTGGGCATTGAAACTCCATCCATGTTCGACTCCATCCTTCTAAAGGCTTAAGCATACAATCAGTACGAGGAGAAATAAGAGGCCAACAATGCTAGGGATTCGAGGCTCTGAGAGAGTGCCAACTCCTTGAAAAATAACGAGCCTTTGATATCCTGCCAAGGCGGATAGAAGAAGCAGGAAGATTGATCCCGAGACTCCAAAGATTACAAGGGGTCTGCTGGTTGGTTTCACGACTACGCCCCTCTAACCATCTCGAGGGAGCGTATTCTGATCAAATGCGCCAACTCAGAATTCAAATAGGTTGAGGTGCGCTTTCCTTGCTAGACGCCCTCCAAGCTTGGAAACGACAAGAGCAAGTACTGTAGGTTCCACAAAAGCCATGGTCACAACACCAATGATTGCATCCATCTCAAGGATGCAATTAAGATACTGATCCGAGACGGGCACCTCAAGCAGTATAAGAAGGAAAAAGACGGTGACCACGAGGAGCCTCCAAAAACCAAGATCGTTGAAGAGGGGAAGGAGTCCCCCGACAGCAACATCATACTAGTCACCATGAGCATCACACGACCAGAAGATTTCTACCTCCCAGACATAGAGGTTGCCCCCTACACATGTCCTCACATAGTCTCTGGGAGTCTTTCGCCGCTGTGATGGTCATCTTTGGCGGATGATTCAACAAGCACACAGTGGGGTCCGTATAGAGAAGGTTCGATGAGCTTATCAAAGCCAACTCTGACATGCACGTTACCCTAGACAAGTTTAGGGGTGGCCCTCATCCCCTCATATTCTACTGAGAGGAATTGTAAGGCGGAGCTCCCAACTCGACCATCCCATTGCTTGTGCGGACTCGTATGGCAAACTTTGATGTTCGGCACATCGTGGTTGATCGAGGAAGCTCGGTGGACATCATGTGCACCCAGTTGTTCACCATCCTCCAACTGAACGAAACCCACATGACCGCATACCTGGGCTCAGACCTCCAAGGCTTCAATGAGGCTAACACCAAACCCTAGGGTTATGTTGAACTAATTTTGTCCTTCGGGAGAGGGGTGATCGCCAAAGCCATCAAGACTCAGTTTCTTTTAGTGGACTGCCACTCTCTCTATCAATGTATCTTCGGGAGGCCCATCCTAGCCAAACTGATTGCGGTACCCTCTAACGTGCACATCTAGATGAAATACTACATTGTCGAAGGATTGTTCGCCACCCTCCACAGGGATGTTCGGGAAGTAAGGGGGTGTTTTGAAGCTTCGGCCAAGGGCCTGAGTTCCATCAATGCTTAGCTCTGAACAACCACCAGATCCACATTTACCTCTAGCTCTGAGGAGCCCAAGCCACTGACAAGGATCGAAGTCATCGACCTCGATAGCCGCCTCTCCAAGGAAAATTATGCAGAGCGAAGGAGAAATGGGAAGTAGCCCATGGTCGAATGGGAGAACTCATCCCCGACTACAGACATCGAGGATCCTTCAGATCCCATGAGGCTTATTCCATACGGGGACTTTGAAATTATCACCCTCGGGAACGATCCTTCTAGAGTAGTTAAGATCGGAGCCCACCTCCTTGACCTGGGAAAGAAGCAACTTAAAGCTTGCTTAAGGGAGAATGTTGATCTGTTTTCCTGGAGCGCAGCAAAAATTATCATATTTGACCCAGAGATTTTATGTCACCATCTGATCATAGATCTTTCACTTAAGGCAGTTGCTCAGCATAGGCAGAAGCAGTCTCTCAAAAATACGAAGGTTGCCGAGCAGGCTATCAAAGACCTCTTAGAGGCACATTTTATTTCTGAAGCCCAGAACACAACATGGCTGTCAAATGTAATCCTCGTGAAAAAATATAATGGAAAATGGCGTATGTGCATTGAATATACTGATCTCAATCGGGCTTGCCTGAAAAATGCTTACCCCCTCCCAAATATCGACAAAATGGTGGGCAACTCTGCGGTTTTCAAATTATTATCATTGATGGACGCATATTTTGAATACAACCAGATTCCCATGGCGAAATCATACAAAAAAATATACCGCCTTTATAAACGAATTGGGCAACTATTACTACAACGTAATGCCCTTCAGCCTAAAAAACGCGGGCGCTACATATTAGCGCATGATGAAAAATATTTTCCGCATCGAGATAGGCGACATGCTCGAAGTCTACATGGACGACATGATCGTCAAATTGACGGAAGAGGTCGAACATGCCCTCTACCTAAAGAAAGTCTTCGAACAGGCCAAGAAATGACATATGCGCTTTAACCCAGAAAAATGTACCTTTGTCGTACAGGAAAGCAAGTTCCTCGGATTCTACCTCACAGAATGAGGAATCGAAGCTAACCTCGACAAATGCTGAGAATTTTCTGAGTTAACAACGCCCACTTCAAAAAATCCATTAAAATCCTGAACGACATGCTAACTTTAATTTTCGGCTTCGTGGCGAAATCCACCCAACACGCACTCCCCTTATTTAAACTTCTCTGCAAAAAAGTTGCATTCGAATAGACGTACGAATGCAAGAAAGCTCTCACGGACCTGAAGCAAGCATTGTCGTAACCTCCCGTCCTTTCCCGACCAAAGAATGATGAGATCCTCTCTCTCTATATGGATGTAACCTCCGAAGCAATAAGTGTTGCACTAATCCAAGAAACCCAAGAGGGGAAGAAGCCTATCTACTTTACAAGCAAAGCCTTGTAGGGTCCCGAAGTAAGATACCAGTAAATCGAAAAAGTGGCCCTATCCCTTATTAACATAGCGAGAAGGCTCAGCCACTACTTCTTGCCACATACCACATTCGTTCAGATAGAGCAACCAATAAAGCAATTGTTTGATATGTCTGATATGGCAGGCAGGATGCTAAATTGGTCATTAGAACTCTCCGAATTCGACATCTAATACGAAAGTAGGAAAACCCTCAAAGCTCGGGAGCTGGCCGACATTGTGGCCAAAATGACTTCCCCCGCACCCCCGGATTGGACGTACCGGTGGACAATCTTCGTCGGCGGTGCCTCGAGTTCAACGGAAAGCAGAGCGGGCATCATGCTAGAGAACGAGGAAGGGATCCTACTCGAAGTATCCCTCATGTTATCCTTACCTACTTCTAATAACCTTGCCAAATAAGAGGCATTCTTAGCAGGGTTACGTGTGGCCGAAGATTTGGGAGACAAAGAAGTGAAAATTTTTGCTGACTCCCAACTCGTTGCATCCCAGTTCTGAGGGAAATATAAGGTGAAAAATGATCACCTCATTGAGTATTGGACCTTGGTCTAAGAAAGAAAGAAGAAATTAAAATCTGTGGATGTTTAACATGTTCCTCGTGAACATATCGCCCGAGCGGACATCCTGTCCAAACTAGCAAGCGCAAAGAGGAAATGGGGGAATAAGTCGGTGATACAGAAAATTATTCCTCGACCGAGCACCCGAAGACCCCCCTCGACTTTCAAATTATTCACCATATGAGACAATGACTGCTAGATGACCCCTGTATACAACTACCTCATAAAAGGGGAGCTATCCGCTGACTCAAAGGAGGCGGATGTGGTCAAATGAAGAGCATGCTCATACATCCTAGTCGAAGGCAAATTGTATAGAAGAGGGTTTTAAATTCCCCTTCTCAAATGCGTTGAACAGAGCGACGCGGGTCGCATCCTGCTTGAAATCCATGAAGGGATAAACTGCCAACACCTGGGAAGATGATCCCTCACTAGGAAAGCTCTGCGAGCGGGGTATTACTGGACCACCATGCAACACGATGCAAAAGAGCACGTAATGAGATGCGAAAAATGCCAACGACACGACAACATGCACCTAGCTCTCCCGAACAAACTCAGTTGCCACTCTTCCCCTTGACCCTTTGCATGGTGGGGATTAGATCTCCTCAGACCATTCGTGGTAGGTACAAATCAAAACAAATTCTTGATAGAGGTTGTCGACTACTTCACCAAATGGATAGAAATGGAAGCATTGGAAAAAACTACCGCCCAAAACGACATGTACTTCTACAAAAGAAACATCCTTTCTGGGTTCATTGTCCCTCATGCGATCAACATCGAAAATGAGAACTAGTTCACAGACCAAGCCTTTCAGGCCGAGTCTGTGAACAGGGTGATACTCAAGGGTCTTAGATGAAGGTTAGATGAAACCAAGAAAAGATGGGTCGAGGAGCTACAAAGCATACTCTGGGACTACTGAACAACATCGCACTCATCCACTGGGGAGACTCGTTTTCGACTAGCTTACATAATGGAGGCCGTCATCCCCATAGAGATCGAGGAGCCCTCCAAGCAAATTGAAGCTCCCCTAGACGAGGAGATGAACAATGTCGTCCTACGGGAAGAACCAAATTTGGTCGAAGAGATCCAAACAGGAGAGGCCCTATGAGAGGCCTCTCTAAAACAAAAAATAGCCATGCGCTATGACACCAACGTCATACAACGAGAGTTTGAAGTTGACAGCCTTATCTTGAAGAGAAATCACAAAGAATCTCGTGAAGGCAAGCTCGTAGCGAACTAGGAAGGTCCCTATCACGTGTACGCAAAAACAGGGACCGGGGCATACTACCTAAGAAATATACAAGGGGAACAACTTGCTCGACCATGGAACATTGAAAAGCTAAAATAATATTACAGTTAAAACACTAAACAATCAGTGAGCATCATCGATAATGTAAGTGTTTATTGGCAGCAATTTTGGTAAAACAATATGTTGTTAATGTTTTGATAAATGTCTTGACATTTGTAGCAAACTATTTTGAATGATATTAAAGCAGATGTCTTGACATCTGCCTCCTGAATTGAACTCAACCAACATCAGTTTATGTTTTTTTGTTTCATGATTTCCTGTGCTCCATAATTCAAGATTTATGACTCACAGACTGCGAAAAATATGGAGGATTATATTTCAAATTGTATGGATTTTATCCTGACCTGTTTTTATGGAAACATTTAAAATAATTGAATATTTGATTCTAAGCCCAAGCCCTAAGCTGTGCATATATAAGGACTTGCTTCCTTATTCAAACTACTGCAACTTTTAAAGAAGAATACTTTCTTTCTGTTTTAAAAAGTATAAGTCTTTTAATTGTCAAACACTCTAGTATTAATTTAATACTTGTGTTGGTATTTGGATTATTAATTGTGTATCATTCATAAGCTTTTAAGCATTGAATCATTGAAGTTTTTAAACTTAGTATTTCTGTTGTTTCTTCACTGTAAGTGACTAAATGGATTTGAGAAAGGCCTCATACCTAGGCGAGTCTTAGGTAGAAGTATAGCACGGGTAGTGATTAAGTGATTAGATCGTACAATGGTAGTTTATTTGGGGTCTATGAATTGATACTATTTAGTGGACTTGTCCCTGGCTTGGTAGCCTCTAGAGTAGGTGTTGTTGTACACTAAACTAAGTGAACAATATCTTTTATGTTTACTGCTTTTGTTATTACTGCTCTTTACTTGTAAACAGATATTTGTGTTATGACATCTCATTCAACATCACATATCTGATACCAGAACTTCAGACAAGACGAACTTATTCACGCCCAATCACACGTGCATGCCTTGGTAGAGGCATGTCACTAAAATTATAAAAGGGTCGAGAATCCACTCTTTTGACGAGTGGACCCTCATCCCGACACAGATAACTCGAACGAGCTCAATCATCGTCATACCATGCTGACAGAATGCCCAACTCATGGTGGGAAGTTCATGCTGCCGAGCTCGGGTCCTCGAAACGAGACCTAAGTTCCAACTTATGCCCGGTAATCATGTGGCCGTTTGTCCGATCTCCCCACACCAGAAAACTCATTAACTAACAAGCAAATCCCCACTGAAAACTCTTAACCAATAAAAAGTGTCTCAAGCAGATGAGCATACAATGAACATACAAAACACTTAAAATATAAAAGTGACACAATCATGTACGAACTAAAACAAACGACAACCACAGTTGGAAATTTAAGATACGACCAATAAGGCCGTGATTGTGCAAATTTTACAAAAAGGGAGGCCCTTGGCTCCCCATCCAACAAAAACTTTATGGACACAAGGACCACAACTGTTTGAAATTTAATCAAAAACGGGTCGAACTCCACAAAACTAGATTACATCAATACGACATGCAAACTTAAAAAACAAAATAAAAAAAAGAAATCAAATATTTGGCTGCGGCTCCTCCTTAGTAACTTGCTCTTGACGCGACGACTCTCAAACAAGCACATCCCCAACACCTCTGAGATGATCAAGGATTATGATCTGGCCATCAACCACATAATAGTGAAGACCCATCCTGATCATATTCAACTCGACAGCAGGGTTCAGAACCCAAAGCTGTTTCATTGTGTTATCAAAGGCCCCTCAATAGTGGCCACAACATCATCCATTGCCAGTTTTAGGCGAGCAACCAGATTAGCTCGGCTCTTCAAGCCTTTGGCCTCTTATAGCTCATCCTCGGTAGGAGAAGCTTCAGAAGTCAAGGCTGCCACATGCTCGTCAGAAGTCTTCTTCTCGAGCAAAAGAGCCCTATGATCCTTGGATAGTTTCCCTAGCCTATCCTCCACTACATTCTGGGAAGTATTCTCATCAGTACACTACTTTTCCGCTTCGGCCAGCTTCATTCACAACTTTTCACCTCGACCTCCAAGGAAGTAACCCCCCTTAGTGTATGCCACAACCATCTCCAAGAGCCACATGATAGCCCCGGATCCTGAGCTAACATTGTCCTCTTTGCCGGACAATCTAACTCCTCGAGCAGAAGGTACTCGCCCCGAAGAAGATAAATAGAAGAACCCTCAAAGAAGGACCTGTCATGCCAGCAAGGGGGAAGCTCAAATTTTCCCTTCTACCTCTCCCTGGTCAGATCAACAATACTCTCGTTGCACTGTCTCTTATGCCTTGAGGACACCTGCAAAGTAGAAAGAGCCCCGGTCGGCTACCCTGTCAATGAAGCATTGATTTCGACATAGGGCCTGTGTCGAGCGAGGAAGCCTTGACACCCTTCTGTGCCTTCTTCAGCTTGAAGGCAGTCGTCCTAGCCAAGCGCTCATGGGCGAGATTCATCTTATTTGTGAGGAAACAACAAAGAACGATAAGCAAAATAGAATAATATATGTGTCGTGCAAACAAACAAAATCAAATCATAAGATGACTACTAAGATATGACACAGGGCCTTTACTCTCGAGGAGCTCATTAAAGCTTATCAAACACTAGTCGTAGACCTCATGTTCGTTTCTATCAACAATTAGCTCCCCCATCTGCCCGCACGGAAAACGGGAGGGAACCCCATAATAAACGCGCATAGACGATCAAAGCTAACTATGTCCTATGCACCGAGCTGATCTTTCTTCTAGACATAGACGTCAGTCCCCCTTTCATAATGCTTATCGGTCCAGTGAAAAGGAAACTTGGGCACCAGCTTGTTCGCATGTTTTCCCTCCTCGGTCAAAAAAGGAGCCCCTTCCTCGTCGTATGAAGGGGCAACGTGAAAGACACTCAGCAATGCCCTCTCCAAGACGGGCTGTATGAGCATATATTTTTCCTTAAAGAAGTGGACTGACTCTAGGTACGCCGTGAACAGCTTCCCATTTTCCTTCTTCTGAGCAACCCAACCATATTGGGCACCAAAAGATTGCCTCTAAAGACGAAAACCATAAAAGATTAAATGAAGGTTGTTCCCGAGCACTCTAAGAAAAGGTGTTATGGCTTGGTACAAGAGTATGCCCGCTGAATCTATCACTTCTTAGAAACAACTAGGAAATATATTTTCTTGACACTTCACCACCTCCTGCCGATATCCTAAATCATAGGCGTCACTAGAAGCGATTATCTAGGGTATAGATGAGTCTCTGGGAGCATATATAAAGCGCTTCAACAAAGAAGTCGTGTAGGTCTCAAAGACCGATGTCATAAAGAAGTACCTTCTTGAAAGAGGGCTTCATCCCCGCAGAGACTTTACAAAGGCTGTGGGCATTGAAACTCCATCCATGTTCGACTCCATCCTTCTAAAGGCTTAAGCATACAATCAGTACGAGGAGAAATAAGAGGCCAACAATGCTAGGGATTCGAGGCTCTGAGAGAGTGCCAACTCCTTGAAAAATAACGAGCCTTTGATATCCTGCCAAGGCGGATAGAAGAAGCAGGAAGATTGATCCCGAGACTCCAAAGATTACAAGGGGTCTGCTGGTTGGTTTCACGACTACGCCCCTCTAACCATCTCGAGGGAGCGTATTCTGATCAAATGCGCCAACTCAGAATTCAAATAGGTTGAGGTGCGCTTTCCTTGCTAGACGCCCTCCAAGCTTGGAAACGACAAGAGCAAGTACTGTAGGTTCCACAAAAGCCATGGTCACAACACCAATGATTGCATCCATCTCAAGGATGCAATTAAGATACTGATCCGAGACGGGCACCTCAAGCAGTATAAGAAGGAAAAAGACGGTGACCACGAGGAGCCTCCAAAAACCAAGATCGTCGAAGAGGGGAAGGAGTCCCCCGACAGCAACATCATACTAGTCACCATGAGCATCACACGACCAGAAGATTTCTACCTCCCAGACATAGAGGTTGCCCCCCTACACATGTCCTCACATAGTCTCTGGGAGTCTTTCGCCGCTGTGATGGTCATCTTTGGCGGATGATTCAACAAGCACACAGTGGGGTCCGTATAGAGAAGGTTCGATGAGCTTATCAAAGCCAACTCTGACATGCACGTTACCCTAGACAAGTTTAGGGGTGGCCCTCATCCCCTCATATTCTACTGAGAGGAATTGTAAGGCGGAGCTCCCAACTCGACCATCCCATTGCTTGTGCGGACTCGTATGGCAAACTTTGATGTTCGGCACATCGTGGTTGATCGAGGAAGCTCGGTGGACATCATGTGCACCCAGTTGTTCACCATCCTCCAACTGAACGAAACCCACATGACCGCATACCTGGGCTCAGACCTCCAAGGCTTCAATGAGGCTAACACCAAACCCTAGGGTTATGTTGAACTAATTTTGTCCTTCGGGAGAGGGGTGATCGCCAAAGCCATCAAGACTCAGTTTCTAGTAGTGGACTGCCACTCTCTCTATCAATGTATCTTCGGGAGGCCCATCCTAGCCAAACTGATTGCGGTACCCTCTAACGTGCACATCTAGATGAAATACTACATTGTCGAAGGATTGTTCGCCACCCTCCACAGGGATGTTCGGGAAGTAAGGGGGTGTTTTGAAGCTTCGGCCAAGGGCCTGAGTTCCATCAATGCTTAGCTCTGAACAACCACCAGATCCACATTTACCTCTAGCTCTGAGGAGCCCAAGCCACTGACAAGGATCGAAGTCATCGACCTCGATAGCCGCCTCTCCAAGGAAAATTATGCAGAGCGAAGGAGAAATGGGAAGTAGCCCATGGTCGAATGGGAGAACTCATCCCCGACTACAGACATCGAGGATCCTTCAGATCCCATGAGGCTTATTCCATACGGGGACTTTGAAATTATCACCCTCGGGAACGATCCTTCTAGAGTAGTTAAGATCGGAGCCCACCTCCTTGACCTGGGAAAGAAGCAACTTAAAGCTTGCTTAAGGGAGAATGTTGATCTGTTTTCCTGGAGCGCAACAAAAATTATCATATTTGACCCAGAGATTTTATGTCACCATCTGATCATAGATCTTTCACTTAAGGCAGTTGCTCAGCATAGGCAGAAGCAGTCTCTCAAAAATACGAAGGTTGCCGAGCAGGCTATCAAAGACCTCTTAGAGGCACATTTTATTTCTGAAGCCCAGAACACAACATGGCTGTCAAATGTAATCCTCGTGAAAAAATATAATGGAAAATGGCGTATGTGCATTGAATATACTGATCTCAATCGGGCTTGCCTGAAAAATGCTTACCCCCTCCCAAATATCGACAAAATGGTGGGCAACTCTGCGGTTTTCAAATTATTATCATTGATGGACGCATATTTTGAATACAACCAGATTCCCATGGCGAAATCATACAAAAAAATATACCGCCTTTATAAACGAATTGGGCAACTATTACTACAACGTAATGCCCTTCAGCCTAAAAAACGCGGGCGCTACATATTAGCGCATGATGAAAAATATTTTCCGCATCGAGATAGGCGACATGCTCGAAGTCTACATGGACGACATGATCGTCAAATTGACGGAAGAGGTCGAACATGCCCTCTACCTAAAGAAAGTCTTCGAACAGGCCAAGAAATGACATATGCGCTTTAACCCAGAAAAATGTACCTTTGTCGTACAGGAAAGCAAGTTCCTCGGATTCTACCTCACAGAATGAGGAATCGAAGCTAACCTCGACAAATGCTGAGAATTTTCTGAGTTAACAACGCCCACTTCAAAAAATCCATTAAAATCCTGAACGACATGCTAACTTTAATTTTCGGCTTCGTGGCGAAATCCACCCAACACGCACTCCCCTTATTTAAACTTCTCTGCAAAAAAGTTGCATTCGAATAGACGTACGAATGCAAGAAAGCTCTCACGGACCTGAAGCAAGCATTGTCGTAACCTCCCGTCCTTTCCCGACCAAAGAATGATGAGATCCTCTCTCTCTATATGGATGTAACCTCCGAAGCAATAAGTGTTGCACTAATCCAAGAAACCCAAGAGGGGAAGAAGCCTATCTACTTTACAAGCAAAGCCTTGTAGGGTCCCGAAGTAAGATACCAGTAAATCGAAAAAGTGGCCCTATCCCTTATTAACATAGCGAGAAGGCTCAGCCACTACTTCTTGCCACATACCACATTCGTTCAGATAGAGCAACCAATAAAGCAATTGTTTGATATGTCTGATATGGCAGGCAGGATGCTAAATTGGTCATTAGAACTCTCCGAATTCGACATCTAATACGAAAGTAGGAAAACCCTCAAAGCTCGGGAGCTGGCCGACATTGTGGCCAAAATGACTTCCCCCGCACCCCCGGATTGGACGTACCGGTGGACAATCTTCGTCGGCGGTGCCTCGAGTTCAACGGAAAGCAGAGCGGGCATCATGCTAGAGAACGAGGAAGGGATCCTACTCGAAGTATCCCTCGTGTTATCCTTACCTACTTCTAATAACCTTGCCAAATAAGAGGCATTCTTAGCAGGGTTACGTGTGGCCGAAGATTTGGGAGACAAAGAAGTGAAAATTTTTGCTGACTCCCAACTCGTTGCATCCCAGTTCTGAGGGAAATATAAGGTGAAAAATGATCACCTCATTGAGTATTGGACCTTGGTCTAAGAAAGAAAGAAGAAATTAAAATCTGTGGATGTTTAACATGTTCCTCGTGAACATATCGCCCGAGCGGACATCCTGTCCAAACTAGCAAGCGCAAAGAGGAAATGGGGGAATAAGTCGGTGATACAGAAAATTATTCCTCGACCGAGCACCCGAAGACCCCCCTCGACTTTCAAATTATTCACCATACGAGACAATGACTGCTAGATGACCCCTGTATACAACTACCTCATAAAAGGGGAGCTATCCGCTGACTCAAAGGAGGCGGATGTGGTCAAATGAAGAGCATGCTCATACATCCTAGTCGAAGGCAAATTGTATAGAAGAGGGTTTTAAATTCCCCTTCTCAAATGCGTTGAACAGAGCGACGCGGGTCGCATCCTGCTTGAAATCCATGAAGGGATAAACTGCCAACACCTGGGAAGATGATCCCTCACTAGGAAAGCTCTGCGAGCGGGGTATTACTGGACCACCATGCAACACGATGCAAAAGAGCACGTAATGAGATGCGAAAAATGCCAACGACACGACAACATGCACCTAGATCTCCCGAACAAACTCAGTTGCCACTCTTCCCCTTGACCCTTTGCATGGTGGGGATTAGATCTCCTCAGACCATTCGTGGTAGGTACAAATCAAAACAAATTCTTGATAGAGGTTGTCGACTACTTCACCAAATGGATAGAAATGGAAGCATTGGAAAAAACTACCGCCCAAAACGACATGTACTTCTACAAAAGAAACATCCTTTCTGGGTTCATTGTCCCTCATGCGATCAACATCGAAAATGAGAACTAGTTCACAGACCAAGCCTTTCAGGCCGAGTCTGTGAACAGGGTGATACTCAAGGGTCTTAGATGAAGGTTAGATGAAACCAAGAAAAGATGGGTCGAGGAGCTACAAAGCATACTCTGGGACTACTGAACAACATCGCACTCATCCACTGGGGAGACTCGTTTTCGACTAGCTTACATAATGGAGGCCGTCATCCCCATAGAGATCGAGGAGCCCTCCAAGAAAATTGAAGCTCCCCTAGACGAGGAGATGAACAATGTCGTCCTACGGGAAGAACCAAATTTGGTCGAAGAGATCCAAACAGGAGAGGCCCTATGAGAGGCCTCTCTAAAACAAAAAATAGCCATGCGCTATGACACCAACGTCATACAACGAGAGTTTGAAGTTGACAGCCTTATCTTGAAGAGAAATCACAAAGAATCTCGTGAAGGCAAGCTCGTAGCGAACTAGGAAGGTCCCTATCACGTGTACGCAAAAACAGGGACCGGGGCATACTACCTAAGAAATATACAAGGGGAACAACTTGCTCGACCATGGAACATTGAAAAGCTAAAATAATATTACAGTTAAAACACTAAACAATCAGTGAGCATCATCGATAATGTAAGTGTTTATTGGCAGCAATTTTGGTAAAACAATATGTTGTTAATGTTTTGATAAATGTCTTGACATTTGTAGCAAACTATTTTGAATGATATTAAAGCAGATGTCTTGACATCTGCCTCCTGAATTGAACTCAACCAACATCAGTTTATGTTTTTTTGTTTCATGATTTCCTGTGCTCCATAATTCAAGATTTATGACTCACAGACTGCGAAAAATATGGAGGATTATTTTTCAAATTGTATGGATTTTATCCTGACTTGTTTTTATGGAAATATTTAAAATAATTGAATATTTGATTCTAAGCCCAAGCCCACAGCTGCGCATATATATAGACTTGCTTCCTTATTCAAACTACTGCAAGTTTTGAAGAAGAATACTTTCTTTCTATTTTAAAAAGTCTAAGTCTTTTAAATGTTAAACACTCTAGCATTGATTTAATACTTGTGTTGTTATTTGGATTATTAATTATTTATCATTCATAAGCTTTTAAGCATTGAATCATTGAAGTTTTTAACTTAGTATTTTTATTGTTTCTTCACTGTAAGTGATTAAAGGGATTTGAGGAGGGCCTCATACCTAGGTGAGTCTTAGGTAAAAGTATAGCACGGGTAGTGATTAAGTGATTTCATCGTAAATTGGTAGTTTATTGAGGGTCTATGAATTGATACTATTTAGCGGACTTGTCCCTGGCTTGGTAGCCTCCAGAGTAGGTGTTGTTGTACACTGAACTGAGTGAACAATATCTTGTGTTTTTAATGCTTTTGTTATTACTACTCTTTACTTGTAAACAGTTATTTGTGTCGTGACATCTCATTCAACATCATATATCTGATACCAAAACTTCAGGCAAGATGAACTTATTCAGGCCCAACCACACGTGCATGCCTTGGTACAAGCATGGCACTAAAAAATTATTAGAAGGGTCGAGACTCCACTCTTTTGATGAGTGGACCCTCATCCCGACACGGATAAATTGACCGAGCTCCATCGTCGTCATACCATGCTGACAGAATGCATAACTCACAGTGGGATGTTCATGCTGCCGAGCTCGGGTCTTCAAAACGAGACCTAAGTTCCAACTTATGCCCGGTAATCATCGTGGTCGTTTGTCCGGTCTCCCCACACCGGAAAGCTCATTAACTAACGAGCAAATCCCCACTGAAAACTCTTAACCAATAAAAAGTGTCTCAAGCAGATGAGCATACAATGAACATACAAAACACTTCAAATTTAAAAGTGACACAATCATGTACGAACTAAAGCAAACGACAA
Source organism: Vicia faba (assembly GCA_948472305.1). Classification (NCBI taxonomy): domain Eukaryota; kingdom Viridiplantae; phylum Streptophyta; class Magnoliopsida; order Fabales; family Fabaceae; genus Vicia; species Vicia faba. The sequence continues at coordinate 72,371,740 of OX451736.1, read as the reverse complement.
CCACGGTTGGAAATTTAAGATACGACCAATAAGGCTGCGATTGTGAAAATTTTACAAAAAGGGAGGCCCTTGGCTCCCCATCCAACAAAAACTGTATCGCCACAAGGACCACAACTGTTTGAAATTTAATCAAAACGGATCGAAGTCCATAAAACGAGATTACATCAATACGAGACGTAGACCGATAAAACGAAATAACAAAAAGCAATCAAATATATGGCTGGGGCTTCTCCTTAGTAATTAGCTCTTGATGCGACGACTCTCCAACAGGCACATCCCCGACACCTCTGAGATAATCAAGGATTATGATATGGCCATCAACCACATAATTGTGAAGATCCATCCCGATCATATTCAATCGACAGTAGGGTTCTGAACCCAAAGCTATTTCACTTTGTTATCAAAGGTCCCTCGACAGCGGCCAGAGCATCATCCAATGCCAGTTATAGGAGAGCAACCAGATTAGCTCGGCTCTTCAGGCCTTTGGCATTTTCTAGCTCATCCTCAGTAGGAGCAGCTTCAGCAGTCAAGGCTGCCACCTGCTCGTCAGAAGTCTTCTTCTCGAGCAAAAGATCCCTGTTATCCTTGGATAGTTTCCCTAGCTTATCCTCCACTACATTTCAGGAAGTCTTCTCATCAGTAAACTACTTCTCCGCTTCAGCCAGCTTCATTCATAACTTTTCACCTCAACCTCCAGGGAAGTAACTCCCCTCAGTTTATGCCATAACCATCTCCAAGACCCACATGACAGCCCCGTATCCTGAGCTAACATTGTCCTCTTTGTCGGCTAATCTAACTCCTCGAGCAGAAGGGACTCTCCCCGAAGAAGATAAATAGAAGAAACCTCAAAGAAGGACCTTTATGCCAGCAAGGGGGAAACTCTCATTTTCCCTTCTTCTTCTCCCTGGTTAGATCAATAGTACTCTCTTTGCACTGTCTCTTATGCATTGAGGACACCTACAGAGTAGAAAGAGCCCCGGTCGGCTGCCATATCAATGAAGCGCTGATTTTGACATAGGGCCCATGTCGGGCGAGGAAGCCTTGACACCCTTTTGTGCCTTCTTCAGGTTGAAAGAATTCGTCCTGGCCAAGCGCTCATGGGTGAGATTCATCTTATTTGCAAGGAAACAACAAAGAACGATAAGAAAAATTAAAGAATATATGTGTCGTGCAAACAAAGAAGATCAAATCATAAGATGACTACTAAGATACGACACAGGGCCTTCACTCTCGAGGAGCTCCTTAAAGCTTATCAAACTCTGGTCGTAGACCTCATATTCGTTTATATCAACAATTGGCTACCCCCTCTGCCCGCACGCCGGACGGGAGGGAACCCCACAACAAACACGCATAGACGATCAAAGCTGGCTATGTCCTATGCACCGAGCTGATCTTTCTTCTAGATAAAGACGTCAGTTCCCCTTTCATAATGCTTATCGATCCAGTGAAAACGAAACTTGGGCTCCAGCTTGTTCGCATGTTTTCCCTCCTCGGTCAAAACAGGAGCCCCTTCCTCGTTGTATGCAGGGGCAACATGAAAGACACTCAGCAATGCCCTCTCTAAGACGGGCTGAATGAGCATATATTTTTCCTTAAAGAAGCAGACTGACTCTAGGTACGCCGTGAATAACTTGCTATTTTCCTTCTTCTGAACAACCCAACCATTTTGGGCACCAAACGATTGCCTTTGAAGATGAAAACCATAAAAGAACAAAGGGACAATGGCCTCGACGCCCAAATAATCACACATGGTCTCAAAAGCCCGAAGGAATGCGATCGAGTTCGGGTGCAGCTGTGATGGATCCAGACAAATATGCCTAAAAACTGCCACTTGAAAGTCCGAGAAAGGGAGCCAAAAACCCATCTCCCTGAACATGATCTCGTACATAGGGAACCTAAGAGCTTCAAATTGCAAGCAAATTCGACTCTTCTTGTTGGGGATGTAGATTGCCCATTGCTCTCCTACATCGTCTCGATCCATCTCTGGATCCAACGAGGTGAATATCTCATCAGGATACTCAATAAAGTGGGAGAAATACCTCAACGGGCCCGACGCAACCCAATCCAGTGGACCTTCCACGACCACGGGCGCACTGGGACCCTCTTGATTAACGAGAGCGACCTCCACATCTCCCTCAACATCTTGATCTCTGGGAATCTCTGGCTCCAGTGATCTTGACGAGGGCTCATACACCCCCGAGGTGCTCTCCCTGTCGAATGTACTCTTGGCAGAGCTCTGGGCGGAACCACTAGGCTCATTGAGAAACTCGTCATCAACGCTAGTAGTCATTGTATCTGAAAAGAAAATGATAAAAGTGACTTTGATCTCAACGTCAAATTCACCCTTCCGCAACTTATCAAGTGAAAGGGAGCCAAGGAACAAGGACCTTGTCCCATGTCAGAGGCCTCACTTAAATGACAACTAGACGATCTCTGTTCCCCGACCAAGCCATCTGGATTTATGTAAAAATTTCCTACATTCGTTTGACACCACTAAGGTTCCAAAAACTCCCCCGGGGAGGACACTTGGTATCCTCGACGGCCTCACCCGCCAGAACCACCGTCTCCAGCCAACATTTCTCCAGAATTTCAAAAGAAATCAATAACCCTAAACCCTAACTGCATGCATTTCTAGGATGAAAACCAGGGAATCTAAACTATAACAAAAGTAACAATCTCCAAAACGAGGGGGGTCAAGGGAAATTACCAGATTAAGTAAAGGAAAAACAAAAAAGGAAGGCATTAAACGAATGAAAATCTCGGAAACAGATGAAGTCGAGCAGATACAGATGAAGTTAGGAAAAAACGAAGGTATCGAGCAGCTGAAAGGTAGTCAAAAAGTATATATGGAGATCTCTTCCCTTTTTTTATAGGATGGGCTCACCAGCGCGTGGGCGGACACGCGCTTAAGGAACTCTAAATGGCATCGTCATTACGCCCTAGTCCCTAGGCTAGCCATCATCACACCTCTCTGGAATCACGTGGCTCAATACAAGTGTGGCTCGCAATCTCCTAGGACTCCAACCAATCGTTACTCTCCCTACAAAATGAACACCGGGAAAAATTCTAAACTCCTCACATAAAATTGCTCCTCGAAATGAATCTCCCAACTGTTCCCCTCTCAACGAGGCAAACGCGACGAACATCATTTATACCCCTCGAGAAATGTCGACCAAGAAGCATCACTATTTCGGGGGTTGATTCTAAGTCATCACCCTTGTGCCTAGGAGCAATGACATGAGGGGCTCATGTTCTAGATTGGCCAATGACTAGAATATGCCAAATCCACTTCTACCCTTGGTACGACCCAATGACAGTGGCCCATCATTCTGGTCGACCACGCTACTGAGCACATGACTAGCTATGTCGGACATACATGCCTAACCAGATTAGTGAATGTCTCCCGTCAGTCCGACACGAGTCGGACAGACACCCAGGAAACAACCAAAGCGACCATCTACCCGTAATCCTCCTCCTCCTCGAACCAAACAAATACTTACAAGCATACCAGCCTATTTTGACTTAGTCCTGGCAGTTACCTATTTTTGCGGACCCGCATATCTAGGCCCAAAAATAGGAACCAATAGCTACGCAATGAGGGAACATTTTATAAACCCTCACACAAGTGAGGATCAGAGATCCAATATTGAATATCGAATATTCATCACTAAAACCCTAATACTTTTCTTGTATCTCTTTGCTCCCAAACTTTCTTGATCGTCGGAGAGCCTTGCAGGTACAACCCTTCCCCTTTTCCTCAACTTTCCAGCCTGCCAAAGATCAACCTCTGGCTAGCTTACAGGTTCTGATCAACAGGTAAGATCAATTTGTGATGTTATCAATAGGGGTAATAATAGAAGTTATGTTATTAGTATGGTTATTGATCTTTATTTATTTTTGGGAAGTTTAGTTAATGACCCATTAGTATTATTATATATGTAGTGTCTTTGACACATTTTAGGATATCAAATGAAATCAAAGTTATCTTTATTCTTATTTTACTTTGTTCATCTTTAGAATTTCTAGTTTCTATTAGTCTTGTTAGGGTTTTTGAATTAACTTAATAATAATTAGTGCTTCCATCTTGAACTTCAATCTTTCCTTCTATGGCATATCCATATTTTCATGTCTACATCCCATACACTCATTACATTCCATATCAACCACAACCACACGTAATTTATATTTCACCTCAACAATCATCTTATTCCACAAATCCACATGTTACAACCCCATATTTGTATTTCAATCATGGGTATACACCACCCCGCCTTACCCATATTCATCCTATTCATCACCTCATTATTCATAATACTACAATAATTATCATTAACCACTACAACCAACAGAAACCTCCTATACAATTAGAAGAGATTTTGAGAAACATATCACCTTCATCTCATTAACTTAAAAGAAACCTAAAATTTCATATCTAGAATGGGAACCTTCTGTGTCGCTGCATTCAACTCTTACAACTGAACAAACAATGGAACCTCCAACGAAGAAGAAAACGAAGAAGACAAATGCGAAGCAATATGGCGTCGCCGAACTCAAAACCCTGGGTAACGAACTTCTCTCATCAGCCTCCAACATCAACAACCTCTACTCTTCTGCTACCTCCTTTGTTTATGCGGAACCAGAGAATCTCCAGTTTCCTGAAGCTATTCTCTACAACACTCTTACTCCACTTCCTCTCGCCACTAATGAATCCATAGATTTCGATAACCATGGATAATACTTTGTTTCCTGTAACACAATCTCTCTCAACACGCCTCAAGTCGAATCCGTTCATTCCACCACCCAAGATGCCTTCTCCCTCAATGTCGCTGGAGAGTTCGAATACAAAGACACCCTCCTCGAGCCTAAGACGCTAGCGCTCAGGAAATCCATTCAACCACGGCAATCTCCACTACTGGAGCCACCTGATTCGATGACGGTACCAGTTTCATTACTACCACTTGAACCAACTCACCATCTGTTTGATAAAATTCCAAAGAAATATAAGGTAAGAGAGAAATCTCATTTGTTTCTCCTTGATATTTTGATAAGCTCTCAAACGTCTTCGCTACTAGAATATGCAAGTGATAATGGGCATAGGGGTTCGAGTGAACCCAGAGGCGTTTTGAAAATCTTGCTCAAGGAGGAGTGCAATTCAACAACCCTGTTGAACATATTCTTGGGAACATAGAGTTTTGTGATAAGGATTTTAAGTTGGTAGAGAGAATGTGCGAACAAGGAATAATACTTATTGAGAATACTTTTTGTGTTTTGATTCATGGGTTTGTCAAGGAGCCTCTCGAAGCTCTTCTCTTGTAAGCTCAAATGAGATACAAATCACACACTCATTTTGATCCTTATAATTTCTCTTCCACTCTCAAAGCTTGTGCAATAACCAATGATGTTATTATCGGTAAAGCTATTCATTCATATTTTCTTTGTTCACATTCGAGTTTTAACCCTTGTCCGACTATAATTGTTTACAATTCTCTTTTGAATATGCACTCTTCTTGTCGACATCGTTGTATCCTCAAGGTGTTTGGTGTAATGCATAAACAAAATGTCGTTGCTACTATGATAAGTCTCTCTGTTATTCCTATTCCTATTACTTTTGGTAATCTCTTTCCTGGTTTATCGTAATTCGTTGATTCTAGAATTTCTCATTTGTTTTAGGGTTTTCTTCTCAAATTTTGTGAAGAGTATGTTAATGATGTGTTTGTTGTCAGCTCTGCGATACATATATTTGATGATCTTGGTTGCATGGATTATGCTCGTAAGGTTTTCGACCAATATTTGGACACAAATATTGATATTTCGAATACTATGATTGCTACTTATGTTTAGAATAACTTGCCACTTGAAGCAGCTGATGTGTTTGTTCAAGCTTGGGAGTCGGAGGAGGATGGTTTATGCGGTGATGTAACTTTTCTCTCTATTATTATTGTTGTTTCATAGATACAACACATTAAACTGGCTGAGCAGCTACACAGTTTGTGTACTTCGAATGGTTTCAATAAGGAGGCACTTATGCTTGTTTGTGAGATGCAGAAGCAAAACTACATGAAATCCATATCTGGAAATGCTCCGAGAATATTGGTTTGCATTTTAATGGTTGTTCCATCTGCAAGTGAAGGTGTCAAAAATATTATTGACAAGTTTTTACTACTTGTTGGGGTAGTAAATGCAAATGCAAATGATGTAAATTCTTATATAGGTAAAGAAATAATGGGAGCCGAACATGTTTTGTACATTCAAGAAGGTTGGAAAGAAGAAGGCAGATGCCATATGTAATACAGTGGGAGAACTGACTTGGGTGTTTTATGTTTTATCGCAATGTTGCAGATAGCGAGAGTCGCCAATTACTTTTCTTTTATCCAATAAGGGAAAGGGTGAAAAGAACAAGAAAGACCTTTTGGGAATTTTCTTGAGTTCGGGGGGTAGGTTATGAAAAGGGAAGGTGTTAGCACCCTTTTCATCTATAGTTATCTATAGGCTCTTAGTTTTCTATCTCACTTTAAAATGCTTTGAAAAATGTTTTTGTGTTTTGTGCAAGTTTGAAAATATTTTGAGAACGCCTTTGTTTCGGAAAACTTTATAATGATTCTCGTCTCTATAAGAATGTATACAAAGTGTTGGTTTTGAAAATAGTTCAAAGAGATGTTTGTTTTTGGAAAGATGTTTTATAAGTGTGAAGATGGTTTTATTTGTAAGCAAGCAATTACGAGTGTTCTACCTACTCAAAGGGACTTAGTTCTTTTCCTCCTCCTTTAGATAGTGTTGCCTTACCATTAATTAGTAATTAACCATATCATTGGATTTGAAGGGACAAATGTGGGTCATTGTACAGTCATAGAAGGCAACTTTGTAGGATACCTTAGAAATATTTTTTAAAGGTGTAAGATCATTTACCGAAGGAAACATTGAAGGGTCACCGAGGGACTATGATCTTGTATTCGAGAGTTTTTTCTAAAGTATCCCACGTTGGAGGGATATGACTGTTTTATTCTAAGGCAACAAGTGAGGTATACCCTAGAGGTGCAGGTGTGAATTGTGTTTCGATTTCATGCGTTTTGTCTTGAATTTGGGTTTTCTACTTGTGGATTTTATCTTGCCATACATACCCTAATTACTAGCAATAATAAGGAAAGCAGTCAATTGTGGAAATTAAATATCCTACGCTATTACATCATTTGGGGATGGGGGATACAATTTACAAATGGGGGAAGAAAGCAACTAGACCCTAATTTACTATTACAACCATATTGAATAATTGTATAAATGTAAACATAATAATAAGAGAGTAAATAGGATATGTGAAGAGGAAAAAGATGTTTAGAAACCCTAAAAAAGGAATTTAAATATTTAAGAAAATGTTTTGTTTATTTTTTGTTTGTTTGAGGAAAAGAGTTTGAAAATTTGACATAAAAGAAATTAGAACTTCTAACCTAATTCTATTTTTATTTACAAGTTGATTAAATGGTTGAGAGATGAGGCCTTTGAACGTCTATCATGGTCATGGCATGTGGTGCATTGGATTTGGCCTGATTATGATCAAATGGTTGAGATATGAGGCACACCACGCGCACTAGGGGGCTACTTGCACTGAATCTATGAAAATAAAACAAGAAAAATAAAAAGGGCACCACTGGGGCTCGAACCCAGGTCCCAAAGGTTAACAGGCGCACGCTTTACCACTGAGGTGGCTATGCATCATTTTATTAATACAAAACCATAAATATATAAGATAAAACAAGTCTTAAGGCCTGCTTGATCTTCTTCCTCGCACCCATGACTGAAACACCATCTTTGATTTTCGAATCTCACTCATTTCTCCATGAAATTAAAAACTATAAACATGAAACTTGTGTATTTTTTCACCACGAATCCAACCATATAACTTATGAAATCTAAATGTAAAAGATGAATATTGATTTTTCTGGCCCTAAATTTAAACTTAATTTTTTTCAGAAAGTTCAAATCTAAAATTCTCTACACACAATCAATATAAATGAAAACTACGGACACAATTAACTTTAGGGAAATGATCTCTACATTTTTACTTCAGAATGTATCTGTAAAGGATGCTTGTATCAAGATATTGAAGTTATAAAACTTACCTCTTACAGATGGATTCGTTTATGGAGTTTGAGAAATATTTGAGGTGCTTTAAGAATCTGTTTAGCTTGCCTAGACCTCCTTGAGTGTATTCCAACTCCTACTTTGCTTTGAGGATGGCTGAAACTCCCTACTCAAGTCAAGTTGTAAGCTTTAGTTTGGGAAATGGTGGATGATGATGGAGTGATTACAGTCGAGAAACAGGGACTTGGATCACTTGTATGTAAGGTATGTAAAGTGTTTGGATGATTAAAAGTCAATACGCACGAGTGGATTTTGAGTTTCATGTTTGAAGCTCAAAAATGGAGTTTTTGGCCAGTTTTGTGTTGCATAATGCTTAAGGGTGCTTTAGGGCTTGTAAACTTGTGTCTTATCTTGCAAATAGTGTCTCTATTTATAGAGAAAATGTTTGACATCTTGAAGTAACCATATTCTTGAGATAACATGTTATGGTTTGGTTGAAAATGAGAAATCAAGTTGAAATGGATTTTCATGGTTCCAAAGTTCAAGTACAGGAATGATCTGAGTTTGTTGGATGCAACGAGGTTGCTTCTTCACTTTACAATGAAGTTTGATTAGAAGAAACAAGTTAGGAACTCAATGCATTGACTTTGTGTATAAAGCTTGCTTTACAAGAATGGAATGGTAACTTTCTTCCAAAAATGGAACGTTGCTTTGGATAATGACTCAAGCACTTGGATAATGGCTCAATCAAATGTGTAAACATTAAATTAAGGAGTGAGACACAAGTTAGAAGCCTGTAAAGTGAAGTTATGCAGCATGGCTATGAGATTAAGTTATGTGTTCTTCATGAAAATGACTTGAAATTCAAGAATGAAAGTCCAACTACTCCTCTTTGATTCTCCTAGATCACAAATGATCTCTTTAATTTATTGGACATTTTGGAAGCTTGAAACATCCTCTACAACTTTTATTTTGACCATTTTGACAAAACCATCTTGGAGCTTTGTGAAAATTGTCCAAGAAGTTAGGTCAAAAATCTGCCTAAACTAGGTCAAATTTTCACTAAGTGTTTTAGAAAAAGTGCATGACTTTATGGGATTATAACTCAAAATCTAAATAGTTTTTGGATATGAGTCATCATAAAAAGTTGTTGATATCATCAATATCTACAACTTTCATGTTTAAAGTTTCTTTTGAATCATCTTGCATCTTGGTGAAAAATTGGCATGAAGTAGTGAAATTATCATGTATAAAAACACTTAAAAATATTTTCTTAGTCTTGAAAAGTTTGACTTTTCAAATTGATTTTTGACTTTCTTGATTTGTTGATGATCAAGCTTCATAATTTTGAATGTCTTAATGAATTGTGATATTTGAAATCAAACTTTGATCAAAAAGTCAAAGTTTGACTTTTTGTGCATTAGTTAACTTTTCATCAATTGTCCCAAAATTCAACTATCAATCCATTGATTTTGAAAGATAATTTGAGCCATGAGATTAGGTCAACATGTTTTATTAGAATCCTTGAGATTTTGCTTCAATCCATTGGATCATGTATTAGGTCAAACGTCAATGATCAGTCAATTACAGTCAAAACCATAATTTTGACCATTTTCCCCTTTTGGTAAATTGAACATTTTTCTTGAGGAATTATGATCCAAATTTGATAAATTGAGGAATATAACTTCAAAATGTTGATGTGGACCAAAAACATTGAAGTTTGACAGTAATTTGACCACAATTGACTTTTTACCCAATACAAACGGTTTTTAGTCATTTGGTTAATTGACTGAGCAAATTTGTGATTCAAGACTTGAAACTTGACATGAGTATTCTTGGTGGTATATAATGATCCATGGAGGTCATTTTAGGAATTAGAAGTCTAATTACCCTTGTGGAAATCAAAACCCTAATTTGAGGCATCAGTATATAAGAAATGGTTTGACCTAGTCAACACTTGTGCAAGCTTGAGTTATTGGAGATCTTGTGTGAAATGTCTTGAGAAAAGAGAGGTAAAATTTTGGGGTACAACAACTTCCCCTATTCAATCTTCTTAAACCTGAAGATTTAGATTGGCGGGCCCGCCATTCGTAACTTGAAGGTGAAAGGTGATTGAACACTAGAGTGCCCAGAAATTTGTACTCACACGAAAATAATGTTGTTGGTTGATTACGTCGAAAATGGGATTAAAGATGACATTTGGAGAAGTGATGAAGAGTTGTTAGAGATGGGATTATAGATTCCATCCAAGGAGATCGTTCATAGGGATTGGAAGAAGTATCAGAATAAATCATTTAGTCGATCTATACTGAAGCAGCAGAGGTCCTAAGTAATATTCAATTGTGTGACGAATCAATATAAATCTTTGAAACAATTTATCTGAACCAGAGAAAGTGTCTACTGGAATGTAATCAGGATAAGTCATTGGTCAATTTTAACTGAACCAGCAAAGGTCTTGGATATTCTTTAACCGGATAATGAATCAGTATAAATCTTCTGAGCGATTTAACTGAACCAGAGAAAGTATCTACTGGAACAAAATCAGGATAAATCATTTGTCGATTTAAACTGAACCAGCAGAGGTCTTAAATAATCTTTAACTGGATAACGAATCAGTATAAATCTTCGTAGCGATTTAACTGAACCAGAGAAAGAGTCTACCAGAATGGAATCAGGATAAATCATCGGTCGATTTAAACTAAACCAACAGAGGTCTTGAATAATCTTAAACTGGATAAGGAATCAGTATAAATCTTCAAAGCGATTTAACTGAACTAGATAAAGTGTCTACCAGAACAGAATCAGAATAAATAATTGGTTGATTTAAACTGAACCACCAAATAAGATGTTTGTCGCTGATGGTATTCATCTCGTGACTGTTATTTCCTGAAAAGGTAAAGAGTTAGTTGTAATGCAATGTCATGATGCATGGATTGTGCAATAAATAAGATTGTTCTATATGTATTTTGTATGTATATGTCATGATGTATGAATGTGAAATGTTATTTGAAGTGTATCTTTTTCTTGGAAAATAAATCCATGACTAATGTTGGGAAGTTTTGTTTTTGGAAACTAAATCTCGGACTGCTGCTGGAGATGAAGAATATGTATCTTTTCAACCTTGTTTAGAATATTTGCACTGGGAATTCCTTTTTACAGTTTGAGGAAGATCTGCATGGAGTGTTGATTTCTGTTTGGGGAGTAGGGTTTTAGTAACCTTGGTCATCCGTTGCTCTACTGGGGAATTTAATTCTCATATACCCTGACTGGGGATAAAAGAGACGATTAGACTTCTGATTGTCTAGTTAGGATGAAGTTAAATTGTATCTGGTCAAGTCCCAGGTCTTGCAGTAACTTTCTGGATATAGTATCAACTCTATTAGGGACAAGGGGTGTTGTCCGCTTGAGAAGTAAACTCAAGCTGGGGAGATTGTAGTCTGTTGGGGAAATAAACCATGTCGAGAAAGGTATTGTGAAGACCTTATTGGGGAAATGTATTCATCAGAGGAAGAATTTCTACAGGGTTTCTTTCTCAGCTTTCCAAACTCGAAAGAGAATTTCCAAGAATATACTGATTGACACTCTGGATGGAGAATGTATGAATTCATTATGTGAGGATAATTTCATTGAAGTAACTCTGTGGGGATATCCTAAATCCTTGAGTAAATGCTTATTACTATTCTTGTGCGTACATTTATTAACAACTAATCATGTTCATATGCATACGTTCATTCAATTTAGTCATTGGACGTTTTTGCACTAAAAAAACAAAAAAAAAAGTTTGCACTTCAAAGTATATTTGTATTGATAATTTTCCTAAAAACAAGAGTTTTTGTACAGGAAGACAGAAATCCTAGTAAGTGGAAGTCGTCGAAAAATAAAAATAATACAAAGTGAAAACAAAAATTGTATAGGCATGTGGAAGTGATCTCATTGGGTTCCAACTCCGCTATTGCCCCTATGTATTCGAACACCATCCCTTGTCGTCGAAAGAAGTCGATTGAATTGATCTCATACCATTTGAACTTTTGACCTTGGTAATAAAGATGATTGTTAGTGATCCAACAGGAAATAGTCGTACGCCTTTTATCCTTAACTTTTTCCTGGACTGCCTTTTCTCCAACCCTTTTGGTTCGTCGGGATGCCCTTATTTTTGCCTAGGTATGTCAGCCTAGCGAGTCATACTTTATACGTAGTATTTTTTGACTATGTTCGCGTTTACAGGATACGAGGAATCTTCACCGTCCATAGTGGTTAGCATCATAGCTCCGCCAGAGAATACTTTCTTGACAACAAATGGACCTTCATAAGTGGGAGTCCATTTTCGCCTAGGATCTCCTTATGGTAAAATGATGCGCTTTATTACCAAGTCGCCATCCTGGTATACTCGAGGTTTTATCTTCTTGTTGAATGCCTTGATCATACGTTTTTGATACATTTGACCATGACAGGCAGCATCCAGTCTCTTCTCATCAATCAAATTCACTGATCCAATCTTGTCTGAACCCATTCATCTTCGCCTAAGCCCGCTTCTTTGATAATCCTCAGAGAAGGAATTTGAACTTTGACGGGCAGATCAACTTCCATGCCATAGACTAAAGAGAAATGGGTTGTACTAGTTGATGTTCAAGCTGAGGTACAATAGCCATGAAGAGCAAATGGCAGCATCTCATGCCAGTCTTTATAGGTTACTACCATCTTTTGCAAAATCTTCTTTATGTTTTTTTTGGCGGCTTCCAATGTTCCATTCATCTTAGGTCTCTAAGGAGAAGAGTTTTGATGCTTGATTTTGAACTGCTTACAGAGTTAAGAGATCATAGTATTATTGAGGTTGGTTCCGTTGTCGGTGATGATCCTTTCAGGGATGCCGTACCGGAAGATGAGGTTATGCTTGATAAACCGGGCTACAACATTCTTAGTGACTGGGGCAAATGAAGCAGCTTCAACCCATTTGGTGAATTAATCAAAGGCGACGAGGATGAAGCGATGCCCATTAGAGGCAGTGGGCTTGATCTCTCCAATATTGTCAATACCCCATATTGCAAATGGCCACTGAGCAGTCATGACATTCAAGGGTATTGGAGGCACATGAACCTTGTCGACTTATATCTGACACTTATGGCAAGTCCTCGAATGGTGGTGACAATCAGTTTCCATAGTTGACCAATAATAACCAGCCCTAAGAATCTTCTTGGCCATAGTGTGCCTGCTAGAGTGAGTTCCAAAGATACCTTCATGCATATCTTCCATGATTTTCTATGCCTCCTTCCTGTCCAACAACGAAGCAGAGTAGAATCATGGTTACGCCTCTACAAAATCCCATTGCTTAGGTAAAATTTGGCTGAGAACCTTTGCAGGAATTTCTTGTCGTTAATTGAGGCTCCCTCAAGATACTCTTGTGCTTCAAGGTACCTTCTCACTATATGATACCATGGCTTCTCTTCATCAGTGTCAATCTCATAACAATATGCAGGTTCGTCAAATCTTTTAATAGTAATTCTGGGAGCTTCGTTGTCCCAATTGACCTTGAACATAGACGACATAGTTACTAAAGCATCTGCCAACTGATTTTATTCCCTTGGAAATTGTTCAAAGGTGACCTTTTCAAAGTATGGGATCAAGGTTAGCACAAGTTCTTTGTAGGGGATCATATTTGGATGTTTAGTATCCCACTATCATTTAACTTGACTGATTACTAGAGTTGAGTCTCCGTACACGCTCAAAAATTTGATTCTTAGGTCAATGGCAGCCTTTAGACCCAGGATACATGATTTCATACTCGGCCATGTTGTTTGTACATTCGAAATAAAGTTTAGAAGTGAAAGGAGTATGGAAACCTTCGAGAGAAATGATCACGACACCAATTCCATTATCCAATGCATTTGAAGCTCCATTAAAAACCATAGTCCACAGGGATCCTTGTTCAGGTCCTTCATACGATCCAGGCTTTTCACAATCAGTTATCAACATGATATTCTCATCCGGGAATTCGAAGTTCATGGATTGGTAGTCATCAACAACTTGATGGGCCAAATGATCCTCCTGCACACTTCCTTTGATTCCTTTTTATATAGTGTACTAGATATCATATTCAGTTAAAATCATTTGCCATCTAGCTATTCGTCCGAAGAGAGCTGGCTTCTCGAAGATATACTTGATGGGATCCATCTTAGAAATCAATAAAGTGGTGTGAGTCAGCATAAATTGTCTTAGCCAGCAAGCAGCCCATGCCAAAATGCAACAAGTTTTCTCGAGAAGTGAATATCTGGTTTCAGAGTCGGTAAACTTTTTGATAAGGTAGTATATTGCATGCTCTTTTCTGCCAGACTTCTCATGTTAGCCCAGCACACACCCGATTGAATTCTATAATACATTCAAGTACATAATCAGAGGTCTTCCTTCAACTGGAGGCATCGGGATTGGAGGTTCTTGTAGATACTACTTGATCTTTTCAAAAGCTACTTAGCAATTGTTGTTCCATCTGACTACTTGATATTTCTTAAACAGTTTGAAGATTGGCTCACAAGTAGCAGTTAAGTGAGATATGAACCAGGAAATATAGTTGAGTCGACCTAAGAAACCTCTGACCTCTTTCTCAGTACAGGGAGCTGGCATTTCTTGTATGGCTTTAAATTTTGCAGGGTCGACTTTAATACCTTTTCCATGGACGACGAAGCCTAGGCATTTTCAAGACTTCACTCTGAAGATGCACTTGTTGGGATCCAGCTTCAACTTGTATTTCTTCAACCTCTCAAATAACTTGTGGAGGTGATCATGGTGTTCCTCCTCAGTTTGCAACCTTGCAATCTTGTCATCAACATAAACTGCTATCTCTTGATGAATCATATCATGAAATAAAGCTACCATAGCCCGTTGATAGGTTGCGCCTGCATTCTTCAAACCGAAAGGCATGACTTTATAACATAAGGTGCCCCACTTTGTAACAAAAGTGGTTTTCTCCATGACTTCGGATGCCATTTTGATTTGGTTGTAACCGGAGAATCCATCCATGAAAGAGAAAACTTTGTGTTGAGCAGTATTGTCGACCAAGACATCAATATGAGGTAGTGGGAAATCGTCCTTGGTGCTTTCCCTATTCAAATCCCTATAGTCTACACCCATACATACTTTTCCATCTTTCTTAGGCACTGGGACAACATTTTCCACCCATTGAGGGTATGATGTTACTGCCAGGAAACCTACATCGAGCTATTTCATTACCTCAGCTTTTATTTTCTTAGACATATCTGGCCACATGCGACGAACCTTTTTCTTGACCGGAGGATAATCTTCCTTCATTGGCAGACGATGAACTACGATATCAATATCAAGCCCCGACAGTTCTTCATATGACCAAGCGAACACTTCAACATAGTCGTGTAACATTTGGACCAATCTTCTCTTGACATAGTCTTTCAAGTTGGCGTCGATCTTGACTTCCTTCTTGTATGCCTCAGTGTTGTACCCCAAAATTTGCCCTCTCATATTTCTCAAAATATTCTAAGAAAAATTCACAAGTCCAACCCGGCGCGTCATATTCAGGTATTCTTTCGCCAAGATATCTCTAATAACATATTCTCAAATTCAGGTTCGGCTCAAGAGTCAATTCTTTAAAGAAGGTATCCGAATGTGTGAGTTTTCTTGAAGAAATATAGTGAAAAAGTGTGCTGAAAGTGCAGTTTTTATGCGCTAAAAAATTCATAACTTGAAGATCGTGACTCGTTTTGAACCCGTTCCGGTGGCCAAAATTCCGTCTTAACATTATCTACGTTTTCATCTCTCACGGCTGGAAGCCAATTTCGATCAGAAGGTCTTCAAAAATGTGGATTTATCAAGTATTTTCGTGCAGAAAATTTGTGACAGAAGTTCATTTGCGTCATGTTCAAAAAATCATAACTTGGTCGATTTTCATCGTATCGAGCTGGTTCTGGCGCCGAAATTTCACAAATTGAGTTGGCTACATTTTCACAGAAGGTATTGAGTTCAAACGGTATTCAAAAGGCCTTCGTTTTTTGCTCAGAGTGCGTGACATGCTGAAAATCCTGAATGCTGAATATTAATTCATCTGGGCCGAAACTTTGAAAATTCATAACTCGGTCAATTTTTATCAGATTGGACTCATATTTTTACACAAGGTCCCTGACTCGTAGATCTACAACTTTGCTTCAAAGGTCGAGACCGGATTATGCTCCGATCAATACCAGTTTTTTTATTGAAGAACGTGTCAGAGCCGACACTGGAGCCCAAAATAAGTTTGTCTGAGCTGAAACTTCAAAAATTCATAACTAATTCACTGTTTATCCGATTGAGTCGATTTTCGGACAGGAGTTAGTTCTCGATGTAGGCTATATTTTGTTTTCACATTTCAACTTCAAAAAATGCACTTAAGTCCCTGCGATTTAGCCTGGAAAGTGACGAACTCAAGTGAACATGGAGGCCCAATTGCACATTCAAAGCCCATTTTCTTTACCCTAATTTCCACTATATAATCACCTTCTTGTCACACAAACCAGGAGGAGAAAAAGAGGAGAAAAAGAGGAGAAAAAAAGAAAAAAGAGAGAAGAGAAAAAGAGAGAAAAAAACTTGTCCACAATACTGTTAGAATACCAAACTCTTTCAAGAACCCTAAAACCTTGAAATCCTTATTACAAATCTCTCTCTCACTACAAACAAAGCCATCTCAGTTACAAACCAACACCTCACTACTTCTCCAGTAAGGATAAGGCTGGCTTGATCTCCATGATCCTAATTTTCCAATAAGGCATAAAAGCATCCAGGTCACTACTTTTCCAGTAAGGGTAAGGTTGGTTTGATCTCCATGATCAAAAGGGTATAATCATTCATACATGC
This sequence comes from Vicia faba, assembly GCA_948472305.1. Classification (NCBI taxonomy): domain Eukaryota; kingdom Viridiplantae; phylum Streptophyta; class Magnoliopsida; order Fabales; family Fabaceae; genus Vicia; species Vicia faba. The sequence continues at coordinate 72,354,814 of OX451736.1, read as the reverse complement.
CATATTGTGCCTAAACATTAAATTTCTTCATATATTGGCTTTATTTGCATTTTATGATTTTATTTGATGTGTTTGTGAGATTCAACACTGCAGATTTAGACAGGATCCCAGGCAGGTTCATTAAGGAACGTTGAGGCCAAAAGCCAAAAAGCCAAAAGCCAAATGGCCAGACTAGAAAAACTTATGCATGACACCAATACATGGCGAGGCAGACATTAAGCCAGACGTTAAGGGAACGTTGAAGCCAGAACACAAATGGCCAAAAGCCAAAAGCCAAATGGCCAAAGTAGAACAACTTATGCATGAAACTCAATCCAATGGCCAAAGAATGCAGACCACGGTACTCAGGAGTCAATACTTCAAAAAAACCTCCCATTGGGCCAGACACCCCCTATGGTTTGCTCAATTTTTAATTTTTATTTGTTTTTCCTTTTTATTCTTTTAATTGTTTTTTTAATTGTTTTCTTTTAATTCCATAAAATAATTTTCATAATAAATATAAAATACAGAAAAATCAAAAAAATGTTTATTTTATTAATATTAATTTTACTATTATTATTTTTGTAAATAAACTTTAAACAATTAATTAGATTAATTTAGGTTTCAAAACTTTAATATTTTTTTTAATAAATTAAATATGTAGAAATTAGGTTTTTTTAACTTTTTCATCATTTTTTTTAATAAATAATTTTCTCATCATTATTATTATTATTATTAATTACTAATTTATTTTGTAAATAAACATGTACATAAATTCTTTAGTAAATTAAGTTAAACTTTAACATTTTTCTCAAATAATTAAAAATAACTTAGAATTAGGGTTTCTTTTAATTTTAATTTTAATTTTCTTATTTCATAAATGCAAAAAAAACCTAAAAAACACTTCTTTTATTTCAATAAATAATTAATTAATTTTTAATTTCAATTTAACTTCAAAAGGGTCCAACGCCCTCGTTTCCAATCTTATTTCAATTTGCGCGTTTTATTTCGTTTCTTTTAAATATTTATGTAATTCTCCCAAAGCCATGTAACTCGGACATTTTATATTTCTCGCACTTTAGTTCTTTATTTACTTTCTGTCAAATCGGGTCCTGGATTAATTTTGGCGATGTGGACCCGCGCCTTTGTAATAGTTTAGGAACTTTAATTTCCGCAACTTTTTTAACTGTTAATAATTGCATGCAAGAATGAATGACAAAAAAATAAAAACAAACGCATAGATCACCCATAATCTGACAAGACAAAAATAAATGAATCTGACACACAAATCACACACCACCCCTAGGGTACGCCTCACTGTTGCCTTGCCTCGAAAGGTGATCGTCGAGTAGAGGATGTCTTAGTAAGTCCTCATGATCCGGGAACCTGGCATGAGGGTAGCTTCTAAGGTGTCTTCCCATTGCTCTGGTGATCACCATGTCCCGAACCTCGAATTGACCCGAACACCTCCAACGGTGGTGCTACCTACCTCTCAATGGTGGGATGGCACTACTTTAAAGGACATTTACACAGACGAATTCCTTAGGGTAGGTAGGTTCTCGTAGATACTTGCTCTCTTCAAAACAAACTGAAATCTTTTCACACCAACACTTTTCAAAAGCTTTCAAAGCAAATTTTTCAAACACTCTGACGTATGAGTCGAACTGAAATTTTTCAAAAGAAACTTTTTTTAAAACCCACAGTTGAAAAGCAAACAAACCATTTTTGAAAACACAATGAGCAAGTATCTAAGAGCCCATGGATAACCATGGATAGAAAGGGTGCTAACACCTTCCCTTTCTATAACCTACCTCCCGAACCGAGAGCAATCTCTTTAAGGAATTTTTCTGTGCTTTTGTCCTTTCCATTTGGAGAAAATAAAAGACGGTGGCGACTCTTGCTTCCGCGACATTTCGCGAACCAGCGTTAAACAGTCAGTTCCAGATCCACCGATCACAGAACTGGCGACTCTGCTGGGGACTTAAACTTAAAGTGAGGTGTACCTTAGGGATAGCTCATAACTGTGTTTTCACTTGTATTGATTTGCTTGCTTTACTATTGTGGGTTGCATCGGAGATACATAGATCCTAACCCGGATCTGGGGATACCCTGTTTAGGTAGCATAAGCTGTGAGGGACCTGTCCGGCGTATACCGACATGGGTGAAGCAGTGGCTACGTTGGTGTGGCGCCTTGGTCTGTACCGATATCCCTCGTGTTGAAACGGGGAGAATATGGGTCTTCCAAGGAGTCATTAAGCATCAACAGACCTTAGAACCTTAAATGACCCAACTTGGCCATTAGAACAGTAGCAGTATGCTACGCCCATTGAGGCTAAACTCTCGTGATGGTTCTGGCCGCAAGAAAAGATTGCGATGCTGGAGTTATGACCGATTGAGGGTAGTCAATGATATTGGGATCCTCTAAGAACCCGGTTACTTTGATAGGACAGGTATGAACCAACAAACTGAAAGAGGGTAGTACCTAGACCTCATGCTGGCCTTAAACCCTAAGGACTTGTCTTGTGTGACTTGTGTGTCTTCCAACTTGACTATTTGCATGCTTGTTATCTGACATCTGAACTTCTTGCAGGTTTTGTTTATAGTCCTTAACTAGGACTCATAACAAGGCTTACTAAGTTTCTTGCAGGTTTTCGTTTTAGTCCTTAACTAGGACTCATAACAAGGTTTACCGAGTTTCTTGCAGGGTTTGTTTTAGCCCTCAATTGGGACTCATGACAGGTTTTACCGAGTTTCTTGCAGGGTTTGTTTTAGCCCTCAATTGGGACTCATGACAGGTTTTACCGAGTTTCTTGCAGGTTTTGGTTTGCAGTCCTTAATTGGGACTCATAACAGGGTTACCTACATTACCCCATGCATCATGACATCATACCATTGCATACATCCTAACTCATTTCAAGGATCTCAAGGGTTTGTGATGCAGGTCAGGATGAATCAAACATCTAGCAAGGGGTAAAGAGGATTTATTTTCCTCTAGCCAAAGTTGTCAGGGGCTATGACCCACTGGATATGGCGAGCTCTGACTCCTGAAGAAGGTTCCCTAACCAAGGTTGTTTGGAAATCAAAACCCGGCATGATGATTAAAGTCAGGGGCTATGACCCACTAGATATGGTGAGCCTTTGACTCTTGAAGAAGGACTTTCAACAACATGAAGTACCTTCAATCAAGTTACCGGTTTCCGACTCTAACAATTTGTTTACCCCTCGAGGTCCTTGAAATCATTGCATGCATGTCATACACGTCATTACATAACAGGTATCTTTATTGCAGGTCACTTACCTTTCTCGCTGTTTATTTCAGCAATGGCCTTCCAACCAGACAACCAGGACCTTTTGGCTCAAGAGACTCGGTTCGGGGAAATTCTTCTGAATCTATCCAAGGGGCAGGAGGAACTAAGGACACTTCTCAAGGGGACCTTTGTCGGGAACAATGCTGAGGATGAAGGGCTGAAACACCTACAAGCTGAGATGGATGGCATAAAGCCCAAATGCTGGGGCAGAGGAATGCCATTCAAGGTTTAGCTCAAAGACAAGATGAGCTCCGGTTTCTCGTCAACCAACTGCTTCAGGGCAACCAACTGGGGCAAACATCTAAGGGTAAAAAGCCAGTCATCGTTCGACCATCTTTGAGACAAAGAGGCAAGGAGAAAGCTCCTCATATGGCTTCAGTATCACCAATTCAGGATCGACCTCACCAGCTTCAGCCAGACAAGTCCAAAAGGCAATTCACCAAGCTCCACGTGTCGCTGCCTCAAGCATTACAACAACTGCTGAGGTTGAACTTGGTAACTCTAAAGGATCCTCCTAAGAATCCCAACAGGACACCTTCAAGGTATGACCCCAACACTCACTGCGCTTATCATTCTGACAGCCCGGGGCATGCTACAGAGGATTGTTGGACTCTGAAGAATAAAATCCAGGACCTGATTGAGGAAGGAGCTGTGGAATTCACCCAAGATGGCCAGGCTGAGTGCTTCTACCATCCCTACAGGAGGCACCATTTGAAGTGACAAACCCCGAGACTAGAAAATTTTTGTTCATTCGAATGTTCAAGATTGCAATTTTCTTTTGGTCAAACATTTATTCATGTTAAACATTGTTATCACATTAATGCATCGCATATGTCTGTTCTGAAGCAATATATTCGTATTCACTATATACAAATTGTTTTCATATTTTTTCTGATGTCAACACTCGATTAATAATTCTAAGCCTCTTGAGGGAGGATGACGAAAACGATACCACCATCCTTACAGTATGCTTTTGAACAGACCCCGCTGATGAGGTACAGGCATTGTTTCAATCCCTAAACACTGGAGTTATAAGGAAGATAATCCCTCGTCAACCCCTTCGAGCCAAAGAAGTAGGAGTTTTTCTTTTCGAAAATTAAAACCCGTAATCATAACCTGGGGCAGGGTAGTCTCTCAGTTGATCCAAGTGCATAACGAATGGCACCAAAGAGGTCCTTACAAGGAAAGACAGTGATGGTTCTGAGTAAATCAATAAATAAAGGGCAGTCATTATCTTTCAAAAATAAAAACCCAATAAGTCAAAACCCATGAAGGAGACTTACAAAACTGGGGCATCCCGCTGACTGTAATTCCAAAAAGGAAACAGTTCAGGCAAAAAAAGAAAAGAAAGGGATCATAAAATCAAAAAGAAAGAGGTCCTACAAACCCTCAACAGAAAAGGAATGACTGCCTATTCAAAATGAACTGTCAACATCCGAATCATCATTGGAAAATCAAAGCAAAGACTCAAACCAGGTCTAACGTATGATCAACTGAGTTTAGGTTTGGAGAACATCACGAAGAGTGGGTGGGTACAAATAATTTGAGCCTTTATCCTTTGTTTCTTAAACCGTGAACCAGGCCACGTTATAACCCTTAAAAGTCCTAGCTGAAGCATGGGTTAGTTCGAAAGCATACTGTTACGAAAGGTATCCTGAATCCTTAAGGCTCGCAATAAAATAACGAGTTGACATCACGTTTTACAAACATTCATTTGTTTTATGAAAAAGAATGCACTTTCAAAATCTTCAAGACAGACATAGGCTTTGCATTTTTAACATAACTTTGTTTGCATATGACTTTTTGTTTGAACAGAAGGGAAATTCGCACGATGAATACCTAGTGAACAAAGGTACTTCCAATCAAGGGGCAGACCTGATCTTGGTCCATTATCTGGGGCAACCCAATCAAGATTCGAAGAATCTCTCAAAAGGCCAAATAGCCTGGGGCAAATCTCCGCCTGAGTCACTTGGGGCATTCCAACAACGAATCTGGCCTGATCAAACACCTTCTGGTGGCATGACAAAACACTTCTAACAGGGGCAACTCCCTACATTCTGAGAACACGGACATAGTCGAGAAAATACTGCGCAAAATCAAAGACCCGCTAGGTTGACACACCTAGGCAAAAATAAGGGCTTCCCGGCGAACCAAAAGGGTTCGGGAAAAATAAGGGATGAAATGAAAAAAAAATCTGTACACCCGGCAAGTCGAAAACCTGAAAAGGCGGCTTGGGCAAAAATGGGTATCCCGGTGGACTGAAAACCCGAAAGGGCGGTCCAGGCAAAAGTTAGGGATCAAAGCGTACGACTATGTCCTATCATCTTGTCACCTGCCTACCAGAAGAAGGTTTGACCCTCAACAATTATCAGCATCCCACATGTGCCTCCCCCATAGAAACAGGGGCAATAACGGGTGGTTTAAGCAATGTGATTGTTCTATCCTCCAAGGTACCAAGGTAGGTTCAACTAAAGAACATAACCAGATATCCTAATTCCCCAGAGAGTAAGTCAGCAGTCAGTACATTCTTCCCCAAGCTATATTATCAAACCTTAAGGAAATTGGGTATCCTCCAGCAGATATCAACATTCTCCAGCAGCATACGTATTCATAACAAGCATCCCCGGCAGTCTTGGTCTAAGATTGTTCCCCGGCGGCATACCAACATTCAAAGGAATCAATTTCCCCTCAGTTCAAAACTTCCCCAAGAAAGTCCAATTCAGTTCCCCAGGAAGGTTGGAATCTATCTCCCCAAGCAGTAAGCTTATCCCCAGTATATTCTGGAAGCTTATCCCCTAGCAGAGCACGAACGCGTCGTCCGGCTTTATTTAAAGAGTTATTTCCTTAATAGGATATAACTGGGTTATCCTCAGCCAAAAGCCACGGAAAGAGCGTCCTCGACGTAGTTCTTTCCTATCCCCAGCGAAGTCTATTCACACTTCCAACAACAAGACATCCTCAGCAAGCTACTATCAACATTCAGCAAAGCATCTCTCTCCCCACAGAGTGTTGCTTCCCAGCATGGTCGCTAGAGTATCTTTTCTCCCGGCAGAATCTTCCATTTGCCAAGTTTATTCCGCAACGGAGTCATCTTCTCCTACCGGTATTCTTGCAGTTATCATCCCCAGCGGAAGCAAAATCTATTTTTCAACATCAGCCCAGGATACGACTTCCTGGCACCCGTCAAGGATTTACTTTCCTAGACGAAAAACACATTCATAAAACGTCACATACATCATTATAGCATGCATAGACGCATCATATCACCCCAATCTCATTTATTTTTGAGAACATCTTAAAATCAGGCCATTCATGCATTATGACATTGCATACAACTAATTCGTTACTTTTTCAGGAAAGAACGATCAACAGATAAAAGTCTTTACCCGTTGAGGTAGTAATCGTCCCAGATTCCTTCATCATCCTGTTGAGGTAGTAATCGTCTCAGATTCCTTCATCATCCTGCTGAGGTAGTAATCGTCTCAGATTCCTTCATCGTCCTATTGAGGTAGTAATCGTCTCAGATTCCTTCATCATCCTGCTGAGGTAGTAATCGTCCCAGATTCCTTCATCATCCTGCTGAGGTAGTAATCGTCCCAGATTCCTTCATCACCCGTTGAGGTAGTAATCGTCCCAGATTCCTTCATCACCCGCTGAGGTAGTAATCGTCCCAGATTCCTTCATCACCCGTTGAGGTAGTAATCGTCCCAGATTCCTTCATCATCCTGCTGAGGTAGTAATCGTCCCAGATTCCTTCATCACCCGTTGAGGTAGTAATCGTCCCAGATTCCTTCATCACCCGTTGAGGTAGTAATCGTCCCAGATTCCTTCATCATCCTGTTGAGGTAGTAATCGTCCCAGATTCCTTCATCCTGCTGAGGTAGTAATCGTCCCAGATTCCTTCATCATCCTGTTGAGGTAGTAATCGTCTCAGATTCCTTCATCGTCCTGCTGAGGTAGTAATCGTCTCAGATTCCTTCATCGTCCTATTGAGGTAGTAATCGTCTCAGATTCCTTCATCATCCCGCTGAGGTAGTAATCGTCCCAGATTCCTTCATCATCCTGCTGAGGTAGTAATCGTCCCAGATTCCTTCATCACCCGTTGAGGTAGTAATCGTCCCAGATTCCTTCATCACCCGCTGAGGTAGTAATCGTCCCAGATTCCTTCATCACCCGTTGAGGTAGTAATCGTCCCAGATTCCTTCATCATCCTGCTGAGGTAGTAATCGTCCCAGATTCCTTCATCACCCGTTGAGGTAGTAATCGTCCCAGATTCCTTCATCACCCGTTGAGGTAGTAATCGTCCCAGATTCCTTCATCATCCTGCTGAGGTAGTAATCGTCCCAGATTCCTTCACCGTCCTGCTGAGGTAGTAATCGTCCCAGATTCCTTCATCATATATTTGGAGTAGCAATCGTCTCAGATTCCTTCATCACATCCTTATCAAAAAAAAAAAAAAAAAAAAACCTCCTCTGGTTCAGTCAGATCGACCCTAAGATCGCCCTGATCCTTATTCCAGTTGAAGACATTTCAAGACCTCCTCTAGTCCAGCTAAATCGATTCCCAACAGATTTTTCTGATAAAGACTCAGCAGAACCTATGGTCCCCTCTCCGACAAGTGCGTGAGGTGGTAAGTCCTTTTCAGATGTTTCCCTCTCCGACGATGAGTGTGAAGTGATAATCTCCTATGGTCCCCTCTCCGACGGTGTGTGAGGTGGTAAGTCCTTTTCAGATGTTTCCCTCTCCGACGATGAGTGTGAGGTGATAATCTCCTATGGTCCCCTCTCCGACGATGAGTGTGAGGTGGTAAGTCCTTTTCAGATGTTTCCCTCTCCGACGGTGAGTGAGGTGATAGTCTCCTATGGTTCCCTCTCCGACGGTGAGTGAGGTGGTAAGTCCTTTTCAGATGTTTCCCTCTCCGACGGTGAGTGAGGTGATAGTCTCCTATGGTTCCCTCTCCGACGGTGAGTGAGGTGGTAAGTCCTTTTCAGATGTTTCCCTCTCCGACGGTGAGTGAGGTGATAGTCTACTATGGTTCCCTCTCCGACGGTGAGTGAGGTGGTAAGTCCTTTTCAGATGTTTCCCTCTCCGACGGTGAGTGAGGTGATAGTCTCCTATGGTTCCCTCTCCGACGGTGAGTGAGGTGGTAAGTCCTTTTCAGATGTTTCCCTCTCCGACGGTGAGTGAGGTGATAGTCTCCTACGGTTCCCTCTCCAACGGTGAGTGAGGTGATAATTCCTTTTCAGATAGTTCCCTCTCTGACGGTGAGTGAGGCGACAATTCCTTTCAGACTATAATTTCCTAGGGTTCCCTCTCCAACGGTGAGTGAGGTGACATTTCCCTTTCAGATTATAATTGCCTATGGTTCTCTTCCCGATACTGCAAAGATGGTATTTCCCACCAAGATTTTCTCAACAAGCGTTGTTGAAGTTAAAATCATCCAAGGTTCTCTTACCATTCATGCTAAGGTAGCAACCATCCCTGGTTCATTCATCATCTTTTGAAGCTCCAGACCCAGCTCCTGTAATCAGTCAGGACATATCTATACCAAGCATCTGAAAACCAACTCCTGCAACATGTCAGGTACTCATTTTTCTTTTGCAGGTACGCAAGTTCTCGCTAAGGAATCTCTTATGCGATCAACACCCAGATGGCATCTATAAGCCCATCATCCTATTCATCAATCTCTAAATGGCATCTATAAGCCCATTCCCATCATCACACTGCTACTATGTGAGCCCAAATTTCTGGGCACTTTAGTGTTCAATCATCTTCCACCTTCGGATTACGAAAGGCACGTCAGCCAATCTGCATCCTCAGGTCTAAGAAGATTGAACAGGGGCAACTGTTGTACCCCAAAATTTGCCCTCTCATATTTCTCAAAATATTCTAAGAAAAATTCACAAGTCCAACCCGGCGCGTCATATTCAGGTATTCTTTCGCCAAGATATCTCTAATAACATATTCTCAAATTCAGGTTCGGCTCAAGAGTCAATTCTTTAAAGAAGGTATCCGAATGTGTGAGTTTTCTTGAAGAAATATAGTGAAAAAGTGTGCTGAAAGTGCAGTTTTTATGCGCTAAAAAATTCATAACTTGAAGATCGTGACTCGTTTTGAACCCGTTCCGGTGGCCAAAATTCCGTCTTAACATTATCTACGTTTTCATCTCTCACGGCTGGAAGCCAATTTCGATCAGAAGGTCTTCAAAAATGTGGATTTATCAAGTATTTTCGTGCAGAAAATTTGTGACAGAAGTTCATTTGCGTCATGTTCAAAAAATCATAACTTGGTCGATTTTCATCGTATCGAGCTGGTTCTGGCGCCGAAATTTCACAAATTGAGTTGGCTACATTTTCACAGAAGGTATTGAGTTCAAACGGTATTCAAAAGGCCTTCGTTTTTTGCTCAGAGTGCGTGACATGCTGAAAATCCTGAATGCTGAATATTATTTCATCTGGGCCGAAACTTTGAAAATTCATAACTCGGTCAATTTTTATCAGATTGGACTCATATTTTTACACAAGGTCCCTGACTCGTAGATCTACAACTTTGCTTCAAAGGTCGAGACCGGATTATGCTCCGATCAATACCAGTTTTTTATTGAAGAACGTGTCAGAGCCGACACTGGAGCCCAAAATAAGTTTGTCTGAGCTGAAACTTCAAAAATTCATAACTAATTCACTGTTTATCCGATTGAGTCGATTTTCGGAAAGGAGTTAGTTCTCGATGTAGGCTATATTTTGTTTTCACATTTCAACTTCAAAAAATGCACTTAAGTCCCTGCGATTTAGCCTGGAAAGTGACGAACTCAAGTGAACATGGAGGCCCAATTGCACATTCAAAGCCCATTTTCTTTACCCTAATTTCCACTATATAATCACCTTCTTGTCACACAAACCAGGAGGAGAAAAAGAGGAGAAAAAGAGGAGAAAAAAAGAAAAAAGAGAGAAGAGAAAAAGAGAGAAAAAAACTTGGCCACAATACTGTTAGAATACCAAACTCTTTCAAGAACCCTAAAACCTTGAAATCCTTATTACAAATCTCTCTCTCACTACAAACAAAGCCATCTCAGTTACAAACCAACACCTCACTACTTCTCCAGTAAGGATAAGGCTGGCTTGATCTCCATGATCCTAATTTTCCAATAAGGCATAAAAGCATCCAGGTCACTACTTTTCCAGTAAGGGTAAGGTTGGTTTGATCTCCATGATCAAAAGGGTATAATCATTCATACATGCCATATTGTGCCTAAACATTAAATTTCTTCATATATTGGCTTTATTTGCATTTTATGATTTTATTTGATGTGTTTGTGAGATTCAACACTGCAGATTTAGACAGGATCCCAGGCAGGTTCATTAAGGAACGTTGAGGCCAAAAGCCAAAAAGCCAAAAGCCAAATGGCCAGACTAGAAAAACTTATGCATGACACCAATACATGGCGAGGCAGACATTAAGCCAGACGTTAAGGGAACGTTGAAGCCAGAACACAAATGGCCAAAAGCCAAAAGCCAAATGGCCAAAGTAGAACAACTTATGCATGAAACTCAATCCAATGGCCAAAGAATGCAGACCACGGTACTCAGGAGTCAATACTTCAAAAAAACCTCCCATTGGGCCAGACACCCCCTATGGTTTGCTCAATTTTTAATTTTTATTTGTTTTTCCTTTTTATTCTTTTAATTGTTTTTTTAATTGTTTTCTTTTAATTCCATAAAATAATTTTCATAATAAATATAAAATACAGAAAAATCAAAAAAATGTTTATTTTATTAATATTAATTTTACTATTATTATTTTTGTAAATAAACTTTAAACAATTAATTAGATTAATTTAGGTTTCAAAACTTTAATATTTTTTTTAATAAATTAAATATGTAGAAATTAGGTTTTTTTAACTTTTTCATCATTTTTTTTAATAAATAATTTTCTCATCATTATTATTATTATTATTAATTACTAATTTATTTTGTAAATAAACATGTACATAAATTCTTTAGTAAATTAAGTTAAACTTTAACATTTTTCTCAAATAATTAAAAATAACTTAGAATTAGGGTTTCTTTTAATTTTAATTTTAATTTTCTTATTTCATAAATGCAAAAAAACCTAAAAAACACTTCTTTTATTTCAATAAATAATTAATTAATTTTTAATTTCAATTTAACTTCAAAAGGGTCCAACGCCCTCGTTTCCAATCTTATTTCAATTTGCGCGTTTTATTTCGTTTCTTTTAAATATTTATGTAATTCTCCCAAAGCCATGTAACTCGGACATTTTATATTTCTCGCACTTTAGTTCTTTATTTACTTTCTGTCAAATCGGGTCCTGGATTAATTTTGGCGATGTGGACCCGCGCCTTTGTAATAGTTTAGGAACTTTAATTTCCGCAACTTTTTTAACTGTTAATAATTGCATGCAAGAATGAATGACAAAAAAATAAAAACAAACGCATAGATCACCCATAATCTGACAAGACAAAAATAAATGAATCTGACACACAAATCACACACCACCCCTAGGGTACGCCTCACTGTTGCCTTGCCTCGAAAGGTGATCGTCGAGTAGAGGATGTCTTAGTAAGTCCTCATGATCCGGGAACCTGGCATGAGGGTAGCTTCTAAGTTGTCTTCCCATTGCTCTGGTGATCACCATGTCCCGAACCTCGAATTGACCCGAACACCTCCAACGGTGGTGCTACCTACCTCTCAATGGTGGGATGGCACTACTTTAAAGGACATTTACACAGACGAATTCCTTAGGGTAGGTAGGTTCTCGTAGATACTTGCTCTCTTCAAAACAAACTGAAATCTTTTCACACCAACACTTTTCAAAAGCTTTCAAAGCAAATTTTTCAAACACTCTGACGTATGAGTCGAACTGAAATTTTTCAAAAGAAACTTTTTTTAAAACCCACAGTTGAAAAGCAAACAAACCATTTTTGAAAACACAATGAGCAAGTATCTAAGAGCCCATGGATAACCATGGATAGAAAGGGTGCTAACACCTTCCCTTTCTATAACCTACCTCCCGAACCGAGAGCAATCTCTTTAAGGAATTTTTCTGTGCTTTTGTCCTTTCCATTTGGAGAAAATAAAAGACGGTGGCGACTCTTGCTTCCACGACATTTCGCGAACCAGCATTAAACAGTCAGTTCCAGATCCACCGATCACACTCAGTACCTAGGCTTATAACTTCAACTGACTCCTTGTGTGGTTCAATAGCCTTTTCCTCTTGTGACAAAAGTATGGCGAGTTCCCCAGGTATTTCACAATCTTCATCACCTTCTTCTTTGGCTTGATAGATTGGATGTTCAAAGTTATAGATGGCAATAGCAGAGTCATTGTCAATGACATCTGGAGTGGATGTGGATCTGCAAATGTGTGTGTGTGCATGTAAGATCACATTTCTATTTGAAAATTCAATAAAGTAAAAAAAACAAAGAGCACAAAATTTGAATGCAAAATAGTCCAATGTTTTTCATTAAAATGAGCATATGGCATATGATAATGACAAACCCTTAACAAATGGACCATTGTACCCCGGGCAAGGCACACGACTTAAATTCATTGTTTTAATGGAAATTAGAAACAAAGTTCTCAAAGTAATAAAAACAGTAAATGGCAATTACTCCTGGCTGAAGGAGATTGGGATGAAGTCCCTGGTCTGCCAGTTGTTGAGCCCTTCATCAGCGGTCGGGTGGATCCATTCATCAAAGTCACAATCAGCATCAGAGTCTTCAAAGGCATTAATCTCATGGCTATTAATGCGGAAAAGTGGTTTCCCTATGCGAGCACGTCGAATCTCCTTTTGAGCTTTGGAAGTGAAGCCCAATACCGATTTGTATGACTTGAAATGGAAATCAGGAAGTTATCCCTAAATGGTACAACCTCCTTCTTCAATAGTAGCACATACATCTTTGAGAGAAGCCATCCTCAGTGTATCTTTAGTAGCTTCGGGAATGTCAGGAGTGGCCTTGGAAACAACAACCCTAGGAGAGACCAATTTAAAGGCTTGACAAGGAGTTCCAATGAACTCGCCATCCATTTCAACAAACTTAAACAAATTTAGATGAATGATCATAAACTCTTCTTCTTCGCATACAGTGACAATTTTCCCCTTGACCGGATACTTCAGCTTTTAATGTAGTGTGGAAGTCATCGCGCTTGCCCCATGTATCCATGGACATCCAAGCAGGAACGAATAAGAAGGATCGATATCCATCAAATAGAATGTTGAGTTAAAGACATGAGAGCCAACTTTGATAGGGAGATCAACCTCTCAGTGGACCATCCTTTTAGAACCATCGAAAGTCGTTACTACAATGTCACTGGGTTTTAAAACCAGTCCATCACAATCTAGCCTATCCAATTCTCCTTTAGGTAAGACGTTGAGAGAAGATCCAGTATCCACTAATACACGTGCTCGGGTATTGCCCTTGCATTCTACGAAGATGTGAAGGGATTTGTTGTGATTCTTCCCCATCGGGGTCAAATCTGCATCAGAGAACCCCAAACCATTGTCGGAAGTCAAGCTTGCTACATAATTTTCAAATTGGTCGGTCATAGTTTCTTGTGGGACATGTGCAATTTTTAGGAAGTTTGTCAGTGCTTAAGCATGCGCCTCAGAACATAGCAACAAAGACAACATAGAAATCTTCGAGGGTGTTTGCCCCAACTGTCCTACTATCTTATAGTCACTTTTTCTAACAATTTTTAGAATCTCCTTCATCTCTTGGGTAGAGGGGTCCTCAATGGTAATATCTTTTGCGGGCGCCTCCGTCCTGGCAGGCTCAGTCATTTTTTCCTTTCCTCGAGTATCAGTCACAGGCTTAAAAGCAGTAGTATGAATGGTTGTAGTAGTGTTTGTCGGAGGTGAAATTTCTGGAGAAAATATCCTCCATGTTCTAGTAACCTTACTTGATCCAATAATGTTTGTAATGTCAGCAGTTTCATCTTCATCAATCCAGGAATCTGGTTTGATACCATGGTAGTACACTTCTGCCCCATAATTTCAAGGCATAGCCTTATCAGAAGAGTAGGGGACTGGCCCCGATGTGGTAATAATTAGTGGAGCTATTCTTGGTTCAATGAGTATCCTAATAGGACCTTTAGAGGTGATCCTAATAGGTTTGTTTGAGATAGTAATGATGGACACGTCTTCATATTCTTGAGATACACTTTGGGTCAAACTTTTCACAGGTGGAGTTCTTTCAAATAGAATCTCATGGCTATCCATCAGGTGTTGGACACCTTTCTTCCGCCATTCACAACCATTAATTTGTACAGCACAATAGCAACAATCTTTAAGGCAACCAGGGGATACCCCGACTTTCAACAAATTCTCTTTAGTAGTCTTCAAAGGAGTGGTCAAGTCATTGACGAAGGAAACAAGATAACTATCTTCAATGGCATTGACACCCTTACCATGATTTGGCATGGGTGCGGTGATCACGTCGGGACTTGGTGGAGATTCGAATTCAATTGTCTTATTATCAATCAGGTCTTAGATTTTATTCTTTAGAGACCAACAATCATTGGTATCATGTTTATACTGTTTGAGTGGTAAGCGCATTTATCCTTGGGGTTGTATTTTGGAGAAGCAGTATTAGGGTTGGAAGGGGGATCTGGAAAGGTCACCAAATCAGCTGTCAATAGGTGTTGAAGAGCTTGAGATAATTGCATGTTGGTTTTAGTAAACTGTCTTCTTTGGACATTCGATTTATGTTGACTATTTTATTGACGCGTTCGTTGAGTTGGAGTTGGATTGGAGATCAGTACAGCCCCTACTGAATGATGACGGTCATTCTTGGCCTGGCTTCTTGACCCATACATAGTATTAGTATCTTTTTTACCAATAAATGGATTTTTCACAGTATATTAAGTGGAGGCCATGGGTATCTTTCCGCTTTTAATCCCGCTTTCAACGCTCTCACCAGTCAAGATCAATTCAGTGAATTCAGATGGTGAACTTCCAATTAGTATGTTGAAAAATGGTCCAGTAAATGTTCCCATAAACATGTCTACCAACTCTCTATCAGTTAAAGGTAGATGCACCCTGCCATCCAAGTCTCTCCATTTTTGAGCGCATTCTTTGAAGCCCTCATTTGATCCATTTGTCATTCCTTGCAATTGCACCCTAGTTGGCGCATGATCAACGTTATATTGATATTGGCGGTAAAAAGAAGAGGTCAAATCCTCCGAAGTATGTATGTTAGTCCCTTACAATTGGTAAAACCACTCCAACTGCGTCCAAGATAGACTCTCTTGAAATAAGTGCACCCACAATTTCTTATCAGCGGTATACAAATGAATTTTGCGGACATAAGATCTTTGGTGAAGCTTCGGACATGAGACACCATCGTATTTGGCAAAATAAAGGATTTTGAATTTGTGGGGAATGACTACATCAGGCACCAAACCCGAGTCACCAAAGTCCAACCCAGGCACAACTTAAATTTCTACATCCTTCAATATATCTTCTAGTTTCTTATACTTGTCGTCGGTCGGTGGATATTGCTCATCAAAATAATCTTCGTCTTCGGGGATTTGATTGTTTCCACCCCCAGGACGGGTGCTCCTAGCGTCTTCATCTTGATTTTCATCCTCTTCGGAAGAATATTCTTCAACTTGGACTTGTCTGGCGGGCCCTTTAAACCTCTTCCCCATGTTGATTAAAGCTTTCTTATTTGTCTTCTTCTTCGTAACAAGAAAAGCCATCATTTCTTGCTGCCTCTTTGATATGTTGAGCAGAGTTTCTTGAAACTGAGAGTTTTGAGTCTGCAAGTCCTTGACAGTTTTCTTGAGATCCATCTTATAGTGAAATAAATAGTAAAAGGATGAGGAAAGTTGTGTCAGAAAACTTGCTTATGATATGATGCATGTTGTGCGAATGCAATGTTTTCAAGGATTTTAAGAAATTTAAATTTTCTAAACAATGAGAAGAAAACAAACATTAATTGCATTAATAAGTTCATGAATTACAAATTCCTCTTGGGCTTACAAAGGTTACAAAATAAACTCCTAAAACAAAAAAGAAAGGCTCAAGTTTCCCATGGACGCATCCTCTTTGGTGCAATGTAAACATTCAAGCTTTGCTCTTCATGTAGTTGCCTCGTGAGCTCTAAAACCTTATTATTGCTTGCGTAGAATTGTGCTTCAAAGGTATCTCGTTCCCCCTTGATTTGAATCCATGATCATTGCAATTCCTCGAAGTCGTTAGGCATGTTAGGATAAAGAAGAGTGTAAGGGGTGTCTCCCTCAGTAACGGGCTCCATAATCATAGGTAGCATGGATGGTTAAGGCATCATGAGACTTTGAGCACGAGTTCGTACCCACTCGAGGTAAGGCTCAAGAGGGATGGAAATTTTATTCCCCAAAGTCTTACTATCCACTTTGTTTACCATTCTCCAGGCTCGTATGAACTTTTTACGAAATCCTTGTATGTCGCATTCATAATCGAATACCAAACCTTGGATGGGTGCATCATGGGTACCATCTCTTCGCATATACCCAAACTGTCGTAATGCAAGAGAAAGGTTATAAGTGATACCTCCCCTAATACCCAAGAGTGGAACTTTAGGGAACTCCGCACAACGTTCAATGATGGTAATATCCTCTAAAGATCGGGAACACAATTGAATATCCGAGTGTGAGAGCGACATCATCCTTTGAGACCATGTCAAGCCTTGTTCATTCTTTGATCTAGGTAGGTGCGAAATAAACCACCAAGACAGCAATGGAATACAACACAAAATATTCCCTATCCTCTTCATGGTACAAGTATGAAAACAATGTAGGATGTCTCCAATTAGCGTAGACACGGGATTACGAGAGAGAAAAACCTTGACGACATTCACATCTATGAATTGGTCAAAATTGGGGGAAAAGAACGAGACCATAGATTAGAAGGGCCAAGACATCTTCAAAATCTTGGAAATCCATATCTTCCCAAAACAAACGAGCCATCTCCAACAGAAACATGGCTAAGAAACCTTTAACTCAACTCCTTCTTTCCCAATTTGCTACAATGTCAAATCTCTTAAAATGTAAGGCTTTGGCAATGACCTAAGGCTTTGGAGTCTTCTCTAAACTGGTGAATGGTATTTGATCAAGCACATGCACTCCTAGCAGTTAAGAGAATTCTTCCAATGTAGGCACCAATTGGTAGGGGAAAGGTAAATCAATGGTGCATAGGATCAAAGAATTTGAAGAGCACACACATCATTTCTTCTTGGAAGTTTGAGGTATCCAAGTTGAGAAGTCGGCCATATTTCTTGGTGAAGGGAGAATCTTCAGGCACCCTTGATGCTAACTCTTGAAGTTGAGGAAGCACTTTCACGAAGTTGACTCGGATGGTATTTCTATGAGCGGAAGCCATGTACTACAAAATAGAACAAAGATAAATTCCTAAATCCTTGAAATGGTTAGTGAGAATGCTTATGAGGTTATGATGTTTATGATGTCATGAATAATTAATCACAAACAAAGCACATAAAGACCTTAGGTTTAGGCATGCATGGGTTTCATAGATAAGTACCCTCTTGAAATTTAGTTGGTTCAACCTGCCCAAGAAAGTAAACAGGTTCTAGGGAATCTCAAGATAATTAATCTTTCTTAATTGGGCATTGTTTTAGCATAGTCAATCTTTCCTTGCGGCCAAAATATCCCAAAAGTCTAATCTCAATGAGTGTAGTATCGAGTATCAACCAATCTTCAGCTTTGCACCAAAGTAGGCTATCTCACTACTTCCGAATAACCAAGTTGTTCAACTACAGGTTCTATGGTCAGTTAGTGCTTCATGACACCACACAACAGCCTCGTATTCTCCTTGATTCAACACAAGGGATATTGATACCAACAAATGTGTCACACTAACTTAGCTATTGTTTCAACTATATCGGTATATGTTGTACAGTCTCCACAAGCTATTTCTACTTACCTAATGGTGTTCCCAGATCCAGGTAGAGGATCTATACAAGAAACCCAAACATAGGCCCAAAAAATGTAAAGAAAACAAGTCAAACAAATGAAAGTATTTTAAAGGTGATCTAGTCTTTAAGGTAACCCCACTTTTAAGTTAGTCCCCAACAGAGTCGCAAGTTCTGTAATACGGTGAGAGAACTGACTTGGGTATTTTGCGTTTTATCACAATGTTGCGAATAGCAAGAGTCTCCGCCGACTTTTATTTTATCCAATAAAGGAAAGGGTGAAAATAACAGGAAAGACCTTTTGAGAATTTTCTTGAGTTCGGGGGGTAGGTTATGAAAAGGGAAAGTGTTAGAACCCTTTTCATCTATAGTTATCTATGGGCTCTTAGTTTGCTAGCTCACTTTGAAATTCTTTGAAAAATGTTTTTGTGTTTTGTGTAAGTTTGAAAAGATTTTGAAAACACCTTTGTATCTGCAAACTTTGTAATGATTCTCTTCTCTATAAGAATGTATACAAAGTGTTGGTTTTGAAAATAGTTCCAAGAGATGTTTGTTTTTGAAAAGATGTTTTGTAAGTGTGAAGATGGTTTTACTTGTGAGAAAGAAACTACGAGCATTCTACCTACTCAAAGGGTCTTAGTTCTTTTCCTCCTCCTTTAGATAGTGTTGTCTTACCATTAGTTAGTAATTAACCATATCATTGGATGTGAAGGGACAGGCGTGGGTCATCGTATAGTTATAGAAGGCAACATTGTAAGATATCTTAGCAATTTTTTGTAAGGGTTTAAGATCGTTTACCGAAGGCAACATTGAAGGGTCATCGAGGGACTATAATCTAGTATTCGAGAGTTTTTGCTAAAGTATCCCACGTTCGAGGGACATGACTATTTTATTCTAAGGCAACAAGTGAGGTATACCCTAGAGGTGCAGGTGTGAATTATTTTTTGATTTCATGCTTTTTTCTTGAATTAGGGTTTTCTACTTGTTGATTTTATCTTTCCATACAAACCCTAATTACTAGCAATAATAAGGAAAGCGGTAAATTGCGGAATTTAAATATCCTACGCTATTAGATCATTTGTGGATGGGGGATACAATTTACAAATGGGGGAAGAAATCAACTAGACCCTAATTTACTATTACAACCATATTGAATAATTGCATAAATGTAAACATAATAATAAGAGAGTAAATAGGATATGTGAAGAGGAAAAGGATGTTTAGAAACCCTAAAAAAGGAATTTAAATATTTAAGAAAATGTTTTGTTTTTTTGTTTGAGAAAAAGAGTTTGAAAATTTGACATAAAAGAAATTAGAAGTTCTAACCTAATTCTATTTTTATTTACAAGTTGATTAAAGTAAAGAGAAAAGTGTGATAAATTAATTTATTTATGGAAATAAATTAAATCCTAAAATGTTCTAAATGTTTTAGAAAAATAGAATTTTTTTTGGAGTTTTATTTTATGAAAATATTTTAATGTGTAAAAATTAATAAACCCTAATTTATTAATTTACAAACTATTAAATAAAAATAAAACATAGTATGGTTAAAATAAATTAACTTTTTTGTCAAAAATTAATTTAATGAGACAAAAACCTAAATCTAATATTTTTATGATTTAAAATAAATGATTAAAAAGAAAATAATAAATAAATAAAAGAAAAAATTGAAATTGTTTGGGCCAGTACTGCAAAAGTAAAATGGGGGTGAGAAATAGCAAAAATGCTAGGCCCAAAGACAAGGGAGCCTATAGCTTCTTGGTGGATCTACTGGGGGGAGGCCTTTGAACATCCATCATGGTCATGGCCTGTGGTGCATTGGATTTGGCCTGATGATGATTAAATGGTTGAGATATGAGGCACACCACGCGTGCTAGGGGGATACTTGCAATGAATCTGTGAAAATAAAGCAAGAAAAATAAAAAGGGTACCACTGGGGCTCAAACCCAGGTTCCAAAGGTTAATAGGCACACGCTTTGCCACTGGAGTGGCTATACATCCGTTTATTAATACAAAATCATAAATATATAGGATAAAACAAGTCCCGAGGCCTGCTTCATCTTCTTCCTCGCACCCATGACTGAAACACCATCTTTGAATTTCGTATCTCACTCATTTCTCCATGAAATTAAAAACTGTAAACATGAAACTTGTGTATTTTTTCAACACGAATCCAACCATATAACTTATGTAAGCTAAAAGTCGAAGATGAAGATTAATTTTGCTGGCCCTAAATTGAAACCTAATTTTTCAGAAAGTTCAAATCTAAAATTCTCTACAGACAGTCAATATATCAAGATATTGAAGTTAGAAAAGTTACCTCTTGAGCAAGCTTTAAGGTGCTTTAAGAATCTTTTTAGCTTGCCTGGACCTCCTTGAGTGTATTCCAACTCCTACTATTGTTTTGAGTATGGTTGGAACTCCCTACTCAAGTCAAGTTGTAAGCTTCAGTTTTGGAAATGGTGGATGATGATGGAGTGATTACAATCAGGAAACAGGGACTTAGATCACTTTTATATGAGGTATGTAAAGTGTTTGGATGATTAAAAGTCAATACACACGAGTGGATTTTGAGTTTCAAGTTTGAAGCTCAAAAATGGAGTTTTTGGCCAGTTCTGTGTTACAGAATGTTTGAGGGTGTTTGAGGGCTTGTAAAATCGTGTCTTAGTTTTAAATAGTGTCTCTATTTATAGTGGAAATATTTTACATCTTGAAGTAACCATATTCTTTAGATAACATGTTATGGTTTGGTTAAAAATGCGAAATCAAGTTGAAATGTATTTTGATGGTTCCAAAGTTCAAGTACAAGCATGTTTTGAGTTTGTTGGGTACAGGGAGATTGTTTCTTCACTTTACAATGGAGTGTGATCAAAAGAAACAAGTGAGGAACTCAATGCATTGACTTTGTGTATAAAGCTTGATTTACAAGAATGGAATGGTAACTTTCTTCCAAAAATGGAACATTGCTTTGGATAATGACTCAAGCACTTGGATAATGGCTCAATCAAATGTGTAAACATTAAATTAAGGAGTGAGACACAAGTTAGAAGCCTGTAAAGTGAAGTTATGCAGCATAGCTATGAGATTAGGTTAAGTGTTTTTCATGAAAATAACTTGAAATTCAAGAATGAAAGCCCAACTTCTCCTCTTCGATTCTCCTAGATCAAAAATGATCTATTCAAGTTCTTGGACATTTTGGAAAGCTTGAAACATCCTATACATCCTTCATGTTTACCATTTTGACAAAATCATCTTGGAGCTTGGTGAAAATTGGCCAAGAAGTTAGGTCAAAAATCTGCCTAAACTAGATCAAAGTTTCACTAAGTTTTTAGAAAAAGTGCATGACTTTATGGGCTTATAACTCAAAATATAATAATTTTTGAATATGAGTCCTCATACAAAGTTGTAGATCTCATCAAGATCTACAACTTTCATGTTTAAAGTTTCTTTTGAATCATCTTACATCTTGGTAAAAAATTGGCATGAAGTAGTGAAATTATCATGTATAAAAACACTTAGAAAATATTTCTAAGTCTTGAAAAGTTTGAATTTTGACTTTCTTGATTTCTTGATGATCAAGCTTCATATTTTTGAATGTATTGATGAATTGTGATCTTTGAAATCAAACTTCGATCAAAAAGTCAAAGTTTGACTTTTTGTGCATCAGTTGTCCCAAAATTCAACTATCAATCCATGGATTTTGAAAGATGATTTGAGCCATGAGATTAGGTTAACATGTTGTATTAGAATCCTTGATATTTTGCTTCAAGCCATTGGATCATGTATTAGGTCAAAAGTCAATGATCAGTCAATTGTAGTCAAAACCCTAATTTTGACCATTTTGCCCTTTTAGTAAATTGAACATTTTTCTTGAGGAATTGTGATCCAAATTTGATCAATTGATGAATATAACTTCAAAATTTTGATGTGGACCAAAAATCTTGAAGTTTGAGAGTAATTTGACCACAGATGACTTTTTACCCAATATAGTTGATTTTCAGTCATCTGGTCAATTGACTGAGCAAATTTGTGATTCAAGACTCGAAAATTGACATGAGTATTCTTGAAGGTCTATAATGATCCATGAAGTTCATTTGAGGAATTATAAGTCTAATTACCCTTGTGAAACTCAAAACCCTAATTTGAGGCATCAGTATTTAGGAGATGGTTTGACCTAGTCAACACTTGTCCAAGCTTGAGTTATTGGAGATCTTGTGTGAAATGTATTAATAAAAGAGATGGAAAGTTTTAGGGTACAACACCATATCATAAGCATATAAATCTCAATCTCTTGGAATCAGTGCACCTCACATCTACTATACACCTGGAAGTTCCCATTATGGCAGCCAATGTTGATAATGCAAAGCGAAGGATCACCATTAAGAATTGTCGTCACCTGCATGAGGTCAGTGAGAAACATTCACAGGTCCTTTTGAAAATGTTAAGGATCATGTTATAGCTGCCACAAGGGTTCTTATTAAAGGAGACTTCCTCAAGGCCTTTGAGATTATTGCATTTCTTGACGTTTGGAAATTTGAAAAAAATGAGAAACCGTGATAGAAATGTAGAAGGACAAAATAGAAAAAATATTTTGGTATGATATGGATATGATTTCAGATGATGTTAAGAAGCTTCCTCAGGTTTCGAACATGTTGCCTTTGCTGAAACGTGAAATCAGAGTGCATCACTCTGGATTACTTACTCCCAATTCTAAAGGAAGTGATTGAGATCTTATTTCCAGAAGGACTAATCAAGTGTTTGTTTGCCACAGAGACCTTCACTATTGGTTTGAACATGCCTGCAAAAATTGTAGTTTTTACAAATGTCTGAAAATTTGACGGGGAGAAGTTTAGGTGATTAACCAGTGGAGAATATATACAAAGGAATGATCGTGTTGGTCAATAAGGTATTGATGATCTGGGAGTATGTATCTTCATGGTTGATGAGAAGATGGAGGCTTCTAGTTCTAAATCACTGGTTAAAGGGGCCGTAGATAGTTTAAAGAGTGCCTTCCATTTAGGCTACAACATGATTTTGAACCAAATGCACTATGAAGAAGGAAATCTTGAAAGTTTACTCTGTTATTCTTTTTTTCAATTACAAGATGATCGTGCCATTCCTGATCTTGAGAAACAAATAAATTCTTATGAAGAAGAGAGGGAATCAATTGTTATTGAAGAAGAAAATAGTTTGAAGGAATATTACAATCTACTGTAGAAACTTAGAAGTTTGAGTAAGGACGTTCGTGACATTGTGTTATCCCCAAGGCATTGCTTACCTTTTTTTATAGACTGGGAGACTTGTTTCTATCCAATGCACTTCATGTTCAATGTGTTGAAAATAATTGGTGTAGTGCTGTTCAGTTTCTATTTTGTATTTTTTCCATCATCACTTGGTTGAGATGGGAGTAACCAACAATATGGAGCTCAAATATTACCTCACTATAGGTGCAAGTGTATGCTCCCATGCTGTTTGAGTCTTGAGTTTTATGTTGCCACTATCATGAAGTTTTCCCACTCATATTAAAAATAATCTTTAAATTTCTTTTCTGAACCTTGAGGACGGCATTCAAGTGAATCCGATGGCAATGATATAAGGGTATTATAGAATTTATATTATTAGGATTTTGATCGATAGGGGGTAATAATAGAACTAATATTATTAGTATGGTTATTGTGCTTTATTTGTATTTGAGCATTTTAGTTAATGACCCATTAGTATCATTATACTTGTAGTGTATTTGACACATTTTAGGATATCAAATGAAATCAAATGTTATCATTATTCTTATTTTACTTTATTCATATTTAGAATCTCTAGTTTCTATTAGTCTTGTTAGGGTTCTTGAATTAGCTTCCTAACACATTACTTTAGCTTAAATCATGAGATTCCAAATCCATAGCGTTTCTCTCCAAAGGTTGATTCTAATGTAATGGGTAAAATTATTGAATCCACATAAAATGATAGATTTAGTGTATTTTCATTTATTACAATAATATGTATTGAAAAGTTTTTTTTTTTGGTTTGAAAATTTTTTATGTTCATTGAATTAAAAGAAATATGGTAATAGAAATAAAAGTGATAGAGAATGTTGGAATTAGGTGTTGCAGCTATTATAATTTCATTCATATCATATGGCTAGTTATGCTCATTTTAACCTTCAATACTTACTATCACCTATTGTCAAACAATTTTATCCATGTATAAAATAACATCATAATATATGAAGAATTGTTTATTTAAGAAATTTTGTTCCCGAGGGGACATATGTTCTCTACAAGAAATCCTTGAATTTTCCAGGGATAAAACCCCAAACAAAAAATAATGTTGCTTGGGGTAAATCCCCTCGCAACATTCAAATATAAATAAATAAAGAAATAGGGTGGGGTTATCCCTTGCAAACAAAAAAGAGGGGAAATTTGAATTTTGAAAAAATTATTTGTGAGGGGCAGCCCCTGGAAAATAGAAATGACGCCAAGGTGTCACATCATAGGGAAAATTTTACATCATTTTGCGATGTTGAGCCCCAAGAAAAACACCGTGACATTAGCGAGGGGCTACCCCATGCCAGCTAGACAACTTCAGTTAAGTCACGCCAGTATGCAGACTGCACATGCAGTCTATAGTTTTCAATGTAGCAATTAGCGAGTGGTGATCCCATGCGCCTTTTTATTGTTTCTTTTGCATGGGGAACCCCATCGCATATGTTTTTGTATAATAAATTCATTTCACCCACTCTACCGTTTCAGTTGTGTACTTAAATGAAAATATAATTGTTTCATTCACTCCACCGATTCTCTGTATTCTCTCTGTTCCTCCGCATCTTCTTCTTCTCAAATACAAAACCCAAATTTCCGTAGTTTCTCAACATTAGCACAAATATTTTTTAGGTAAATATATTAAATGATTTTGTTATGTGTTAATTTTTTTCAGAGTTAGTTCGTAATGTAATTTTTGTATTCAATTTTTGTTTTTCGTGTACCAATTGGCATATCTAAAGGGAGAAAGATTTTGGAGAAAAACTTCAAAAAATACAGCAATTTGTTCATCAATTTCAGGTACACATTAATAAATTTTCGTTTTTTTTTTTGCATATAATATGTTGAAGTAGTAGATATATTTGTTTTGTGTGACTTTTGGCTTGTGTTACAATATAAACTCTAATTTTTTTTAAATTATTTTTGAAATTAATAATTATATAGAGTATATATATTGATATTTTTTAAAAATAACTAAAAAATAGTATATATATTTATTGATTTGAAAAACAATATATATTTTTAAAAATATAATATTAGTTTCTTAAAATAAATATTTTGTATTTTTTAAAATTAAAATAGTATAGTTTATGTATATATATTTAAAAAAATAATATATATATATATATATATATATATATATATATATATATATATATATATATATATATATATATATATATATATATATATATATATATATATATATATATATATATAGAATAATGTATGTATAAAAACAACATAATTTTAAAAAAGCAGTATATCTATAAAACAGTATATATATAAAAAAAATATATATAAAAAAAATAGTATGTATAATTTTCAATAAAAAAATAGCATATGTACACGAGAAAGAAGATAAACTGCATCTTCAACTAACTTACTCCCCCTTCAACCTCAAAACAAATTCTTGTCACAAAGCCCCAGGAGAATTTACCAGTAGCCTCAAGAGACCAAAAAGAGTTCTAACCTAAATGACCCAAGTTAGAAGACCATGTGACAGAAGCATCATGTATTAGAAGATCATGTGAAAAAAACAAAAAGACACACCAGACCAGGCAAGATGTTAGAACATCTTGAACAACATCTTGTATATACCCAAAACACAAGACTCATCAGATGAAGGAGCAAAAAACTCTTATCCCAGAAAGTCATTATCCCTCTTAATTATTGCAAGCCAAAAGCAACAACCAATAAATAAAGACTCAATCTCTCCCCCTTTTTAGCCAAAATTTGACAAAACTGAGCTTGAGTATGAAAGGACACACAGATGAACAAAGTATAGAGGAACCAAGACACTACACAACCTGAAAAACTAATAAGGGATATTTAAACTAGGCCAAGTGTGTTTTAGTATTTCAAGAAAGATACAACCACCAAAGTAATAGCTATCTGAAAATAAACAAGAGAACTAGATAAATTTTTAGATATAAATCCTCCTGATTCCTGGAGACATAATATGCTAAGATGATGTCCCAAAACCAGCTTGAATAATGGTATGATCATATTATTGGACTTAGTTTAGCGAGTTCCATCTATGAACCACCCAACACTAATGGGTGACCAAGGCGATTCATGATTAATCTACATATAGCAAATGTCTTCTTCACACTAGTGATATACCATTCTCCATAATTGTTTTAGATGATAATTTTACCCCCTCAATAGAAAATCCAAAAGCAATACACCAATAGGAATCTTTCATGTTCATATATCAGAACAGATTTCGTAATAATTTTTTGGACATCATTCACATGTACCACCTTAAGAAATAGTAGTAAGAGAATACTATAGCTAAGGGAATGAGGCATTCTTGATCACCTTCAGGTGATCATCCACCTCTTTCCTCGATCAAAAAGCCTCTTGCACTCCTTGAATTTATCACCAGTTTTAGGAGTGTTACCACTAACCTTACCTGACATTAAATTCTTCTTCAAGTCAATCCTTTGTAAAAAGTCTATGTCCCACCCTTTGACAATTGTAACCACAACAACACGGAGGAAGGATAGAGAATATGTGGCATTCCTTTCCATAAGTAATTTCTATAATTCCTTAACATCTTTTTGTTTTCCTTTGATAGTGTTCATCCATTCAGGTTTTGATATTTCATCGACATATTTCTCACAACCAATACTGTCAACCTTCTTAGATTCCATTAGCATCATATGAAGAATTTATGACCTCTTGGAAGTAACTTGATGATTCAACTTTTTGAGTGACATCCTGGTTTATGTTTTATCGCAAATGTTGCAGATAGCAAGAGTCACCACTGACTTTTATTTTATCCAATAAGGAAAGGGTGAAAAGAACAGGAAAGACCTTTGAGATTTTTGAGTTCGGGGGGTAGGTTATGAAAAGGGAAGGTGTTAGCACCATTTTCATCCGTAGTTATCTACGGGATCTTAATTGCTTAGCTCACTTTGAAAATTGCTTTACTGTTGTGTATTTGAAAAATATTTTGAAAATCTTATTAATGTAAGATGAAACTTTGTAATGATTCTCGTATCTGTCCTCGAGAATGCATACAATGTGTTTGTTTGAAAATATTTATTGAAAAGTGTGATTATGAGAAAATGTTTTGTTTTTTGTGAGCAAGCGATTAGGAGTTCTACACTACTCAAGGTCGTTCTTGTATTTTTCCTCCTCCTTTAGATATTGTTATCCTACCATTAGTTAGTAGGAAGCCCTATCATTTGATGTAAAGGGACAGGCGAGGGTCATCGTACAATCATCTAAGGCAACTGGTAAGGACGCTTTCGCAATTTTCCGTAAGGGACTAGATCATTTATAGAAAGGCAACATCGAAGGGTTATCAAGGGACTATGATCTTTGAATTAAGGGTCTTTGTTAAAGCATTCCTACGTTATAGGGACATGACTGTTATTCAAAAAGGCAACAAGAGAAGTTACCTAGAGGTGCATGTGTGAATAATGGTTCAATTCCGTTATTTTTTATCTTGAAATTAGGTTTTTTCTAATGATTCATTTTAGTCTTTCCATACAACCCTAGTTACTATCAGCAATATTATAAAATAATAGCTAGTAAATAAAATGCGAAAAATAAAACTCCTACGCTATTACAGGTCCTTGGGGCAAATACAAAATAGTAGAGCGAGAAAGAAAAACCCTAAGCTATTACAACTCGTATGGGAATGGGGGGTACAATTTTATGAATGGGAATGTATCGAATCGTCAACACGATTAAAAGTCTAAATAAACAAACCAATACAACCCAAAGGAATTAATTAAATAACTAATTAAATTAAATCCTTTTATTTAATAAAATATATTAATAAATTAATTAATCATATTAAATATAAGTCTTCAAAATAATTATTTATTTAAAACAAGTATATTTTTGATATTTTTATTTGATAAAATAAATAATACAAAAATAATACAAAAATTTAATTTAAAAGAGAAAATGGGCCTGAAATGAAGCAATTTGGGGGGTGTAGCACCAAATTCGCTAGGCCCAACAGATGCAAAGCCCAAACTTCAATGAATTCCTGCAGAATCCTGTTTGGCTGGCTCTTGAGGGTTCATCATTAGGAGGCACTTCTAGAACGTCCGATCTAGAGCCACGGAGATCTGGTGGTGAGGATTGAGGAGGTGCGTGGTAAGATCGATTGAGAGAAACGTCTGATAATCCTCTGCATTCGATCCAGCATAAGTAGTCCTTAAGGGAACACGCCGGATAACGCATTTTGAGTTGTTGGATGATGATCAGATGATGCTGAATGAAGTACCATGGCAGCTACGGTGGGTGTACCTATACAAAATCAGAAAATGACCTCAAAGGCGGTGACACTTGTCACCTCCGGATTGGTGATGTAATCCACCATTAATTAACATTAGAAAAACTAAACCACAAATTGAAATAAAATAGAAAACAATCTCTCTCTCTTAAACATTTACGCTCTCTTTCTATCTCTGATGGCGATCACTGGAGAAGGCAAACCTGCCACGTCGAGAATCGCTTCATGGTGACAGAAGGCGTTTCGGCTCTGATCTTCAATCAGTTTTCATATTTTGAATAGTACTTCTCTTCTGATCATGATTCCATGGCTTGATTTTGCAGGAAATGTCCGGTTGGACGTAGATCTTAAGGGGGGTTTGGAACACTAGGGCTAAGATTTGTGATCGTTCACTATTTTTAGGTGAGATCTTTCTAATTCTTTATCTTCTTCTTGGATTCATAAGTTACGATAATATCTCCTATTCTTCTTTTTCGGACTTCTGAAGAGTTTTTAGTAAGGAAAATGATGATATGGTTTAGGGTTCAACTTGTTGCTGCTGTGCAGCTTTAGGTTTCTATGAACAGTGGATCCCCCCGAAAATTGTGCAATGATTGGTTTTTTTATAGTGATACAATTAGGTTTTTCCCATTGATGGATCTGAGTGACTTTGTTAACATGCCTCTGATTGAATTTCTGTGTTGGGCTTAACACGCTTTTTCCTGATATCTTATTGTTGATTCTTTGTGAATTGAATGTTATTATGGTGAAAATGAGTTGTTGCCTTGGCTGTAAAATTTGTGTACATGCATTTTGTTTTACTGCGAATTGCTTTTTGGACCTCTACTGTGAACCAAGTTTCTGGCCTTTCTTGTGATTTGTTGTAGAGATTTCCTTGGGCCTATGATTAACACTATAACTTAACTTTATTGTTTATAAAACCAAAATTATTATGAGGCCTTTGTCAGGCTTAGAACATGATTGAGAATCCTCCTTATGTCTGATTCCTGTCACAAATCCCTAATGATGAAGTTATGAAAAACCTTCTTGAAAATTTCTTCTTGTTCAAGTTTCATTGATTGTGTTCTAACATTTCTCTTATTTCTTGTATCATGAATGGAAACGGAAAGGGCTTAGGCATGAAGAGAAGATATATGTGGCTTAGCATGAATTTTGGAAGGGAGCTTAAAAGAAGAAGATGAAGATCTCATTAGTTCATAGGATTAAACTCGTTAGATTAGGAGTTCCACTTGAGTTTGCATTGTAAAAGCTTAACCCTTAGGAACTTGGATCATGCTTGTAATAAAATTTAGAGGAAGTATGTGTTTGGATGTAAAAGTCCCTTTTGCAAAATCTGGTGACCTTGTTTAATAACAATATTTGCCTTGCACATAATATTGTGAAACTTTGTAGAATTTTCAATTGAAATTGATTATATGAACATTGGCTTACAAACACAAAAATCTTCAAATTCCTCCTTGACAAAAATGCAACATATTCTAAGTAGGAAGAAAAGAAAATGGTCTCCAATTTCTTTATTTCTAAAAAACTAGTCAAGATGAACATCTTTTAATTAGTAAAACAAAGGAACCAAAACTCCCTCCAATAGCCTTTTTGAAATTCAAAATCTAGTAAGCCCATAAATGAACTGTAAAAATCCCAACGAATGTACGCTAATAAGCCTGAAATATCTTCACTAGACTCTGCATCATAACTTCACTATTTGAACTCAAAAATTGAACCAAAAATCCACTCGATTTTTAGAAACCAAATAGAATCCTCCTAATGGAAATCTACATAGAATCTATCCTTAACCACTGAGCTTAAGAATGATATCTTGTGTTTGAAGAATCTTTGAAAAAGATCAAAATGGAATCAAAGAAGAAAATTTCTAATGAACCTCAGTTGATGATCGGAGGTGTGCTGAGATAATAATCCTCATGATAATTGATTCAAGAATTTAGTAAAGAAAGACCTCAAACACTTCAGTAATCAACACCTTAACACAATATCCAATAGATAGGAGAAAATGTGATTCACTTAGAAACACTTGCAACTCTGAATCCCCTGATGAAAAATCAGTTAAGATGTCCTGAGGCCTGAGAAGCTTTGGTAGCCTTGAGCAATTGAAAACCCTAAGAGCATGAGGATATATCTTGGAGAAAAAGGGAGGGAAAATTTTAGGGTATAACAACTGCCCCTGTTCAATCTTCTTAAACCTGAGAAGTTAGATTGGCATGTCCGCCATTCGTGATCTGAAGCGGGAAGAGGATTGAACACTTAAGTGCCCATAAATTTGCACTCGCCTGTGCAAGAAGTAATGTTATTGGTTGATAATATTGCTTGAATGGGCTTAAAGATTTCATTCATAAAGGTGACTGAGTGTCCTCGGAGATGGGCTTATAGATGCCATCGCAATGATTATTGATAGAAGTGTCAGAATAGGTCTACACTTGACTATATCTGATGAATGCTTTTTAGGACGACTCTCTGGGGAAAATGCTTAAGTAACTGCTTGTCATATTTACTCTCCGAGGGAAATTCTTGTCAAATTTAGTCTACGAAGGTAATGCTTGTCAGATTTAATCTTTGAGGGAAATGCTTGTCATATAGATGGTTGCCCCGTCTAACTTCGGGAATTGATCTATAGTCTGTTTTTGTTGGTAAACCCGTCCTGTTTCAGGAATTCATAACACCTGGCCATGTCGATAGTTGCCCTGTTATTTTTTAGGAATGAATATTTTCCTGGTTATATAAATAGTTTCCCTATCCTGTTTCAGGAGTTAATCTTTTCTTGGTCATACAGATAGTTGCCCTGTCCTGTTACATAATTAATCTTTGACCTTATTTTTGTTAGCGAAAAGATAGTTGCCCCATCTTGTTTCGAGAAATTATCTTGGCCTGGTCATACAGATAGTTGCCCCTTCTTGTTTGGGTAATTAATCTTCAACCTGATCATATAGATAGTTTTCGTGTCCTGTTTCGGGAGTTAATCTTTGACCTGTTTTAAAATTGTTGATATAGTTGTCTGTTTGTAGACTTTACCTAAAAAGAGAAAGTTAGTCTTTATGCAATGTCATGATGTATGTGATGAATTGTGTAATGATGCTATCAAAGTAAATGAGAGTGTGTTATATGTGTTTCGTATGTGTGATCAGTGGATCTGGAACTGACTGTTTAACGCTGGTTCGCGAAATTTCGCGGAATCAAGAGTCGCCACCGTCTTTTATTTTCTCCAAATGGAAAGGACAAAAGCACAGAAAAATTCCTTATAGAGATTGCTCTCGGTTCGGGAGGTAGATTATAGAAAGGGCAGGTGTTAGCACCCTTTCTATCCATGGTTATCTATGGGCTCTTAGATACTTGCTCACTTGTGTTTTCAAAAATGGTTTGTTTGCTTTTCAACTGTGGGTTTTAAAAAGTTTCTTTGAAAATTTCAGTTCGACTCTTGTATCGGTCCTCAAGAGTGTTTGAAAAATTGCTTTCGAAAGCTTTTTGAAAAGGTGTCGGTGTGAAAAGTATTTTTGATTTTGTTTTGAAATTTAGAGCAAGTATCTAGAGTCGTCTATCTACCCTAAGGAATTAGGTTGTGTAAATATCCTTAAGGTAGTGCCATCCCACCATTGAGAGGTAAGTAGCACCACCGTTGCAGGTGTTCGGGTCAATCCGAGGTTCGGGACATGGTGATCACCAGAGCAATGGGAAGACACCTTAGAAGCTACCCTCATGCCAGGTTCCCGGATCATGAGGACTTACTAAGACATCCTCTACTCGACGATCACCTTTCGAGGCAAGGCAACAGTGAGGCGTACCCTAGGGGTGGTGTGTGATTTGTGTGTCGTTTTCAGATATTTTGTCTTGTTCATGTTAAAGTGATCTAAGCGTTTGTTTTTATTTTTTGTCCATTCATTCTTGCATGCATTTAATTACAGTTAAAAAAAAAGTGCGAAAGAGGTAAAGTTCTAGACTATTACAAAAGGCGCGGGTCCACATCGCCAAAATTTCCAGGACCCAATTTGACAGAAAAATAAATAGAGATAAAGTGCGAAAGATTAAAATGTCCGAGTTTACAAGGCCTTAGGAGAGGTACATAAAAATTATACGAAAAAGAAATAAACACGCGAATTAAATAAGAATTAAAAACGAGGGCGTTGGACCCTTTTTGCAAAATTAAATTAAATGATTAAATTAATTAAAATTAAAATGAAAGGAAGTTATTTTTGGTATTTTTGTATTTTGTGATTTTAATGAAAAAGATTAATTGAAATTAAAATACTAACCCTAATTCTAATTGTTTTTTTTTAGTTTATTAAGAAAGTATTAAAATTAAACCTAAATTAACCTAATTATTTACATGCAATTTTAATTTATGGAAATAATAGGAAATATTTAATTATTATGAAAGAAAAGAAAAAAGGATAAAAATTATTACAAACCC
Source organism: Vicia faba (assembly GCA_948472305.1). Taxonomy (NCBI): domain Eukaryota; kingdom Viridiplantae; phylum Streptophyta; class Magnoliopsida; order Fabales; family Fabaceae; genus Vicia; species Vicia faba. The sequence goes on along the minus strand of OX451736.1, from coordinate 72,321,663 downwards.
TAATTCTACCAAGTTTTAAGTTTATTAAAAAATATTATTAAGATTAACCCTAGATTAAAACTAATTAATTTATAAAGGTTTTATTTACAAAAAATATCAATTAAATAAATATATTTTAAATTTTGTCTTTTCTGATTTTTTTTATGTTTTTTATATTATTGTGAAAATATTTAAATTAAAGAATATATTAAAAATAATAATTAGATCAAAATAAAAATGAAAAAAATATAAAGAGAAATTTGCAAACCTAGGGGGGTCTGTCCCCAAATGGAGGTTTTGATTAGTATTTTTGGGCCCATTTAGACCTTGGCCTGTTTGACTTTTGCGCTGGCCTGAGTGTCTGTTGACTGATGTCTACCATGTCCTTCAACTCATAGCCTTCTGATCATTCCATTGGGCACGTGGATGGCTTGATTTTGTGAACGTACGGTGGGCGCTAGCATTGAAACCACACATAAGAATTAACTGAAAAATAACATGGAAAGGGTGAGGGACCTGGGGCTCGAACCCAGGTCCTGAAGATTACCAACCAAGTGCCTTGCCAGACGCGCTGCTTTACTTCTTTGTTTATCATATGACCAATAAACATAATATAATAAAACAATCGTTAGTGTTCAAATTCAGCGCGAAATTCAAATAACCCAATTACCACTGGACACCTCATCTTCTTCTTCTTCGTTGTATTTTTTTCCTGAAAACAAAAGAAAGTTAGCGGGGGTTTTTAACCCCCCCAAAACATGTTTGATTTGATAATAGCGAATAGGCCATATGGCCTCAGAAATTAGGCGCGAGGGTTTCATTATTTTCGTCCAAACGCCCTGAATCTGTTCATGGTATTATGAGGCTCTAATTTTATGGCTTTTGGAAACGCCTAATTTGGAACTCAAGGAACCCTAGCCTGCATCAATGGTGGAATCGTGTATAGCGCATAAAAATTTAATCAAAGTACACTGTTAGCTTTAGAACACATCACTTAGTATGAATACACAAACAAAATGCCATGAAAATGCCTAGAACTCAGAATACGAATATGCATTTATATGGAAAAAAAATTGACTTCTGTACACTGATTCAAGGCGTTAGAATTGGTGTTCTTGATCCAAGAGCCTTCCTTGATGTCCCAGGGAGGTGATAGAATGGTTGTTTTGGCTTGAAAACCCTTGCAATGGTGATTTCAGTTTCAGAATTTTCTTGAAAAAATGTCAACTTGGTCATGACTTTTGGGCGCAGCTGGGAGTCCAAAGGCACGAGGGTTTGCTTTGCACTTATGTATGGAAGGATTAGGTCAAAGAATTTGATCAAAAAATCCATCAATTAATGAAAAGGATATTTGATCTTTATGCCATGATTTTCCAAATCTTTTTCATGCTTTTTGGTTCAATCACATCCAATCACCTTTGATTCTTTCCTAACCTGATTTGCACGAAATATTGATCCTATTCTATGCACAAAAAGATTCAAAACATTAGGTTTGGTATTTTTCATGTATTTTATTTAATTAAATGAATTATTAATAATAAAAAATCCAAATAAATAAATAAAAATGATAAAAAACTTCCCTTTGGGCCAAATGGTCGTGCACATGTCTTGGATGATGAATTGTGGAAGAAAAAGAGGCCCATTAGCAATTTTAGGTCATTTGAAGCAATGTTGACTTTTCAAAATATCCAAACATTTCCCAACTTCCACAAGGCATAACTTGCTCAATTTTTAATATTTGCTCATGTTCTTGGACATTTTGGAAAGGTCTTTGAGTCCTCTAACCAATGCCTTTGGTCCCATAGCATTTTGATTTACCAATCTCAATTTATGGCCTTTGACTCAAAGTCCCTTTTTGTTGACTTTTGAAAATGACCTATAATGTTGAAATTGATAACTTTTTGTGAGAGCATTGTTTGGACTTGAAGTATGAAGAGGAGTTGTAGGAAATTTCTTTATCTTCAAAATGAGCTTTGGATGGAATTTTTCTAATAATCCATGTGAAAGTTATGCCCTGGTCAAGTTACAGTTGACTTTTTCAACTGTCCAAATATGGAAACTTTTGCATCTTGATGATTTTTGAACCAAGCTTTGAGAATCATGATCAAGCATTGATCAAATGATGTTTGTGGCTTCAAAATGAGATGTTGACCAAAAATTTGAACTTTTGACTGTCAAATGACCATTTTTCCCCTGCAGTTGACTGTAGTGCAATTAGGGTTTTTGATTGTGTAATTTTGTGCTGTAAGTCTTGAAACTTGGTATGAGGATGCTTGACCATGTTTATAGGCATGTGGGACTTGATTGGACCCTTGGAATCTTCATTTTCTTTGTTAGAACCAAAACCCTAATTTTGACTGTTAGGAGGCCCTTGAACTGTGCAACCCTTGGGGAGATTTTGAAGCTTTGACTCGGCAAATTTTGAAGAATATGGGAGGGCAAATTCTGGGGTACAACAGTTGCCCCTGTTCAATCTTCTTAGACCTGAGTATGCAGATTGGCTGACGTGCCTTTCGTAATCCGAAGGTGGAAGATGATTGAACACTAGAGTGCCCAGAAATTTGCGCTCACATAGTAGCAGTGTGATGGTGGAATGGGCTTATAGATGCCATTTGGAGATTGATGGATAGGATGATGGGCTTATAGATGCCATGCTAAGAGATGATGGAAGGTGGATGGGCTTATAGATGCCATCTGGATGTTGATCGCGTAAGAGCTTCCTTAGCGAGAACCTGCGTACCTGCAAAAGAAAGATGAATACCTGACATGTTGTAGGAGATGGTCTTCAAATTCTTTGTGTAGATGTGTCCTGGATGGTTACAGGAATCGAATCTGGAGCTTCAAACGGTGATGAATGAACCAGGGATGGTTACTACCTCAACATGAACGGTGAGAGAACCTTGGATGACTTTAACCTCAACAGCAATCGTTGAGAAAATCTTGGGATGATTACTACCTCCGCAGTATCGGGGAGAGAACCATAGGCGACTATAACCTCAATAGCAATCATTGAGAGAATCTTGGATGTCTTCTACTGAGTCTTCATCAGGAAAATCTGTTTGGGGTTGACTTAACTGGACTAGAGAAGGCCTATGACTGGATAAGAGACAGAAAATCTTAGGGTCGATTAACTGAACCGGTCTAGGTCTTGAAATGTCTTCAACAGATACACCCTGGCAAGATACAGGAATCAGATCTGGTAATGTTAGTCTTCACCGGATACACCCTGGCAAGATACAGGCATCGGATCCTCAAACTCTTCAGACACACCCTGGAAAGATACATGAATCGGATCTGGTAATGTTAGTCTTCAACGGATACACCCTGGCAAGATTCAGGCATCGGATCCTCGAACTCTTCAGACACACCCTGGCAAGATACAAGAATCGGATCTAGTAATGTTAGTCTTCAACGGATACACCCTGGCAAGATTCAGGCATCGGATCCTCGAACTCTTCAGACACACCCTGGCAAGATACAGAAATCGGATCTGGTAATGTTAGTCTTCAACGGATACACCCTGGCAAGATTCAGGCATCGGACCCTCGAACTCTTCAGACACACCCTGGCAGGATACAGGAATCGGATCTGGTAATGTTAGTCTTCAACGGATACACCCTGGCAAGATTCAGGCATCGGATCCTCGAACTCTTCAGACACACCCTGGCAGGATACAGGAATTGGATTTGGTAATGTTAGTCGTCAACGGATACACCCTGGCAAGATTCAGGCATCGGACCCTCGAACTCTTCAGACACACCCTGGCAGGATACAGGAATCGGATCTGGTAATTGGTCATCAACAGATACACCCTGGCAAGATTCAGGAATCGGATCTTTAGTTGCGACCATTGATAATAATCATTTTTGTACTGACCTTTGTCCTGAAAAGACAAGCGTTAGTTGTATGTGATGTCATGTTGTATGACATGCGGGATGCTCTCAGAATAAGTGAGATTGTATGTTCATGATGCGTACATGCATGCTATAATGTATGAAGATGTGATGTGTATGTTTTCGTTTTAGGAAAGTAACTCCTTGACGGATGCCGGGAAGTTAACTCCTGGGCTAATGTTTGAAGAATAGATCTTTGCTTCCGCTGGGGATAATAGTTGAAAGAATACCGGTAGGAGAAGATGACTCCGTTGGGGAATAAACTTGGCGAATGGATTAATCTGCGGGGAGAGAAGTATTCTAACGATCTTGCTAGGAAGAAATACTCTATGGGGAGAGAGATACTTCGTTGAGTTGATGGTAACTTGCTGGGGATACCTTTGTTGTGTTGGAAGTGTTGATAGACTTCGCTGGGGATAAGAAGACTTTGTCGACGACGATCTTTCCATGGCTTTTGGCTGAGGATAACCCAGTTATATCCTGGTAAGGAAATAACTCTTTGAATAAAGCCGGGAGATGCGTTCGTGCTCTGCGAGAATAAGCTTCCAGAATCTATTGGGGATAAGCTTACTACTTAGGGAGATGGATTCCAACTTTCCTGGGGAAACTGGATTGGACTCTCTTGGGGAAGTTTGAACTGCATCAGGGAAGTGACTCCATTGAATGTTTGATGTACTGCCGGGGAACAATCTTTAGACCAAGGCTGCCGGGGATGCTTGTTAAGAATATATATGCTGCCGGGGAATGTTGAGATCTGCTGGAGGATACCCAACTTCTTTAAGTTTGATTGTAACTTTGCTCGGGGAGAGTATACTGTCTTGCTGACTCACTCTCTAGGGAATTAAGACATCTGGTTATGTTCTTTAGTTGAACCTACCTTGGTACCTTAGTGGATAGAACAATTAGATTGCGTAGACAACCCTTTATTGCCCCTGTTTCTATGGGGGAGGCACCTGTGGGATGCTGATAATTGTTGAGGGTCAAACCTTCTTTTGGCAGGCAAGTGATGAGATGACAGGACATAATCGTACGCTTTGATCCCTAACTTTTTCCTGGACCACCCTTTCGGGTTTTCAGTCCACCGGGATACCCATTTTTGCCCAAGCCGCCTTTCCAGGTTTTCGACTTGCCGGGTGTACAGATTTTTTCATTTCATCCCTTATTTTTGCCCGAACCTTTTGGTTCGCCGGGAAGCCCTAATTTTTGCCTAGGCATGTCAGCCTAGCGGGTCTTTGATTGTGCGTAGTATTTTTTTTCGACTATGTCCATGTTCTCAGAATGTAGGGAGTTGTCCCTGTTATAAGTGTTTAGTCATGCCACCAGAAAGTGTTTGATCAGGCGAGATTCGTTGTTGGACTGCCCCAAGTGACTCAGGCGGAGATTTGCCCCAGGCTGTTTGGCCCTGAGAGATTCCCTGAATCTTGATTGGACTGCCCCAGATGATGGACCATGATCATGTCTGCCCCTTGATTGGAAGTGCTTTTGTTCACTAGGTATTCGTCGTGCGAATTTCTATGTTGTTCAAACAAAAAGTCATATGCAAACAAAGTTATGTTAAAAATGCAAAGCCTATGTCTGTCTTGAAGATTTTGAAAATGCATTCTTTTTTTCATAAAACAAATGAATGTTTGTAAAACGTGATGTCAACTCCTTCTTTATAGTAAGCCTTAAGGAGTCAGGATACCTTTCGTCACAGTATGCTTTCGAACTAACCCATGCTTCAGCTAGGACTTTTAAGGGTTATAACGTGGCCTGGTTCACGGTTTAAGAAATAAAGGATAAAGGCTCAACTTTTATTTGTACCCACCCGCTCTTCGTGATGTTCTCCAAACCTAAACTCAGTTGATCATATGTTAGGCCTTGTTTGAGTCTTTGCTCTGATTTTCCGGTGACGATTCGGATGTTGATAACTTATTTTGAATAGGCAGTCATTCCTTTTTGTTGAGGGTTTGTAAGACCTCTTTCTTGTCTGATTTTTTGTTATCCCTTTCTTTTTTTGCCTGAACTGTTTCCTTTTTTGGAATTACAGTCAGCGGGATGACCCAGTTTTGTAAGTCTCCTTCATGGGTTTTGACTTAATGGGTTTTTTATTTTTTGAGATAATGACTGCCTTTCTTGATTATTCGGAACCATCACTGTCTTCCTTTATTTTGTAAGGACCTCTTTAGTGCCATTCGTTATGCACTTGGATCAACTGAGAGACTACCCTGCCCCAGGTTATGATTAAGGGTTTTAAATTTCGAAAAGAAAAACTCCTACTTCTTTGGCTCAGATGGGTTGACGAGGGATTATAATCCTTATAACTCCAGTGTTTAGGGATTGAAACAATGCATGTACCTCATCAGCGGGGTCCGTTCAAAAGCATACTGTAAAGATAGCGGTATCGTTTTCGTCATCCTCCCTCAAGAGGCTTAGAATTTTAGATCAAGAGTTGACATCAGAAAAAATATGAAAATAATTTGCATTTAGTGAATACGAATATATTGTTTCAGAACAGACACATGCGATGCATTAATGAAATAACAATGTTTAATCATGAGTAAATGTTTGAACAAAAGAAAATTGCAACTTGAACATTCGAATGAACAAAAATTTCTAGTCTCAGGGCTTGTCACTTCAAATGGTGAGCCTTGGAGGGATGGTAGAAAAATTCAGCCTGACCATCTTGTATGAATTCCAGTACTCCTTCATCAATCAGGTCCTGGATCTTGTTTTTCAAAGCCCAACACTCGTTTGTATCATGTCCTGGACAGGCAGAGTGGTAGGCACACCTTTTATTGGGATCATAGACAGGAGATGCTGTGTTCTGGTTCCGGGGATGAGCCCTTAATGTGATCAGGTTCAATCTTAACAGGCGTTGTAAAGCTTGGAACAACGACATGTTGAGCTGGGTGAATTGCCTCCTGGGCTTGTCTGGCTGAAGCTGGTGAGGTTGATGTTGAATTTGCGGCGCTGAAGCCATTTGAGGAGCTCTCCCCTTATCTCCTTGTCTCAAGGATGATTGAATGATGAATGGCTTTTTACCCTTAGACGTTTTCCCCAGTTGGTTACCCTGAAGCAGTTGGTTGATGAGAACCCCGAGCTCGTCTTGTCTTTGAGCTAACCTTTGAATGGCAGTCGCCTGCCCCAGCATCTGGACTTTCAATGCATCCACCTCAGCTTACCGATGTTTCATCCGTTCATCCTCAGCACTGTTCCTGACCAAAGTCTCCATGAGAAGTGTCCTTAGCTCCTCCTGCCCCTTGGATAGATTCAGGAGGATTTCCCCGAACCGAGTCTCTTGAGCAAGAAGGTCCTGGTTATCTTGTTGGGAAGCCATTGCTGAAATAAACAGCGAGAAAGGTAAGTGACCTGCAACAAGGATACCTGCTATGCAATGATGGGTATGACATGCATGTAATGTTTTCAAGGACCTCGCAGGGTAAACAAGAAAATTTGTTAGCATTTGGATCCGGTAGCTTGATTGAAAGAGACTTCATATTTGTTGAGAGTCTTTCTTCCAAGGGTCAAAGGCTCACCATGTCAAGTGGGTCATAGCCTCTGACTCAAGTCATCAACCTTATTTTGCTTTCCAAACAACCTTGGCTAGGGGAACCTTCTTCAGGAGTCAAAGCTCACCATATCAAGTGGGTCATAGCCTCTGACAACTTTGGCTAGAGGAAAATAAATCCTCTTTGCCCCTTGCTAGATGTTTGATTCATCATGACCTGCATCACAAACCCTTGAGATCCTTGAAATGGGTTAGGATGTATGCAATGGTATGATGTCATGATGCACGGGGTAATATGAATAAATCCTGTTATGAGTCCTTATTAAGGACTATAAACAGAAACCTGCAAGAAACTCAAGTAAAGCCTGTCATGAGTCCCAGTTAAGGACTAAAAAACAAAACCTGCAAGAAACTCGGTAAACCCTGTTATGAGTCCTAATTAAGGACTGCAAACCAAAACCTGTAAGAAACTTAGTATACCCTGCTATGAGTCCCTGTTAAGGACCATAAACAAAACCTGCAAGAAACTTGGTAAGCCCTGTCATGGATCCCAATTAAGGACTAAAACAAAACCTGCAAGTAGTTCATGTGTTAGATAAAGCATGCAAGTAGTCAAGTACGAAGGCACACAAGTCACACAAGAGGAAGCCCTTAGAGTTTTGGCCAGCATGGGGTCTGGGTATTACCCTCTTGAAGGTGGTGGGCTCAACCTGTCCTATTAGAAGTAACCGGGTTCTAAGGGTCCCAATATCACGGGATTACTTTCATTGTTCATCGTTTCGATTTAGCCACTGAACTGGCAACCGAAATATTCCAGGAAAGCAACCCTCAATTGAGTGTAGTATCGAGTATCAACCAACCTCGGACTGCACCAAAGTCAGTTATCTCACTACCCTAAAGAGGCCAAGATAGTTCAATTAAGGTTCCTAAGGTCTGTTGATGCTTCATGACACCACGCGGAGGCCCCGTACTCTCCTTGACTGAACTCAAGGGTTACCGGTACACACCAAAGTGCCACATCAACGTAGCAGATTGTTTCAACCATGTCGGTATACCCCGCACAGTTCCCTCACAACCTTGTTGCTACTTTCTAAGAAGGTATCCCCAGATCCGGGTTAGGATCCATAGAACTCCCAAGACAGTCCCACAAATTTAAAGCAAGCAAAGAAAACAATTGAAAACACAGTTATGAACTAACCCTAAGGTACACCTCACTTTATCCCTCTCCCCAGCAGAGTCGCCAGTTCTGTGATCGGTGGATCTGGAACTGACTGTTTAACGCTGGTTCGCGAAATGTCGCGGAAGCAAGAGTCGCCACCGTCTTTTATTTTCTCCAAATGGAAAGGACAAAAGCACAGAAAAATTCCTTATAGAGATTGCTCTCGGTTCGGGAGGTAGATTATAGAAAGGGAAGGTGTTAGCACCCTTTCTATCCATGGTTATCCATGGGCTCTTAGATACTTGCTCACTTGTGTTTTCAAAAATGGTTTGTTTGCTTTTCAACTGTGGGTTTTAAAAAGTTTCTTTGAAAATTTCAGTTCGACTCTTGTATCGGTCCTCAAGAGTGTTTGAAAAATTGCTTTCGAAAGCTTTTTGAAAAGGTGTCGGTGTGAAAAGTATTTTTGATTTTGTTTTGAGATTTAGAGCAAGTATCTAGAGTCGTCTACCTACCCTAAGGAATTAGGCTGTGTAAATATCCTTAAGGTAGTGCCATCCCACCATTGAGAGGTAAGTAGCACCACCGTTGGAGGTGTTCGGGTCAATCCGAGGTTCGGGACATGGTGATCACCATAGCAATGGGAAGACACCTTAGAAGCTACCCTCATGCCAGGTTCCCGGATCATGAGGACTTACTAAGACATCCTCTACTCGACGATCGCCTTTCGAGGCAAGGCAACAATGAGGCGTACCCTATGGGTGGTGTGTGATTTGTGTGTCGTTTTCAGATATTTTGTCTTGTTCATGTTAAAGTGATCTAAGCGTTTGTTTTTATTTTTTGTCCATTCATTCTTGCATGCATTTAATTACAGTTAAAAAAAAAAGTGAGAAAGAGGTAAAGTTCTAGACTATTACAAAAGGCGCGGGTCCACATCGCCAAAATTTCCAGGACCCGATTTGACAGAAAAATAAATAGAGATAAAGTGCGAAAGATTAAAATGTCCGAGTTTACAAGGCCTTAGGAGAGGTACATAAAAATTATACGAAAAAGAAATAAACACGCGAATTAAATAAGAATTAAAAACGAGGGCATTGGACCCTTTTTGCAAAATTAAATTAAATGATTAAATTAATTAAAATTAAAATGAAAGGAAGTTATTTTTGGTATTTTTGTATTTTGTGATTTTAATGAAAAAGATTAATTGAAATTAAAATACTAACCCTAATTCTAATTGTTTTTTTTTAGTTTATTAAGAAAGTATTAAAATTAAACCTAAATTAACCTAATTATTTACATGCAATTTTAATTTATGGAAATAATAGGAAATATTTAATTATTATGAAAGAAAAGAAAAAAGGATAAAAATTATTACAAACCCTAATTCTACCAAGTTTTAAGTTTATTAAAAAATATTATTAAGATTAACCCTAGATTAAAACTAATTAATTTATAAAGGTTTTATTTACAAAAAATATCAATTAAATAAATATATTTTAAATTTTGTCTTTTCTGATTTTTTTTATGTTTTTTATATTATTGTGAAAATATTTAAATTAAAGAATATATTAAAAATAATAATTAGATCAAAATAAAAATGAAAAAAATATAAAGAGAAATTTGCAAACCTAGGGGGGTCTGTCCCCAAATGGAGGTTTTGATTAGTATTTTTGGGCCCATTTAGACCTTGGCCTGTTTGACTTTTGCGCTGGCCTGAGTGTCTGTTGACTGATGTCTACCATGTCCTTCAACTCATAGCCTTCTGATCATTCCATTGGGCACGTGGATGGCTTGATTTTGTGAACGTACGGTGGGCGCTAGCATTGAAACCACACATAAGAATTAACTGAAAAATAACATGGAAAGGGTGAGGGACCTGGGGCTCGAACCCAGGTCCTGAAGATTACCAACCAAGTGCCTTGCCAGACGCGCTGCTTTACTTCTTTGTTTATCATATGACCAATAAACATAATATAATAAAACAATCGTTAGTGCTCAAATTCAGCGCGAAATTCAAATAACCCAATTACCACTGGACACCTCATCTTCTTCTTCTTCGTTGTATTTTTTTCCTGAAAACAAAAGAAAGTTAGCGGGGGTTTTTAACCCCCCCAAAACATGCTTGATTTGATAATAGCGAATAGGCCATATGGCCTCAGAAATTAGGCGCGAGGGTTTCATTATTTTCGTCCAAACGCCCTGAATCTGTTCATGGTATTATGAGGCTCTAATTTTATGGCTTTTGGAAACGCCTAATTTGGAACTCAAGGAACCCTAGCCTGCATCAATGGTGGAATCGTGTATAGCGCATAAAAATTCAATCAAAGTACACTGTTAGCTTCAGAACACATCACTTAGTATGAATACACAAACAAAATGCCATGAAAATGCCTAGAACTCAGAATACGAATATGCATTTATATGGAAAAAAAATTGACTTCTGTACACTGATTCAAGGCGTTAGAATTGGTGTTCTTGATCCAGGAGCCTTCCTTGATGTCCCAGGGAGGTGATAGAATGGTTGTTTTGGCTTGAAAACCCTTGCAATGGTGATTTCAGTTTCAGAATTTTCTTGAAAAAATGTCAACTTGGTTATGGCTTTTGGGCGCAGCTGGGAGTCCAAAGGCACGAGGGTTTGCTTTGCACTTATGTATGGAAGGATTAGGTCAAAGAATTTGATCAAAAAATCCATCAATTGATGAAAAGGATATTTGATCTTTATGCCATGATTTTCCAAATCTTTTTCATGCTTTTTGGTTCAATCACATCCAATCACCTTTGATTCTTTCCTAACCTGATTTGCACGAAATATTGATCCTATTCTATGCACAAAAAGATTCAAAACATTAGGTTTGGTATTTTTCATGTATTTTATTTAATTAAATGAATTATTAATAATAAAAAATCCAAATAAATAAATAAAAATGATAAAAAACTTCCCTTTGGGCCAAATGGTCGTGCACATGTCTTGGATGATGAATTGTGGAAGAAAAAGAGGCCCATTAGCAATTTTAGGTCATTTGAAGCAATGTTGACTTTTCAAAATATCCAAAAATTTCCCAACTTCCACAAGGCATAACTTGCTCAATTTTTAAGCTTTGCTCATGTTCTTGGACATTTTGGAAAGGTCTTTGCGTCCTCTAACCAATTCCTTTGGTCCCATTTCATTTTGATTTACCAATCTCAAGTTATGGCCTTTGACTCAAAGTCCCTTTTTGTTGACTTTTGAAAATGACCTATAATGTTGAAATTGATAACTTTTTGTGAGAGCATTTTTTGGACTTGAAGTATGAAGAGGAGTTGTAGGAAATGTCTTTTTCTTCAAAATGAGCTTTGGATGGAATTTTTCTGATAATCCATGTGAAAGTTATGCCCTGGTCAAGTTACAGTTGACTTTTTCAACTGTCCAAATATGGAAACTTTTGCATCTTGATGATTTTTGAACCAAGCTTTGAGAATCATGATCAAGCATTGATAAAATGATGTTTGTGGCTTCAAAATGAGATGTTGACCAAAAATTTGAACTTTTGACTGTCAAATGACCATTTTGCCCCTGCAGTTGACTGTAGTGCAATTAGGGTTTTTGATTGTGTAATTTTGTGCTGTAAGTCTTGAAACTTGGTATGAGGATGCTTGACCATGTTTATAGGCATGTGGGACTTGATTGGACCCTTGGAAGCTTCATTTTCTTTGTTAGAACCAAAACCCTAATTTTGACTGTTAGGAGGCCCTTGAACTGTGCAACCCTTGGGGAGATTTTGAAGCTTTGACTTGGCAAATTTTGAAGAATATGGGAGGGCAAATTTTGGGGTACAACAGTATGCATATGCTATAATATTTGTAAATAATGTACGGATGTAAGATGTCATTGAACGCTTGCTTCGTATAACGTCTTTGTCTGGGGATAATAGATCCCTGGCTGTTGTTGCGGATGAAGAATATGAATCTTCAATCTTGTTTAGAATGTATCCACTAGGGATTCCTGTTTTATGCTTTGAGCATATTCCGTTGGGATTGTTTGACTTCTGCTTGGGGATAGAAGAGTTCAGGAATATTGATCGTTCATCGCTCTACTGGGAATTTAGTTCTTATATACCCTGATTGGGGATAAAAGAGGTGGATAACCTTCTGAGGCGCTGTCTGATTGATTTTCTAACATGGATACTAACTCTTTTGGGGAGGACAAAGTTAAGTGATATTTGGCCCAATTTCAGATACTGTAGCAAGTCTCTAGGATAACAACCTTTACCATACTTTTTTGGAGAAAATAATCTTTCCAGAGATTTGCAGTAATCATAGAAATGGACTTTTTTTAGGAAATAAACCCTGCAGAAGAAGAGAATTATGTAGGGGATTTTATAGTGTTGGAGAAATAAACTCAATTGGAGAATTAAGTTCTCGTAAATTGTGCTATGGACATAAATTCTGATGGGAATTGGAATTTCATTGGTTGTGCAGAGAAAGTTTCTACCGTATGTTATGGAAATGATCAAACTTACTTATCTGCTGGGGGCCCTATTGGAGGAGATTGTCATGTGAATTGCTAAAAGATGCCCCAATTCTTGTCTGAGGGCATATTAAACTTACTGGGGAATGTATCTATGTTGGAGATGAGCTTGTGAAGACAGTTGTGCGGGGATTTTTCTGTGAGGATTTCTAGATAACTTGAACATTATCCCAACTCCTAGAGTCTTTAGTAAATGATTATTCCTGTTTTTATGCATATATTTGTTAACGGTAATCATATGCATATGTTCATTCAAATTAGTCATTGGACGTTTTTTGCAAACAAAATAGAGAAAGTAAAATATATTTTGAATTTTGAATTTGACTTGTATTTATAATCTGCCTATAAACAGGTGGTTTTGTACAAAGAGACAGAGATCCCAGTAAGAGGAAATCGTCGTAAAAATTAAGAAAAGTAAAAGGGAAAACAAAGAAAACAACTACGTGGAAACGATCCCATTGAGTTTCAACTCTGTTATTGCCCTTATCTCTTCGAGCATCTCATCCCTTGTTGTCGGAAGAAGATGATTGAATTGGTCTTGTACCATTCGAACATGATGTTGGTATCAAAGCTTTATGTAGGTAGATGATTCAATGGGATATAGTCATACGCTTTAACCCCTAACTTTTTCCTGGATCTCCCTTTCGTGTTTTCAGTCCACCAGAATACCCTTTTTTTCCCCAAGTCTCCTTTTCAGATTTTCGACTTGCCAGATGTACCATATATATATATATATATATATATATATATATATATATATATATATATATATATATATATATATATATATATATATATCCCTAATTTTTTCCTGAATCCTTTTGGTTTGCCAGGATGCCCTTATTTTTGCCTAGGCCAGTCAACCTAGCGAGTCTCTTTTAGGCGTAGTATTTTTTTGACTATGTCCGCATTTACAGGGTGGGGAAAATCTTCACCATCCATGGTGGTAAGTATCATAGGGCCGCTAGAAAATATATTCTTGACTACAAATGTCCCTTCGTAGGTGGGAGTCCATTTGCCCCTGGGATCACCTTGTGGCAGGATAACACGCTTTATTACCAAGTCACCAGCCTGATATACCCGATGCTTGACTTTCTTGTTAAGAGCTTTGATCATACGCTAATGGTACATCTGACCATGACTGACAGCCACAAGCCTTTTCTCGTCGATCAAATTTATTTGATCCAACATATTCTGAATCCACTCGCCTTCGTCTAAATCTATATCTTTCATAATTCTTAGAGAAGGAATCTGGACCTCGACATGAAAAACAACTTCCATACTGTAGACTAGAGAGAATGGGGTTGCCCCAGTTGATGTTCGTACTGAAGTGCGATAGCCATACAGAGAAAATGATAACATCTCATTCTAATCTTTATATCTCACAGTCATCTTCTGTATAATCTTCTTGATGTTCTTATTGGCAGCTTCCACTGTGCCATTCATCTTTGGTCGATACGGAGAAGAATTATAGTGCTTGATCTTGAACTGCATGCAAAGTTCTGTGATCATAGTGTTGTTGAGATTGGTACCATTGTTTGTGATAATCCTCTCGGGGATGCCATACTAACAGATAAGGTTATGCTTAATGAATCGGGAGACAAAATTCTTGGTAACAGGGGAAAACGAGGCTGCTTCAACCCACTTCGTAAAATAATCAATAGCGACCAGGATGAAACGGTGCCAATTAAATGCAGTAGGTTTAACATCTCAAATCATATCGATGCCCTACATTGCAAACGGACAAGGAGCAGTCAATATGTTCAGAGGAACCGGAGGCACGTATACCTTGTAAGCATAGATCTGGCATTTGTGACAAGTTTTTGACTGGTGATAGCAATCAGCTTCCATGGTCGACCAATAATAACCCGCTCTCATGATCTTCTTAGCCATCATATTCCTGCTAAAATAAGTATCGAAGACTCTCTCATGCATATCTTCCATAATCTTCTCAGCTTCCTTCTTCTCCACACAACGAAGCAAAGTCGAATCATGATTATGCTTGTATAAAATTCCATTGCTCAGGAATAATTTAGCAGAGAACCTTCATAGAAATTTCTTGTCATTAATAGAATCTCCCTCTGGGTAATCTTGAGCCTCGATGTATCTCTTTACTTCATGAAACCAAGGCTTTTCCTCTACTCCGTCAATATCAACCTTGTAGCAATGTGTCGGTTCATCCAACCTCTCATTAGTAGTTGAGGAGCCTCGTTGTCCCATCTGACTTTGAACATAGAGGACATGGTAGCTAACGCATCTGCGAACTGATTCTATTCTCATGGGATATGTTCAAAAGTGATTTCCTCGAAGCATGGAATTAATGTCAATAAATGCTCCTGATGAGGAATGAGATTCGTGTGCTTCGTATCCCATTATACCTTGATTTGGCTAATGACTAAGGCTAAGTCCTCCTATACATCCAAGAACTTGATCCTCAGATCAATAGCATCTTTGATGCCCATAATGCACGCTTCGTATTCTGCCATATTGTTGGTACATTCAAAGCATAGTCTGGCGGTGATGGGCGTATGACAACCTTTGGGAGAAATGATCACATCACCAACCTCGTAGCCAAGTGCATTAGAAGCTCCATCAAAAACCATAGTCCATCGGGATCTTGGTCCAGGTCCTTCATATGGTCCAGGTTCGTCACAATCTATAACTAGCATAATATTCTCATCCCGTAACTCAAAATTCATAGACTAATAGTCGTCTACAGCTTGATGAGCCAAGCGGTCTACCAGTACACTTCCTTTGATTTCCTTTTGAGTGGTGTACTGGATATCGTATTCTTTTAAGACTATTTTTCATCTAGCTATTCTTCCGGAGAGAGAGAGAGAGCTTCTCGGATATGTACTTTATGGGATCCATTTTAGAGATCAACAAGGAAGTATGGGTCAACATATATTGTCTTAGTTGGCGAGTAGCCCATGCCAAAGCGTAGCAAGTTTTCTCGAGCAGTGAGTATCTTTTTCATAGTCGGTAAACTTTTTGCTAAGGTAGTATATTGCATGCTCTTTTCAACCTGACTCGTCATGTTAGCCTAGTACGCACCCCATTGAGTTTTCTAACATTGTTAAGTACATGATCAAAGGTCTTCCTTCAACTGGTGGCATACGAATCATAGGTTCTTAGAGATACTCTTTGATTTTGTCAAAGGTCAAGAAGTGAAAAACATAAGAAGGGGGGGTGAATTGGGATCTTAAAATTCAATGGAAAGAACACGTTTAATTTTATCCTGGTTCGTTTGAACTCATACTACTCCAGTCCACTCGCCAAGGTGATTTCTCCTCTCTCCAACACGGTCTTAATCCACTAATCAATCTTGACTACAAATCTACTTTGACAACTTCCAAAGTCTTCTTGAGTCCAAAACCATAACCTGACTTTCTTAAGGAAATTCACTAAATAATAATTGAATAGATGTGTACAATAGTGTTTCTAATAAAACAGTATCACTAACAGTGATGTTTTACACAGTTTGAATATGAACGTTTAAGGATGAAAGATGATTGTTGTGTTACTGTACTTTCACGTGAATTCTTATTTTTGTGCGCAGTAGTTCATCACTTGATTTATTCTATGCATTTGATTTATATAGGTCATGCAACAGTGACATAAGAAGATGCTTTAGGAATGTTCATAACACGAATTAATGAACTTTCCAAACCTGGAGATTCTTGTCTCTTTATAGCTGTTACTTTTGATATGCATTGATAAGCTATAACGCTTCAAGAACTTCTAACATTAGAGGATGAATATCACTGTTGGGAGTCCTTTATTGCTTGTATCATAAATTTACAGATTAGAGTATCAGAGATCCTGTTACACAACATTGGTGCATTCAGAAGTTGTAACATAGAACTTCTTCATTCAGCGTGTTACACAAATTTGCTTATGTTGTGTCTGAACAGATCTTCTTATATCAGAACTTCTTGTATGTTCACTGTATCAGAACTTCTCGGTGATCTAGAGATATTTTTCACATCAAAACTTCCCTGCATATAAGGATACTTTATTAGTGAGCATTGTTGTTCTTTATATAAGTATATCATGTATTTGTTATCATCAAAACTCTAATTGGGATGTAGAACTAAATTATGTTCTAACAATCTCCCCCTTTTTGATGATAACAAAAACTAGTATATTTTGAAGGAATATAAAGAACACAAATTAACAAACTCCCCTTGAATAAAATACTCAGTTAACGAGAAAAAGATACTTCCCTGAAGATCTTCCGATCTAGCTTCTGATAGGAGTCAAAATATTCTTCGTTCTCCCCCTTTTTGTCAAGAATCAAAAAGTGGTAAAGATTCTATTTGGATTGCTCTGACAGAAGTTGCTTGAAAAGGTGTGACATCTTCTTCTAGATACAACAGAGATTCTTTAGAGAGATTCTGATGTTGTATTCTCATTAGCGTTCCCAATAGTTCCAGAGCTAATGACTTTTTCTTTCTGATTGCCTTTGAAACCTACGAATCATCTAGTTTTAACTTCCACGCTTTGGAACACATGCTTTCTTCCCGTCATGTGTAGAGAGCATCCAGAATCCAGGAGTTAAGACTGGTGTTTCAACCTTGCTGTTAAAAACATCTGCAACATAGATAATTTTGTCTTTTGGTAGCCATATCTTTTTGGATCCATGACTGCTAGAGTTTCCAAAATTATGTTTGAATTTTGGTTTAGCATAAAACGCTTTACTGGTATATTTTATATCATGTGTTTTCCCAGAAGTGAAGTGAGAATAGAGAGGAGTGCGTTTAATAACCAGATCCTTAGTTTTCTTAGGTTGGGATAATTTACCTTTGTATCCTAGACCTTTTCTACCATTTCTGCTAACTCCATAGATCATTGAAGCCATCTTGCTTCTATATATGTTTTTAGCGAGGAACTTCTGAAAGCTGTGATCATATTCCTTTATGATCTTATCAGGGTTACTAGGAACTTCTGAGATAGTTTCCTTCTGAGAATTTTGTAAATCATTTTCAAGTTTTGAAATTTTTTCTTTCAGCTCAGAGTTTTCCAGTCTCATATTCTTAGTTTCTTCAAAGTTAGAAACTAGATCCTTTTTCAGGTTCTTGTTTATGACTCGAAGCTTCTGATACCTTTCTAGAATTTCTGATAGACTCTTATCTAATTGAGATCTAGAAATGTTAGAAAATACCTCTTCTGACTCTGAGTCTGATTCTGATTCTGAAGATTCAGAGACATTTGATAAGTTGTCCAATTGAGCTATATTGGCTTGTTTATATTCTGATTTTGATCCATCTTCAGAGGATTCAGAGTCATCCCATGTTGCCATAAGACTTTTCTTCTTTTCCTTTAATAGCTTCCTTTTAGGTTTCTCTCTTTTAAGATTTAGATAGTTGCTCTTGTAGTGCCCTTGGTCATTGCATTCGTAGCAGACAATGTCTCTGCTTCTTTACTTTCTGTATTCAGAAGATGGTTCAGAATTTTTGTATCCAGACGATGACTCAGACTGATTCCTTGTTCTTCTGGAATTTCTGAGCTTCCTTTGCATGTGCTTCCACATCTGATTGATTCTTCTATATAAAAGGAAAAATTCATCTTCTTCTGAACAGGATTCACCAGAGTTTTCGGCTTCTTCCTGCGAGACTTTTAATTCATAATATTTATTAGATTTCAGAGCGAGAGACTTACCTTGCTTCTGGGGCTCATCATCTTCTAATTCTATCTCATTAATTCTCAGGGAGCTGAAAAGTTCTTCTAGAGAGATTTTGTTCAGATCTTTTGCTAGTTTAAGAGCAGTGACCATGTTCTGATGATCTTCTTTACATGATCAGCAATTGAGTATCCTTTGTCCAGAATTTTTATCCCAGCAACCAGAATTTTTAATCTTGATAACATCGTTTCAATGGTTTCATCTTCTTCCATTTTGAAGGCTTCATACTTCTGAATGAGCGCCAGGGCTTTGGTTTCTTTTACTTGTGTGTTACCTTCATGCGTCATTCTCAAGGAATCAAACATGTGATTTGCCATCTCTCTGTTTGTGATCTTCTCATATTCTGAGTGTGACATGGCACTTAATAGAATAGTTCTGGCCTTGTGATGATTTCTGAAGTCTTGCTTTTGATGATCTGACATTCTTTTTCTGTCCATCTTCTGACCGCTTTCATCAACAGGATATATGTATCCATCAGTCACCGTATCCCAGAGGTCAGCGTCATAGGCTAGGAAGAAACTTATGATCATATCTATCTAGTAATCAAAATTTTCACCGTCAAATATTGGGGGGATGCTGCTGATGTTCTGAGTTGTTCCCACCATAGTTTTTTTCCTCCTTGGATCTTTTTCTGACACGATTAAGTGTTTGAACCCAGATCTAGGTGCTCTGATACCAATTGAAGAAGTGAAAAACACAAGACGGGGGGGGGGGGGGGAGGTTTAATTGGGATCTTAAAATTCAATGGAAAGAACATGTTTATTTTTATCCTAGTTTGTTTGAACTCAAACTACTCCAATCCACCGGCCAAGGTGATTTCTCCTCTCTCCAACGAGGTCTTAATCCACTAATCAGTCTTGATTACAAATCTACTTTGACAACTGCCAAAGTCTTCTTGAGTGCAAAACCACAACCTGGTTTTCTCAAGGAAATTCACTAAATAATAATCTAATAGATGTGTACAATAGTGTTTCTAATAAAACAATATCACTAATAGTGATGTTTTACACAGTTTGAATATGAACATTTAAGGATGAAAGATGATTGCTGCATTACTGTACTTTCACGTGAATTCTTCTTTTTGTGCGCAGTAGTTCATCACTTGATTTCTTATATTCATTTGCTTTATATAGGCCATGTGTTGTACCCCAAAATTTTCCCTCTCATTTTACTCAAAACATACTCCTAGAGGTCCTCAACTTGCCCAAGGATGCCTAAGGATTGACCAGACAAATCCCCCTCCTAAGACAATGAGCCTTAAACAAGGGTTTCACTCCTCATCAGGATGTTTTAGTTCCAAGGGTCCCAAATGATTTCCTTTTCCATAATATGTTCTCAAGATCATCCATGCCAAGTTTGATGCCTTGCACAAGAAGTTTGCTCAGTCAACTGCTCAAATGCCTAAAAATCAACTATACTAGGTCAAAAGTCAATTGTGACCTTCATGCAGTCAAACTTCAAGATTTGTGGTCAACATCAACATTTTGAAGTAAAATTCATCACTTGATCAAGGGTTGATCATGATTCCTCAAGGAATGCCCCAAATTCATCAAAACTCAAAAGTTGCTAAATTAGGGTTTATTTAGGAAAAGTCAACCAAACTTTGACCAGGCATAACTTTCTCATAATTTATTATAAATTTCCTATCCAAGGCTCATTTTGAATAGGATTCAATTCCCTACAACTCATCTTCAGCCCTCAAGTTCAAGAAATGCACTCATGAAAAGATATAAATTCAGACATTATAGGACATTTCAAAAAGTCAACAAAAACACCTTTTGGGTCAAAGCTTCTTACATGAACATGAAAGATCCAATTGAGATGAAACCAAAAGGGTTGTTGAGATAACATCCTAATATTTCTAAAAAGTCAAAGAACACCCTCTTAGGGTTAAAATTGAGGGAGATATGTATTGTCAAAGTTGACCAATTTTTGGAAATATGCATGAAGTCATCATTGGTCAAAATGACTTTTTTTCCCCAAATGGGCCCATGTTTTCTTGTTTGAAACTTGTTCCTAAGATGGCCCATGACCCCTTAGCTTATCCACCTATTATTTCATTATTTTTATTATTTATTTTGATTTTTTATTCATTTAAATCAAAATAAATCAATTTAAATAGTAGAATAATCAAATAAAATCAAAGATTTGATTTTATGAGAATATTATGAGTCCATGAACAGCTAGCAAATCCAAAAATTCGTGCAAGAACCAATTCATTGGAAAAGATCTTAATTTGGTCTATTTTGGAAACAAATCATACATGATAAAGAATGAAATCATATCTCCATAATTTGAAAAGATATTGTTGTACCCCAAAATTTGCCCTCCCATATTCTTCAAGGTTGGACAAGAATCATCCTCAAATGGTTCAAGATTTCTCAAAGATTGCACAGTCCAAATGCCTCATAAGCCAGTCAAAATTAGGGTTTTGGTTCTTGCAAGGAATTTGGAGTTTTCAATGGCTCAATCAAGTCCCATAGGCCCATGTACATTGTCAAGCATCTACATGTCAAGTCTCAAGTCTCACAGCATCAAATTGCACAGTCAAAAGTCCCATTTGCTTCACAATCAACTATAGGGGTAAAATGGTCATTTTATAGTCAAAAGTCAAAAAATTTGGTCAACATCTTATTTTGAGCACACAATCATCATTTGATCAAGTCTTGATCATGATTCCACAAGAATGGCTCAAAAATCATCAAAGATGCAAAAGTTGCTATTTTTGGACAGTTGAAAAGTCAACTGTAACTTGACCAAGGCATAACTTTTTCATGGTTCATCAGAAAAATCCCATCCAATTCTCATTTTTAAGGGAAGGACATTTCCTACAACTCATCTTCACATTCCAAGTCCAATAAATGCTCTCACAAAAAGTTATCAATTTCTACATTATAGGTCATTTTCAAAAGTCAACAAAAAGGCATTTTAAGTCAAAGACCATAACTTGAGATTGGTAAATCCAAATGACACGGGACCAAAGGCATTGGTTATAGTACTTCAAGACCTTTCCAAAATGTCCAAGAACATGTTCATATGATCAAAATTGAGAAAGATATGCATTGGAGAAGTTGGGAAATTTTCATGAATTTGCAAAAGTCAACTATCCTTAAAACTTCAATTTTTGACAAAAGGGCCCACTTTCTTCCACTTGATTCAGCCTTGTCATGCCACACACGTGTCCCATGATTAATTTCAAGATCAAACATTTATTTTTCCATTTTATTTAATTTTTATTGATTTAATTCATTTTAAATCCATAATAATTCAAATAAAATCTAAAAATTAATGGAATATCATCTTTGTGATTTGAATAGCTTTTATATGTCATGTGCCAACTCACAAATTCGTGCTATGGGTTTTTGAGCATAAAATCCTAGATTTGAACCAAATATGGAAAGTTCTTCAATGGTGGTCAACCAAATCTCCAAACTTCAATACACCAAGATTAAGGCCCAGCTTTTGACCTAATTTTGTTCTCATATACATAAGCAAGCAGTACCAAAAGCATTCACGACGGAGACATTGCTAAAACGGCCAGAGCAAAAGTGAAAAATTGTTGAAAAAAGTGTGAGTTCAAAAACAGTGTTGCAAGCATTTTCAGACAAAAAGGAGCATGTGACCCTCTTCCTTGCCATCCCCTGAAACTAAAGCAATCACAAACACATCCTAAGACCACCTATACAGCACTGTAAGTTATCACGAAGTCACCCCTAGACATGGCATCGTGATTCTCCATTCTTGCATTTTTTCTCAAAAACATTGGCATATTCATGTTTCTTGTTTAATTTCTAACCTGATGGCAATATTTAATTTCGTTTTTCAGCCTCATATGGTGATACCCGCGCCTAGGGTTTGTGTGTGTTGTTTTTAGGCGTTTTGTTTTCAGGTGAAATCAAAACAAATCATAAGCGTGGATGAACTCAGGAGACATGGACGAGACCAACCATGGTCTTGGAATGGTTTTTTGAAGCCTAGGGACGATTTTAAGAAAAGCCTACGAAACTACCTGCGGATAAAAATCCGCAGGTCAATAACCAGAATGTTAGTGAAGAAGACGATGATGTGTCTTCCTATCACTGGCCCTTTTAAACAATCGCGCGCTTTTTTATTTTTGTTAGGCATATGCGTTGATTCACCAATATATTATTCACTTATTATTATGATAACAATTGAAACGTGCAGCTCAGATGGCCAAGGCGCTTGGGTATTGATCACTGGGACCTGGGTTCGATTCCCAGGTCCCCCAAAATAATTCTATTATTTTTCATAACATGTTCATATGCAGCGCTTGCCAAGGATTCTATCATGCACCTCAAACAATCAGGCGCCAGGTGGCTACATGCTCAGATCCAAAGGCCATAAGGTGCTGACCACCATGTTCCAAGTCAAAGCAGGCTCTGGACAATTGCAAAAAGTCAAAAAGGCTGGCTGGTTAATGGGCCTCAGATTGCCAAGCTCACCTCCTTCTGGGCCCAGAACCCCCTTGGTTCATTCCTTTTTCTTTTATTTTCTATTTTCTAGTTTATTTATTAATTATTTTTCTAATTATTATTATTATCACTAAAATTAACATAATTAATTTTTCCAAATAAAAATTCAGAAAAACTAAAAAAATGTACATATTTTATTTATTATTATTAATTTCACTTTAGTTTAATTATTTTGTAAATAAACACTAACTTAAATTAATTTAGTTTAATTAGTTTAATTTTAATTTTCTTTTACAATAAATAAAAATGAATTAGACTTAGGGTTTTTCTTTTGACACTTTTAATTTCTTTTTTATTTTATTTCATTAAAACATTAAAAAACACAAAAAAATACTTTTTCTTAAATTAATTAATTAATTAGTTATTAGGTTTAATATTTAATTTAATTGCAAAAAAGGACAAATTCCATTTCTTTTCTCAAAAAGGGTCAAAACCCTAAGACGTTCCCGATTTAATTTCTTTCGCGCTTTAATTCCTTTTGATTATATTGATGTAACTGTTTCCGAGGATGTAATAGTTAATTAGGTCTTTTACCGCTTTCTTTACTTTTCTCGCATTTATTTTCCAAACGGGTTTTGTTTTTGGCGATGTATAGACCCGCGCCTTGTAATAGCGTAGATTTACCTTTCCGCACTTTATTTCCCGCAAACTATTAATTGTTAAATATGCATGACAAGATTTGTATGACAAATAAAACCAATCCGTAGCTCACAAATAACATGTACAAGATAATCTTAACTGAATTTAACACACATGCACATGCCACTCCTAGGGTACGCCTCACTTGGTTGCCTCGGACGTGGTCGTCAAGTATAGGGTGTTTTAGAGGTCGCCCTCCTGTCTAAAGATCCAGTTGCCTCGAAACGGTTGCCTCGGATAAAAAGGATCTAAGACATTAGGGTTACCGCTAAGGCGTCCTACTATTTCTTTGGTGACCACATGCCCCTAAAATCGAATTGACCCAAATAACTCCAACGACGGTGCTACCTACTTCTCAATAGTGGGATAGTACTGTCCAAAGGACTCTTACACAACTTAATTCCTTAGAGTAGGTAGATTTCTCCCGGGTACATGCTCTTTCAAAAAACAAAAAAAAATAACTTTTCACACTCACACTTTCAAAAAGTTTTCAAACAAATACTTCATACACTCTTGAGGACTGATACAAGAGTTACCTAGAAGTTTTTCAAAATAAACTTTTTTTCAAAACCCACAAACACTTGAAAAGCAAACAATTTTTGAAAACATAGTGAGCAAATACCTAAGAGCCCATGGATAACCACGGATAGAAAGGGTGATAACACCTTCCCTTTCTATAAATCTACCTCCAGAACCAAGAAACATTCTCGAAAAGGAATTTTGCTGTGCTTTTGTCCTTTCCTTGTTGGAGAACATAAAAGACGATGGCGACTCTTGCTTACCGCGACATTTCACGAACCAGCTTAAAAAACAGTCAGTTATATTTCCACCGCTCACAGAACTGGCGACTCTGCTGGGGAAACTTTTATAAGTGAGGTGTACCTTAGGATTAGACCACTCTTATGTTTTCAATTGTATGTCTTGATTGCTTTTATACTTGTGGGCTTGCATCGGAGTTTCTTAGATCCTAACCCGGATCTGGGGAATACCCTTTTAGGTAGCATAAGCTGTGAGGGACCTGTCCGGCATAGACCGACACGGGTGAAGCAGTGGCTACGTTGGTGTGACACCTTGGTCTGTACCGATATCCCTTGTGTTGCAACAAGGAGAATATGGGTCTTCTGAGGAGTCATTAAGCACCAACCGACCTTAGAACCCTAAATTGTCCCAACTTGGCCATAGAACAGTAGCAGTATGCTACACTCATTGAGGCTAAACTCTCGAGATGGTTCTGGCCGCAAGAAAAGATTGTGACGCTGGAGTTATGACCGATTGAGGGTAATCAGTGATATTGAGATCCTCTAAAACCCGGTTACTATTTTCTAGGACAGGTCTTAACCAATGAAACTGAAAGAGGGTAGTACCTAAACTTCATGCTGGCCTAAACTCTAAGGGTTGTCTTGTGTGACTTGTGTGCCTTATCATGTTTGCCTTTGTGAATACTTGTGGTGTGCTTTATCATAACATCATGCCATCATAACATTGCATGCATCCTGCATAAGGACTGACCCATTTCAAAGACAAGAGGGTTTTATCTTTGCTATGTTTTGTAGGACATCATGATGCCTGTGCGAAGGAATACTATCCGGCTCAACTTTGTTCACCCACCTGATTTGCTTAAAGAGTTGGTTGACAAAATTCCAAATACTAATTCCTTCATCCAGAGGCATGGTTCTCTTCTCAGTTTAGTCACTTCAAAGTGGGACCAACAATTGATGAGTGTCCTGACCCAGTTTTATGATCCCCTGTATCATTGCTTCACCTTTCAAGACTTCCAGCTGGTCCCTACCCTTGAAGAATTCTCTGATTTGCTTGGTATCCCTGTTCTGGAGCAGACTCCATTCACTGGTTGGGAGAAGACTCTTAGGCTTGAGGAGATTGCTGCAGCCCTTCCTTTGACCAACAAAGAGGTAATGGATAACTGGGTGACTAGAAGCGGAGTTAAGGGCTTTTTGGCTAAGTTTCTGATTGGTCAAGCTAACAGTTTCTGGAATTACTTAGACTTCAGGGCATACGAAGACATCCTGGCTCTCCTAATCTATGGTCTAGTATTGTTTCCAAATCCTGATAACTTTGTCAATATCAATGCCATAAGGATCTTCATGTCTCAGAACCCTGTACCCACTCTCTTGGGTGATATCCTGCAGCAACTCTATGCTCGTACTGCCCGAAGACGGGGAACTCTATGGTGTTGTGCTCCTTTGTTAGTGCGGTGGTTTATTTCGCACCTCCCTAAGTTCGTGCTGAAGAACAAAGAAGGAAGGGGATGGGCTCATAGGTTAATGTCTCTCACTGATAATGACATCATTTGGACTCTCAGAGGTTTGGATGAGG
Organism: Vicia faba; assembly: GCA_948472305.1. Classification (NCBI taxonomy): domain Eukaryota; kingdom Viridiplantae; phylum Streptophyta; class Magnoliopsida; order Fabales; family Fabaceae; genus Vicia; species Vicia faba. Next base: position 72,295,489 of record OX451736.1, on the reverse strand, counting down.
TAGCCATTATTGATCATTGCGGAGAATATCCTAATGTTCCATTGATCGGTACCCAGGGAGGAATCTCTTATAATCCATGTTTAGCTCTCCGTCAGTTTGGAGGAGCCAGAAGAGCAGGGCCTCATGAGATGTTGGTACCTCACATCAGTTTTGAGTTTCAGGTAGACAGTGACGAGCTGCGCCGTAGATTCATCAAGGCTTGGGACAGAATTCACAAAGCTGACCCACATGAGTTGGGATCAAAGACTTCTCTACCAATGGAACCCTACTACAGATGGGTCTGCATCCGTGCTCAGAAGTTAGGTATGCCATACGAAGCTGTTAGGACTATCATTCTTGAATTTCCTGATAAAGACGAGGTTCCTCCAACTGTCCTCCCTCCTCAGATACCCACTGATGTTGATACACTAAAGAGGTCTTGGGCGCAGCTACAGGAAGAACGGGATTCTTATCGGGAAAGGTTCAACGAACAGGAACAAAAGATCCAGAAGCTGACTAAGCAACTGGAGAATGAGCGGATCCTGAATGACTATATCCATACCGAGAAGAGGAGGCCATGGGAGCACTGATGGGCTTTGGATGTTTCTTTTACAGCTTTTATTCCCTTTTCAGTATTTTCATTCTTGTAATGCCTAAGGGAAAATTGTTGAACAATTTAAAGTTTGAATCTAATAAAGTGTGTTTCCTTTTTGTCTACAAAGTTGAATCCCGATTGTCTTTGAAAACATAAATCATACGCATCTCATTGCATCATATGCATAACAAGTACCCTTTTTCTATAGGTTGCTTAATCTTCTTCGATGTTTATTTCAGCGCTCAATCATCATGTCTTCCGAGCCTACTACCGAACAAGCTATCAAGGCCCTTCAGGCCCAGAACGCCCAGTTTCAAGAGCTGGTCATGAGCTTAGCCCAGGGTCAACAGGAGTTGAAGACTCTGCTCTTGAAGGAGAAGAAGAAGAAGAAGAAGAGGACTGTGTTATTTAACACTGGACGGAGGTTTGGGAATACACTACAGAATGAGGCTGATCAGGCTACTTCCTCTGTAGGGAAGGATAGTCCCCAAGGGGGAAGGGTTCCTAGTCCTGCGGTCTCCGACAACGAGACAGATTACAATGATGAACAATAACCTCCTGCTGAAGACAGGTACAAGCAACTAGAGGACTGTTTAAGTGCCATGGAGATTTAACATGTGCCAGGGCTGGATTTTGGAGATCTAGGTTTATCTTCTGGGGTGGTGATCCCACACAAGTTCAAGGCACCTGCCTTTGTGAAGTACGATGGGGCTTCCTGCCCTAAGCTGCATCTCAGATCCTATGTAAGGAAGATCCAACCTTACACTGCAGACAAGAACCTATGGATCCATTTCTTCCAGGATAGCCTTTCAGGGGCTCAACTCGAATGGTTCTATCAGCTGGATGGAGCCAGTATTCGAAACTGGGAGGACTTGGCTACTGCATTTTATAAGCAGTATCAGTATAATTCCGACCTCGCTCCTACGCGTACCCAACTCCAGGGTATGTCGCTAGGGACGGGCGAAGGATTCAAGGAGTATGCGCAGAAGTGGAGGGACCTGGCTGGAAGGGTGCAGCCACCTTTGACGGACCGTGAGCTTGTCGACATGTTCTTGGGGACCCTGTCCGGTCCATTATTCAACCATCTGATTGGGAATTCTTCTGCTGGGTTTACAGATTTGATCTTAACCGGTGAGAGGATAGAAGCTGGTATCAAGTCGGGGAAGATACATAAAGGTTCCTCCTCGAGTACTGAAAAGAAGCCCTTCAAGAAGGAAGCTAGTGTTGTTTATGGTCCAAGGAGACAGAACAAACCGGAACGCCGCCAAGCTGTCAACGCGGTGGTAATTTCAAAGCCTACTGCTGCTCCTCAGCAATATAACCAACCAAGGGGTGAGAGACCCAAAAGGCAGTACACTCGGCTCAGTATGACCCTGTCTCAGATATTGCCACAACTACTGTCGACCAATCTGGTAACTGTCAAGGAAACTCCGTAGGTGGTAAACACAACATCTCCAAAGTACAACCCCAACGCCCGCTGCGCTTATCACTCTGACAGCCCGGGGCATTCTACCGATGATTGTTGGGCTCTGAGGAATAAGGTTCAGAACCTTATTGATGCTAAAGAAATACAGTTTGAGGCGCCCGAAAGGCCCACTGTTGTGACTGCTCCCATGCCCCACCATGGAGTGAATGCTGTGGAAGAAGACCTGTATGTGGCCTCTGTGGACGATATTGTTACTCCATTGTTGACCGTCAAAAGGAACCTGTTGCTGGCCGGTTTATTTCCGGGATGTAGTAAAGGTTGCCTTCTATGTTCTGTTTCACCTGCTGGTTGTCCTTTGTTGAAGTCAGGCATCCAAAACCTGATGGATAACAAGGAGATCTTGTTCGAGAAGATTGTTGTTCCTGCTGTCCCTACTGAAGAAGTGTCCATTGTTACTATTTTCAACAACCCTCCTAAGGCTCCCTCAAAGAAGCCTGTCAAAATCATGTCCACTCAGAAGATTGCTCCTATCATCATCACTGTTCCGAGGCCCATCCCCTATAAACCTGACAAAGCTGTCCCATGGCACTATGGGGCAGATGTTTATGTTCTGGGAGTAAAACAAGAGTTTGATACTAGTACCGGTGTCAGCAACATCACCGGTCCTGCCAAGGTTACTCGTAGTGGTAGGTTGTTCTCACCAGATATTGCGCCACCAACAATTCAGAGACCTCTTGTCATCACACCTGCAAGTGTGCCCACTTCCCTGCCTGACCAAGTTCCTATTTCTGCCCCTGCTGCCGAGTCATCTGACGCTCGGGGCAAAGGGATTGCTACTGATGTGCCTGCCCAGACGGAGGTACCAAAGACAACCAATGTTGAAGCTTCCAAGCAAGAGATGGAAGATATTCTCAATATTATCAAGAAGAGTGATTTCAATGTAGTTGAGCAGCTGGGGCACACCCCTTCTAAAATTTCTATGCTATCACTGTTGTTGTGTTCAGAGGCCCATGCCAAGGCCCTGATTGCCTTCCTGAAGACGGCCCACGTGCCACAAGGGACGTCTGCTGATCAATTTACCGATTGTGTGGCCAACTTGACTGCTGATAATGGGTTGGGTTTCTTTGACGCCGATCTGACTACCAAAGGAAAGAACCATAACGACGCCCTGCATGTCTCCATTGAATGTAGGGGCACTACTCTTGCCCATGTGTTGGTAGACACCAGTTCTTCATTGAACGTATTACCCAAGAAAGCTCTAGACAGGTTGGATTGTGAGGGTTTATAGCTCAAGCCTAGTAACATTGTTGTCCGGGGCTTTGACGGGTCGAAAAGGATGGTACATGGGGAAGTTGACATTCCAATCAGGGTTGGTTCTCAAGTTTTTGATTCTACTTTCTATGTGATGGACATCCGACCATCCTATTCTTGTTTGCTGGGTCGCCCATGGATCCACAAGGCTGGAGCTGTGACCTCCACATTACATCAGAAGCTTAAGTACCCGGTCAGAGGGAAGATTGTTACAGTGCAGAGGGAAGAAGAATATATGGTCATCCACCTCAACTCGTTCCGGTACGTAGAGATGGATGGGGAATTCATTGAGACCCCCTTTCAAAACTTTGAAGAGGTGCCTCAGACATTGGCAGCAGCAGAGACTGTGACTGAAGAGGGTTCTCCTTTGAAGCTGGCTTCCTTAAAGGATGCTCGGGCTATGATTGAGAAGGGTGAGTGTGCAAACTGGGTCCGACTTCCTTATTTTATTCCGAAGACTGACAAATTTGGTTTGGGTTTCACTGTAGAAGCTCAGAGGGCTGCTCGTAAAGCAAGGATTGGAAGACCTCTTGTGTTCATCACCAACACGGGGGTAAATGCTATTGAAGACGACGTCGAGGAATCTGAATTCGACAGCTGGATCTACCCAACGACCAATGGTGGACCAAGCAACTGGACTGCGAAAGACTCCGTACCTATTACTTTTGTCACTCAGTAATGAACTCCTTTGTTTTGAATTTGTAACAAACAATATTACTAAACTTTATGGCCCAGTGTCTTACCCGGGGCACCGTGGCTTCATTTGTGAGGGCTTTTGTGTGTCACTTTCATATATCATTAATAAAAGCATTGGATGTTTTTTACATTTCAAATCTTGCGCTCCTTTTCTTTCTTTATTATATATTGTAAAACAGCTATATTTACACACACTCACTTATACAGGTTCCAATCCACTCTGGATCCCACTGGTAACGACTCTGCTACTACCAGTTATGACTTTGAAAATCCGATCAACTTGGCCGAAGACGAAGGTGAAGATGATTGCGAAGTGCCTGGTGAGCTGGCAAGACTGCTACTCCAGGAAGAGAGGGCCATTCAGCCACATGAAGAGCCAGTGGAAACGGTAAATCTGGGTACTGAGACGGACATAAAGGAAGTCAAGATTGGTGCCAATTTAGAGTCTAGTGTGAAACAACGGTTAATTCAAATGCTACATGACTATGTGGAAATCTTTGCCTGGTCTTATGAAGACATGCCTGGGTTGGATACCGACATTGTGGTTCATCACTTGCCTACCAAGGGAGAATGCCCTCCGGTAAAACAGAAGGTCCGCCGTATGCATCCAGAGATGTCTGAGAAAATCAAAGCTGAGGTTATGAAACAATTTGATGTCGGGTTTCTAGCAGTGACTTCTTACCCTCAGTGGGTTGCCAACATGGTTCCAGTGCCGAAGAAAGATGGTAAGGTCAGAATGTGTGTTGACTACAGGGATTTGAATAGGGCGAGCCCCAAGGATGATTTCCCTCTACCTCACATCGATGTTCTAGTGGACAACACTGCTCAGCATAAGGTATTCTCCTTCATGGACGGTTTCTCCGGTTATAATCAGATCAAGATGGCTCCTGAAGACATGGAGAAGACCACCTTTGTCACTCAGTGGGGCACCTTTTGCTACAAGGTCATACCTTTTGGGTTGAAAAATGCTGGGGCAACCTACCAACGTGCCATGGTTGCTTTGTTTCATGACATGATCCATCACGAGATCGAAGTATATGTCAACGATATGATTGCAAGGTCCCAAACTGAGGAGGAACACCTTGACCTTCTACAGAAGCTGTTTGATCGTATGAAGTTGTACAAGCTGAGGTTGAACCCGAACAAGTGCACCTTCGGGGTGAGATCTAGAAAACTGCTAGGTTTTGTCGTGAGCGACAAAGGTATTCAAGTGGACCCTGCCAAAGTGAAAGCCATACAAGAGATGCCAACTCCCAAGACAGAGAAAGAAGTCAGGGGCTTTCTAGGACGATTGAACTACATTGCCCGATTCATCTCGCACCTAACTGCTACTTGTCAACCAATCTTCAAGCTACTGAAGAAAGATCAAGTGGTACGTTGGAACGATGAATGCCAGGCCGATTTCGAAAGAATCAAAGAGTATCTCCAAGAGCCACCCATTCTTATGCCACCGGTTGAAGGGAGACCTCTAATCTTATACTTGACAGTACTGGACAACTCAATGGGGTGTGTGCTGGGGCAGCATGACGAGTCTGGCCGAAAAGAGCACGCTATTTATTACCTTAGCAAAAAGTTTACCGACTATGAGACCCGATACTCACTGCTCGAGAAAACTTGTTGCGCTTTGGTATGGGCTGCTCGCCGGCTGAGACAGTATATGTTGACTTACACTACTTTGTTGATTTCAAAAATGGATCCAATCAAGTACATCTTCGAAAAGCCTGCCTTGTCCGGGAGAATAGCAAGATGGCAGATGATCTTGACAGAATACGACATCCAGTACACGACTCAGAAAGCAATCAAGGGAAGTGTATTGGCAGACCATTTGGCACACCAGGCAGTGGATGATTACCAGTCGATGAACTTTGAATTTCCAGACGAGAATATCATGGTAGTAACTGATTGTGAAGTACCTGGACCGGATGAAGGACCTGAGGAAGGATCCCAATGGCCTATGCACTTTGACGGAGCCTCAAACGCTTTGGGTAACGGTATTGTAGCTGTGACCATATCTCCAAAAGGCACTCATACTCCACTTACCGCCCGGCTATGTTTCAACTACACCAACAACATGGCAGAGTATGAAGCATGTATCATGGGTCTTCAAGCTGCAATTGACTTAAGGATCAAGTTTCCGAGTATCTTCGGAGATTCCACTCTCGTGATCAATCAGATCAAAGGCGAGTGGGATACGAAACACCCAAATTTATTCCTTACAAAGAGTATGTGTTGACGTTGATTCCCCACTTCAAAGAGATAACTTTTGAACACTTACCAAGAGAGGAGAATCAGTTGGAGGACGCGCTAGCTATGATGTCTTCTATGTTCAAAGTCAAATGGGACAACGAGGCTCCCCGGATCATTATCTGGAAGTTGGACGAACCTGCACATTGCTGTGATCTTGAGGCTGAAGAGGTAACAGAAAAAGCTTGGTATCATGAAGTAAAGAGGTACTTGGAAGCTCAAGAATACCCCGAGGGTGCATCCGTTAATGACAAAAAGTTTCTGAGAAGGTTCGCGGAAAAGTTCTTCCTCAGCAACGACGTTCTGTACAAGCGAAATCATGATTCAACCTTACTGTGTTGTGTGGATAAGACTGAAGCAGAAAGGATCATGACAGAGCTGCATGAAGGTACCTTTGGGACATATTCCAGTGGACATACCATGGCAAAGAAAATCCTTCGGGCAGGATATTTCTGGTCCACAATGGAAGCCGACTGTTATCAACATTCTCGGACGTGTCATAAATGCCAGATTTATGCTGATAAGGTGCACATTCCTCCAGTTCCTCTGAACGTCTTGACAACGCCTTGGCCTTTCGCAATGTGGGGGATTGATATGATCGGCGAGATCAGACCTACGGCATCCAACAAGCATCGCTTCATCCTGGTGGCAATCAATTACTTTACGAAGTGGGTTGAAGCAGCCTCCTATGCTACCGTAACCAAGAATGTCGTAGCACGGTTTATTCGGCACAACCTGATCTGTCGATACAGTGTACCAGAGAGGATCATTACGGATAATGGTACCAATCTTAACAACAAGATGATCACTGAGCTCTGCGAGCAATTCAAGATACAACACCACAACTCTTCTCCTTACCGGCCGAAGATGAATGGGGCTATAGAAGCAGCTAACAAGAACATCAAGAAGATTGTGTAGAAGATGACAGTGACTTACAAAGATTGGCACGAAATGTTACGGTTTGCTCTTCATGGGTACCGTACCTCAGCAAGGACGTCAACAGGGGCAACACCCTTTTCGTTGGTCTATGGCATGGAGGCAGTCTTGCCTATTGAAGTCCAGATACCCTCTCTCCGGATAATGAAGGATGCAGGTTTGAGCGAAGATGACTGGATCCAGACTCGACTTGATCAATTAAACCTAATTGACGAAAAGAGACTCACTTCTATCTGTCATGGTCAGACGTACCAAAAACGGATGATCAAGGCTTTTAACAAGAAAGTCAGACGACAAGAGTATCAAGTCGGAGACCTGGTAATCAAGAGCATCATTCTTCCTCAAAGTGATCCCAGGGGCAAATGGACCCCTACGTACGAAGGGCCATTTATGGTTAAACATATCTTCTCAGGAGGAGCTATGATTCTAACCACCATTGATGGTGACGACCTTCCTCACCCCGCCAATGCAGACATAGTAAAAAGATACTACGCATGATCAAAAGACCCGCTAGTTTGACACACCTAGGCAAAAATAAGGGCTTCTCGGCGAACCAAAATGGTTCGGGCAAAAATAAGGGATGAAATGAAAAAAATCTGTACACCCGGCAAGTCGAAAACCTGAAAAGGCGGCTTGGGCAAAAATGGGTATCCTGGTGGACTGAAAACCCGAAAGGGCGGTCCAGGCAAAAATTAGGGATAAGCGTAATACTATGTCTCATTGGATCACCTTGCATCTAGAATTCGGTATCAACTATCAGGCTCAGACGGCACCAATCAGTCAGCTTCATCTTCAACTAAGCAGCAAAGTGATGAGACACTTGAAGACATAAAGGCGATAGCAGAGTTGGAACCCAATGGGATTATTCTTTTCACATATCTGTTTTGTTTTCCTTTGTACAAATTGTATAAACTCTATTCTATTTGGCGGCGTTCTCTTACTAGGACGTCAGCCTCTTGTACATAAACGCCTATTTACAGGCAAATTTCAAAATCAATACAAGCTCACTTTTCCATACAAATTGCCAATTGTTTTTCCTTTATCTTTTTTGTTTTGCAAAGAACGTCCAATGTTCATTTTTGATATATGCATTTGACATTAATTGCTAACTCATAAATATTTGCATGCGAAACAAAGGACTAATTACGGGTGATATCAGAAACAGGGGCAATAATGAGTTTTCTAAGCGATCTAGTTGCTCTATCCACCAAGGTACTAAGGTAAGTTCGGCTGAAGAATGTAACCAGGATACCTTCACTCCCTGCAGAGTAAGACAAGAGTCAGCCATGCTCTCTCCCCAAGTAGAGTTGGTCTCCCAATCAGCCCTGAAAAGGCACAATATCTCCAGCAAGTCAGCGATACTCTCCCCAAACAGAGTTAGTCTACTGTCAGCCTTAAGGAAGTTGGGTATCCCCAGAAAATATCAATATTCCCCAGCGGAGTATACAGATGTTCCTAAACAAGCATCCCCCGGCAGTCTTAATATAAGATTGTTCCCCGGCGGAATACAAGACACCCCAGTGGATCCACTTCCCCAGTACAGTCCAAAAGTTTCCCCAGGAGAGTTGAATCATCCTCCCCAGTAGATTCTGGAAGCTTATCCCCAGTAGATTCTGGAAGCTTATCACCTGCAGAGTACATACGTCTCTCCCCGACCATGTTCAAAGGTTATTCCCTAACAAAACTTATCAATGGTATCCCCAGCGGAGTTATCATCAATGTCTCAGTGAAGTATCTCTTCCCCACAGAGTAATTCCCCGCAGAGTATCTCTCCAACAAGTTTATTCCCCAACGGAGTCATCTTCTCATACCGGTTCATTCTTGCAACCATCATCCCCAGCAGAAATGAAGAACTCTACTCTTCAGCATCAGCCCAGGATTCAACAAGCTCCCGGCATTCGTCAAAGGATTTATTTTCCCAGACGAAAACACATTCATAAACATATCACATTTACATCCTGCTTACATACATGATAAAGTGCATACGACACTGTCTCATTTTGAACATCATGACATCAAGCATTTCATACATCATGACATTGCATACAACTGATGTTTTTCCTTTTCAGGAAAAAGGTCAGTCCAAAGATGATTACTATCAACTGTCGCAATTCCAGATTCGATACCTGTATCTATCCAGGGCATATCTGTGAGCGATTGATTTTGGATTCGATACCTGTATCTAGCCAGGGCATATCTGCATGAAGAGTTTAGAGATTCGATACCTGTACCCAGCCAGGGCATATCTGTAGACGACCAGTTCCAGATTCGATACCTGTATCTAGCCAGGGCATATCTCTGAGAGATTGATTGTAGATTCGATACCTGTATCCAGCCAGGGCATGCCTGCATGAAGAGTTTAGAGATTCGACACCTATATCTAGCCAGGGCATATCTGTGAGCGATTGATTATGGATTCGATACCTGTATCCAGCCAGGGCATATCTGCATGAAGAGTTTAGAGATTCGATACCTGTATCTAGCCAGGGCATATCTGTGAGTAATTGATTGTAGATTTGATACCTGTATCCAGCCAGGGCATGTCTGCATGAAGAGTTTAGAGATTCGATACCTGTATCCAGCCAGGGCATATCTGTAGACGACTTGTTCCAGATTTGACACCTGTATCCAGCCAGGGCATATCTGTAGATGACTAATTCCAGATTCGACACCTGTATCTAGCCAGGGCATATCTGTGAGTGATTGATTGTAGATTCGATACCTGTATCCATCCAGGGCATATCTGCATGAAGAGTTTAGAGATTCGATTCCTGTATCCAGCCAGGGCATATCTGTAGACGACTAATTCCAGATTCGATACCTGTATCTAGCCAGGGCATATCTGTGAGTGATTGATTGTAGATTCGATACCTGTATCCAGCTAGGGCATATCTGTAGACGACTAATTCCAGATTCGACACCTGTATCTAGCCAGGGCATATCTGTGAGTGATTGATTATAGATTCGATACATGTATCCAGCCAGGGAATATCTGCATGAAGAGTTTAGAGATTCGATACCTGTATCCAGCCAGGGCATATTTGTAGACGACTAATTCCAGATTCGATACCTGTATCTATCCAGGGCATATCTGTGAGTGATTGATTATAGATTCGATACCTGTATCCAGCCAGGGCATATCTGCATGAAGAGTTTAGAGATTCGATACCTGTATCCAGCCAGGGCATATCTGTAGACGACCAATTCCAGATTCGATACCTGTATCTAGCCAGGGCATATCTGTGAGTGATTGATTGTAGATTCGATACCTGTATCCAGCCAGGGCTTATCTGCATGAAGAGTTTAGAGATTCGATACCTGTATCCAGCCAGGGCATATCTGTAGACGACTAATTCTAGATTCGATACCTGTATCTAGCCAGGGCATATCTGTGAGTGATTGATTTTAGATTCGATACCTGTATCCATCCAGGGCATATCTGCATGAAGAGTTTAGAGATTCGATACCTGTATCCAGCCAGGGCATATCTGTAGACGACTAATTCCAGATTTGATACCTGTATCTAGCCAGGGCATATCTGTGAGTGATTGATTGTAGATTCGATACCTGTATCCAGCCAGGGCATATCTGCATGAAGAGTTTGAAGATTAACACCTGTAACAGGCCAGGAAACCATCTTTCTTTCTCAAGTACGCAAGTTCTCGCTAAGGAATCTCTTACGCGATCGACATTCCCAGATGGCATCTTTAAGCCCATCTCCACAACCATCCATTACAATTCTAGATGGCATCTATAAGCCCATCCCCGACAAGATTATGTCACATCTCCAGATGGCATCTATAAGCCCATCCTCTTATCCATCATCTCTCCAAATGGCATCTGTAAGCCCATTCCCGACATCACATTGCTGATATTCTACTATGCGAGTGCAAATTTCTGGGCACTCTAGTGTTCAATCATCTTTCACCTTCGGATCACGAAAGGCACGCAAGCCAATCTACATCCTCAGGTCCAAGAAGATTGAATAGGGGCAACTGTTGTACCCCAAAATTTGCCCTCCCATATTCTTCAAGGTTTGACAAGAATCATCCTCAAATGGTTCAAGATTTCTCAAAGATTGCACAGTCCAAATGCCTCCTAAGCCAGTCAAAATTAGGGTTTTGGTTCTTGCAAGGAATTTGGAGTTTTCAATGGCTCAATCAAGTCCCATAGGCCCATGTACATTGTCAAGCATCTACATGTCAAGTCTCAAGTCTCACAGCATCAAATTGCACAGTCAAAAGTCCCATTTGCTTCACAATCAACTGTAGGGGTAAAATGGTCATTTTACAGTCAAAAGTCAAAAATTTTGGTCAACATCTTATTTTGAGCACACAATCATCATTTGATCAAGTCTTGATCATGATTCCACAAGAATGGCTCAAAAATCATCAAAGATGCAAAAGTTGCTATTTTTGGACATCTGAAAAGTCAACTGTAACTTGACCAAGGCATAACTTTTTCATGGTTCATCAGAAAAATCCCATCCAATGCTCATTTTGAAGGGAAGGACATTTCCTACAACTCATATTCACATTCCAAGTCCAAGAAATGCTCTCACAAAAAGTTATCAATTTCTACATTATAGGTCATTTTCAAAAGTCAACAAAAAGGCATTTTAAGTCAAAGACCATAACTTGAGATTGGTAAATCCAAATGACATGGGACCAAAGGCATTGGTTAGAGGACTTCAATACCTTTCCAAAATGTCCAGGAACATGTTCATATGATCAAAATTGAGCAAGATATGCATTGGAGAAGTTGGGAAATTTTCATGAATTTGCAAAAGTCAACTATCCTTAAAACTTCAATTTTTGACAAAAGGGACCGCTTTCTTCCACTTGATTCAGCCTTGTCATGCCACACACGTGTCCCGTGATTAATTTCAAGATCAAACATTTATTTTTCCATTTTATTTAATTTTTATTGATTTAATTCATTTTAAATCCATAATAATTCAAATAAAATCTAAAAATTAATGGAATAACATCTTTGTGATTTGAATAGCTTTTATATGTCATGTGCCAACTCACAAATTCGTGCTAGGGGTTTTTGTGCATAAAATCCTAGATTTGAACCAAATATGGAAAGTTCTTCAATGGTGGTCAACCAAATCTCCAAACTTCAATACACCAAGATTAAGGCCCAGCTTTTGACCTAATTTTGTTATCATATACATAAGCAAGCAGTACCAACAACATTCACGATGGAGACATTGCTAAAACGGCCAGAGCAAAAGTGAAAAATTGTTGAAAAAGTGTGAGATCAAAAACGGTGTTGCAAGCATTTTTAGACAAAAAGGAGCACGTGACCCTCTTCCTTTCCATCCGCTGAAACTAAAGCAATCACAAACACATCTTAAGACCACCTATACAGCACTGTAAGTCATCACGAAGTCACCCCTAGACATGGCGTCGTGATTCTCCATTCTTGCATTTTTTTCTCAAAAACATTGGCATATTCATGTTTCTTGTTTAATTTCTAACCTGATGGCAATATTTAATTTAGTTTTTAAGCCTCATATGGTGATACCCTCGCCTAGGGTTTGTGTGTGTTGTTTTTAGGCGTTTTGTTTTCAGGTGAAATCAGAATAAATCATAAGCGTGGATGAACTCAGGAGACATGGACGAGACCAACCATGGTCTTGGAATGGTTTTTTGAAGCCTAGGGACGATTTTAAGAAAAGCCTACGAAACTACCTGCGGATAAATATCCGTAGGTAAATAACCAGAATGTTAGTGAAGAAGATGATGATGTGTCTTCCTATCACTCACCCTTTTAAACAATCGCACACTTTTTTATTTTTGTTAGGCATATGCGTTGATTCACCAATATATTATTCACTTATTATTATGATAACAATTGAAACGTGCAGCTCAGATGGCCAAGGCGCTTGGGTATTGATCACTGGGACCTGGGTTCGATTCCCAGGTCCCCCAAAATAATTCTATTATTTTTCATAACATGTTCATATGCAGCGCTTGCCAAGGATTCTATCATGCACCTCAAACAATCAGGCGCCATGTGGCTACATGCTCAGATCCAAAGGCCATAAGGTGCTGACCACCATGTTCCAAGTCAAAGCATGCTCTGGACAATTGCAAAAAGTCAAAAAGGCTGGCTGGTTAATGGGCCCCAGATTTCCAAGCACACCTCCTTCTGGGCCCAGAACCCCCTTGGTTCATTCCTTTTTCTTTTATTTTCTATTTTCTAGTTTATTTATTAATTATTTTTCTAATTATTATTATTATCACTAAAATTAACATAATTAATTTTTCCAAATAAAAATTCAGAAAAACTAAAAAAATGTACATATTTTATTTATTATTATTAATTTCACTTTAGTTTAATTATTTTGTAAATAAACACTAACTTAAATTAATTTAGTTTAATTAGTTTAATTTTAATTTTCTTTTACAATAAATAAAAATGAATTAGACTTAGGGTTTTTCTTTTGACACTTTTAATTTCTTTTTTTATTTTATTTCATTAAAACATTAAAAAACACAAAAAAATACTTTTTCTTAAATTAATTAATTAATTAGTTATTAGGTTTAATATTTAATTTAATTGCAAAAAAGGACAAATTCCATTTCTTTTCTCAAAAAGGGTCAAAACCCTAAGACGTTCCCGATTTAATTTCTTTCGCGCTTTAATTCCTTTTGATTATATTGATGTAACTGTTTCCGAGGATGTAATAGTTAATTAGGTCTTTTAACGCTTTCTTTACTTTTCTCGCATTTATTTTCCAAACGGGTTTTGTTTTTGGCGATGTATAGACCCGCGCCTTGTAATAGCGTAGATTTACCTTTCCGCACTTTATTTCCCGCAAACTACTAACTGTTAAATATGCATGACAAGATTTGTATGACAAATAAAACCAATCTGTAGCTCACAAATAACATGTACAAGATAATCTTAACTGAATTTAACACACATGCACATGCCACTCCTAGGGTACGCCTCACTTGGTTGCCTCGAACGTGGTCGTCAAGTATAGGGTGTTTTAGAGGTCGCCCTCCTGTCTAAAGATCCAGTTGCCTCGAAACGGTTGCCTCAGATAAAAAGCATCTAAGACATTAGGGTTACCGCTAAGGCGTCCTACTATTGCTTTGGTGACCACATGCCCCTAAAATCGAATTGACCCGAATAACTCCAACGACGGTGCTACCTACTTCTCAATAGTGGGACAGTACTGTCCAAAGGACTCTTACACAGCTTAATTCCTTAGAGTAGGTAGACTTCTCCCGGGTACTTTCTCTTTCAAAAAACAAAAAAAACAACTTTTCACACTCACACTTTCAAAAAGTTTTCAAACAAATACTTCATACACTCTTGAGGACTGATACAAGAGTTACCTAGAAGTTTTTCAAAACAAACTTTTTTTTCAAAACCCACAAACACTTGAAAAGCAAACAATTCTTGAAAACATAGTGAGAAAATACCTAAGAGCCCGTGGATAACCACGGATAGAAAGGGTGCTAACACCTTCCCTTTCTATAAATCTACCTCCCGAACCGAGAAACATTCTCAAAAAGGAATTTTGCTGTGCTTTTGTCCTTTCCTTGTTGGAGAACATAAAAGACGTTGGCGACTCTTGCTTACCGCGACATTTCGCGAACCAGCTTAAAAAACAGTCAGTTCTATTTCCACCGCTCACAGATATGATTAGTTTTTATTGACCTAATTCATTCCAATATAAGGACATAACATTCTCAAGGAAAGAAAAGAGGGTTTGGGGTCGTGAAAACAAAGGAAGAAGTCGCAAATTTTGGAAGAAAAAGTGAACACCGAATTCTCTTCTATAGACCAATTCAAACCGTTTCAAAGCCAGCAATCTGTTCCTGGACGTGTTCTGAAGCTATTCCAATCATCCTCAAGGCCAAAAACACCAAGAGTCGTACCCTTACAGTACCACGGTTTGCATATTTTTCTCAAACTCGAATTTATTGATTTACCCATTATAAACTTGTTTGGATCACATATCCATGCTTGTTATCATATTTGCATTGTTTCTGGATGGTTTAATCTGAGTTCAAGTGCAAGAATGGCATGGTGCCATTGTTAGGGTTTTAAGGTCCCAAATTGGGGACTCTTCGTAGAGGCGAAATTAGACCAAATTATGGGTACCAATGAACTTAGGGTGTGATTTGCGACTGATCTATGCCTTTGGTTTTGATTTATCTTGCTTGTATTATTTTTTTGAATATTGCAGGGATGTAGCTACGAACAAAAACTGTCACTATAGCCTTTAGTGACTGTTTTGTCCTTAGGTAAAAGCTGATATCAAAAACAACATTTATGGGGAAGAAGACAAGAGGTGGAAGG
Organism: Vicia faba; assembly: GCA_948472305.1. Classification (NCBI taxonomy): domain Eukaryota; kingdom Viridiplantae; phylum Streptophyta; class Magnoliopsida; order Fabales; family Fabaceae; genus Vicia; species Vicia faba. Next base: position 72,279,974 of record OX451736.1, on the reverse strand, counting down.
ACACCATTGGCCCATTTGAAATTGGCGCGTGTTTCTGGGCAAGGCACTTTATTTCCATTATATGTTATTCGTTTTATTATATGTACATATGTTCCAGCTAGCACAAACAGTTGAGGAGCGTGCCTATGAAGCAAACGTCCTGGGTTTGATCCCAGGCGTGTGCTTCTATTATTTTTCCTAATAATTTTTTTGCAGATTCCATGTTACTATCATAAGCGCGCTCACCATATGCTTCTAATTCATCATCATTGGATCATCTTCATCCCAGATCTAATGCCTTAAGCATGCAGACACGTGGTGGACCTTTTTGGCTAGCGTCTCACTGGAGCAAACGTAAGCTTTAGGCCAGCTATGCTGGGCCTGGAAATTTCAAACAGTGCACCTCCCAATTTTCTACTTCACCGGGCCCAGTTTAATTTTTCTTTTTAATTCCTTTATTTATTTTAATTGTTTGTTTAATTATTTTTAAAAAAAAATCTTTTTTTATTAAATCAAAAAAATCACAAAGACATTAAAATCAGTTTTATTTTTCATAAAATATTCTATTTCATTAAATTAATTTAATTAGGTCAATTTAAATTCTTATTTTCATAATTAAAATCACCTAGAAAATTAGGGTTAATTTGCAAATTTAATTGTTTTCTCAATCAAAAAATAACAAAAATATTTTTTTGTGATTCCCTTTGAACTTAAACTTCGATTCCTGTATTTGATTCTCGTGCGTAATATTTTATATTTTATTTTCCAATTATTGTATTTGCTTCGGGTTTGTAATAGTTTTTAATTAGGGTTTACCGCATATTATTTACTGTTTAATCCCCGGTTTTTGGTCTTGTAACCCCCTCCCCGAAGCCTTGTAATATCGTAAATTTACTTTTCCGCTTTTAATTTCTGCAACTATGAACTGTCTAGATGTATGGATAATAGGCTTGCATGCAAAAGACAAATAAAATTAAAACAGTAGATCACCTTAATTGTGCAAAATTAAATAACTGAAATCAAACACATGCACATGCTCACTCCTAGGGTTTGCCTCACTTGGTTGCCTCAGAAACAATGGTCATGTCCCTCGAACATAGGGATATCTTAACAAAGGCCCACAATTCAAAGTCGTCATAAAGATCATAGTCCCTTACTGTCCCTCGTGTTGCCTATGAGAAATGATCTTATGATGATAGTCCCTTTGAAATGCTAAGGTATCCTTACATGTTGCCTTCACTGACCATTTCGTCCCTTCGAATGTCCCTTAAAACTCCAACGATCGGGCTACCTACCCCTTAATAGTAGGATAGTGCTGTCTAAAGGAAACAAGAATGAACAGTCTTTTTTCGAGTAGGTAGAAAATCTTAAGTATATGCTCAAAACAACAAAACTTTTTCACAAACACTTTTCAAAACAGTTTTCAAAAACGACTTCGTCACACTCTTGAGGACAGATACAAGAGTTATCACGAAGTTAAACAAAAGCTTTTTAAAACACGCACAAGAAATTTCAAAAATGAGCAAGTACCTAAGAGCCCGTAGAAAACCATGGATAGAAAGGGTGCTAACATCTTCCCTTTCTATAATCTACCCCCCGTACTCAGAAACATCTCAAAAAAAGGTTTTTTCTGTTCTTTTTTCCTTTTCCTTTGTTGGATGAAATAAAAGTCGGTGGCGACTCTTGCTTACCGTAACATTTGCGAATACAAAACATAAACCAATATTAACAGTCGATTCTTCCATCGTATCACAGAACTGGAGACTCTGCTGGGGACAATTAATAAAGTGGGGTATACCTTAGGATCTAGGTCATTTTTAAATTGCTTTCTTGTTTATTTTGCCTGCTTTATCTTTAAGGGTTTTTGCTTGGGTATTGTTGAAGATCCTACACCCGGATCTGGGGGAACTTTTTAGGTAAACAACAATAGATCGTGGAGACTGTACGGTGTAGACCGATATGGTTTAAGCGATGGCTGTGTTGGTGTGACACTTTGGTTGGTACCGGTATCCTTCGTGTGGAAACGAGGAGAATACGGGGCCGCCGCGTGGTGTCGTTAAGCACTAGCGGACCTTAGAACCTTAGTTGAACAAACTTGGCCATTAGAAAGTAGTGAGATAGCCGGCCTAGGTATAAAGCTGAGGATTGGTTGATACTCGATGCTACACTCATTGATATCAGACCTTTGAGATATTTCAGCCACAAGAAAAGATTGCCTGAGTTGAAATAATGCTTGATAGAGGATGATCAACGATATTGAGAATCCCTAGAACCCGGTTACTTTTCTAAGACAGGTTGAGCCAACTAAACTTCAAGAGGGTAATTACCTATGGAATCCATGCAAGCCTAAACCTAAGGTTACTTGTGTGACTTGTTTTCTTTATTTGCATAACAATTTGAACTTATTGCAGGGATTTGTTTGTATTCCTTGCAGGACCTTGTTTGTATAAATCCAATAAATTGGTTTCTTACCCTGCATTTTTGCTTGATGCATAACATACACGTAATAGAATCATAACATGATATATCATACTAACCATTTCAAGGATCTCGAGGGCCTGTGATGTAGGTTATGATGAACCAGACGTCTAGCAAGGGGCAAGGGGATTTATTTTCCTCTAGCCAATGTCGTCAAAAGATCAAAACACGATAACTTGAGTCAGGGGCTATGACCCACTTGATATGGTGAGCTTGACTCTTGTAGAAGGACTCTCAACGATACAAAGTTCTTCAATCAAAGCTGAAATTTTTTAACTTCTGACATTTCTTGTTTACCCCGTGAGATCCTTGAAAACATTGCATACATATGTCATACACATCATTGCATAACAGGTACCATAACAGGTTTCTCATCTTCTTCGTTGTTTATTTCAGCAGTAATGTCTTCTGAACAAAGCATCAAGGATCTACAGGCACAAAATGCCCAATTTTCAGCAAATGTTCGTAGCATTAGCTAAGGGGAAGGAAGATCTGAAGGCCCTTATTCTGAAGGATAAAAATAATAATAAGAAGAATAAGAAGACCGTAGGTGTCCTAAATCTGGGCAGAAGATATAGGGGACCGTTGAAGCAAATGAGTGATCTGACCTCTTCATCCAAAGAAGGGGAGAACCAAGAGGGCGACACAAGGGGGGAAGACCCTAGTCCGAGAGTTTCCGAGGATGAAAAAAACTACAATGATGAGCATTATCCTCCCACTGAGGATAAATACAAGAAGTTAGAGGACCGGTTGAGCGCTATGGAGATCCAGAGAATACCCGAGATGGATTTTGAAGAGCTGGGATTGGTGTCGGGGGTAGTCATCCAACAAAAGATTAAAGCTCCGGTTTTCGTGAAGTATGATGGGGTGTCTTGTTCCAAGCTTCATCTCTGTTCATATGTGAGGAAGATTCAGCCTCACACCGCTGATAGGAACTTGCGGGTCCATTTCTTTCAGGACAGTCTGTCTGGGAATCAACTTGAATGGTTCTATCAACTGGAGGGAACCAATGTCCGTAACTGGGAAGATATGGATGTTTCTTTTTACAAACAGTATCAATATAACGGTGACCTTGCCCCTACCTGTACTAAACTCCAGAGTATGTCCATGGGTGCAAGCGAAGGTTTCAAGGACTATGCACAAAAATGGAGAGATCTGGCAGGGAGAGTCCAACCCCCTTTGTCTGATAGGGAGTTGGTGGATATGTTCCTTGGTACGTTGTCTGGTCCGTTCTTCAATCACTTTATTGGTAGCTCCACATCTGGTTTCACCGAGCTGATATTGACTAGAGAAAGAGTAGAAGCTGGGATCCGGAGTGTCAAGATCCAGAAAAATACCTCTTCGAGTACAGAGAAGAAGTCATTTGGTGGCAAGAGGGAAGCCAATGTTTTGCACGGCCAGAAGGGGTGTAGTAAGGCAGACTACCACCAATCTGTGCGGGTAGTGCTGATCTCTATTTCGGCATGCGCACAACAACCACAACAATGAAACAATCAACCAAGGGTGGAAAGACCTCAAAGGTAGTTCACCCAAATCAACATGCCATTCTCACAAGCATTGCAACACATGTTGAAGATGAATCTGATTACGGTGATAAACCCTCATCCAAACCCTAAGACTTCTTCTTCTAACTACAACCCGGATGCAAGGTGTGCTTATCATTCTGATGGCCCGGGACACGATACTAACGATTGTTGGGCGCTGAATTACAAGATTCAGAATATGATTGACGCTAAGGAGATCGAATTCGACCCTCCTGAGACTCCCAACGTGATCAATGCTCCCTTGCCAAAACATGGCTAGGATTGAAAGCATTTATTTGTTCATTTGAATTCTCAAGTTGTATTTTCTTTGCTTATTCGAACAATTATTGTCATGCCAAACTTTATTATTTCATTAATGCATTACACATGTTAGTCTTGAACTAATTTGTTTTCATTATGATTAAACTTGTTTATACTTCCTTTTCGTGATATTCAACTCTTGACTAAAAACTCTAAGCCTTAGAGGGAGGATGACGAAAAATATACCACAATCTCTACAGTATGCTTTTAAACAGACCCCTCTAACGATGTACAAGCGTTGTTTCAAATCTCAAACAGTGGATTCATAAGGAAGATAACCCCTAGTAAACCCCTTTGAGCCAAAGAAGTAGGAGTTTTTATTTCACACAAATTAAAACCCTTAATCATAACCCGAGGCAAGGTAGTTTTCTCAGTTAATTCAGAGGCGCATTCGGTCGTAATCTTCCGCTTTGCGCATAATGAATGTCCTCGAAGACGTCCCTCCGAATCAGAAGATGGTGATGGTTTCACATAATCATCAAATCAGGCAATCATTAATTTGCAAAAGAAAAGCCCGTAATGTCAAAACCTATGAAGGAGACTTAAGAAAAAACTAGGGCATCCCGCTGACTGTAATTACAAAAAGAAACAGTTCAGGCAAAAGACAAGGATAGTAAAATAAAAAATAAAGAGGTCCTACAAATCCTCAACATAAAGAAGGTTACAAAAATGACTGCCTATTCAAAACAAACTTTCACTATCCGAACCATCACCGTAACATCAAGGACAGTACTCCAGGACTCAAATGGGATTCTAAACACGCAATTAGCTGAGCATAGGACTGAAGGACATCACGAAGAACGGATGGGTACAAATAAATTTTGAGCCTTTATCCTTTGTTTCTTAAACCGTGAACCAAGCCAGGTTATAACCCTTAAAAGTCCTAACTAAAGCGCGGGTTAGTTTGAAAGCATAATGTTACAAAGGTATCCTAACTCCTGTAGGACTTGTTATGAATCCCGAGTTAATATCACATTCTTGCAAATTTTGTGTTACTACACAAAACACATTTTCCAAAAAAAAATTCTTTTCAAGACAGACATGAGTTTTGCATCCTTTAAATGACATTGTTTGCATATGACTAATTTCTTGACAGCAGAGAAATCCTCACAATGGATATTCAATGAACAGACATCCTCTCATTGGACAGAATCACCTCTGCAGGAAGGACACTTCCAATAACATGTCTTCCATAAGCAAGGGGCATGACATGATGTCTAACACACCTAGGACAGGCTCTCTAAAAGTGCCAAATAACCAGGGGAAGATCTCCATCTTAATCACTTAGGGAATTACGCACGCGTTCCAGCAACGAATCATATGCCATCAAGAAAACATTTTTGACAGTACTATAACACAACACTACAAACAGTGACAACTCCCTACATCTTGAGAGCATGGACATAGTCGAAAAATACCACTCATGAAAAAGACCCGTTAGGTTGACTGGCCTAGGAAAAAATAAGGGCATCCCTGCGAACCAAAAAAGTTTCGGGCAAAAGTTAGGGATATACATATGAAAAATATGTACACCCGGCAAGTCGAAAACCTGAAAAGGCGGCTTGGGAAAAAAAGGATATCCCGCTGGACTGAAAATCTGAAAAGACAATCCAGGCAAAAGTTAGGGATTAAAGTATACGACTATGTCCCATCATCTTGTCACTTGCCTATCAGTAGAAGACTTATCATTCTGATCGGCAGTTACCAAGAACCTCATAAGTTGGGATAACATTCAATCCACAAGGCCTCCGCATGCACTTTCGCCAGCAGGTGCAGGGGCAGAAAAGTCTTAATGCAAAGTCATTATCGTATCCTCAGCATGCATACCAGTAAAATCTACACTCCCCACAGAGTAGAGGCAACCAAAGTTTAGATCTCTTCTTCCCTAAACAGGAGTTACTTTTCCCAGCCAAGCACTTTCGGAGAGCCGACGTCTATATTCCCCAGCCGAATTTTGTAATCACAAGCGGTTCATATAGTTTTCTCTCGAGCAGAGTTTATTTCTCTGAATGCAGAAGCTCATTCCTAACAGAGTTATTCTCCCGCAAAGTTATTCTCAAACAGAGTCTCTCCCCTGACAGAGTAGTTGTAAATAAGGAGCAAATCTCCAACATAGTCATTGTTGTACCCCAAAATATGCGCTCTCATTTATCAAGATTATTCTCACAAGATCTCTTGGACTCAAGACTGCATTAGGGTTTGACCAGCTCATGACACCTCCTCATGCACTGATGACCAAAATTAGGGTTTGATTTTGCAGAAGGATTCTTGGACTATCAATGCTTCATATTACTTTCAAACATCATTATGAACCCCTAAGATTACTCATGACAATTTTCAAGCCTTGAACGACATTTTTGATCAGTCAATTAGACAGTTGGCCTAAAAATCAACTGTGTTGGGGGAAAAGTCAACCATGGCCAATTTACAAGCAAACTTCATAATTTTTTATGAACATCAACATTTTATACTCATATGTATCATTTGACCAAGTTTGGATTACAATTCCTCAAGAAATTTGATCAAATCATAAAAAGGGCAAAATGGTCAAAATTAGGGTTTTGTTAAGGAAGGGCAATTTCTGATTTTTGACCTAGAAAATGACCAATTGATTTGAAGAATTATTTCAAGGGTTCATTTGTAACATCTTGACCTAATTAAATGGTTTAAATCATTTCAATTTCATTGGATAGACAGATGAAATTTGCAGTCAACTGATCAAAAGTCAACTATATACTAAAAAGTCAAACTTTGAATTTTTGGTCAAAATCAAGTGCCAAGGATCATAATTCATCAAAACATGTCAAAATATGAAACTTGTTCATCAAGAAATCAAGGATTGAAGATTAGGTTTTAAAATTGGAAATTTTCTTAACTTAGAAAATTTTCTAAGTATAGAAAATTTCTTTTTTTTTTCAACTTTAGGCCAATTTTCCACCATGATACAAGATGATTAAAAGAAAGTTCCCAACATTAAAGTTGTAGATCTCCATGAAATCTACAACTTTGCTTCACACACTTTTCCCTAAAGATGCTTGGATCTCAAGATATAATTTTATGAATACATGCTCATGGCAATTTTTAGGCTGGTTTTGGAACCAACTTCATGGCAATTTTTCACCTTGTTCCAAGAGGAATATTGAAATTCATTTCAAATATGAGTTATATATCACATTGCAAGCTTTCCAAAAAGTCAAAAAACTCCTTGAGATCATTTTTGAGTAGGGAGAATCGAAGAGATGAAATTGGCAATTTCTCACTTTGAATTCAAGCCATTTCATGAAAAACAAATTTCAAATCAGTACCTATGGTGCCTAATCCATGCTTTACAGGTCCCAAAATTATTTATTACTCTATAATTTAATTCTTACTCAGTTTACAAATCTTTAATTCAAGCTCAAGAGCCTTTGTCCAAGTTGTAATTCCATAAATGGCATAAAGTGGCCATTGCCATTTTGAAAAAGCTCAACTTTTGCAACTTTCTAATTCTTGAGCATTGGACTTGTCCTCTCTGCACACAAATCCTCCAGGCCTAAGGCAAATTGTACAAAGCTTATACCAACCCCAAGACAGCCAGTACAAGCATGTGAAGACTTGTCCCCTCACTTTGCTTCAAAAGCAAGAAAGTATACCAAAAGGCTAGAACACACAAATCTGTTTGAGAGCCGACTTGAAACTTATCCCATACTAATACACAAACACATTACAATTAGAAACACGATTGCTAAAGGCATAAAACATTAAAACACTCCATATCACCAAAAAAGTGTCAAAACCTGCAGTTTTTGCATAAGCATAGCAATCCATCATTTGGCTCGTGCATTTCAAGTTTTAACCATCAAAACACTTTACCTACTTGATATCTAAGTAATCCAGACCATCATCCCTGCACTGGAACACCTCTTTCTTCATCTTTCATTTTTTTTCAAAGCTTGCAGGTTGACTTGGATAGAGAGTTCCAGGTGTAATGCCCCGTTTTATTTAATATTATATTATATTAATATTTTCAAGTTACCGTTTGACATTTATTTTTGCGACGAGAATATTTATATTAACCGTTATATCTGTTAATATATTTGGTGACATTTTAATCAGATCGGTAATTATTTTATTCGGTCCAGTATTTATTTTGAGGGACCGGTAATTATTTTGTTTGGTTCGATAAAATATTATTCGGACCGATATTTAATTATTTGGAGTTATTTTGATTAAGTGGCCTTTTGAATTATATTTTGGGTTAGTAAGACTACTGGATGGTAGTATGGTATTTTCATGTTGTCTTAAGACCAAAATCCAAACAAAGGCATTAGTTGTTGTTTTATGAGAGATAGAAGTATCATAACACAAAACACACTTAGAGAACAAAAAAGAGAGTCTTGGAAGAGAAGAAGAGGAGCAATAACAAAGCTTGAATTTTGGGTTGGTTGAATCATCAAGAATCATTTCAAGCATCTAAGGTAAGGGGTTTGATTTTCCAATGCTTATAGTTAGGGTTTGATTTGGTATATTTTTGATTTGGGATAAAATTGATTTTTTAGGGTTTATGAGTTGTTGGGTGTTTGTTGAAATAAATTAAGGAGTTGATTTAGGTGTTATTGTTGTTGTTATTGAATTAGTATTTGGTTAAGAAAAAAATTAGAAAAGAAAAACTTGAATTATTTAAGTTTAGAAACATACTGTCAGGTTGAAAAGAAAAAGAAATGAATTATGCAGTATGTGTGAAAACAAATTATGCAGGTTCCGTTTTTTTTGGAAAATTGGAAAATTAATAAATAAAAAGTGCATGCAGGCACATGGTGTGAAGGGGGGGGGGGGGGGGGGGGGGGGGGGGGGCGTCCCCCATTCTCACTTCATAAAATGGGACTTACGTCCCTTGTTGTTTTAAAGTGAGAGAGTTGCGGAATTTCGGTTTTCTTTTCCATTTTTCTCTGTACCACTTTGTTATCCTAGTTTTTTTTGAAAAAACTTAGTTTCTGTTTTATTTATTTTCATAATTTAATATAATTAATTAATTATATTAATTAAATACAAATATGACATAAGTTAACCGATTTAATTTGGAACCCGATTATGTTTCAATTTCCCGATTTCGGCAATTTCGGCGACGGAGTAAGTTGCTCCGAATTTAACGAAAATTGGCGTGCTAGCTAATTTTAACGTGTAGAACGTTATGGTGAGGTTAGTTTTTCGAGATTTTGAGTTTTTATGAAGCGACCCGAAATAGGTCAATTTATGGTTAATTTGAAACGAGTTGCATTTTAGTCGGTTTAAGTCGTGTATGGACAATCCAATTGCGACGTTGACGATTATAATTAATGTCGATTATTATGAATGACTTTCGCGATGATTAGTGATTGTTGTACCCCAAAATTTTCCCTCCCATTTTTCATAGAAACCACAACCCTAGGGGTTCTCAAATATTTAAGATTGGTCCAGGAATCGATCAGTCAGATTTTCTCCTGTGGCGGTAAATCAGCAATTAGGGTTTTTACTTGCAATTCTCAGAAGAAATGAATTCACAAAGATCCAATTGGTTTTCACGTGTTTTCATGCTTTTTCAAATTTACTGTTTATTCTCAAGGCATGTTTATCTGGGACAAGAGATGGGATTTAAGACTGTCATTTGGAACATTCATGTTTTGTTTTGATCTAGGTTAACCAGATAATTTGCGTCTATTAAGACATTTATTTGTTTATGGAATAAACATTTGTTTGTTTATGAAATAAACATTTATTTGTTTTACACAGTGCGTGTTTATTTGGAATGCAGTGGCAAGATTACATGATCATTGGAATTTAAGTTATCTTGGTTGGAATTATTGGAATACAATTTCAATTATCTTAATCAGGAATCTTAAAGAATTAGTGAAGATGCGAAGAGAAAATTGCGATTTATTGACGGTAAAGGATTCTAATGGACATCAGAATACCTCATAAGACTTTTTCATTTATTTCAAAAATTGTTACAATACAATTTATTATTTAAATGCTTTAAGTTTTACAACTTATTGTATTTGAAAAATAAATTAGTACAATTGTTTGAGTATTTCTCTCTAAGTTACAGAGAAAAAATATAAGTCTAAGGATGGCTAAGCTTCCATTGCTCCCATGCTTGCCAAAGAATCTCTTGCTTTCTCTGCTTTGCCACCATCCAGTTTGCGCTCACATGAAAATAAAAGACAGAAAAACAATTAGTACAGTTAATTGGACACGAGTAAAATTTTTCAAAAGACAGAAAAAGTGTTCATCATTAAAGTTTGCAATTTGGAATCAGATGGCTTATTTTTAATTCATCACATTTTTATTTCTCTATTTGCAAAACACAAGAAAATTATTTTTCTTGGTTCACAAAGACAAGAAATAAAAATACAAATGAGCTATCCAAAAAGGGAAGGCAAACAAGCTGGACAAAACAAATGCAAGCAAATTGTCCAAAGGCAAGGAAATGGTCCAAATGCAACAAATATTCCAAACTGAATGCAACAAACAATGCAGCAAATTGGACAAAGTACAAGCAAATATGCAGCAAGTTGTCTAAGTAAGCAGTACAAGCAAGCAAAACAAAGTGCAAGTAGCATAGCAGTAAGAATACAACAGTATGGTAAACCAAGCTAACAAGCAAGGGGCTTGTTTCAATAGCCTTTTCATCATTTTCCAAGATTGTTGCAAACTTTTCAGAAAAAAGGTGAAAAAAGCAATTTGCTTTTATCATTGAGAGAGGAGAGAGAGGAAAGAAATCACCTAATTAGTTGGAATTGCACAAAAGGTACAGCTTTGCTATTATGCCCACAGGCTGTCAAAAAGCAAAGCAAATATAACAGTAGGCAAACTGTAAGAAAGGGAGAGAGAACATTTGATAAAACTCAAAAATTTCAACAACAGAAGGAACCAAGTATCAAAACTGCCATCTTCCATCAAACACAACAAAAACCTGTAACTCAGTTCAAAAATCCTTCAACCTGTGAACCATCAACAAAATCACAAAACATAACGTGCAAAACAATCAAAAACCAGTTTTCAAAACAACCAAAAACTCAGAAACAGGGCCAAACCAAACACAACCAAAGCCTGCAAACTGTGATAACAAACCACAAAATCATCCCAGCATTAAACCTACCAATACCAAAAATCCAAAACCAGTTCATAACCAAACTTTACAATAACAAACAGCCAAAACTCTCAAACCTGCATAACCAATATCCCTAACAGTTCAAAACCATTTCAAACTGTCAACAAAAACATTCACAAAAATCCAAAACCTGTAATACAATACCAACTCAGTTCAAACATCCCAACCTGTTAACTGTCAAACTGCAAAACCAAACTAAACAAAACAACAAGAAACAGGGCCAAACCAGCTTTCAACTGTAAAACAGTCCAACATCCTCATCAACCCAAAACAAAACAATAAGAACATTCAATAATCAGAAACTGATCTCAAGCCAAAAAACACAAATCAAAAACCTGCAACTGAAACAACAATTTGCAAATCACAAAACTCAACAAAAATCATCTTCAAAACCTCCAAAAAATTTAAGGTTCAAAACTGTCAAACCAAGACAGTAAAACATACCAAGCCTAATCTCAAACAACATCCAACAAACTTACAAGAAAATCAAGACTCAAAAGCATCATCATCATCATTCAACGTAGAAGATAGAAAAAGGAGAGGTTACCAGAAGCGTGCATTCTTCCAATCTTCATCTTCCTACCTTGCGAGATCCGCCACCAGGGAGCACCTCCTTCAAGCCTGATCATTCCCTTCCATTACAGAAAAGCCCTAAACAGTTATGGCTTCCTCGCCCTTCTTAAAATTTTTTCTGCATCTCAATAAGGCAATAAGCATGATTAACAAACAAAACATGAGCAAAACGTATAAAACCAACAAAACTTTTAAGTCCAAAACCAAAATCGAACCATACCTTTCAAGAACGAAACCGCTAGCACTTGGTTAGGAGGTGAGGATTGAGAGGCGCTCCGGCAACGGAAGTAGAGGGAGGATCAGATCAAAGCATATTTCAAACCCTTTAGATAAGTTCAAATCATAACCTAGGGTTTCCAAAAGAACGCAAACCAAAATGAGTTAGAGAGGCCAAGAATGGTTTCGTTTACAAAGAGGGACAAGGACGAATAGGGATGTTTAAGAGATGAAAAGATGAAGGGAGAACGAAAGGGACAGAGCGGCGCCGTTGTGAGAGAGAATAACAAACCCTAATTTGTTTACCCTAATCATAAAAAATTAACTGAGTTAAGAAATTGGGCCATTTCTTTTCCAATCCCTTTAGGCCCATATACGCGTTTTCTTGTTTCCCCACCCCCCTTTTTGCCTTATCCTGTTTCAGCAAGACAATAACACCTTTGGGCCTAACACCCTTTAAAACCTTTAAGCCCATTTTAATTCATTTTAATTTGTTTTTATTTCTTTTGTTAATAATATACTAATTTTTTTAAAACTTCATTTTGTAAAATTAATTTCATTTTTTAATTAGTTTTATTTTATCATTTTCTTTTTATTAATTTTCTTACACTTAATAAAAACACCCAAAACATTTAAATTAGTTTATTTTCTTTCTTTACTTACATAATTAATAAAATACACGCAAAATATAATAAATATTTTTAACTTAAATCATTTTCCTTTTAGATTAAGTTTTATTTTTCCTTTTTTTAAGTAAATACATTGCATTTCATACTTTATTGATTTCTTTATTTCATAAATTGTCATAGCTTTGTATTAAATCGCACAACAATTTTATTTGGTTTTATTATTTGGACATTGCTATTTTTATGTGATTCATCCCCATTTGTAATAATGGTAGCCCCATTCCCGGATACTTTTGTAATAGCTTAGAATTTTAATTCCCGCAATTTATTGCTTTCTATATACTGTGTAGTATTTAGGCATGTATGGCAAGATTCAAAAATCAATCGCTAGATGACCTAATCCAAGAATAAATAACTTGAAATCAACACACTTCTCACACGCGCACTTCTAGGGTAACCTTGCTTGTTGCCTCGGAAATACAATCATGTCCCTCGAATATGAGACACTCTAGCAAATGACCCTTTGATAAACAAAGATCGTAGTCCCTCGATGACCCTCGATGTTGCCTTTGATAAAAAGATCTTGTCCCTTACAAAATTGCTAGAGCGTCTCACAAGTTGCTTTCAATGATTGTAAAATTGACCCGCGCATGTTCCTTCACATCCAAAAATGGAGCTTTTTACCAAATCAATGGTAAGATATTACCATTAAAAAGAAGAAGAAAAGAACAACTTAAGACCTTTCGAGTAGATAGATTCGCTCTTAGTTACTCGCTTGATCATGACAAAAACCTTTACATCTACACCTCCATTTAAAAAAACACTTTCAAAAGACAAAACGTTTTGCATAGGTTCTTATAGAGACGAGAACCATGGCAAAACCTCTTTTCAAAACACTTTTCGAAACACGATTCACAAACACCTCTTTGAACTATTTTTCGAAACAAAACTTTGTATATGCTCTTATAGAGACGAGAACCATAACAAAGAAACTTTCCAAAATACTTTCAAAACCCACACCACAAGCACACAATCAAACAAAAGCAAGTGATCTAAACGAGTAACTAAGAGCCCATGGAAAACCATGGATGAAAAGGGTGCTAACACCTTCCCTTTTCATAATCTACCCCCCGAACCCGAGAATAATCTCGAAAGGTCTTTCCTGTTCTTTTTTACCTTTCCTTTTGGATAAAATAAAAGTCGGTGGTGACTCTTGCTAACCGCACAAGTGCGAACGAAACGCAAAACCTCAAGCCAGTTCTCCCACCGCGTCACAGAACTGGCGACTCTGCTGGGGATCTTTATAAAAGTGGGGTTACCTTAGGGTTTTAGATCACCTTTACATGCTTATCTTGTTTGATTTGTATGCTTTACATTTTTGATTCCTTGTTTGGGTTTGTTTTAAATCCTACACCCGGATTTGGGGACACCTTTTAGGTAAGTAGCAATAAACTGTGAGGGAACTGTGCGGGGTATACCGACATGGTTGAAGTAGTAGCTACGTTGATGTGGCACTTCGGTTGGTACCGGTAACCCTCGATTTGAATCAAGGAGAGTACGGGGCCTCCGCGTGGTGTCATGAAACATCAACTGACCTTAGAACCTTACTTGACCAACTTGGCCTTTTAGGACGTAGTGAGATAACCGGTTTCGGTGTAGAGCTGAAAATTGGTAGATACTCGATACAACACTCATTGAGGGTTGTTTCCTTGAAATATTTCGGTCGCCGGTAAGAGGCTAAATTGAAACAATGAACAAGGAAACAATCCAGTGATGTTGAGCTCCTTAGAACCCGGTTACTATTTCTAGGACAGGTTGAGCCAACTAGACTTCAAGAGGGTACTTACCTACAAACTCCATGCAAGCCTAAAACCTAAGGACTTGTCTGCTTTGTGTGAATATGGTTATTTGTATATAAACTTGCTTACCTCGCATATCTGTACATAACATCATAACATCATACCATAGCATTTTCAATAACCATTTCAAGGATCTCGAGGGTCTTTGATGCAGGGTCACGTTGAACCAGACGTCTACCAAAGGGGCAAGAGGATTCATTTTCCTCTAAACAAACGCCGTCAAAGATCAATTACAACAACTTGAGTCAAGGGCTATGACCCACTTTACATGGTGAACTTGATTCTCATGGAAATACACCCACGGATACGAAGCACTCCAATCAAAGATGTTGATCGAAATTCAACTTCTAACATTTTCTTGTGTTTACCCCCGCGAGATCTTTGAAAACATGCATCCGCATATCATGCATCTTATCATGACAGGTTTCTCCCCTTCAAGTCTCTTTATCTTCCTACTGTTTATTTCAATAGAGATGGCTCTAGAGAAGATTATCAAAGACATCCAGGCTCAAAACGCTCAACTTCAAGAGATGTTCTTGAACCTATCCAAGGGGCAGGAAGAAGTGAAATCTCTCCTCACTAGGGGCATGATCATGGGGAATCCTGAGGGCAACAAAGATGATCAGTTGGAGCTGCTGCAAACTGAGATAGCCATAATGAAAATACAGATGATGGGAGAACTGGTGGGCCAGATGGCTCTCATCCAGAACTTGGCACAAGGGCAAGAGGAGCTGAGAGTCCTCATCAACAAGCTTCATAGGGATGGATGTAACCAAATGGGGCAAACAACCAGGGTTGAGGATAAGGTCATCATTCAGCCTCCCTTGAGACAAGAAGCCGAGAGAAAACCTCCCCAGTTTGCTTCAGGGTCACAAGCCCAACAACAACCTCACCAACCTCAACAGGGTAATCGACGTAAGCAAAATACATCTGAAAAGTGCTTCACTGAGATTAACATGTCATTATCTCAGGTGCTGCAACTCTTGTTGGAAGTAAAGCTGATTGTATTAAAGGACCCCCTTTGGAGTCCCAACACAGCCTCTCCAGGGTACAATCCAAATGCAGGATGTGCGTATCACTCCAACAGTCCTGGACATGACACCGATAGCTGTTGGGAATTGAGAAACAAAATTCAAGATCTGATTAAAGAAACAACGTTGGAGTTCACACAAGATCGTCAAATGAAAATCTTCCGCTTAGGGCTCTCCACCTCAAATGTCAAGTTCGAACAAAGAGGCTTCTATTCATTTTGAATTTCCATTTGTAATTTCTTTTATTATTCAGACAATTATTTATTGATGTCAAACTTTGTTTCATTAATGCATTGCATATGTTTGTCTTGAATTCATCTTTTCGTTTTCACTATTTTTTAAACTATGCTTTTATTCTTCTTATGACACAAACCTTTAGAGGGAGGATGACGAAGACAATGCCTTAATCTCATATAGTATGCTTTTGGACAGACCTTGCTGACGATGTACAGGCGTTTCTTTCAAATCATAAACACTAGAGTTATAAGGAAGATAATCCCTAGTCAACCCCTTCGAGCCAAAGAAGTAGAAGTTTTTTGTTTTAACACAAATTGAAACCTTTAATCAAAACCTGAGGCAGGGTAGTCTCTCAGTTAATTCAAATGCGTGTTAAAGTCGTAAACTCTCATCTTGTAATACAATGAATGACATCAAAAACATTCCTTTGGAATCAAAAGACGGTGACGGTTCCCTATCACATAGGCAGTCATTATCTCTCAAAAAAGAAAAGCCCACTGAGTCGAAACCTACAAAGGAGACTTAAGAAAACTGAGGCATCCCGCTGATTGTAATCTCAAAAACAGGAACAATCAGGCAAAAATTAGGGATGATAAATCGAAAGAGAGAGGTCACTAAAAATCCTCAACAAAAATAATGTTGCAAAAATGACTGCCTTCCAACAAACTCAACTTGTTTGAACCATCACCAAAATGTAGTTCCAAACTCATTTGGATTTCAAACGCACAATTATCTGAGTTTAGAACTGAAGAACATCACGAAGAGATGGTGGGTACAAATATACTTTGAGCCTTTATCATTTGTTTCTTAAACCGTGAACCAAGCCACGTTACAACCCTTCAAAAGTCCTAATTGAAGCATGGGTTAGTTCGAAAGCATACTGTTACAAAAGGTATCCTGACTCCTATAAGGCTTTGCTCTAAATCCTGAGTTGAATTTTTCTTACAAAAGTTTTCTGCTAAAAAACGCATTTTTAAAATTTCAAGACAAGCATAAACTTTGCATTATTTGAATATCGTTGTTTGCATATGGCTATTTGTTTGGCAACGGAGGAATTCACACAGTGAATATCCGATGAACGGAAGCTCTCTCAGTGAACAAAATCACTTCAATTGGGATGACACTTCCGTTGCAAAAATCTCCTATCAACAAAGGGACATGACATGTCATTGTCCAGTACACCTGGGGCAGCCCAGTCAAGATTTCAAGAAATCTCTCAAAGTGTAGAACAACCAGGGGCAAGTCTCTGTCGCCGTCACTTGGGGTATTGAACGTCAATCCCAACAAAGGGTTACATACAGTCAAACATTTCCTGGCAAACCCATAAACACTCGCTACTTGGGGAAGTGACAAATCTCCCCAAAATCCTTCTCATAAGAGGATTCCCAGCCAGAGTTTCAATCTTTCAATAACCTCTTCCCAGCTAAGTCGACCTCAAGAATTCCTGAGAATTTTTTCCCATTGAAGTTGCCAGAATTTTCACTATCGGAAACGAAGAATTCAACTCTTTTCTCCAGCACCAATTCAGGATTTATTTTCCCCAGCGAGAGATCGTCCTGAAGGCATTACATATTCGTACATCCGGACATAATACAACGCAATCTCATTTATTTTGAGAACATCATTGTTTGATATATGTCATGCAACTAACCTTTACCTTTCAGGAAAGATGCAATCAAATTCTCACGAAATTCATGCTATGAAGCCTGGACCACGACCAGATAGTAGTTCATCAAACTTTCCTCTTCAACAAAGATGATTCCTCAGTAGAATAACGGACAACTGAAGCTCCTAAAATTCTATTTCTCTCAAGACAAAGATCAACATTTCCCAGCGGAGTCCTCCTCGAACAATGAAACGGGAATACCCATTGGAAACATTCTAAGTAAAGTTTAAAGACACACATACTCTTCAACAGCAGTCCAGGATTTATTTTCCCCAGCATCTGTCGAAGATATTCCAAGACTTTTGGCTGGCTCAGTTAAATCGATTCTAAGATTTTTCTTATTCTTATCCAATCAAAGTTAATTCAAGACCTTCTCTGGTTCAGTCAGATTAACACTAAGATCTCCCTGGTTCTTATCCCAGTTGAAGATATTCCAGATTTTACTGGTTCAGATAAATCTCTCAACGATTTGTTCTGATTCACTCCCAGTTTTTTTACTGGTTCAAATAAATCTCTCAACGGTTTATTCTGATTCATTTCCATATTTCGTTGGTTCAGATAAATCTCTCAACGGTTTATTCTGATTCATTTCCAGATTTCGCTGTTTCAGATAAATCTCTCAACAGTTTATTCTGATTCATTCTCTGTTCAGATCCAGTTCAAAATTTCCGTCAACAATCACCTTTGGATGGCATCTTAAAACCCATTTCCATACACAATCTCTACGGTACGTCATTAAGATCCCCAGCGGAAACGAGACTACCAACTACCAATCCCCAGCGGAGCTCAAGCTATCAACCACAGCGGAAATCATCTGGTTTCTCCAAATCCCCCAACAAGTTATCTTAAAGCCTGGAAATCAACCAGATAACAGTTGACTTTTATCCCCAACCTAGGATAATTCCCTAGTAGATTGGCATACACCCAAACTCCTGATATCCCCGTCAGAATGAAGATTCTCATTCTTGACTCCCAATAGATTGACATACACCCAAACTTCTGATATCCCCGTCAGAATGAAGATTCTCATTCTTGACTCCCAGTAGATTGGCATACACCCAAACTCCTGATATCCCCGTCAGAATGAAGACTCTAATTCTTGACTCCCAGTATATTGGCATACACCCAAACTCTTGATATCCCCGTCAGAATGAAGATTCTCATTCTTGACTCACAGTAGATTGGCATACACCCAAACTCCTGATATCCCCGTCAGAATGAAGATTCTCATTCTTGACTCCCAGTAAATTGGCATACAACCCAAACTCCTGATCTCTCCAACAGGAAGCCTTCTTCCCCACATAGGTTTTACTCCCCAACAGAATGAATATTCTCATTCTTGATTCCCCAGCGAAGTTGCCAAAGTCTTTATTATTCCCCAGTAGGAATTTGTCAGAATTTTTAATCCCCTACAGATCGAAGATTCTCATTCACCACTCCTCAACAGATTGAAGATTCTCATTCTTAATTCCCTGCAGGAGCCATCAGAACCTCCCCTATTCTCCAGCAGATCAAGGTTTTCCTTTGATTGATCCCCGGTAGAGATCGCCAAAGTTTTCCCTATTTCCCAGCCGAGTAAGGATTCTCATTATTTAACCCCCAGTAGAAGTCTTCAAAAGTTCTCTGGATTCCCCAAGCAGGTTTCTCAAGCAACACTTGGCATTATTTTCACAACAGAATAATTATCATATTCCAACTCCAAACACTTGAAAGATCCCTATATCCCCAGGAAAGTCGTGAAGGATTGTCACATCCCCATAGAAGTTATCCAAGGTTTTGAATCTCCAGCAGCGGTCAAGGACTTATTTTCCCCGGCAGCAGTCAAAGATTTTATTATCTCCAGCTATCAATGATTTATTTTCCTCAGCAAGACAGCAAATCAGCTTACATGCACATACATTACACTCATATATCATAAACATTGATAAAACACATTTTATTGCATCATACATTTCATGCAGCATAACTTTGTGTTTTAGCTAACATTTTACCCTTTTCAGGATAAGATTAACAGCTATCTTTAACAAATATTCAATGATTTCAGATACAGTACAGATACACTCCAGACACAGAAGTCATTCTTTTACTCATTCGGGATTCAAAGCTCAAATACAACTCAGAGATGCTCCAGACACAGATGCTATTCTATTGCTTACAAAGTTCAGATTCAGCTTAGAGATGCTCCAGACACGGACGCCATTCCATTGCTCATACAGACTCAGTCTCCAGATACAGTTCAGATATGTTCCAGACGCGGATACCATTCTGATACTCATTCTTTTGACTTACAACATTCAGTTCAACAAACATTCTTGGATGGCATCTGCAAGCCAATCTCCAACAAGATTCTAACATCTCTCCAAATGGCATATTTAAGCCCATTCCCTCAATTTCACTTTTATCGAGCGCAAATTTATGGGCACTCTAGTTTCCAATCATCTTTTACCTTCGAGTCACGAACGGAAAAATTCGCCGATCTAACTCTTCAGGTTCAAGAAGATTAAACAAGGGAAGATGTTGTACCCCAAAATTTGCCCTCCCATTTTTCATAGAAAGCACAACCCTAGGGGTTCTCAAATATTTAAGATTGGCTCAGGAATCGATCAGACAAATTTTCTCCTGTGGCGGTAAATCAACAATTAGGGTTTTTACTTGCAATTCTCAGAAGAAATGAATTCACAAAGATCTAATTGGTTTTCACATGTTTTCATGCGTTTTCAAGTTTACTGTTTAGTCTCAAGGCATGTTTATCTGGGACAAGAGATGGGATTTAAGACTGTCATTTGGAACATTCATGTTTTGTTTTGATCCAGGTTAACCAGATAATTTGCGTCTGTTAAGACATTTATTTGTTTATGGAATAAACATTTGTTTGTTTATGAAATAAACATTTATTTGTTTTACACAGTGCGTGTTTATTTGGAATGCAGTGGCAAGATTACATGATCATTGGAATTTAAGTTATCTTGGTTGGAATTATTGGAATACAATTTCAATTATCTTAATCAGGAATCTTAAAGAATTAGTGAAGATGCGGAGAGAAAATTGCGAGTTATTGACGGTAAAGGATTCTAATGGACATCAGAATACCTCATAAAACTTTTTCATTTATTTCAAAAATTGTTACAATACAATTTATTATTTAAATGCTTTAAGTTTTACAACTTATTGTATTTGAAAAATAAATTAGTACAATTGTTTGAGTATTTCTCTCTAAATTACAGAGAAAAAATCTAAGCCTAAGGATGACTAAACTTCCATTGCTCCCATGCTTGCCAAAGAATCTCTTGCTTTCTCTGCTTTGCCACCATCCAGTTTGCGCTCACATGATGTTTGCGACGGTTTATTTATAATGAATACTTGATGATATTCGATGCAATGATATGTTTATCTTGATGTGGATAAATATGACGACGTGGGCTTTATGCCAATTTTGATGTGCGATGATGATGTTTTTGTTGTGTCGTATTTGTGATGTCGTCTTATCGAGTCACATACATTGCATTGGAGATGAGGGATTTTATGCCAAGCGACGAGGGCTTTTATGCCAAGCGACGAGGGCTTTTATGCCAAAGCGACGATGTGCTTTATGTCAAATGACCCTAATTATGTACAAAGCGACGGGTACCATATGCATAACATAGTTGTGTCTCATGGAGTCGGTTATGTCTATTTTTGAGTCTTTTGGCATTGAGTTTTATTGATGACTTATGATGAATTGCGATTGTTATATGATACTTTGTTTTGTGATGAATTTTGTATTGAAAATAAAGTGAATATATGTGATGATTTCATGATGAGTAAGCGATGAATATAACATGACGGTAAAACGACGATATGATTTTATGGCGATGAAGTTTATGTCTTGTTTTGACATGATTATGGTGATTATATGATGAAATTAAAGTGTTGATTTTATACACTAATTGATGATTTTAAAGTATGTGAGATTTTGATATATGTTGACATACTCTTATTAATCCTATATTATTTATGATTCCAAAACTATATATATATATATATATATATATATATATATATATATATATATATATATATATATATATATATATATATATATATATATATATTATTTTTTTATCATGCCTTTAACTATATGTTTTTGAGTATCTCACCCTTTACTTGTTTCGCCGTTGCCTTTATATTGGTAACATGCAGGTGATCCGCGAGGATGACGAGGATTAGCTCGAGTCTATTTATTTTGAGTCACTCTGCTCTGATAGTAGTAACACTCGGGTTTTGGGTGACGTGATTATTTTGATAGGATAGTTTATGTATACTATCTTATGACTTTATGTATTGATGATAACATGATGATATGTACATTTTGTGAACACATTGGTTGTGCTATGAATAGTCATATGTTTATATGATGATTTATGATATGAATCGGTATATCCGACTTTTTATTATTTTTTTGTGATGTGCATTATAGTGCAAAGTGATGAAAACACGAATATGTGATACCTCAATTTATGTTTGGATGAAATTTTGAAACTCTAATTTTATTATTAATTACGAGGGGTAGAATTGTGGTGTTACACCAGGCACTTCCAAAGCAAAGCAAGGGTTAGAACACACTCAGGGAGGTTCAAGCAAGCTCAAGCAATCATCAGGTCTTCATAAAACTCACTCAAACTCCATTCACGATTTCAACTGAAAGAGGTAAGAATATCAACTTCTACCTCTTCATACAGGCATCCATTGGCCACGATTTGTGAATAAACAATGTAGACCTCAATGCTATAAAGTTGTACATATATATATCTTTCATTTATTTGGCCTGAGTTGAGAGAATTTTGAAGTTCAAATTCTTGTAAAAATTAGGTTTAAAATTTAGGGCTTTTAAAATTCATTTTGATCTTTTATTGTTAGCTTACATGATTTACATGGTTAGAATCGTGAGACAAAATGCTATAACATTCATGTTATCAATTTCTATTTTTATTGAGAGATGAGAAAGTTACAGAGCTTCTGGCTGGCTCGAGGAAGAAGATGAAGTACAGGGCAAGGACCTTGTTTGTGTTATATTTTTTTTGTTTCACATTAATCAACCGATGTATAGTCACCCCAATGGCAAGGTAGCGCGCTGGTGAGGCCCAGGTCCTGGGTTTGAACCTTGGCGCTACCTTTTGTTTTTTCACATTTTTCTATTTTTTAATTTTTGCTGTTTTGCAGGTTTGGGCCTCCACGCTAGGCCTTGCGTTTTTTTCCTAACATTCCCCTTTTGATTGCTCAGGATACCCCCCTGGCCCAACTATTTTTATATTTTTATTTATTTGTTTTATTTTCATTTTTTATTATTAAATATTTTCTTTAATACATAAAAATCCTAAAAAATATAAATATGATAATATTTCATTTTTTTTTCATAAAGAAAATATATTTTATCTTCAATATATACTAACTATCTTTTTTAAATAAACTTGTAAACATAAATAAAATAGGTTTAGTTTAATTTTTTTTATTTCCTTTTCATTCCATACTTGTAAATATATATTTTGGCATATATAAAAACTAAATATTTTTTATAAAATATTATTCATTATTTTTAATACAAAAATACACAAAAATAATACATAAGAACTTTATTTTCTTTCAAACTAGAAATTAGGGTTAACTCTTTTTAAGATATAATTCCTTTTTATATATTTTTAGGATTAGATTAAAATTACTTTTCACCTAAAAAAAATAATAAAACAAAATCTTTTCTTGCTTGTACATAATATTGCATATTTAAATATTGTATTCGCTTATTCCAATATTCGTACAAATTCGATTTGGTTGTAATAGCTTCTTTAGATTTACATTCTTGCAAATCCCCATTCAAATTTGTATTCCCCCCTCCCATAAATTGTTGTAGTAGCTTAGTAATCTTTACATTACGCAATTTACCGTTTTACATGCCATGTTAGTAATTAGAGTTTGTATGTTAAGACAAAAACAAATCAAATAGAAAACCCTAAATTCAAGACAAAATCAAAGCATGAAAATAACACACTTAAACATAAGCATCCTTAGGGTTTCTCCACTTGGTTGCCTTATACAAAAATGGCCATATTACGCATGCGAAGTATCTTGGCAAAACAAACAAATATAAGATCATAGTGCCTCGACGACGCTATTTAAAGTTGCCTTACAAAATGATCTTGGTCCCTAAAAAATGCTAAGATACTTTGCAATATTGCTAATCATGGTTATACGATGACCCACACTTGTCCCGTTTACATCCAAATATAGGGTTGCTTACCAAATCAATGGTAAGACAACAATGTCAAAGGAATAGAAAATGTATAAGAAAGACATTTGAGTATGTCGATTACTTCTAGTTACTTGCTCAATTTTCAAACAACTGTCCTTGCTATTTTCTAAAACAAACACACACATTTCAAAAACATCTTACAAACATTGAAAACATTTTCAAAAAAAGACAAACATTTTTGTATACATTCTTACGAACGAGAATCATTACAAAGATTGCCAAAACAATGGCCTCTTTTACAAAATACTTTCAAAACCACACCAACCACATTTTCAAACAACAAAAGCAAGTGATCTAGCAAGTAACTAAGAGCCCATGGAAAACCATGGATGAAAAGGGTGCTAATACCTTCCCTTTTCATAATCTACTCCCCCTCCCCCCAGAACTCAAGAGACAATCTCGAAGGTCTTTCCTGTGCTTTTTCACCTTTACCTTTGGATAAAAGAAAAGTCGGTGGTGACTCTTGCTAACCGCAACATTTGCGATAAAACATAAATCCTCAAGTCAGTTCTCCCACCGTATCACAGAACTAGAGACTCTGCTGGGGAAATTAATAAAAGTGGGGTTACCTTAGGGCTAGATCATATTTACTTCCTTACATTGTTTAACTTGTTTGCTTTACATTATGGTTCTTTTTTTGGGTTTGAATCCTCTACCCGGATTTGGGAAATATTATAGGTAAATAGCAATACGTTGTGGAAATTGTGTGGGGTATACCGACATGGTCTAAGCAATAGCTATATTAGTGTGACATATTTGTAGGTACCAGTAGCTTTTGAGTCAATCAAAGAGAATACAGGGTCGCTGAATGATGTCATGAAGCACTAATGAACTTCTAGAACCCTTTAGATGACCAACTTGGCCTTTAGGATGTAGTGAGATGACCGACTTTAGTGCAGTCCGAAGTTGGTAGATACTCGATACTACACTCATTGAGGGTTGGTTTCTTGGGATATTTAGGTTGCCATTAAAGAGGCTTGAGCTGAAACAATGACCAAGGAAACAATCCAGTGATATTGAGCTCCTTAGAACCCGGTTACTATTACTAGGACATGTTTAAGCCAACTAAACTTCAAGAGGGTACTTACCTATAAAACCCCATGCAAGCCTAAATTAAGAACTTGTTTGTTTTTCTTGTATATGCATACTTGTACATAACATCATGGACATCATGAGCATCATATGCATCCACTAACCATTTCAAGGATTTTGGAGATTCATCTTTGTTCTTGTTTTGTAGGACATGGATTCACTTCGCAGAAAAACTATCCAAGTCAACCTTGTAAGAATTCCTCCACAACTCAAGGAGCTAGCTTCAAGGATCCCTGAGAACTCTCCATTCACCGAGAGGCATGGTCGTCTACTCAACTTGGTCACCTCCAACACAGAGGAGGATATGATGAAGGTGCTTTTCCAGTTCTTTGATCCTTTGCACCATTGCTTCACATTTTCTGACTATCAGCTTGTGCCTACTTTGGAAGAATTCTCTCAACTCTTGAGGATTCCTATTCTCAATCAACTACCTTTCAAAGGTACGGAAAGAGACCCAAAGCCATAAGAGATTTCTCAAGCTCTGCACTTGCACTCATCTGATGTCACAACCCATTGGGAAACTAGTAGTGGTGTCAAAGGCTTCTTAGCAAAGTTCCTGTTTGAGAAAGCCCAAAGCTGTTGGAATTCCTTAGACTTGCAAGATTTTGAGGAAATTATGGACCTCCTTATCTATGGGATGGTTTTGTTCCCCAATCCTGACCAACTCATAGATGTGAGTGCCGTCAAAATCTTTATGTCACGCAATCCGGTGCCTACATTGCTAGGGGATATCTTACACTCTTTTCACACTCACACAATGAGGAAAAGAGGTGTCCTTATTTGTTGCACTCCTCTCCTGGCAAGATGGTTTATTTCTCATCTCCCCAATCATTCTTAAATAATGAGCAAGGATTAAGGTGGTCACAAAGGTTAATGACACTCAAACATTCAGATATTCATTGGTGTTCTCGATCCAAAGAGAATGTTATCATTGTTGACCGTTGTGGGGAATTCCCTAATGTCCCTCTACTTGGCATTAGGGGAGGCATCACCTATAACCCATGCTTAGCTCTAAGACAGTTTGGTTATGCCCGAAGGGATGACCCACAAGAGATGCTGATTCAAGGCTTGGTATTCGACTACGACAACAATGATCAAGGTCTTCGCCAGAGATTCATCCGAGCTTGGAGGATGCTAAACAAGGTGGATAGCAAGACTTTGGGACACAAGAATTCCATCCCTCTTGAGCCTTACCTCAAGTGGGTACGAACCCGCGCTCAAAGTCTTATGATACCTTATCCTTCCATTCTCCCGGTGATCATTGAGCCTGTTAAGGAAGGAGAAGTCCCATACACTACCCTACATCCTGACATGCCCACATCTCTTGAAGACCTGCAAAGGGATTGGATACAGCTTAAAGGAGAGCGAGATAGTTTCGAATCCCAATTTTACGCAAGCGAGAAGAAGGTTTTGTAACTCACTAGGCTACTTCATGAGGAGCAAACTCTAAATGCCTACATTGCACCAAAGAGGATGTGCACTACTTTTTTTATCTTAGAGTTTTGTATTATTTAGCCCAAGGGGCATTGATTTACTCAAACTCTATCATATTAATATAACGTGTGTTTCTTTTTGTCTAAAACGAACTTGAATCTTTTAAAATCCTTGAAAACATTACATATGCACATATCATTCATCATGACATAAACAAGTTCTTTGCAACGAGTTTACTCATCTCTCTACTGTTTATTTCAGTAAGATGGATCTTGAACAGACAGTCAAAGATCTTCAAGTTCAAAACACGCAGTTTCAATAGTTGCTCATGACCCTAGCCAAGGGGCAAGAAGAGTTGAAGACTCTATTACTTGAAGAAAGAAATAAGAAAACAAAGAAACCTAGTAGGGTTTTGAACATGGGGAGAAGGTTTCAGGGACAGACTAGAAGAACCTTCAATTTTGCAACCACTTCCAGGGAAGGAGAAGGCAAAGGAAAAGAAACAGCGGTTCTGTCAGAATCTGAAGAGGAGGTAGAAGAGGAAGACTACTCCGAGGAACAGTATCCTCTAGCAGATGATAAGTACAAACATCTTGAAGAGCGTTTGAGCGCTATGGAAATACAAAAGGTGTTAGATCTAGACTTTGAAGAATTGGGACTAGTGTAAGGAATTGTGATCCTACCGAAGTTCAAAGTGTCGTTGTTTGCAAAATATGATGGGGTGTCATGTCCTAAGATGCACCTCCGATCATATGTGAGAAAGATCCAGCCGCACTCCGCCGATAAAGACCCGTGGGTCCATTTTTTCCAAGATAACCTATCCGGAACACAACTCGATTGGTTTTACCAATTGGAAAGGGACAACGTCCACAACTGGGAAGACCTTGCCGCGACATTCTATAAGCAATACCAGTATATGCAGATTTGGAGCCTACCCGTACTCAACTTCAGAGTATGGCTATGGCTTTAAATGAGGGTTTCAAGGATTACACGCAAAAATGGAGAGATCTAGCTGGGAGAGTACAACCCCCTCTGTCCGAAAGGGAGTTGGTGGATATGTTCTTAGGCACTCTTTTGGGCCCTTTCTTCAACCATGTGATTGGAAGCTCATCCGCAGGATTTACTGAGTTAATACTGACCAGAGAAAGCGTGGAAGGTGGCATAAAAGATGGAAAGATTCAGAAGGATTCATCTGCCTCAACAGCTGTGAGAAAGCCTTTCATTAGGAAGAAGGAGGTATCTGTTGTTTATCCATAAAGGAACCAAGGGAGGACTGAACTCCGACCAATGGTAGGAGCTGTTATGATCCCAAAGCCTACATCTGATCAACCAAGAAGTAATCAACCAAGGGTGGAAAGGCCAGTCCGACAATTCACCAGAATTAATATGACTCTAGCCCAGGTTTTACTACATCTTCTGAAATCCAACTTGAAAACTCTGAAGGAAGCTCCAAAGAACCCCAACACATCGTCCCCTTATTATCACCCAAATTCCAGATGCGCATATAATTCTGAAAGTCCGGGTCACGACACTTACAACTGTTGGGCCTTGAAAAACAAAATTCAAGAACTTATAGATACAAAAGAGATTGAGTGTGATGGACCTGAGAAGCCAAACGTCATTTCTACTCCTATGCCTAGGCATGGTCACAACACCAATGCTATCGAAGAAGATTTGTTTGCTACCACAGTTGATGAACTCTTGACTCCACTCTCAATCATTAAGATAAACTTGTTGAAAGCTGGTGTATTCCCGGCTTGTAATAAAGACTGCCATCTTTGCTTATCCTCACCAACTGATTGCCTTTTGTTGAAAACAGGTATTCAACGCTTGATAGACAACCAAGAGATTCTGTTTGAAAGTGCTCCTGCTTCACCTGTTCCTGTTGAATACACTTCAATCATAACCATCTCCGCCAATTCTTCCAGGGTCCCCAAAAGACCCGTTAGGATTACATCGATTCCAAAAACTACTCCTCTTATAATCACAATTCCTGGGCCGGTCCCGTATGAATCAGATAAAATAGTGCCGTGGAATTATGGTGGAGACATCTACTACCATGGTATCAAACAAGATGGGCTGGCCGCCGAAGAGATAAGCTCCGAAGAAGAAGACTCTGATATTAGCAACATCGTCGGAACCAGTAAGATTACCCGTAGCGGTAGAATCTTCTCTCCAGAAATTTCCCCTCCAAAGGCAGTTTTTGGACCCGTGGTTGTTCCAAAGGTTACCTCCGTACCGATAATCATATTTGCAAGTGCTCTTATTGACAAAGACGACACAACCCCTGCTGTTATCCCTACCAACACTTCTACTGCTGAAACTCGAGGAAAAAGTATTCAAGAAGATCCTGTCCGGGCGAAGGCTCAACCATTAACTATTCCCAAAACCTCAAAAAAGGAAATAGAGGAGATCTTGAGAATAATAAAGAAGAGCGACTACGACGTGGTTGAATAGTTGGGGAAAACTCCCTCCAAAATCTCCATGCTAGAATTGTTGTTGTGTTTCGAAACACATGCGAAAGCCCTGGTGAAGTTCCTCAAGACAGCCCATGTGCCTCAAGAGACGTCTGCTGACCAATTTCAAGATTGTGTGGCCAGTTTGACAGCGGACAACGGCCTAGGCTTCTTGAATGCTGATTGTGATGTGGTGGGAGAGTATTGCTGACTTGCTGGGGATACTGTGCGGGGAGTGAAGGTATCTTGGTCATATTCTTCAGCTGAACTTACCTTGGTACCTCGGTGGACAGAGCAACTAGATCGCTTAGACAATTCTTATTGCCCCTACTTTCGATGTCACCCGTAATTAGTCCTTTGTTTCGCATGCAAATATTTGTGATCAGCAATTAATGTCAAATGCATATATCAAAAATGAACATTGGACGTTCTTTGCAAAACAAAACAGATAAAGGAAAAACAATTGGCAATTTGTCTGAAAAATGAACTTGTATTGATTTTGAAGTTTGCCTGTAAATAGGCGTTTTTGTACAAGAGGCTGACGTCCTAGTAAGAGGACGCCGCCGAGCAAATAGAGTTTATACAATTTGTGAAAAGAAAACAAAACAGCTATGTGAAAAATCCCACTGGGTTCCAACTCTGCTATCGCCTTTATGTCTTCAAGCGTCTCATCACTTTGCTACTTAGTTGAAGAGGAATCTGATTGATTGGTGCCGTCTGAGTCTGATGGTCGATACCAAAGTCTGGATGCAGGGTGATCCAATGAGACATAGTATTACGCTTATATCCCTAACTTTTTCCTGGACCGCCCTTTCGGGTTTTCAGTCCACCGGGATACCCATTTTTGCCCAAGCCGCCTTTTCAGGTTTTCGACTTGCCGGGTGTACAGATTTTTTTATTTTCATCCCTTATTTTTTCCCGAACCCTTTTGGTTCACCGGGAAGCCCTTATTTTTGCCTAGGCCAGTCGACCTAGCGGGTCTTTAATCATGCGTAGTATCTTTTTACTATGTCTGCATTGACGGGGTGAGGAAGGTCGTGACCATCCATGGTGGTTAGAATCATCGCTCCTCATGAGAAGATGTTCTTAACCATAAATGGCCCTTCGTACGTAGGGGTCCATTTTCCCCTGGGATCACCTTGAGGTAGAATGATGCGCTTGATTACCAGGTCCCCGACTTGATACTCTTGTCGTCTGACTTTCTTGTTAAATTCCTTGATCATCCGTTTTTGGTATGTCTGACCATGACAAATAGCGGTGAGTCTCTTTTCATCGATTAGGTTTAGTTGATCAAGCCGAGTCTGGATCCAGTCGTCTTCGCTCAAACCTGCATCCTTCATGATCCGGAGAGAGGGTATCTGAACTTCAATGGGCAGGACTGCCTCCATGCCGTATACCAAGGAATAGGGTGTTGCCCCTGTTGACGTCCGTGCTAAGGTACGGTACCCATGAAGAGCAAACGGTAACATCTCGTGCCAATCTTTGTAGGTCACTGTCATCTTCTGCACAATCTTCTTGTTGTTCTTATTAGCTGCTTCTACAGCCCCATTCATCTTCAGCCTGTAAGGAGAAGAGTTGTGGTGTTGTATCTTGAATTGCTCGCAGAGCTCAGTGATCATCTTGTTGTTAAGATTGGTATCATTATCCGTAATGATCCTTTCCGGTACACCGTATCGACAGATCAGGTTGTGCCGAATGAACCGTGGCACGACGTTCTTGGTTACGGTGGAAAGGAAGCTGCTTCAACCCACTTCATAAAGTAATCAATTGCTACCAGGATGAAGCGATGCCCGATGGATGCCGTAGGTCTGATCTCGCCGATCATATCAATGCCCCATATTGCAAAAGGCCAAGGTGCTGTCAAGACGTTCAAAGGAACTGGAGGAATGTGCACCTTATCAGCATAAATCTGGCATTTGTGACATGTCCGAGAATGCTGATAACAATCGGCTTCCATTGTGGACCAGTAATATCCTGCCCGTAGGATTTTCTTTGCCATGGTATGTCCACTGGAATGCGTTCCGAAGGCACCTTCATGCAGTTCTGCCATGATCCTTTCTGCTTCAGTCTTATCCACACAACGCAGTAAGGTTGAATCATGGTTACGCTTGTAAAGGATGTCATTGCTGAGGAAGAACTTTGCCGCGAACCTCCTCAGAAACTTCTTGTCATTAACGGATGCACCCTCGGGGTATTCTTGAGCTTCAAAGTACCTCTTTACTTCATGATACCAAGGTGTTTTTGTTACCTCTTCGGTCTCAAGATCACAGCAATGTGCAGGTTCATCCAATTTCCAAATAATGATCCGGGTAGCCTCGTTGTCCCATTTGACTTTGAACATAGAAGACATCGTAGCCAGCGCGTCCGCCAACTGATTCTCCTCTCTTGGGAAGTGTTCAAAGTTTATCTCCTCGAAATGGGGAATCAACGTCAACACATACTCCTTGTAAGGAATAAGATTTGGGTGTTTCGTATCCCACTCTCCTTTGATCTGACTGATCACGAGAGCGGAATCTCCGAAGACACTCAGAAACTTGATCCTTAGGTCAATTGCAGCTCGAAGACCCATGATGCATGCTTCATACTCCGCCATGTTGTTGGTGCAGTTGAAACATAGTCGGGCGGTAAGTGGAGTATGAGAGCCCTTAGGAGATATGATCACAGCGCCAATACCGTTACCCAAAGCGTTTGAGGCTCCATCAAAGTGAATAGACCATCGGGATCCTTCCTCATGTCCTTCATCCGGTCCAGGTACTTCACAATCAGTCACTACCATGATATTCTCGTCTGGAAATTCAAAGTTCATAGACTGGTAATCATCCACTGCCTGATGTGCCAAATGGTCTGCCAATACACTTCCCTTGATTGCTTTTTGAGTCGTGTACTGGATGTCGTACTCATTCAAGATCATCTGCCATCTTGCTATTCTTCCGGACAAGGCAGGCTTTTCGAAGATGTACTTGATTGGATCCATTTTTGAAATTAACAGAGTAGTGTGAGTCAACATATACTGTCTCAGCCGGCGATCAGCCCATACCAAAGCGCAACAAGTTTTCTCGAACAGTGAGTATCGGGTCTCACAGTCGGTAAACTTTTTGCTAAGGTAATAAATAGCATGCTCTTTTCGGCCAGACTCGTCATGCTGACCTAGCACACACCCAATTGAGTTGTCGAGTACTGTCAAGTATAAGATTAGAGGTCTCCCTTCAACCGGTGGCATAAGAATGGGTGGATCTTGGAGATACTCTTTGATTCTTTCGAAAGCGGTCTGACATTCATCGTTCCAACGTACTACTTGATCTTTCTTCAGTAGCTTGAAGATTGGTTCACAGGTAGCAGTTAGATGTGAGATGAATCGGGCAATGTAGTTCAACCGTCCTAGAAAGCCTCTGACTTCTTTCTCTGTCTTGGGAACTGGCATCTCTTGTATGGCTTTCACTTTGGTAGGGTCCACTTGAATACCTTTGTTTCTCACAACGAAGCCTAGTAATTTTCCAGATCTCACCCCGAAGGTGCACTTGTTCGGGTTTAGCCTCAACTTGTACAACTTCACCCGGTCAAACAACTTCTGTAGATGGTCAAGGTGTTCCTCCTCAGTTTGGGACCTTGCAATCATATCGTCGACGTATACTTCAATCTCATGATGGATCATGTCATGAAACAAAGCAACCATGGCACGTTGGTATGTTGCCCCAGCATTTTTCAACCCAAAAGGCATGACCTTGTAGCAAAAGGTGCCCCACTGAGTAACAAAAGTGGTCTTCTCCATGTCTTTAGGAGCCATCTTGATCTGATTATAACCGGAGAACCCGTCCATGAAGGAGAATACCTTATGTTGAGCAGTGTTGTCAACCAGAACGTCGATGTGAGGTAGAGGGAAGTCATCCTTAGGGCTCGCCCTATTCAAATCCTTGTAGTCAACACACATTCTGACCTTACCATCTTTCTTCGGCACTGGAACCACATTGGCGACCCACTGAGGGTAAGAAGTCACTGCTAGAAAACCGGCATCAAATTATTTCATAACCTCAGCCTTGATTTTCTCGGACATCTCTGGACGCATACGACGAACCTTCTGTTTTACCGGAGGGCATTCTTCCTTGGTAGGCAGGTGATGAACCACAATGTCGGTATCCAACCCAGGCATATCTTCGTAAGACCAGGCAAAGATTTCCACGTAGTCATGCAGCATCTGAATCAACCGTTGTTTCACACTAGACTCCAGATTGGCACCAATCTTGACTTCCTTTTTGTCCGTCTCAGTACCCAGATTTACCGTTTCAACTAGCTCTTCATGTGGCTGAATGGCCCTCTCTTCCTGGAGTATCAGTATTGCAAGCTCACCAGGCACTTCGCAATCATCTTCACCTTCGTCTTCGGCTAAGTTGATCGGATTTTTGAAGTCATAACTGGCAGTAGCAGAGTCGTTACCAGTGAAATCCAGAGTGGATTGAGACCTGTATATGTGAGTGTGTGTAAATAGCTGTTTTGCAATATATAATAAGAAAGACAAGGAGCGCAAGATTTGAAATGCAAAAAACGTCCAATGCTTTTATTAATGATATATGAAAATGACACACAAAAGCCCTCACAAATGAAGCCACGGTGCCCCGGGTATGACACAGGGCCATAAAGTTTCACAATATTGTCTGTTACAAATTCAAAACAAAGGAGTTCATTACGGAGTCACAAAAGTAATAGGTATGAAGTCTTTTTTCGTCCAATTGCTTGGTCCACCGTCAGTCGTAGGGTAGATCCAGCTGTCGAATTCAGATTCCTCCATGTCATCTTCAATGGAATTTATTCCCGAGTTGCTGATGAACACAGGAGGTCTTCCAATCCTTGCCTTACGAACAACCCTCTGAGCTTCTACAGTGAAACCCAAACCAAACTTGTCAGTCTTCTGAGTGAAATCAGGAAGTCGGCCCCAGTTTACGCATTCACCCTTCTCAATAACAGCCCGGACATCCTTTAAGAAAGCCATCTTCAAAGGAGAATCTTCAATCACAGTTTCAGCTGATGCCAGTGTCTAAGGAACCTCTTCAAAGTGTTGAAATGGGGTCTCAATGAACTCCCCATCCATTTCTATGTACCGGAACGAGTTGAGATGGCTGACCATATACTCTTCCTCCCCCTGAACTGTCACAATCTTCCCTTTGATCGGGTATTTCAGTTTTTGATGTAGTGTGGAGGTCACAACTCCAGCCTTATGGATCTATGGACGACCCAGCAAACAAGAATAGGACGGTCGAATATCCATCACGTAGAATGTAGAATCAAATACCTGAGAACCAACTCTGATTGGAATATCAACCTCACCATGCACCA
This sequence comes from Vicia faba, assembly GCA_948472305.1. Taxonomy (NCBI): domain Eukaryota; kingdom Viridiplantae; phylum Streptophyta; class Magnoliopsida; order Fabales; family Fabaceae; genus Vicia; species Vicia faba. The sequence goes on along the minus strand of OX451736.1, from coordinate 72,245,743 downwards.
TCCTTTTAGACCCATCAAAGGCCCGGACGACAATGTTACTTGGCTTTAGTTCCAACCCCTTGCAATCCAACCTGTCTAGAGCTTTCTTGGGCAAGACGTTCAGTGAGGAACCAGTGTCAACCAACACATGTGCAAGAGTAGTGCCCATGCATTCAATGGAGACATGCAGGGCATCGTTATGGTTCTTCCCTTTTGCAGTTAGATCAGCGTCGGAGAAACCCTAACCATTATCAGTTGTTAAGTTGGCCACACAATCGGTAAACTGATCAGCTGATGTCTCTTGTGGCACGTGTGCCGTCTTCAGGAAGGTAATCAAAGCCTTGGCATGGGCCTCTGAACACAACAACAGTGATAGCATAGAAAATTTAGATGGGGTGTGCCCCAGTTGCTCAACTACGTTAAAATCACTCTTCTTGATAATCTTAAGAATCTCTTCCATTTCCTGTTTGGAAGCTTCAACGTTGATGGTCTTTGGTGCCTCCGTCCGGGCAGGCATATCTGTGGCGATCCCTTTGCCCCGAGCGTCAGATGACTCGGCAGCAGGGGTAGAAATAGGAACTTGGTCAGGAGGGGAAATAGGTGCACTTGCAGGTGTGATGACAATAGGTCTCTGGATTGTTGGTGGCGCAATATCAGGTGAGAAAAGCCTACCGCTGCGGGTGACTTTGGCAGGCCCGGTGATGTTGCTGATGCCGGTACTAGTATCAAACTCTTGCCAAACTCCAAGCACATAAACATCTGCCTCATAGTGCCAAGGGACAGCTTTGTCGGATGTATAGGGGATGGGCCCCGGAACAGTGATGATTATGGGTGCAATCTTCTAAACAGGCATAATTTTGACAGGCTTCCTCGAGGGAGCCTTGGGAGAATTGTTGAAAATAGTAACAATGGACACTTCTTCAGTAGGGGTAGCAGGAACAACAATCTTCTCGAACAAAATCTCTTTATTATCCATCAGGTTTTGGATGCCTGACTTCAAAAAAGGACAACCAGTAGGTGAAACGGAACACAAATGGAAACCTTTACTATATCCCGGAAATAAACCGGCTAGCAACAGGTTCCTCTTGATAGTCATCAGCGGGGTGACAATATCATCCACAGAGGCTACAAACAGGTCTTCCTCTACAGCATTCACTCCATGCTTGGGCATGGGAGCAGTCACAACATTGGGCCTTTCGGGCGCCTCAAACTCTATCTCTTTACCATCAATTAGGTCATGAACCTTATTCTTCAAAGCCCAACAATCATCCGTAGTATGCCCCGGGCTGTCAGAGTGATAAGCGCAGCAGGCGTTAGGATTGTACTTTGGAGATGTTGTGTTTACAACCTTCGGAGCTTCTTTTATAGTCACCAGATTGGTTGTCAGTAACTGCGGCAATATCTGGGACAAGGCCATGCTGAGTCGAGTGAACTGCATTCTAGGTCTCTCACCCCTTTGTTGGTTATGATTCTGAGGAGCAGCAGCAGGTTTTGAAATAACCACTGCGTTGACAACTTGGCGGCGTTCCGGTCTATTCTGTCTCCTTGAACGGTAGACAGCACTAGATTCCTTCTTGAACGACTTCTTTTCAGTACTCGAGGAGGCACCTTTCTGTATCTTCCCAGACTTGATACCACCTTCTATTCTCTCACCAGTCAAGATCAGGTCTGTGAACCCGGCTGAAGAATTTCCAATCAAATGGTTGAAGAATGGACCAGACAGGGTCCCCAAGAACATATCCACCAGCTCACGATCAGTTAAAGGTGGCTGCACCCTTCCAGCCAGGTCTCTCCACTTTTGAGCATACTCCTTAAATCCTTCACCCGTCCCTAGTGACATACCCTGGAGTTGGGTACGCGTAGGAGCGAGATCAGAATTATACTGATACTGCTTATAGAACGCAGTATCCAAATCCTCCCAGTTACGAATACTGGCTCCATCCAGCTGATAAAACCATTCGAGTTGAGTCCCTGAAAGTCTATCCTGGAAGAAATGGATCCACAAATTCTTGTCAGCAGTGTAAGGTTGGATTTTCCTTACATACGACCGGAGGTGCAGCTTTGGGCAGGAAGCTCCGTCATATTTGGCAAAAGCAGGTGCCTTGAACTTGTGGGGAATCACCACCCCAGAGGATAAGCCTAGGTCTCCAAAGTCCAACCCTGGCACATTCTGTATCTCCATAGCACTTAAACGGTCCTCCAGTTGTTTGTACTTATCCTCGGCAGGAGGGTATTTCTCTTCATCATAATCCGTCTCGTTGTCGGAGACCACAGAACTAGGAACCCTTCTCTCTTGTGGACTGTCTTTGCCTACAGATGAGGTAGTCATCTCAATCTCATTCTATAATCCATTCCCAAATCTGCGTCCAGTGTTGAACAAGACGGTCCTCTTCTTCTTCTTCTTCTTCTTCAGAATCAGGGTCTTCAACTCCTGTTGACCCTTGGCGAGGCTCATAACCAACTCTTGGAACTGGGCATTCTGGGCCTGCAGGGCCTTGATATCTTGTTCAGTGGAAGGTTCGGCAGACATGATGATTGCTGAAATAAACAGCGAAGAAGATAAGTGACCTGTAAAAAGGGTACCTGTGATGCATATGATGAAATGAAATGCGTATGATTTATGTTTTCAAAGACAATCGGGATTCAACTTTGTAGACAAAAAGGAAACGCACTTTATTAGATTCAACTTTAGAATTTAAATTGTTCAACAAATTGCCCTTAGGTGTTACAAGAATGAAAACTGAAAAGTAAATAAAAGCTGTAAAAGAACATCCAATGTCCATCAATGCTCCCATGGCCTCTTCTTCTCAGTACGGATATAGTCATTCAGGATCCGCTCGTTCTCCAATTGCTTATACAACTTCTGGATCTTCTGTTCCTGTTCATTGAACCTTTCCCGATAAGAATCTCGTTCTTCCTGCAGTTGCGCCCAAGACCTCTTCAGCGTGTCAACATCAGTGGGCATATGAGGACGGAGAACAGTTGGAGGAACCCCGTCTTTATCAGCAATTTCAAGAGTAATAGGCCTGACAACTTCGTATGGCATACCTAACTTCTGAGCACGGATGCGGACCCATCTAAAGTAGGATTCCATTGGTAGAGAAGTCTTTGGTCCCAACTCATATGGGTCAGCTTTGTGAACTCTATCCCAAGCCCGGATGAATCTACGACACAGCTCGTCACTATCTACCTGAAACTCAAAATTGATGTGAGGTATCAACATCTCATGAGGCCCCTCTCTTCTGGCTCTTCCAAACTGACAGAGAGCTAAACATGGGTTATAAGAGATTCCTCCCTGGGTACCGATCAATGGAACATTAGGGTACTCTCCGCAACGATCAATAACGGCCACCTCATCTAAACCTCTGAGAGTCCAAATGATGTCATTATCAGTGAGAGACATTATCCTATGAGCCCAGCCCCTTCCTTCTTTGTTCTTTAGTACGAACTTAGGGAGGTGCGAAATAAACCACCTCACCAATAAAGGAGCACAACACCACAAAGTTCCCCGTCTTCAGGCAGTACGAGCATAGAGTTGTTGCAGGATATCGCCCAAGAGAATGGGTACAGGGTTCCGAGAGATGAAGATCCTTATGGCGTTGACATTAACAAAGGTATCAGGATTTGGAAACAAAACTAGACCATAGATTAAGAGAGACAGAATGTCTTCGTACGCCCTGAAGTCTAAGTCATTCCAGAAACTATTAGCTTTGCCAATCAGAAACTTAGCCAAAAAGCCCTTAACTCCACTTCTTGTCTCCCAGTTAGCCATTACCTCTTCTTTGGTCAAGGGAAGGGCTGCAGCAATCTCTTCAGGCCTAAGAGTCTTTTCCCAACCAGTGAATGGAGTCTGTTCCAAAACAGGGATACGAAGAAAATCAGAGAATTCTTCCAGGGTAGGGACCAGCTGGAAGTCTTGAAAGGTGAAGCAATGGTATAGCGGATCATAAAACTGGGCCAGGACGCTCATCAATTGTTGGTCCCACTTTGAAGTGACTAAACCGAGAAGAGAACCATGCCTCTTGATGAAGGAAGTAGTGTTTGGAATCCTGTCAACCAATTCTGTAAGCAAAGCAGGTGGTTGAACAAAGTTGATCCGGATAGTATTCCTTCGCATGGGCATCATGATGTCCTACAAAACAGAGCAAAGATGAAACCCTCTTGTCTTTGGAATGGGTTAGTCCTTATGCAGGATGCATGCAATGGTATGATGTTATGATGTCATGATAAAGGCACACCACAAGTATTCACAAAAGGCAAACATGGTAAGGCACACAAGTCACACAAGAGCCCTTAGATTTCAGGCCAGCATGAAGTTTAGGTACTACCCTCTTTCAGTTTCAGTTGGTTAAGACCTGTCCTAAAAATAGTAACCGGGTTCTAGAGGATCTCAATATCACTGACTACCCTCATTCGGTCATAACTCCAGCTTAGCAACCTTTTCTTGCGGCCGGAACCATCGCGAGAGTTTAGCCTCAATGAGTGTAGCATACTGCTACTGTTCTATGGCCAAGTTGGTCAATTTAAGGTTCTAAGGTCATTTGGTGCTTAATGACTCCTCAGAAGACCCATATTCTCCTCGTTCAAACACAAGGGATATCGGTACAGACCAAGGTGTCACACCAACGTAGCTACTGCTTCACCCGTGTCAGTCTACGCCGGACAGGTCCCTCACAGTTTATTGCTACTTAACTAAAGGGTATTCCCCAGATCTGGGTTAGGATCTATAAAACTCCAATACAATCCCACAACATTAAAGCATACAAGGCATACAATTGAAAACATAGTATGATCTAATCCTAAGGTACACCTCACTTATAATATTTCCCCAGCAGAGTCGCCAGTTCTGTGATCGGTGGAAATAGAACTGATTGTTTTGAAATGCTGGTTCGCGTTTGCGTTTAGCAAAATATCGCGGTAAGCAAGAGTCGCCACCATCTTTTATGTTCTCCAACAAGGAAAGGACAAAAGCACAGCAAAATTCCTTTTCGAGATGTTTCTCGGTTAGAGAGGTAGATTATAGAAAGGGAAGGTGTTAGCACCCTTTCTATCCGTGGTTATCCACGGGCTCTTAGGTACTTGCTCACTATGTTTTCAAAAATGTTTTGCTTTGCTTGTGTTTGTGGGTTTTGAAAAAGTTTTGTTTGAAAACTTCGATTTAACTCCTGTATCAGTCCTCAAGAGTGTATGAAGTGTTGTTTGAAAACTTTTGTCAGAAAAGTGCAGGTGCGAAAAGTATTTTTGCTTTGAAAGAGAAAGTATCTAAGAACCTCTACCTACTCAAAAGAAATTAAGCTGTCTAAATGTCCTTTAGACAGCACTATCCCACTATTGAGAAGTAGGTAGCACCATCGTTGGAGTTTTTCGAGTCAATTCGATTATAGGAACATGTGGTCACCAAAGCAATAGTAGGACGCCTTAGCGGTAACCCTAATGTCTTAGATCGTTTTATCCGAGGCAACCGTTCCGAGGCAACTTTTGATCTTTAGACAGGAGGGCGACCTCTAAAACACCCTATACTCAATGACCACGTCGAGGCAACCAAGTGAGGCGTACCCTAGGAGTGGCATGTGCGAGTGTGTCAGGATTCAGTTAAGTTATCTTTGTACATGTTATGGTGAGCTACGGGTTGATTTTAATTTCAGAGATAAATCTTGTCATGCATAGCCTAATAACATACATCTAGCATTTAATAGTTGCGGAAAATAAATCTACGCTATTACAAGGCGTCAGGTATTTACATCGCCAAAAACAAACCCTTGAAAAGTAAATTGCGGGAAATTAAATAAAAGCGATAAAAAGTCCTAATTAACGCTATTACATCCTCGGAGCAAATACATAAATATGGATTAAAAATTAATAAAACAAACATACGCGCAAGAGAAAATTGAATCAGAGAAGTCCTTAGGGTTTTGACCCTGTTTGAGAAAAGAAAGAAGTTTTTATCTTTTATAAATTAAATTAAACCTAAACTAATTAATTAATTAAAAGAAATATTTTTGGTTGTTTAATGTTTTAAGGAAATAAAAATAAAAGGATTAAAATTGTCAAAAGAAACCCTAATTCTATGTTGATTTTAAATTATTGAGAAAAAGTTAAAAATAAATTCTAATTAAACTAAATTAATGATGTTAGTATTTATTTACAAAAATAATAAAGGGGGAAATTAATAAATAATAATAATAAAAATATTATATTTTAGTTTTCTGAATTTATTATGAAAAAATTAATTTGGTTAATTAAATAATAATAATAATAATAATTAATAGTAAAATAATTAAATGAAAAAAATATAAAATATAAAAGAAAAGAAAGAATGAACCCAGGGGGGTGTTGGCCCAAAGAGGAGGTTGATTTGGAAATCTGAGAGTATGATTCTCCATGGCGCGTGTTGACTGAGAGTATGATGGTCTTCCACTCAGGACCATTAGATTTGAATTTGAAGCCATCTGGCGCGCTGGGATGTGAAGCACATGGGGGACATCACTTTGGAATCTGCATGTAAATATGTTAGGAAAAATGAAATAAGAGTTTTGGGGGGACCTAGGATTCAAACCCAGGTCGCAAGGGATAATCTTTCAATGCTTTGGCCAACTGAGTTGTACTGCGCGTTTGTAAATAGGATGAAGAGAGAATATTATATATGAAAAATAAACCATATGCTGAAAACAAAACAAAACGCGCGTGTTTTCAAATTAACCAATGGTGTATCAACACATCATCATCTTCCTCATTGTACCTGCATATTCAGAATTAGATAGCGGGGGTTTTTAACCCCACTAAACATTGTGGCGAAAAATAGCGAATAGAAGCTCAGTATATATAAATATTTCGCGATGGCTTCGTTTTGTTCGTCTTGTTCTAACGATTCCAACCATGGGTCTCACAAGTCTTAATATTTCCTGGATTGCAAAGCCCCAATTCAAAGCTCACGAACCCTAAAAATTCAACTATGGCATCTTTTGATTCAGGACATTATAATAGAATTCAATGATACCATTAGCTTCGTAGGCAATACGATTTTGAATAAGAAAAGCAAACCGTGGTTCTGTGTGTGATGATTCTGTGAGCTTTAGTGCGTGAATTCAATGGCAAAATGTTCCTGACACTTCCTACAATGTATTTGAATCAACAAATTGCCTTGAATTGGTCTGGAATACAAGAATCAGTTTTCAACTTTCTTGGAATTTTTTCAATATGCTATGGCTTTTTTCTGCAGCTTTTTCACGTCCTCCCCATCAGGGTTTGCTTTCTTAGTTATAAGAGAATGGAATTAGGTCAAAAACATGGGCCAATATCCATTGCAATGATGATTGAATCCTTGATTGGAAATCAAATCTTTTTTATTTTTCATGATTGGAAAGTGTTGCCAAATTTGGAGATTTTGTATCTTTGACTTGGTGCACGAAATTGCCAGCCTTTTTAGGTCATATTTGCTTCACAAAAAGATTTAAAAACCAAATCTTGTATTTTCCTACAATTTAAATTAATTAAATGAATTAATATTATTTAAAAATCCAATTAATCAATAAAAAATAAGAAAATAAATTCAATTAAGCTTGATGGGTCGTGCATAGGCCATGTATGAAGTTTCAAGAAGAGATTTGAGGCCCATTAGCAAAAATAAGGTGTTTTGAGCAAAGTTGACTTTTGCAAATTCCTAAAAATTTCCTAACTTCTCCAATGCACATCTTGCTCAATTTTGATCATATGACCATGTTCTTGGACATTTTGGAAAGCTCTTGAAGTCCTCTAACCAATGCCTTTGATCCCATGTCATTTGGATTTACCAATCTCAAGTTATGCCCTTTGACTTAAAGTGCACTTTTGTTGACTTTTGAAATTGACCTATAATGTAAAATTGGTAACTTCTTGTGAGAGCATTTCTTGAACTTGGAGTGTGAAGATGGTTTGTAGGAAATTGCATCCCCTTCAAAATGAGCATTGGATGGTATTTTTCTGACAAACCATGAAAAGGTTATGCCCTGGTCAAGGTACAGTTGACTTTTCTGCTGTCCAAAAATAGTAACTTTTTGCATCTTGATGATTTTTGAGCTATTCTTGTGGAATCATGATCAAGACATGATCAAATGATGATTGTGAACTCAAAATAAGATGTTGACCAAAAATTCTGACTTTTGACTGCAAAATGACCATTTTGCCCCTGTAGTGAACTGTGGATCAAATGGAGCTTTTGACTGTGCAAATTGGCACTGTGAGTCTTGAAACTTGGCATGTAGGTGCTTGAAGATGTATATGGGTCTATGGGACTTGATTGAACCATTTAAAACCTCAAATTATTTGAAAGAACCAAAACCCTAATTTCAGCTGGCTTAGGAGGTGGTTTGAACTGTACAACTCTTGAGCAATCTTGAACCATTTGAAGATGATTCTTGACAAATCTTGAGGAATATGGGAGGGAAAATTTTGGGGTACAACACTGATCTTACACCAAGGGAAGAAAGCACAATGAGGCATTGCATGTCTCTATGGAATGTAAAGGAACAACTCTGGCCCATGTCTTGGTGGACACTGGTTCATCTCTGAATGTTTTACCGAAGAAGGCTCTCGACAGACTAGACTGCGAAGGATTAACGTTGAAACCTAGTAACATAATCGTAAGAGCATTTATGGCTCAAAGAGGATGGTTCACGGAGAGGTGTATATCCCCATAAAGTTTGGGACTCAAACTTTCAACTCAACCTTCTATGTAATGGACATCCACCCCTCTTACTCCTGTTTGCTAGGACGACCATGGATCCATAATGTCGGTGTTGTCACCTCTACACTGCACCAGATGCTGAAATATCCGGTCCATGGAAAGATTATCACTGTCCATAGAGAGGAGGAGTATATGATTAGCCACATCAATTCTTTCCGGTATGTGGAATTGGACGGCGATGTTATTGAAACCCCTTTTCAACATTTCAAAGAAGTCTCTCAAGAGGTAGCAGTAACCAAGACGGTATCCCAGATCCCCAAGATCACAAGACCTATGCTCTGGATGTCATCTCTGAAGGATGCCAAGGCAGTGGTAGAGGAGGGTGGATGCACCATCTGGGGAACACTTCCGAATATTCCGTATAAATCTGACAAGTTTGGCTTAGGGTTTACTTCAAGTGCTCAGAAGGCTGTGCGCTGTGCCCGTTCTAGAGGGCCACCTTTGTAGATTAGAAACCGAGAGGTCAATGTAGTGGAAGATGGTGAAGAGGATTACATTTTGGAGGATTGGATATTTGCTACTGTCAACGGAGGACTTCGCAATTGGGAAGCCAGAGACTTTGTCCCAATAACTTTCATCCCTCAGTAATTTATCTTTTACATTTATGGTTGACTTGTAATATTCACAAACAATTCACACATTTAAAACCTTGTGTCTTGCCCGAGGCACAATGGTCCATTTGTAAGGGTTTTTATTTCATCTTCATATGGAATTCAATGAATCATGGAAGTTTTTCACATACAAACTTTTTGTGCTCATTGTTTTTCTTTTACATTTTATTTTTAAAAAGATGGTTATACCCTTACACACGCCCACACTCACAAATGCAGGTACCCCTCCATTCTGGATCCCATGGGTAACGATACTGCTATGGCCTTTTATGACACTGAGGATCTAATCTACCAAGCCGAAGACGAAGGTGAGGAAGATTGTGAAGTACCAGGGGAATTGGCCAGACTACTACAACAAGAAGAAAGAGCTATTCAGCCTCATGAGGAACCGGTGGATACAATCCACTTGGGTACCAAGGAGGATAAGAAAGAAATCAAGGTGGGTGCCAATCTAGAGCCGAGTGTCAAGGAGCGTCTAATTCAGCTGTTGCAAGATTATGTTGAGATCTTTGCCTGGTCATATGAAGACATGCCAGGACTTAATGCAGACATCGTGGTACATCATCTGCCAACAAGAGAAGACTTTCCACCAGTAAAACAAAGAGTCCGCCGCATGAGACCTGATATGTCAGAGAAGATCAAAGCGGAAGTCATGAAACAATTCAATGTCGGATTCTTGGCTGTCACTTCCTATCCCCAATGGGTTACCAACATTGTTCCCATGCCTAAAAAGGACGGCAAAGTACGAATGTTCGTGGACTATAGAGATTTGAATAGGGCTAGCCCTAAAGATGATTTTCCACTTCCCCACATCAATGTCCTGGTTGACAATACGGCCCAGCACAAAGTGTCTTCCTTCATGGATAGATTCTCAGGTTACAACCAAATCAAAATGGCACCTGAGGTGATGGAGAAAACAACATTTGTCACACAGTGGGGCATATTATGCTACAAAACTATGTCATTCGGACTGAAGAATGATGGGGCCACCTATCAGCGCGCCATGGTAGCTTTGTTTCATGACATGATACATCATGAAATAGAGGTCTACATAGACGATATGATAGCCCGATCACAAACAGAAGAAGAGCACCTTGATCACTTGCAAAAGTTGTTTGAGAGGTTGAAGAAGTATAAACTAAGGTTGAACCCAAACAAGTGCACATTCGGAGTATGATCCGGTAAACTTTTAGGTTTTGTCGTCAGTAACAAAGGCATTGAGGTCGATCCTGCCAAGGTTAAAGCAATACATGAAATGCCTACTCCTCGTACTGAGAAGGAATTCAGAGGATTCTTGGGACGCCTGAACTATATTTCCAGATTCATTTCTCACCTAATAGTTACTTGTGAGCCAATCTTCAAACTATTTAAGAAAGATCAAGTAGTCAGATAGAATGATGAGTGCCAGATTTATTTTGACAAGATCAAAGAGTATTTACAAGAGCCTCCTGTTTTGATGCCACCAGTCGAGGGAAGACCACTGGTCATGTATCTGACCGTTTTAGAGAACTTAATGGGGTGTGTATTGGGGCAGCATGACGAGTCTGGCCGAAAAGAGCACGCTATTTACTACCTGAGCAAAAAGTTTACCGACTGTGAAACCAGATATTCAATGCTCGAGAAAACTTGTTGCGCTATGGCATGGGTTGCTCGTCGGCTAAGACAGTATATGTTGACTCATACTACTTTGTTGATATCTAAGATGGATCTGATAAAGTACATCTTCGAAAAGTCTGCTCTGTCTGGAAGGATAGCTAGATGGTAGATGATCCTAACAGAATATGACATACAGTATACTACCCAAAAAGATATAAAGGGCAGTTTCTTGGATGATCACCTTGCTCATCAAGCTGTAGAAGACTATCAGTCCATGAAGTTTGAATTCCCGGATGAAGACATCATGACATTAGACAACTGTGAAGAAATCAGACCATATGACGGACCTGGACAAGGATCTCGATGGACCCTGTTCTTTGATGGGGCCTCCAATGCACTTGGTAATGGTATCAGCGTTATACTCATATCTCCGGAATGCTGTCATACTCCCTTTACTGCCAGACATTGCTTCAACTTTACGAACAACATGGCGGAATACGAAGCATGCATCTTTGGTCTCAGAGCTACCGTAGACTTGGGAATAAAATCTTTAGATGTATTTGGAGATTCAGCTTTGGTCATCAGTCAGATCAAAGGGGAATGGGACATTAAGCACCCAAATCTTATCCCTTATAAAGAACATGTTTTGACATTGCTACCATATTTTTAGAAGATTACCTTCGAGCATTTCCCGCGAGAAGAAAATTAGCTAGCAGACGCTCTAGCCACAATGTCATCTATGTTTAAACTTAATTGGGATAACGAGGCTCCCCAGATCACCATCGAACGAATGGATAAACCAGCACACAGTCACGAGATTAATACTGAAGAGGTAGTGGACCAGCCTTGGTTTCATGAAGTCAAGAGGTATCTCGAGGCTCACGAATATCCAGAAGGAGCTTCAATCAATGATAAAAAGTTCTTAAGGAGATTCTCTGCTAAGTTCTTCCTTAGTAATGGCATCTTGTAAAAACGTAATCAAGACTCCATTCTGCTTCGGTGTGTGGATAAGATTGAAGCAGAAAAGATCATGTCTGAATTACATGAAGGTACTTTTGGCACTCACTCCAATGGGAATTCTGTGATACGGTTAGAGAACTGACTTGAGGTTTTGCGTTTGTGTTCGCAAATGTTTCGGTTTAGCAAGAGTCGCCACCGACTTTTTATTTTATCCAAAGGAAAGGTCAAAAAGCACAGGAAAGACCTTTGAGATGTTTTCTTGGGTTCGGGGAGTAGATTATGAAAAGGGAAGGTGCAAGCACCCTTTTCATCCATGGTTATCCATGGGCTCTTAGTTACTTGTTTAGATCACTTGCTTTTGCTTTTCAATTGTTTGAAATGGTGCTTTGTGTGGTTTTGAAAATATGTTTTGAAAAGAGGCCATCGTTGTGGCAACCTTTGTAATGATTCTTGTTTGAATGTATACAAAGGTGTTTTTGTCTTTTGAAAAGATTTCAATGTTTTGAAAGTTTGCTTTGGAAAATGTTTTGAAATTGTGTTGTGAAGTGTGTTTTGAAAATATCAAGGATGTTTTGCAAGTTTTTTTGATCAAGTAACTAAAAGTTGTCTACCCTATTTTACTCAAAGATCTTTCCTACATGTTTTTAACCCTTTTGACAGTGTTATTTCACCATTGCATTTGGTGAACAACCTTGTGTTAGGATGTTTAAACGGGACAGGCGCGGGCCATTGTATAGACCATGATAGCAATTGTGTTAAGTGTCTTTGGCAAGTTTTTGAGGGACTTGATCATTTTGTTTAGGCAACCAAGATACCTCATCGAGGGACTATGATCTTTTGTTTTGTTTTGCCAAAGTACCCAACATGCATAACATGGCCCATTTTTAAGGCAACAAGTGGATTGTAACCCTAGGGGTGCAAGTGTGTATTGTGTTTGATTTTCATGCATTTTTTTGTCTTTGATTAGGTCAAGCTACTTGTTGATTTTGATTTTTGCATACAAACCCTAATTCTCTAATCATGGCATAATTGAAAGCGTAAAGTGCGAGAATTTAAAAGTCTAAGCTATTACAACATGATTATGGGGATGGGGGTACAATCTTTGAATGGGGGGTATTTGACAAGCAATATAAACCCTAGTTTACTATTACATCCAAATTGAATTCAAATGCATAAATAATAAATGGACAATATTTAAATAAACAAAATAAAAAAATATATCAAATAATATGAATTATGCAGAAAAAGGTTTTTTTGTTTATCTATGTATGTAAAAATATTCAATGTGGAAAATAAAGAAATAAATAAAATATTAATTTTTATTAGGTTAAGGGTAAAACCCTAATTCATTTCAAGAAAATAAATATGTTAATTATTTTATTTATATACAATAAAAATAAAATAGTATGTGTAAAATAAAATATGTTTTTAAAAAAAGTATTTATTAAGTATTTTTAATAATAAAAATAAAAGTGTAATATTTATGTATTTTTATTCTAAAGTATTTAAATAAAAGTATATATTTATATATATGTATACTAATTAAATATGTATAATAAATAAAATATATATACAAAAATAAAATATATTTAGAGTAATATTTTTAGTATGAATTAAAATAAAGAAATAAAAAATAAAAGTATAATTTATATATTTTTTAAGTTTTGTATAAATAAGATAAAAGTAAATAAAATCCTTTTTATGTTAGAAAAATAAAAATAAAATGCAAAATAAATGTGAAAAAATTATGAAAATATTTTTGAGTGATTTTTATATTTGGGAATAAATAAATAAACTCAAATGAAAACAAAAATGCATAAATATAAAATTACAAGAAAATGGGCCAGGGGGTGCAAAAAGGAAAATAGGAGGTGCCAATAGTGAGCCAGGCCAGGCCCAACCCACCACTTCATCTTCAACCTTCAGCTTTTGAAAAAATGTGCGCGTGCCCTGTACAAACTTGGACATCCTGCATACGAACTCTATTGCAAAAACACATAACACCAAACTTGTAGAGAATTTCAAGACGATTCCATCCATATAAAAAACTAATCCTAACTCTCAAAGACCAGAGAGAATTTCTCTGGCCCTAAAAGCTGATATAGTTTTCTCAGTATGTTCATGGATGAAATTCTCTTAGCATGCTTAATATAAATGAAAACTGAGCATATGTACAGCTTCATGGCAATGAAAACTACATTTTTTATTCACAAACCTAAGGCTAAATGTTCCTAAATAGAGAGATAGGAAGTTGGAAAAAACCTATTTCAGCTGACTTCGTGTAGGGCAATGTAGAGCTTTTCAACAAGGCTTGAGATGTCTGGGAGCTTGCTTGGACTTCATTTGACCTTCTCCAATAGCTAGCTTGCCTTGAATGTCCTTGAATCAGCCTATAGAACTCAACCTGCACAAGCTCAAAATGAAAATGGAAAACTCTGTAAATGGAGTTACAGTTGGTGTTTGAGGTTTGGGATAGCTTGAGTGAGTTGGATGGAAGGTGTTTGAAGCAACTTGGGGCAAAACGCAAGAGCCAAATGAGCTGTAGAACTCAAGTTGCAGACCCTGCCCTGTTTTGCCAAGGGAATGTGATTTCTGGCTATGAGGTGTTTAGAGGCTCAAAAAATCATGTTTCTGGCTCAAAGGGGTGTGAGAAAGATGTTCAAATTGTTTGCATAAGTTTCTCTTGACTGGTTTTCAAGTTCTAAGGTTTTGGACAAGTTTCTTATTTTTGAAGTAAAATGTGCAAGTGATTGGAACAGGCCTATACAGGCTATCAAATACCTTCTAACCTATGATCTTGGCCCCTATAATTTATGGATTTGTTTTTCTGCAAGAGATCTTGGACCAATGCTCAAGGATTGTGGTTTGACATAAAGTATACTTAAGCAAAAATGGAAATTTGCCTTTTTCTACTTAGGGCTTAATTTTATGTACAATGTCCAAATGACCAAAACAAAAGCTTAGACTGATGGATTTGCATTTAATTATTGAGTGTGAAGTGGTTTAGAGGCCTGTAAACTAGTGTAACGCATGCTGATTTGAAATTGCAACTTGTATGAACATGAATATGCCATGGATGAAAAATGAGTTTTTGCCAACTTCAAGCCTTCGATTCTCCCTAACCACAAATGTGTTTGAGGAGTTCTTGGACATTTTGGAAAGCTTGCAACATTCTCTACAATCCATCTTTGAAATGAAACTTGAGATTCCAAGTGCAACCATGTGAAAAATGGCCAAGAAGATAGGTCAAAATCCTGCCTAAACTAGGGCAAAATTTAACTAAGTTAAAAGTTTTAGGGACCCTTCTTCCAAAAATCATAACTTGAGATCCAAGTTTCTTTTGAGAAAACTTTGTGAATAAAAGTTGTAGACTTTGTGGAGGACTACAACTTTCATTTTGGAGGTTTTGTTTGAATCCAAATGCATCATGGTGAAAATATGGGGCAAAGTTAGGAAAAATTAAGAAAATTTCATAACTTAGAAAAATTCTAAGTTATGAAATTTTTTCAACTTTAAACCCTAATTTGCAATTTTGGGTCTCTTGGTGAACAAGTTTCATATTTTTAAACATATTGATGAAAAATGACCCTTGGCACTTGATTTTGACCAAAAAGTCAAAGTTTGACTTTTCAGTGTACAGTCAAATTTTGATCAGTTGACTGAAAAATTCATCTGTCAATCCAATGCAATTGAGGTCTTTTGAACTTGTTGAATAGGTCAAGATGATGCCATTGAGTCCTTGAGTCCATGTTTGAGCCTAATTTTCCATTGGCTAGGTCAAAAAGTCAGAAATTGCCTTTGTACAGTCAAAACCCTAAAAATGACCATTTTGCCCTTTTGGTGATCTGATCAAATTTCTTGTGGTGTTGTGGTCCAAACTTGATAAAATGATTCATATGAGTTCATAATGTTGATGTGGGTCAAAATTCATGAGGTTTGACTGTAAATTGGCCACAATTGACTTTTTCCCCAATACAGCTGATTTTTAGGTCAACTGTCCAATTGACTGGGCAAAAATTTGATTCAAGGTTTGAAACTTGGTATGGAAAAACTTATGAGTCCAACATGAAGTATGAAAGTAATTTTGATCATTGAAGGTCCAAAAATCCCTATGCAAACTCAAACCCTAATTTAGGTCATCTGTGCAAGGAGATGTCTTGAGCAGAGCAAACCCTAGCTTGATCTTGAGTTCAAAGAGCCTTGTGATGAGAAATGTTGATAAAATGAGAGGGGAAATTTTGGGATAGAACACATACAATGGCGAAGAAAAACCTACGGGTAGGCTATTATTGGTCTACCATGGAAGCAGATTGCTATCAGCACTCTCGGACCTGACATAAGTGTCAAATTTATGCTGACAAAGTGCACGTACCTTCGTTTCCTCTGAATGTCTTGATGGCTCCTTGGCCCTTTGCTATTTGGGGAATTGATATGATTGGAGAGATCAAGCCGGAATCCTCTAATGGACACTGTTTCATACTAGTGGCCATTGACTATTTTACCAAATGGGTCGAAGCAACTTCCTTCGCTTTCGTTACTAAGAATGTAGTTGCCTGCTTCATCAAGCAAAATCTCATTTACCGGTACGGTATCCCGGAAAGGATCATTTCTGACAATGGTACAAATCTCAACAACACTATGATCACCGCCTTGTGCGAGCAATTCAAGATTCAACATCATAATTCTTCTCCCTATCGGCCAAAGATGAATGGTGTTGTCGAAGCTGCAAATAAAAACATTCAAAAGATCATTCAAAAGATGACAGTCACGTACAAAGACTGGCATGAGATGCTACCATTCGCTCTCCACGGGTATTGTACCACGACTCGCACGTCAACTGGGGCAACACCCTATTCTTTGGTATATGGCATGGAGGTTGTCTTGCCTATTGAGGTTCAGATCCCCTCCCTAAGGATTATGAAGGACGCAGGTTTGAGTGAAGATGATTGGATCCAGACTCGAATTGATCAACTGAACTTAATTGATGAAAAGAGTCTTACTATTGTTTTCCATGGTCAAATGTATCAAAAACGGATGATTAAGGCCTTCAACAAGAAAGTCAGACGCCAAGTATATCAAGTTGGGGATCTAGTGACCAAACATATCATCTTGCCACAAAGTGTTCCCAGGGGAAAATGGACTCCTACCTATGAAGGACCATTTGTAATCAAGAACATATTCTCCGGTGGGGTAATGATTTTGACCACCATGGACGGCGACAACCTGCCACACCCTGCGAACGCGAATATAGTCAAAAAATACTACGCATAAGAGACCCGCTAGGTTGACACACCTAGGAAAAACAAGGGCATCCCGGCGAACCAAAAAGGTTCAGGCAAAAATTAGGGATAAAACAAAAAAATCTATACACCCGACAAGTTGAAAACCCGAAAGGGCGACTTGGGCAAAAAAGGGTTTCCTGGTGGACTGAAAACCCGAAAGGGCAGTCCAGGAAAAAGTTAGGGAACTAAAGCGTATGCCTATGTCCCGTTTGATCACTTTGTGGAAAAACTTTGGCTACCACTGACAAATTCGGAGTTTCTGATCAATTCAATAATCTTTGGACGAAGGAACAAATAGACAAGATATTCGGAGATATGAAGGCTATAGCAGAATGGGAACCCCATGGGATTATTACACATATCTATCTTTCTTTGTATAAATTTTTCTTGTTTTATGGCGCCATTCTCTTACTAGAATGTTTGTCTCCTCTGTACAAAATACTTATTCAAAGTCAATACAAAGATATCTCTTTGAAAGTGCAAAAACTATTTGTCTTTTATTTTTTGTTTTGTTTGCAAAAACGTCCAATAATTAATTGATAAACATATGCATTTGAACATAATTACTATTTATAAATAAACAAAATGAGAAAGGCAATTACTGATAGGTTGGAAGGACAAACGTCTCTAGGCTATTCCATAGGAAATCCCCACAGTATGTCATTTAAATCCCCAGCAGAACAAATTTCAAATTGTTAATCCCCAGTAGAAATTGTCAAATTTCTCAAGATTCCCCTAAACAGATCTTACAAGCAGTACATGGCATTGCCCTCACAATAGAATTTACTTCTCTCAACAAGAGTTCGTCAGTACTTCAACTTCAAGACACAAAAAGTCAACATATCCTCAGTAGCATTCAAGGATTTATTTTCCTCAATTAAACAGCAATACAATAAATCAGCTTACATATGCATACATTGCATCCATATATTATAAACATTGATAAAGCAAATACATTGCATCATACATTTCATGCAATAACTTTGTTTCAGCTAACATTTTACCCTTTTCAGGATAAGATTAAACAGCTACCATTAACAATATGCAATCAGGATACAATATGGATACGCTCCAGACTCGGATTCCATTCTGTTACCCATTCAGATTTCATGTTCAAATACGCTCCAGACACGGATGCCATCCAGATACTCATTCAGATTTCAAGTTCAGATACAGTTCGGATACGCTCCATACACGTATGCCATTCTGTTACTCACTCAGATTTCAAGTTCAGATATAGTACAGATACGCTCCAGACACGGATGTCATTCTAATGCTCATTCAGATTCAACTTTCAGATATAGTACATATACGTTCCAGAAACGGATGCCATTCTGATACTCATTCAGATTTCAAGTTTAGGTACAGTACAGATACGCTCCAGACACGGATTCCATTCTGATACTCATTCATATTCACCTTTCAGATACAGTTCAGACACGCTGCAAACACAGACGCAATTTTGATACTCATTCTTTCAGCTTACAACTTACAATTCAACAAACATTCTTGGATGGCATCTACAAGCCCATCTCCAAAAATATTCTATCAATTCTCCAAATGGCATCTTTAAGCCCATTCCCTCAACTACACATCGTCGAGTGCAAATTTATGAGCACTTTAGTGTCCAATCATCTTTCACCTTCGAGTCACGAATGGAAAAGCTCGCCAATCTAACTCCTCAGGTTTAAGAAGATTGAACAGGGGCAGCTGTTGTACCCAAAAATTTTCCCTCTCATTTATCAAGATTATTCTCACAAGATCTCTTGGACTCAAGACTAAATTAGGGTTTGACCAGCCCAGGACACCTCCTCATGCAATGATGGCAAAAATTAGGGTTTGAGTTTGCACAAGGATTCTTGGACTATCAATGCTTCATATGACTTCCAAACATCTTTATGAACCCCTAATATTAATCATGACAAGTTTCAAGCCTTGAACCATATTTTTGATCAGTCAATTGGACAGTTGACATAAAAATCAATTGTATTGGGGAAAAAGTCAACCATGGCCAATTTACAGTCAAACTTCATAATTTTTTATCAACATCAACATTTTAGACTCATATGTATAATTTGATCAAGTTTGGATTACAATTCCTCAAGAAATTTGATCAAATCATCAAAAGGGCAAAATGGTCAAAATTAGGGTTTTGCTGAGGAAGGGCAATTTCTGATTTTTGACCTAGAAAATGACCAATTTATTTGAAGCATGATTTAAAGGGTTCATTTGTAACATCTTGACCTAATTATATGGTTCAAAACATTTCAATTTCATTGGATAGACAGATGAAATTTGCAGTCAACTGATCAAAAGTCAACTGTATACTGAAAATTCAAACTTTGTCTTTTTGGTCAAAATCAAGTGCCAAGGATCATAATTCATCAAAACATGTCAAAATTTGAAACTTGTTCATTAATAAATCAAGGATTGAATATTAGGTTTTAAAATTGGAAATTTTATTAACTTAGAAATATTTCTAAGTATAGAAAATTTCTTCTTTTTTTTTCAACTTTAGGCCAATTTTCCACTATGATACAAGATGATTCAAAGAAAGTTCCCAACATTAAAGTTGTAGATCTCCATGAAATCTATAAATTTTCTTCACACACTTTTCCCTAAATATGCTTGTATCTCAAGATATAATTTTATGAATACATGCTCATGAACTAAATAACTTAGTGAAAATTTGCCCTAATTTAGGCAACTTTTGGACCCAACTTCATGGCAATTTTTCACCTTGTTCCAAGAGGAATATTAAAATTCATTTCAAATATGAGTTATAGAGAACATTTCAAGCTTTCCAAAATGTCCAAGAACTCCTTGAGATCATTTTTGAGTAGGGATAATCGAAGAGATGAAGTTGGCAATTTCTCACTTTGAATTCAAGCCATTTCATGAAGAACAAATTTCAAATAAGTACCTATGCTGCCTAATCCATGCTTTACAGCTCCCAAACTAGTTTCTTACTCCATAATTTAATGCTTACTCAGTTGACAAAGCTTTAATTCAAGCTCAAGAGCCTTTGTCCAAGTTGTAATTCCATAAATGGCATAAAGTGGTCATTGCCATTTTGAAAAAGCTCAACTTTTGGAACTTTCCAATTCTTGAGCATTGGACCTGTCCTCTCTGCACACAAATCCTACAGGCCTAAGGAAAATTGTACAAATCTTATAATAACCCCAAGGAAGCCAGTACAAGCATGTGATGACTTGTCCCCTCACTTTGCTTCAAAAGCAAGAAAGTATTCCAAAAGGCTAGAACACACAAATTTGTTGGAGAGCTGACTTTAAACTTATCCAATACTAATACACAAACACATTACAATTAGAAACACGATTGCTAAAGGCCCGAACCATTAAAACACTCCATCTCACCAAAAAAATGTCAAAACTTGTAGTTTTTGCATAAGCATAACAATCCATCATTTGGCTCGTGCGTTTCAAGTTTTAACCATCAAAACACTTTACCTACTTGATATCTAAGTAATCTAGACCATCATCCCTGCACTGGAACACCTCCTTTTTCATCTGCCATTTTTATTTTCAAAGCTTGCAGGTTGACTTGGATAGAAAGTTCTAGGAACTTCCAAAGCAAAGCAAGGGTTGGAACACACACAGGGAGGTTCAAGCAAGCTCAAGCAATCATCAGGCCTTCATAAAACTCACTCAAACTCCATTCACGATTTCAACTGAAAGAGGTAAGAATCTCAACTTCTATCTCTTCATACAGGCATCCATTGGCCACGATTTGTGAATAAACAATGTAGACCTCATTGCTACGAAGTTGTACATATATATATCTTGCATTTATTTGGCCTGAGTTGAGAGAATTTTGAAGTTCAAATTCCTGTAAAAATTAGGTTTAAATTTAGGGCTTTTAAAATTCATTTTGATCTTTGATTGTTAGCTTACATGATTTACATGGTTAGAATCGTGAGACAAAATGCTATAATATTCATGTTATCAGTTTCCATTTTTATTGAGAGATGAGAAAGTTACAGAGCTTTTGGCTGGCTAGAGGAAGAAGATGAAGTACAGGGCAAGGACTTTGTTTGTGTTATGTTGTTTTTGTTTCAGATTAATCAACGGATGAATAGCCACCCCAGTTGCAAGGTAGCGCGCTAGTGAGGCCCAGGTCCTGGGTTCGAACCTTGGCGCTACCTTTTGTTTTTTAACATTTTTCCATTTTTCAGTTTTTACTGTTTTGCAGGTTTGGACCTCCATGTTGGGCCTTGCGTTTTTTTTTCTAACATTCACCATTTGATTGCTCAGGATACCCCCCTGGCCCAACTATTTTTATATTTTTATTTATTTGTTTTATTTTCATTTTTTATTATTAAATATTTTCTTTAATACATAAAAATCCTAAAAAATATAAATATGATAATATTGCATTTTATTATTATTATTATTATTATTATTATTTTCATAAAGAAATTATATTTTATCTTCAATATATACTAACTCTTTTTTAAATAAACTTGTAAACATAAATAAAATAGGTTTAGTTTAATTTGTTTTATTTCCTTTTTATTCCATACTTGTAAATATTTATTTTGGCATATATAAAAACTAAATATTTTTTATAAAATATTATTCATTATTTTTAATACAAAAATACACAAAAATAATACATAAGAACTTTATTTTCTTTCAAACTAGAAATTAGGGTTAACTCTTTTTAAGATATAATTCCTTTTTATATATTTTTAGGATTAGGTTAAAATTACTTTTCACCTAAAAAAAATAATAAAACAAAATCTTTTCTTGCATGTACATAATATTGCATATTTAAATATTGTATTCGCTTTTTACAATATTCGTACAAACTCGATTTGGTTGTAATAGCTTATTTAGATTTACATTCTTGCAAATCCTCATTCAAATTTGTATTCCCCCCTCCCATAAATTATTGTAATAGCTTAGTAATCTTTAAATTACGCAATTTACCGCTTTACATGCCATGTTAGTAATTAGGGTTTGTATGGTAAGATAAAAACAAATCAAATAGAAAACCCTAAATTCAAGACAAAATCAAAGCATGAAAATAACACACTTACACACAAGCATCCTTAGGGTTTCTCCACTTGGTTGCCTTATACAAAAATGGCCATATTACGCATGCGAAGTATCTTGGCAAAACAAACAAATATAAGATCATAGTCCCTCGATGACGCTATTCAAAGTTGCCTTACAAAATGATCTTGGTCCCTCAAAAATGCTAATATACTTTACAATATTGCTAATCATGGTTATACAATGACCCACTCCCGTCCCGTTTACATACAAAGATAGGGTTGCTTACCAAATCAATGGTAAGACAACAATGTCAAAGGAATAGAAAATACATAAGAAAGACATTTGAGTAGGTAAATTACTTCTAGTTACTTGCTCAATTTTCAAACAACTATCCTTGCTATTTTCCAAAACAAACACACATTTCAAAAACATCTTACAAACATTGAAAATATTTTCAAAAAAAGACAAACATCTTTGTATACATTCTTACGAACGGGAATCATTACAAAGATTGCCAAAACAATGGCCTCTTTTACAAATTACTTTCAAAACCACACCAAACACATTTTCAAACAACAAAAGCAAGTGATCTAGCAAGTAACTAAGAGCCCATGGAAAACCATGGATGAAAAGGGTTCTAATACTTCCCCTTTTCATAGTCTACCCCCTGAACTCAAGAAACAATCTCAAAGGTCTTTTCTATGCTTTTTCACCTTTCCCTTTGGATAAAAGAAAAGCCGGTGGCGACTCTTGCTAACCGCAACATTTGCGATAAAACGCAAACCCTCAAGTCAGTTCTCCCACCGTATCACAGTCATCTCCGTTCACCATCCTTAGCAGAAGTAGAAGAATAACTTTTTCTACAACGATCAGGAATGTAATTTCCAGTACTCTCCAACAACAGTCAGGGATTTATTTTCCTAAACTCGGACATGCCATAATAACATTTCATGTTCATACATCATGTGTGCGCATACATATTGCATACAGCATAATCTCATTTATTTTGAGAACGTCATCATACAATACATTTCATGCATCATATACGATTAATCATATACCTTTTCAGGAGAGATGGTTATCATTAACAACTTCCAGCAGGTTCAAGATTAGCTCCTGAAACTAAATAGAGTAATTATCTGTGCGACCAAATGCAGCTTTGCATGGGTTCGTCACGAAGCAATCTTACATGGTGTTCTCCTAAATGCAGCTTCACACGGGTTTATCCTGAAAAAATCTTACACGGGTCCTTTCTCATACATTTCCAAATAAAGTTTCACACAAACTCATCACGATGTAACCCTACTATCCAGGGTCCATCCCATACCCCTACGCGGACTTATCCCGAAATAACCTTACCCAGGTTCCTCCTGAAGTTTTACATGAACTTATCACAAAGTGACCTTACCCAGGTTCCTCCTGAAGTTTTACACGAACTTATCACAAAGTAACCTTACCCAGGTTCCTCCTGAAGTTTTACACAAACTTATCCCAAAGTAACCTTACCCAGGTTCCTTCCGAAGTTTTACACGGACTTAGCCCGAAGTAACCTTACCCAGGTTCATTCTGAAATTTTTCTCAGACTTATCCCGAAGCAACCTTACATAGGTTCCCTCTCGGTTACGATGTATTTTTACCCAAACTCCTCATGAAGCAACCTAACCTAGGTTCCTTCTCGGTTCAAATGCAGTTTTACGCAAACTCCGCACGAAGCAACCTTACCTAGGTTACTTTTTGGTTTCGATGTAGTTTTACCCAAACTCCTCACGAAACAACCTTACCTAGGTTCCTTCTCGGTTCAGATGCAGTTTTACTCAAACTCCTCACGAAGCAACCTTACATAAGTTCCTTCTCGGTTTAGATGCACTTTTACCCAAACTCCCCATGAAGCAACCTTACCAAGGTTCCTTCTCGGTTCAGATGCAGTTTTACCCAAACTCCTCAAGAAGCAACCTTACCTAGGTTCCTTCTCGGTTCAGATGCAGTTTTACCCAAACTCCCCACGAAGTAACCCTACGACCCAGGTTCCTTCCCATAAGCCCTACTATCCAGGCTTTCCTTTCGAAGTAACCCTACTATCCAGGTTCCTTCTTATAGCCCTACTATCCAGACTTTCATTTCGAAGTAACCCTACTATCCAGGTTCCTTCTCATAGCCCTACTATCCAGGCTTTCATTTCGAGGTAACCCTGCTATCCAGGTTCCTTCTCATAGCCCTACTATCTAGGCTTTCATTTCGAAGTAACCCTACGACCCAGGTTCCTTCTCATATCCCTACTATCTAGGCTTTCATCTCGAAGTAACCCTACGACCCATGTTCCTTCTTATAGCCCTACTATCCAGGCTTTCATCTCAAAGTAACCCTACGACCCAGGTTCCTTCTCATAAGCCCTACTATCCAGGCTTTCATTTCGAAGTAACCCTATGATCCAAGTGCCTTATCATAGCCCTACTATCCAGGCTTTCATTTCGAAGTAACCCTACGACCCAGGTTCCTTCTCATAACCTTACCATCCAGGTTTCTTCTCTCTTATCTCCAGATAATAGTTTACAACACTGTAAGACCTGGACCCTAACCAGATATGCGGCTCACTTTTGTCTCATCAATAAAGAATTAATTCCCCAGTAGATTAATGGACAACCGAAGCTCCTAGCTTCTATTTCCCAAGACATAAATTAACATTCCCCGACGAAGTCCTCCTCAACGGCAGGTACAGGATTCTCACAAAGGAATCTCTTATGCAATGAATATATTTTCTGGATGGAATCTTTAAGCCCATCTCCGACGATTCTCTGTCACCTTCCAAATGACATCTGTAATCCCATTCCCGATAATATCAATCACCATTCACTTCATGCGAGTGCAAATTTCTAGGCACTCTAGTGTTCAATCATCTTCCACCCTCAGATCACGAAAGGCACACAAGCTAATATACATCCTCAGGTTTAAGAAGATTGAACAGGGGCAGCTATTGTACCCCAAAGTTTTCTCTCTCATTTTACTCAAAACATACTCCTACATGTCCTCAACTTGCCCAAGGATGCCTAAGAATTGACCAGACAAATACTCCTCCTAAGACAATGAGCCTCAAACTAGGGTTTCACTCCTCATCAAGATGTTTGATTTACAAGGGTCCCAAATGATTTCCATTGCCATAATATGTTCTCAAGATCATCCATGCCAAGTTTCATGCCTTGCACAAGAAGTTTGCTCAATCAACTGCTCAAATGCCTAAAAATCAATTGTACTAGGTCAAAAGTCAATTGTGACCCTCATGCAGTCAAACTTCAAGATTTGTGGTAAACATCAACATTTTGAAGTAACATTAATCATTTGATCAAGGGTTGATCATGATTCCTCAAGGAATGCCCCAAATTCATCAAAACTCAAAAGTTGCTAAATTAGGGTTTCTATAGGAAAAGTCAACCAAACTTTGACCTGGCATAACTTTCTCATACTTTATTAGAAATTTCCTATCCCAGGCTCATTTTAAATAGGATTCAATTCCATACAGCTCATGAAAAGATATAAATTCAGACATTATAGGTCATTTCAAAAAGTCAACAAAAACACCTTTTGGGTCAAAGCTTCTTACATGAACATGAAAGATCTAATTGATATGAAACCAAAAGGGTTGTTTAGATAACATCCTAAGCTTTCTAAAAAAGTCCAAGAACACCCTCTTAGGGTAAAAATTGAGGGAGATATGTATTGTCAAAGTTGACCAATTTTTGGAAATGTGCATGAAGTCAACATTGGTCAAAATGACTTTTTTTCCAAATGGGCCCATGTTTTCTTGTTTGAAACTTGATCCTAAAATGGCCCACGACCGCTGAGCTTATCCACCTATTATTTCTTTATTTTTATTATTTATTTTGATTTTTTATTCATTTAAATCAAAATAAATCAATTTAAATAGTAGAATAATCAAATAAAATCAAAGATTTGATTTTATGAGCATATTATGAGTCCATGAACAGCTACCAAATCAAAAAATTCGTGCAAGAGCCAATTGATTGGAAAAGATCATAATTTGGTCTATTTTTGAAACAAATCATACAAGATAAAGAATGAAATCAAATCTCCATAATTTACAAAGATACGGTTAGTTTTTATTGATCTAATTAATTCCAATATAAGGACATAACATTCTTAAGGCAAGAAAAGAGGGTTTGGGGTCGTGAAAACAAAGGAAGAAGTTGCAAATTTTGGAAGAAATAGTGTAGAGCGGATTCTCTTCCATAGACCAATTCAAGTCGTTTCAAAGCTAGCAATTTGTTCCTGGACGTGTTCCGAAGCTATTCCAATCATCCTCAAGGCCAAAAACATCAAGAATCGTGCCCTTACAGTACCACGGTTTGCATATTTTTCTCAAACTCGAATTTATTGATTTACCCATTATAAACTTATTTTGATCACATATCCACGCTTGTTATCATATTTGCATTGTTTCTGGATGGTTTAATCTGAGTTCAAGTGCAAGAATGGCATGACGCCATTGTTAGGGTTTTAAGGTCCCAAATTGAGGACTCTCCGTAGAGGCAAAATTAGACCAAATTATGGGTACCAATGAACTCAGGGCGTAATTTGCAACTGATATATGCCTTTGGTTTTGATTTATCTTGCTTGTATTATTTTTTTGAATCTTGCAGGGATGTAGCTACGAACAAAAACTGTCACTATAGCCTTTAGTGACGGTTTTGTCCGTAGGTAAAAGCTGATATCAAAAACAACAATTATGGGGAAGAAGACAAGAGTTGGTAGCACAACATTGGCCCATTTGAAATTGGCGCGTGTTTCTGGGCAAGCACTTTATTTCCATTATATGTTATTCGTTTTATTATATGTACAGATGTCCCAGCTAGCACAAACGGTTGAGGAGTGTGCCTATGAAGAAAACGTCCTGGGTTCGATCCCAAGTGAGTGCTTCTATTATTTTTCCTAATAATTGCTTGCAGATTCCATGTTACTATCATAAGCGCGCTCACCATAGGCTTCCAATTCCTCATTATTGGATCATCTACATCCCGTATCTAATGCCTCAAGCATGCAGGCACGTGGTGGCTCTTCTTGGCCAGCGTCTCACTGGAGCAAACGTAAGCTTTGGGCCAACTATGCTGGGCCTGGAAATTTAAAACAATGAACCTCCCAATTTGCTACTTCACCAGGCCCAGTTTAATTTTTCTTTTTAATTCCTTTATTTATTTTAATTGTTTGTTTAATTATTTTTACAAAAACAAAATCATTTTTTTATTAAATCAAAAAAATCCCAAAGACATTAAAATCATATTTTTTTCCATAAATTATTCTATTTCATTAAATTTATTAGATTGATTTAATTAGGGCAATTTAAATTCTTATTTTCATAATTAAAATCAACTATAAAATTAGGGTTAATTGTAAATTTAATTGTTTTCTCAATAAAAAAATAACAAAAATATTGTTTTGTGATTCCCTTTGAATTTAAACTTTGATTCCCGTATTTAATTCTCGCGCGTAATATTTTATATTTTATTTTCCAATTATTGTATTTGCTTCGTGTTTGTAATAGTTTTTAATTAGGGTTTACCACATATTATTTATTGTTTAATCCCCGGTTTTTTGTCATGTACCCCCCTCCCCGAAGCCTTGTAATAGCGTAGATTTACTTTTCCGCTTTTAATTTCCGCAACTATGAACTGACTAGATGTATGGATAATAGGCTTGCATGCAAAAGACAAATAATATTAAAACAGTAGATCACCTTAATTGTGCAAAGATTAAATAACTGAAATCAAACACATGCACATGCTCACTCCTAGGGTTTGCGTCACTTGGTTGCCTCAGAAACAATGGTCATGTCCCTCGAACGTAGGGATATATTAGTAAAGACCCATAATTCAAAGTCGTCATAAAGATCATAATCTCTTACTGTCCCTCGAGTTGCCTACGAGAAATGATCTTATGATGATAGTCCCATAGAAATGCTAAGGTATCCTTACATGTTGCCTTCAGTGACCATTTCGTCCCTTCGAATGTCCCTTAAAACTCCAACGATGGGGCTACCTACCCCTTAATAGTAGGATAGCGCTGTCTAAAGGAAACGAGAATGAATAGTCTTTTTTTGAGTAGGTAGAAAATCTTAAGTACTTGCTCAAAACAACAAAACTTTTTCACAAACACTTTTCAAAACAGTTTTCAAAAACGACTTCGTCAGACTCTTGAGGACAGATACAAGAGTTATCACGAAGTTAAACAAAAGCTTTTCAAAACACGTACAAGTAATTTCAAAAATTAGCAAGTACCTAAGAGCCCATGGAAAATCACGGATAGAAATGGTGCTACCACCTTCCCTTTCTATAATCTACCCCCCGTACTCAGAAACATCTCGAAAAAAGGTTTTTTCTGTTCTTTTTTCCTTTTCCTTTGTTGGATGAAATAATAGTCGGTGGCGACTCTTGCTTACCGCGACATTTGCGAATACAAAACGCAAACCAGTATTAATAGTCGGTTTTGCCACCGTATCACACCATGAAACAGTGACATAAGAAGATGCTTTAGGAATGTTCATAACACGAATTAATGAACTTTCCAAACCTGGATATTCTTGTCTCTTTATAGCCGTTACTTTTGATATGCATTGATAAGATGTAACGCTTCAAAACTTCTCACATCAGAGGATGAATATTACAGTTAGGAGTCCCTTACTGCTTGTATCAAAACTTTATAGATCAAAGTATCAGAGATCCTGTTACACAGTGCTGGTGCATTCAGAAGTTGTAACATAAAATTTCTTCATTCAGCGTGTTACAAAGATTTGCTTATGTTGTTTCTGAACAGATCTTATTATATCATAACTTCCTGTATGTTCACTGTATTAGAACTTCTCGATGATCTAGATATCTTTTTCACATCAAAACTTCCCTGCATATAAGGATACTTTATTAGAGAGAATTGTTGTTCTTTATATAAGTATATCATGTGTTTGTTATCATAAAAAATCTAACTGGGATGTAGAACTAAATTATGTTCTAACAAAAGGCTATCTGGAAAGCCTTGTTTTAATTCACTACATGATCTTTCGTCAGCAACTTGAAGATTGGCTCACAAGTAGTAGTTAAATGGGAAATAAATCTGGCGATGCAATTCAGTCGTCCCAAGAAACCTCTGACTTCCTTCTCAGTACAAGGAGCAAACATTTCTTGAATGGCTTTGGCCTTTGCGGGATCAACTTCAATATCTTTTCCACTGAAAATGAAACCCATGAGCTTACCGGATCTCACCCCAAATGTGCACTTGTTTGGATTCAACCTCTGCTTGTACTTCTTCAGTCTCTCAAAGAACTTGTGTAGATGATCAAGATGTTCTTCTTCACTTTGAGACCTGGCTATCATGTCATTGACGTAAACATCTATCTCGTGATGAATCATGTCATGGAACAGAGCTACCATAGCACACTGGTATGTTGCGTCGACGCTCTTCAAACCGAAAGGCATAACCTTGTAACAGAAAGTTCCCCACTGTGTAACAAAAGTAGTCTTTTCCATGTCTTCAGGTGCCATTTTAATTTGATTATAACCTGAGAAACCATCCATGAAATAGAATACTTTATGTTGAACGGTGTTGTCAACAAGAACATCAATATATGGAAGCGAAAAGCCATCTTTGGGACTCACCCTGTTCAGATCCCTGTAATCCATGCACATACGCACTTTGCCATCCTTCTTAGGTACTGGAACCGCATTTTCAACCCACTGAATTTCTTCATAACCTCAGCCTTGTCTTTTCGGACATATCGAGATGCAAACAATGAACCTTCTACTTTATTGGAGAACAACCCTATTTCATCGGTAGAAGGTGAACCACAATATCAGTATTAAGCTCTGGCATGTCTTCGTATGACCAAGCAAAGATATCAGCATAGTCATGCAACATCTGAATTAATCTATTCTTGACATTGTCTTCTAGGTTGATACCTATCTTGACTTCTTTCCTGTCTGCTTTAGTACCCAAGTTTACAACCTCAACTGCCTCTTCATGCGGTTGTATAGCCTTTTCCTCTTGCACTAACAGTCTAGCAAGTTCTCCAGGTATTTCACAATCTTCCTCACCTTCATACTTGGCTTGGTAGATCGGATTCTCGAAGTCATAAGTGGCAATAGTAGAATTGTTATCAACGGAATCCAGAGTGGATGTGGATCTGCAATTTATTGTGTGGGTGTGTGTAATAACACATAGCTATTTTGAGAGTGTAATAAAGTAAAAGAAAGACAAAGAGCATGAATTTTGAATGCAAAACGTCCAATGTTTTTATTAAATGAAAATATGCGAATGAAATGACAACCCTTAACAAGTGGACCATTGTGCCCTGAGTAAGACACAAGGCTTAAATTTATTGTTTAAAGATTACATAACCAAATCTTTGAAAGAAATAAAAAATAGCAATTGCTTTTGACTAAAGGAGACTGCGATAAGGTCTTCAGTCTTCCATTTGCTGAGTTAGTTGTCAATGGTAGGAAAGATCCAACTATCTAGGTTGTAGTTACTATCTGCATCTTCTATAGCGTTGACTCCATTGTTGCTGACGTGGAATGGTGATCTTCCAGTACGATCCCGACGAACAGTATTCTGAGCCTTTGCAGTAAAACTCAAACCAAATTTATTAGATTTGTATGAAATGTCAAGCTGACCCTAATATTGCATCCACCTTCTTCTACTATAGCTCTAGAATCCTTCAAAGAAGCCATTCTGGGTGGAACCCTAGTAACCTTGGGAATATCAGAAACGTCTTCAGTAGCGGTAGGAGGGATAACTTCAAAAATCTAGCAGGGGGTTTCAATGAATTCTCCGTCCATATCAACATACCTAAATGAGGTTAAGTTACTCACCATATATTCTTCTTCAACGCAGACTGTAACAACCTTTTCTTTCACAGGATACTTTATCTTTTGATGTAAGGTTTAAGTAACAACGCCTTCCCCATGAATCCAGGGACATCTGAGTAAATAAGAATAAGCCAGTCAAATATCCATCACATAGATGGTAGGTTCTAAGACTTGCGAACCTACCTTGATCGGAAGATCCACTTCTCCGTGTACCATCCTCTTTGAACCGTCAAAGGCTCTCATCACAATATCACTGGGTTTCAGCGTAACCCTTTCATAATCAAGTTTGTCTATAGCACCCTTCAGTAGAACATTCAGTAAGGAACCCATATCAACCAATACATAAGCTAAAGTAGCTCCCCTGCATTCAATAGAGACATACAGGGCCTTGTTATGGTTTCTTTCTTCAGGAGTCAAATCGGCATCAGAAAAGCCTAGCACATTACCAGTAGTTAGGCTAGCAATATAACTTTCAAATTGATAAGCATAAATTTCTTGTGGCACATGCGTAGATTTCAAGAACTTCACCAAAGCCTGGAAATGGGCTTCATAGCACAACAAGAGGGATAACATGGAGATCTTTGAGGGACTCTTCCCCAACTGTTCACCAATCTTGTAATAACTTTTCCAGATAAATTTTAATACTTCCTCCAACTCTTACCTGGAGGTGTCTTCAGGGTAACATTTTTAGGTGCCTCCGTCTAGGAAGGCTCTGTTGTTTACTCTTTAGCCCTAGTCTCAGCAGTTGACTCGAGATCGGTAACTCAAATTGGTATAGCAGCAGTCTTTACAGAGATTTCTGGAGAGAAAACCCTTCCACTTCTAGTAACTTTACTAGTCCCAGCAATATTGTCAATGTTGGGACCAACAACTTCGAAACTTTCATTCTCAGCAGTCAGTGGTTCTTGCTTGATGCCATGGTAGTAGATGTCGGCTCCATAGTTCCAAGGGACAGCTTTGTATGAGGAATACAGAATTGGTCTAGGTGAAGTGATTATCAAAGGAGAAACTCTAGGTTCAGCCGTAATCCTCAAAGGGCCTTGGGCAGTGATTCTGATAGGAGTGCCGGAAACTACACATACCTCTTCCAGCTCCAAGTCTTGAAACAAATTCTCCATAGAGGAAATCTTCTCAACCAGAATTATGTGATTGTCCATCAGACTTTGAATACCTTCTTTCAGCAATAGGCAGGCATTAGGTTAGGATGCGTAGCAATAACATCTTTCAATATAACCCGAAAATAAACTGGCTTGCAACAAATTCTTCTTGATAATTAGGAGGGGAGTGG
Organism: Vicia faba; assembly: GCA_948472305.1. Lineage (NCBI taxonomy): Eukaryota > Viridiplantae > Streptophyta > Magnoliopsida > Fabales > Fabaceae > Vicia > Vicia faba. The sequence continues at coordinate 72,213,420 of OX451736.1, read as the reverse complement.
TCAATTCACTTAAAATAGAAACATATGAACCATCATCAATAGCACTGATGCCTTTGTCATGCTTAGGCATAGGTGCAGTAATTATATTGGGGATCTCGGGAGGATCAAACTCAATTTCTTTATTGTCGATCATGTCTTGAATTTTGTTCTTCAAGGCCCAGTAGCTATTGGTGTCGTGCCCAGGGCTATTGGAATGATAAACATATCTTACATTCGGATGATACTTGGGGGAGGAAGTGTTGGGATTCTGGGACAGATATGTTAATGTTATCAATCCTGATTTCAATAGATGTTGTAATTCCTGAGACAATGGAATATTAATATTAATAAATTTTCTCATGGGCGCGTCTGACCTACGTTGATTTCCCTATTGTTGTTATTACACAAGCGCATGATTAGAAATTAGCACCGCCTCCACAGATTGGTTGCGATCACTTCTAGCACGACCCTTCTGGCCATACACAACATTTGTTTCCTTGTTACCATTGAACGTCTTCTTTAAGGTATTTGAAGATGCAGCCACTTGAATCTTTCCACTTGTAATACCACGTTTGACACATTCTCATGTTAGTATCAACTCGGTAAACCTAGATGAAGAGCTTCTGATCTGATGATTAAAGAAAGGTTCTGTCAGAGTTCCCATGAACATATAAACCAACTCCCTATCAGATAGAGGAGGTTGAACTCTTCCAGCCATATCTCTCCACTTCTGGACATATTCTTTAAATCCTTCATTCGAACCCATAGTCATACTCTGTAATTGCACACGAGTTGGTGCAAGATCAGCATTATATTGGTATTATTTGTAAAAAAACAGCATCCAGGTCTTCCCAAGTACGTATACTAGTTCCTTCCAGCTGATAGAATCATTCCAGTTGTGTCCCATATAAGCTCTCTTGAACGAAGTGAACCCATAACTTTCTGTCAGCAACATGGGGTCGGATCTTCCGGACATAAGACCTCAGATGAAGCTTAGGACAAGAAACACCATCATATTTGGAAAAAGTAGGGACCTTGAACTTGTGAGGGATAACAACCCCCGAGACTAACCCCAGCTCTTCAAAATCTAACCCAGGCACCGTCTGGATTACCATGGCATTTAGACGATCTTTTAGTTGTTTGTACTTATCATCATCCGGAGGATACTGTTCATCTAAATAATCTTCTTCATTAGGAATTTTACCATAACCAAGGTTACTTCCCCCCTCAGCTTTGATACTTTGGTCATCTTCTTCTTGATTGTCATCTTCATATGATGGGATGTCAGAAGCTTGAACCTGTTTGGCAGGACATTTGAATATTCTCCCCATGTTGAGGGTACCAGCCAGTTTTTTAGTCTTTTTCTTGTTGGTGTTGAGCGCCATCAATTATTTTTCCCCTTGTCTAAGTTCAGTAGCGTCTCTTGGAATTGGGCATTTTGAGCTTGAATATCTTTCATAATTTGTTCAAGAGACATCTTTTATTGAAATAAACAACAAGAAGATGAGAAAACCTATCTTGGGAAATACCTTTTATGTAATGACATGTATGATATGTGGATGCAATGTTTTCAAGGATCTTGTGGGATAAACAAAAGGAAATGTTAGAAGTTGAGTCTGGCCGCAACTTTGACTGAAGAACTTTGCATCTTTGAATGTACTTCTATGAGAATCAAGCTCACCATGTCGACTGGGTCCTGGCCCTTGACTCAAGCAAAAGTACTTTGATCTTTGACGGAATTTGATTAGAGGAAAATAAATCCCCTTGCCCCTTTCTAGACATCTGGTTCATTATAAACCTGCATCACAGGCCTTTGAAATCCTTGATAAGATCAGTGAAAATGAGATGGTATGATGTCATGATGTCATGTTTAAACAAATAAAAAACACAAATAAGGAACACAGGAGCCTTAGGTTTAAGGCTTGCATGGGGTTCGTAGGTAAGTACCCGCTTGAAGTTCAGTTTTCTCAACTTGTCCTAAGAATAGTAACCAGGTTCTAGGAATCTCATATCACCGATATTTCTCACAGGCTTTGTTTTTTAAGAGCAACTGACTTGCCACCCGAAATATTCCGAGAGTTGAATCTCAATGAGTGTAGCATCGAGTATCAACCAACTTTGGACTGCACCAAAGCCGACCATCTCACTACCTTCTACTGGCCAAGTTGGGTCAATTAAGGTTCTAAAAGTCAGTTAGTGCTTATGACACCACACGACAACCTATAATTCTCCTCGAGTGACTCAAGGGACACCAGTACAAACCAATGTGTCACACTAACGTAGCCATCACTTCAACCATATCGGTCTACGCCGTACAGTTTCCATGATCTATTGCTACTTACCTAAGGTATCCCCATATCCGGGTAGGATCTTTGAAAGAAAATAAACCCGAGTAACTCTCAAATGTAAAGAAATCAAAGAAAACAAGTAAAAACCAGTAAAATGGTCCTAATCTCTAAGTTAACCCCTCTTTTTTTAAGTATACTTTCCCAGTAGAGTCGCCATTTCTATAATACAGTGGGTGAACAAACCTGGTTTTGTGTTCTATTGTAAATGTTGCAGATAGCAAGAGTCTCCACCGACTTTTCTTTTATCCAATAAGGAAAGAGTTTAAAGAACAAGAATGACCTTTGAGATTTTTGAGTTCGGGGGGTAGGTTATGAAAAGGGAAGGTGTTATCACCCTTTTCATCCTTAGTTATCTACGGGCTCTTAATCACTTAGCTCACTTTGAAAATTGCTTTTGTGTTGTGTATTTGAAAAATATTTTGAAAAGCTTTCCAATGTAAGGCGAAACTTTGTAATGATTCTCGTATATGTCCTTAAGAATGCGTACAAAGTATTTGTTTGAAAATATTTATTGAAAAGTGTGATTGTGAGAAAATGTTTTATTTTTTTGTGAGCAAGAGATTAGGAGTTCTACCCTACTCAAGGTTGTTCTTGTATTTTTCTTCCTCCTTTAGATAGTGTTATCCTACTATTAGTTAGTAGGAAACCCTATCGTTGGATGTGAAGACACAAGCGAGGGTCATCGTACAGTCATCGAAGGCAACTGGTAAGGACACTTTAGCAATTTTCTGTAAAGGACTAGATCATTTACCGAAAGGCAACATCGAAGGGTCATCGAGGGACTATGATCTTTGAATCGAGGGTCTTTGCTAAAGCATCCCTACATCGAGGGACATGACCGTTATTCTGAAAGATAGCAAGAGAGGTTACCCTAGAGGTGCGTGTGTGAATAGTGATTTAATTCAATTATTTTTATCTTGAAATTAGGTTTTTTCTAACGATTCGTTTTAGTATTTCCATACAACCATAGTTACTATCATCAATATTGTAAGATAATAGAAGGTAAAATAAAATGCAGAAAATAAAAATCCTACGTTGTTACATGGCCTTGGGGAAGATACAAAATAGTAGAGCGAGAAAGAAAAATCCTAAGATATTAAAACCCATATGTGAATGGGGGTACAAGTTTATGAACGGGAATGTATCGAATCGCCAACATGATTAAAAGTTTAAATAAACAAACCAATACAACCCAAAGGAATTAATTAAATAACTAATTAAATTAAATCCTTTTATTTAACAAAATTAATTAATCATATTAAATATAAGTCTTCAAAATGATTATTTATTTAAAACAAGTATATTTTTTATATTTTTATTTGATAAAACAAATAACAAAAAAACAATACAAATATTTAATGAAAAAGAGAAAGTGGGCCTAAAATGAAGCAATTTGGGGGGTGTAGCACAAAATTCTCTAGGCACAATAGATGTGAAGCCCATATTTCAATGAATTCCTGCAGGATCCTATGTGGCTGGCTTCTTAGGGTTCATTATTAGGAGGAACTTCTGGAACGTTCGATCTAGATCCATGGGGATCTGGTGGTGAGGATTGAGGAGGTGCGTAGTAAGATCAATGGAGAGAAACGTCCAATAGTCCTCTGCATCTGATCCAACGTAAATAGTTTCTAAGGGAGCAAAGTGGATACCATTTTTTGCACTGTTAGATGATGATCAGATGATGCTGAATGAAGGACCATGGCAGCTACAGCGGGTGTACCTACGCAAAATTAGAAAATGACCACAAAGGAAGTGACACTTGTCACAACGGCGGAAGAAGGCGGTTCGGCTCCAATCTTCAATATATTTGCATATTCTGAATCATCTCTCTCTTCTGATCATGATTCTATGGCTTGATTTTGCAGGAAATGTCTGGCTGGACGTAGATCTTAAGGGGGGGTGGAACCGTAGCGCTCAGATTTCTGATCCATCGCTATTTTTAGGTGAGATCTTTCTGATTCTTTATCTTCTTCTCGGATTTAGAACTTTCGATAACTTCTCCTCTTCTTCCTTATCGGATTTCTGAAGGGTTTGTAGTAAGGAAAATGATGATAAGGTTTAGGTTTCGGCTTGTTGCTGCTGTGCAGCTTTAGGTTTCTGTGAACAGTGGATCCCCCCGAAAACTTTGCAATGATTGGTTTTTTTATAGTGATATAATTAGGGTTTCCCTGTTAATGGATCTGAGTGACTTTGTTAATAGGCCTCTGATTAAATTTATGTATTGGGCTTAACACGTTTTTTCCTGATATCTTATTGTTGATTCTTTGTGAATTGGACTTTATTGTGGTGAAAATGAGTAGTTTCTTTGGTTGAGAATTTTGTGTACTTGCGTTTTGTTTTACTGTAGCAAATTTCTTTTTGGACCTCTATTGTGAACCAAGTTGCTAGACTTTCTTGTGATTTATAGTAGAGATTTCCTTAGGCCTATGATTAGCATGATAACTCTAACTTTATTGTTTGTAAAAACAAAATGATTATGAGGCCTTTGTTGGGCTTAGCACATGATTAAGAGTCATCCTTATGTCTTATTCCTGTCACAAATCCCTTATAATGAAGTTACGAAAAACCTTCTTGAAAATTTCTTCCTATTCAAGTTTCATTGATTGTGTTCTAACATTTCTCTTATTTCTTGTATCATGAATGGCAATGACAAGGGCTTAGGCATGAAGAAAAGATATATGTGGCTTAGCATGAAGTTTATAAGGGAGCTTAAAATAAGAAGATGAAGATCTCATTAGTTCATAGAATTAAACTCATTAGATTAGGAGTTCCGCTTGAGTTTGCATTGTAAAATCTTAAACCTTAGGAACTTGGATCATGCTTGTAATAAAATTTAGAGGAAGTATGTATTTGAATGTAAGAGTCCCTTTTTCAAAATCTTGTAACCTTGTATAATAACAATATTTTCCTTGCAATTAATATTGTGAAACTTTGTAGAATTTGCAATTAAAATTAATGATATGAACCTTGGCTTAGAAACAAAAAAATCTTCAAATTCCTCCTTGACAAAAATGCAAAATATTTTAAGTTGGAAATTTAAATGGCCTTGGGTAGAAAGAAAAGAAAATGGTCTTCAATTTCTTTATTTCCAAACTTGTCAAGATGAACATCTTTTAAGTAGTAAAACAAAGGAACCAAAACTCCCTCCAATAGCCTTTTTGAAATTAAAAATCTAGTAATCCCAGAAATGAACTCTAAAAAGCCCAAAGAATGTACCCTAATAAGCCCGAAATATCTTCACTAGACTCCGCATCATAACTTCACAATTTGAACTCAAAAATTGGACCAAAAATCCACTTGATTTTTAGAAACCAAATAGAATCCTCCTAATTAAAATCCACATAGAATCTTTCCTTAATCATTGAGCTTAAGAATGATATCTTTCATTTAAAGAATCTTTCAAAAAGATCAAAATGGAATCAAAGAAGAAAACTTCTATTGAACCTCAGTTGATGATCGAAGGTGTACTGAGATAATACTCATGATGATAATTGATTCAAGAATTTAGTCAAGAAAGACGCCACACGCTTCAATAATCAACACCTTAACACAAGAGCCAATAGATAGGGAAAATGTGATTCACTTTGAAACACTTGAAACTCTGAATCCCCTGATGAAAAATCAGTTGAGATGTCCTGCGGCCTGAGAAGCTTTGGTAGCCTTGAGCAGTTGAAAACACTAGGAGCATTTGGAGAAAATGGGAGGGAAATTTTGGGGTATAACTCTCTGTTACACAGTATAGACTAAGGCAAAACATTTTATTACCTTTAATTTGTCGATTGTATGCCAAGCACTCACTCTCAAGGCAAAGAATTAGAGCAACCAATCGACGAGATCGAGCATTTTTTTAGCATAAGACACCAAATTAGAGAATACCGAACTAAGTACAATCTTCCTGAAATAAATCTTCCTAACTTCTCTCTACCTGAACTAAGAATGGTTGAAGGACCCCAAAATCGTCTTTTGAAGGATTATGCTGCTCCATCACAGGAGGAACCTGACAACAACATTGTTTCCCTCGCTTTTGCTTGGAACGATTTTGAGTTGAAAACTTTGTTGTTACAAGCTGTCCAACAAAATAAGTTTTTGGGATGTCCTATGGACGACCCGAACTTACACTTGTCCGTGTTTGTGTAGTACACAGACACAGTAAAAGTAAATGGTGTTTTCCCTGAGGCAATAAGACTACATCTTTTCCCTTTCTCATTATGAGATAGAGATAGATCTAGGCTTCAGTCTCTGTCATCCAACTCTGTTACCACATGGAACGAGTCGAATAAAGTTTTCCTTGTGCGATATTTTCCGCCTAGTAAGACGGCTATGCTAAGAGCCAATATCAATGGTTTTAAACAAAAGGAAATTGAGTCTGTTTTCAAAGCACGAGAAAGATACAAAGATATATCGTGACTTTGTCGACATCATTGTCTAGAAGAGTGGCTGATCATCCACACCTTTTACAGTGGTCTCTTGTATAACACAAGACTAACGATTGACACTGCAGCTGGCAGCGCACTGATAAATAAACCTTACCATGATGCTTATCAGCTTATCGAAAGTATGGCTCAAAATCATTACCAATAGGGAAGCGATAAAACCATTATGGAGAAACCTCAAACGAAAGGCGGTATGTACGAAGTTAGCAGTTTAGACCAAGTTAACGCTAAGGTAGAAGCTTTTACCCAAAAGATAGAAAACTTGACTATAAATTTCACAGCCACCGTGGCTGCAGTAGCTCTAACCTACGATTTATGCGGACTTCACGCACATGCTGCACGTGAATGTCCACTTTTAACAGGAGTAACAGCTGATCAAGTGAATTATACTCATGGAAACCCATACGGAAATACCTATAATCCTACCTGGAAGAACCATCCAGACTTTTTTTACAAAAATACACAATTAATTATATGCACCCGAGCAAGCTCATACTACACCACCAGAATACCAAAAAGCCGCCCCAATTGTTCCAAATGTTCCTAGGAAATCCAATATAGATATCATGATAGAAAATTTCGTAGCCACTCAAGCTCAAAAAAACAAAGATTTTCTAAATCAGAACATACACACTAGTGAACAACTCAAGCAACTATGAAGCAATTTTGATGCCCTAGCCACTCATAACAAAATGCTTGAAACACAAATCTCTCAAGTGGCTCAACAGCAAGCAGTTACAACTGCTCCAGTTGGCACTTTTCTTGGCCAACCACAACCAAATCCGAAAGGTCATGCTAATTCTATATTACTTTGGAGTGGAACGGAAGTAGATGGACCAACCGACCCAAGAACCAAAAATCCAGCCATGTACCAGAGTACTGGTAAATCAGCTGAAAAGAAAGATGAACCAAAAGAAGATGAGAAGGAAGATGAAAGTGAAGAGGAAGATGAGAAAGAAAAACCCTATGTGCCTCCGCCACCGTACAAGCCACTTATATCGTACCTGTTTCACCCTAAAATTTACCCTCTTGATTTAGGATTATGTTTCATCATAATCATCATATTGCATTACATTCATTTCTTTAAGATGGGATCCAAGTGTTTTGGTTGCCAAGTTCTCCTCAAGCTGCGAAAGTTGATTATATTGACAAGTTGTTCAAGAAGAGCCTCATTACCTTAATCACTAGATATTTTGAGTCCCACTAATATCCCATGGCCCAGAATATCTCATTTGTCTCATTAGGTTTATCAAGAGTTAAAGATATGCAATGATTTGAAGAAGTTCATATGTCTCATTCATCTGGTGGATTTAGGGTTTTGACTTATTGTGTGATTTGAAGTTTGTCTTAGCCAATTTCTTGGAGCATTATCTTATGATTATTTGAGGAAACTTTGTTCAAATAATTGTCCAAGAGGCCCAGTGGAATTAGGGTTTTGAAGGTTGATCATGATGCTTCTAACACAAGGTGTAGAAATTAGGGTTTTGATTTTAATCAGGAATTCTTCAACCTTTTTATTCAAATTGGATTGCATGTGTTTCTATATGTTATTGAGCATATTTTATTGAAATATTGAGGTGAAATTTTAATTGGAAAGGATTCAATTGATTACAAGGGGCAAAATGGTCATTTTGGTCAAAATCAGTCAAAGTTGGCCAAGTGGACTTCTAGTCAACCATCAACTCAAATAACCTCATTTCATATTTCATAACCAATTTCATCATTGAATCAAGGGAATTTAAGAAATTAGGTTTTACTTGTTCATAAAGTTACTTGAATGTTAAAAAGTTTCTAAGTATCCATAGTACATAACTTTGGTCAAAGTTTCTAAGTTTCTAAGTTTCTAAAATTTTGTCATTGTGTGTGGAAATCTCAAAAGTGAATCATTTGGGAGAAAGTCAAGTTGGAAGTTTTGGCCACAAGAAGTATCAAGTTGCCTTCTCATTGGCATGTCACGCGCGTGATTTTGACAAACAATTGGTGTGCCATTTTCATGGCTTGATTTCTTTTTAGTCAAGCAAAAATTTGAAATTTTAATTGGAGCATGTTGTATTTAGCCATGAAAGCTTTCCAATGAACGTGGAGTCATCCAATTTGGCTCAAGATTGATCATGATGTGATCATTGGAAATCATGATCTCAAAATTGATACACATGCCCCATGCACGCCCATATTTCCTGGGCAGAAATCCTTGTGTTTTTCTCAACTTTAAATAACCATATCTCACTCATTTCAGCTCCATTTTCAATGATCCAAAGCACATATTGAAGCTCATTGTGAAATCTTTTTATAGGCCTCTATAAACAAGAAAATGCACGAGCCATTTTAGCAAGGCACGGGTTTAAAATTAACTGGTCATTGGAGTTTGAAATATGCATGATAATTCAGATTTATGCATATCTTGGTGTTCAGCTGGTTTCAGGCCTTTGCACACATCAAAACAACACGATTGGTACCACATTCTTCTTGCTAAAAGAGAAAACCACGTGACATCATCCATGCACATCTTCACTTTGCATTTTTTTGCCAAAAGTAGCAATTATGTTTTTTAAATTTTTTCCACATCATGTGCAATAGAGGACACCTTAGCTCTCTCTCTCTCTTATTTCCTGTCATTCTGAGTCCACTAAAACGACACAAAACAGGTCCAAGCTGAAGAAAAACGGGAGGACTCACAACAACCCTCACATTTGAGGGGGAGGGCTTCATTCACAAAGAAATCCAGATCTACATTCTCTCTCTCTCTCTCTCTCTCTCTCTCTCTCAAGAAAAGCAACCTTTGAATTCATCATTTCTCTGTTTCCAGAGCTTGTTTCTTCCTCAATTATACATCAATCAAGTCTTAGAGTGAAGATTCTTCGGGTTTCACATAGTTTCAGAGGCATTAGTTGGATTTATTTTCCAACTATGAAGGTATGTTCAGATCGGAATTCACACTATTATAACTTATTTTTGTTTGATCTTGAGCTTGAAATCATGTTGTTAGTTGGCCAGGAACTAGACCTGATGTATAATTTGGATTGATTTAAATCATGAAGCTTGATATGGACTCCTGAATTTTTGCGTTTTTCTATGTTTTCATGATTTTCTGGCCTTGATTTCTTACTCTATAATGGATGATCCGTGATTCTATGATTTTCACGATGTAGCTTGTTGTTCGATCTTGAAAATGCGCTTCAAATAACAGATTTTGGTTAAAAATTGAATGCATAGTGGGATTTGGAGGTTTGGTTCATGAAATGGTCATTCACGTGTTATTCAAAATGTCATGAGATTAGGGATGATGAGGTGTCGCTTTTTCATTGAGTATGCCATGGCTCCTTAATTGTTTTCTTTAAATTTTTTTAAATAGTTTATTTGATCCAAAAATCACAAAAAAAAAATACACAATACTTTTTAATGAGTCTATATCATCACCACTTTTTTTTTAATTCGTGGTGCCTTAATTAAATTAATTAATTCAAGGTATCATTTCTCTAAAACTTTTGTCCACATAATGTAGTGATTTTATTTTAATCCTTCCATTAATTCTAAAAATCAACAAAAATATGTTTAGGGTTCATTTCTGCCCGAATTAATTTTAGGTAATTTTTAATCATTTTTATATTTGTTTTTACAATGATTTTTAAATTGTAAAAGTATTATTTCCTTTTTTAGGGTTTTATTGCATATGCTTGAAACTTGATTTAATTTTGCAATTTCCTCCATTTGTAAAAACCCATAAAAATATATTTACTGACCCCTAGGCATTGTGCTATTTTTATTTGGTTTTTATTTTGGTTTTTAATTCAGTTTGCTAGATTTTCATAATTTTGGAAAATGATTGCTATTTTTGGCCCCTATGTTTGCTTAAGCCTCAAGAAACATTTAATCCACTATTCTTCATTGCTTCTAAAAATAAAATAAAATATGTCTTCAGATCCTTATTGCATTGAGATCATTTAAATCATTTTTGTTAATTTTTTTAACACTTTGATAACTATTTTGGACATTTGGATTTAAAAACCATATCTCCTCCTCATTATAAGGACTTTTGACTATGTCTCTGACTTTTAGGAACATTTAGAGTTATAGGATTAATTTGGTTTTATTTTATAAAGCCTTTTTTCTATTTTTGACTCAATTTTTTTTTGTTTGCAATGCTTTGTTATTTGTTTGAATTTTATGATCTATATTTGTTCTTTGTGTGAACTTTTTGAGGCTCATCTTTACATTTATGATAGACCCTGGACTCCCTTGATATATCATAAGCTTGGAACAATTTCATTTGGTCCATTATGGTCTTTGATGATCATTGTTGTGGAGCTCCTAAATTGAGCAAGTTTAAAATCCTAATTTGGGGAGTTTTTATTAAATCCTTGATCAAGTCTTCATCATGATTATGATTCAAAGTTATTTTTAGATATAATAACTCAAAGGTAACCTTACTCAAGGTTTGAGAGACATTTGATCTCTTTTGATTTTTTTTACTTGCCTCATAATAATTGATCTTTTGCTTATGTTATTTGTTTGAAGTGAGATATATTGAAATGAATTTATGCAACATTTAAGGAAACAATCCTTATAATTTGTACCCTATTTTCACTACCTGTTGATGTCTTAAGTTTAATTTCATTGGGCCATTTAAGTTTCCTAATTTGTGATTGCTTGTGTGAATAAGTTCACTAAATATGGTCAAAATTGAAAGTAGTATTGATGCACTCTTTTACCAAATGCCTTTCATACATCATGAGTAGTGCATTATGAATTCACTTCTATCTTTGAGGATCTTCATACCTTCTTTACTTTGCTGCTAGATTTCTTGGTTGATATCTCATTATCAACTCATCTTGATGACACAATAAGATCTATATACTTGTTTTTGACCTAGTTTGTGTTTGTTTGCTTGAGAGGACTTTAAGTCCCACATTTCTTTATGTTTAAGTTTTGATTTTACTTCTCTTATCATCTACACTCTCTATGCTCTTATGATCCACTTGGTTAGTATTATCTTGCTAATTCATCATGGTGACACAATGGGAGCTATATTTACCTCTTGTTTATGGTTTTGAATTTTAGTTGTTAATGTTTTCTTCTTATGATTCTGAAACTTATCCCAACATTGTACCTTGATTTTGGTTGTTTCCCATAAAATCCAAGGACATTGAGTTTAAATTACCTTGATCACTTTGCTTATATAGCTTAAGGGACTATATTTCTTCAATATCATGACATTTAAGTGTGTTACCTTGTTAACATTTCTTAAGGTTTTAGATTCATGATTAGTATATTATGAGGGTTTTATCATCACCCAAGGACAAATAATATGCTTTATTATTTTCATTTGATCTTTATATACTTCATTTGATCTAAGATAAAATGCCTTTACTTCCTTTTAGATTATCTTTCTCATCAATTAGGTGACTTTGTTTATGTATGAAGTCTCAACTTCTACTTGGTTACTCTTGAGTCTCATCTTGAGATAACATATCATATAAGTTACACATTGCATGATTCTAAAATCATGTACTCTTTTTTAAAATTCATACTTGCCCAACGTAAACTTATTTATTTGTTTCTTTTCAACACTTCCCTTTTGTATGATACATGTGTGACTTTTTCTTGCGTGGCTTATAATATTTGAATATGATTTATAGATATTGATTTTATACTAACTTGTATGATGGTATATTCCCCTAATCATGTTCATCCTTCGTCTACCCTTTTTCTCGCACTTCTTTCATTCTTAGGGTGTAGTTTGGGGTTGATTTTTGACCTAGTTTTATGATTGTACCTAAGATTACCTTAATGGAGATTTTTTACAGGGTTTTCATAAATTTTAGGATACAATAACATATTGTGTTTTTCTTCTTATCTCATCTTCACTTGACTTGTCTTGCCTTGATTATTTAGCCATTTACCTATGCGCACTCAACTACACTGTTTTGCAGGATACTAGTTCAATTGCTACGACGTTTCTACTACACTTTAAAATGACTAACTGAGTGCTTTCTTAGCCATAATAAATGCTAAATGTATGACATTTTTATAATCACATTTTATCTTACCTTTTTAATAATAATCATTTTGTTGAGTTTTGCGAGGTACATCATGGGCTTTCTTTACTTTGTGTTCCACTTTATTTATGGGATACAGCTGCGCTTTTGACGCAATCTATCTTGTTTCTCATACACACACACACACACACACACACACACACACACACACACACACACATATATATATATATATATATATATATATATATATATATATATATATATATATATATATATATATATATATATTTGCACTATTGTATGCTTTGTCTGTCTGTATTACCTTGTAGAAGGCTTGTATGGTTGTATCCGCTACACACCATTTGTGATTTATTTTCACATTGATTCCTTGATGCTCATATTTGCCGATATGGCTACTGACTTGTTTCTTTGTTGATGCTAGCTTGTTCGAAGATCTCCGAATTTTGTTACTGTTTAATTTCTTATTTGCGAATTATATCTGTTCGGTAATTTCTCATCTGATTTACTTTTTTCCGCATTTTACTGCTTACTTAGGATTGGGAGTCTGTGCCACTTGGCATGCAATTCTGGAAGTCCTCACTAGGAGGCCATGTTTTTGTTTGTTTAATAATTGTGCCCTCTTTATATTACAGATGATAAGTCCTCAAAAGGAGGCGAGCGGAGAGGGTTCGTAATAAACCCCCACACATTCTAGTCTGTGTCGTTCCTATGCTCACTTTCTACAAGTAAATGCTTTAAACATATGCCCAAGATTTAAATGAGTCTAAGCCCTTTAAAGGTAAGTTAAAATGGTTCCCACAATAGGATCCCCATGCTTTCTTTAGCTCATGTTGACAAACACCGATGCTTAGTGTATGCATACACTGTGTCTTTTCCCTCAGATCTTTCTTGCCCTAGTAATTGATACCACAGTTAAGGACCTTTTATATTACCATAATTTTATAGCTTGGTTGACTTGGATGATACGCTTCCCTTGGCTATGGCTTGACCCTTCGTCTGATGCATGGTTTCTTGTCTATGGCGGGACCTACCCATTTACTACTTGGTCTGCGCCTTGTAGGTGTTTGATTTTTGAGTGAGCTCAAGCTTTTGCTTACTCAGATGTTTTGCCATCTGTTTGTTTGATTTTTGTCTCAGGATCCGTGACTTTTGTTTTCCTTCCATTCTCGTACTTTCCCTTATGATAGTATGACTTCCCTCGCGCCTCTTTTATGAGGTATTTACCATGCTCCCTTAGGATCGTTCGTTTAGGTTAGTTTTTGAACTAGACATTAGGATAGGTATCAATGCATGCTAACATAGGGCAGAAATTTCCATTTTCATCCTTAACCTTAGGATCAAACATTGTATGATAACATTAGGGATAGTTCTAGGCTAGTTTCCCTTAGTTGTTTTCTTCCTTTTGCATCCTTGCATCTTAAAACAAAAACCTTCTTTTTTCTTAGAAAATCATAAAACATCTCTAATGAACTTAAATCATTCTTCAAGGTAAAAAATACAAATCAATCTTAATTGTTTATGCACCTTTTGGCTCTATTTTAAATCCTTGTCATGATATTTTGCTATCTTTGTGTCGATGTTTTGTCATCGCATATGTTTGTTATCCTACTTTGATTTTCAATATCATTGTTAGGTGTGATGTTTTATCATCTAAATTGGAAAGTTTTACCATCTTTGCCATGATATTTTACTATCTTTTTTCCGATGCTTCTTCATCGTGTATGTTTGTTATCCTACTTTGATTTTTGATATCATTGATAGGTATGATGTTTTATCATCTTATTTGATATTTTTATATCTTGCTGATGTTTTTATCATCTTATCTGAGTTTGTGTTACCATGCGATGTCTCGTCGTCCCTTTTTTTATGTTTTAGCGTTGTTGCTAATTTTTTGTCAATGTATCTGATGTTTTTCCATCTTGATCGTTGCTTTTGTCTTTTTAACTAAAAAACACAAACAAACCAAAACATATGAGCCGAACTACGGCTGTTCTGATTCCTTAAAAGGGATATGTAGGCGGTGGCTTTTGTGGGGGCATAATCGAGCATATCATTGTAAATATTCTTTTCTTTTCCCCACATTTTCTTTGCATGCATACGCTTTTCAGCTTTAAGCCTTATACATAGATTTTTATCACAACCATTAGACTAGATAGCAAGAGTGGATACCATAGAGTACTACTGGCATGTGGGGTGCTAATACTTTCCCCTCGCGTAACATACTCCCTTACCTGATCTCTCAGTCGTTTGACCGTGATTTTTCCCTTCTCAGGTTTACTCGATGTTTACCTTTCCTTTCGGCAGGATAAAAAATGATTTACGGAGACTTCATTGATTTAATCTCGATGATTTATTCAGCCGGTTGTTTCAGCTGACGACTTCACTGGGGACTATTTGACCAATTTTTGGTCCATCCCGGAGTCGATCATAGCTTTTGTTTCTTTCTTTGGATGTTTTTTGTTTATTTCTATTCATCTTTGTTTATTTATGTGCTTTATTAGTGTTCTTCCATGCATTTCATTTTGTTGTCTCTTATACTCTGGATGTTGTTGTTGTGTTATTTCTTTATGGGGTTGGGATGATACTTTTTGAGGTAAAAGGCCCAGTACCCAGGCCAGAGTGCACTATTTAGGAAAGCTATGAATATAGTGGAACATGACTGCTACTAGACGAAGTTCCTACTATGTGATCATGTCGTATGCACTCAAATGAGGTACAAATGGGGTACTATCGTCCTCCACGTCTGTGGAATAACGATAATGCTTCCAGGCGGACCCATGATTTTGAGTTACCCTTGACTTTATTTTGACCTGGACTATACCCGTCAGTGGGGAGGGTTGATTCTTACATGTACTGATGGTGACTCTGGTTCTCATAGAGACTTTGATTCGGATGGTAACTTTTGTTGGCGACTATTCCAAAATTTTGATCACGCAACAGAACAGTAGTGTCTAGTCTGTTGGAGACCTTGATCCTATAATGATTGCATCATAGCATATTTTCTTTCAAAAATTATAATGTTGAGGCGCAAAAATGTTTAATCTGCATATGCATTGTCATTTCCAGGGTGTTCCATAATTTTCTTCTCCTCCAAGAATGGCAGACAACACATATACCAACAAAAGAGAAACTAGCGATGTTATCGGCTACAAATTTGGCACAAGTGAATGGCCTCTACTGAAGAAGTTGAGTGACCAAGTATTTTATCCAAACTCTCAGGTTTTCAGCAAAAGATACGGGAATCTCTTATCTTTATTAGATGCCAATGTTGATAATAGGGCTCTCCAAACTTTGTTGCAGTTTTATGATCCGAAATTACGCCGCTTCACGTTCCAGGATTACCAACTTGCTCCTACTCTTGAGGAATACTCTTATCTACTTAACATCAAGATCACAAATCATGTTACTTTTTCTAGTGTTCCAGAAGTTCTTGATGATGAAGTTATTGCCAAGGCACTTTATTGGATCCCGAATGAAGTTAAAGGTGATCAGAGGGATAAAAGCACCGTTTCAGGTCTTTCTGTGGGATTTCTGATGATTAAAGCTAATGATATGGCAAAGAATGAATGTTGGGATGCGTTCAACGCACTACTAGAAATACTAATTTATGGTGTTGTATTATTTCCTAATGCTGAGAAGACTGTAGATCTTGCTGCTATATGTGTTTTTATGAACCCAGACCCTATTCCAACTCTTTTGGCCAACACTTATTATGCAATTCACTCGAGACATAATAAAGGAGGGGTTCTGACATGTTGTGTTCCTATGCTATACAAATGGTTCATGTCTTAGTTGTCTACCAAGGGACCGTTCATAGATAATAGTAGTACTCGTTCATGGGAATCTAAGATAATGTCTCTTATTACCTTCGATATTATGTGGTATAGACTTAGGGTTGATAGTATTTAAGTAATTACAAGTTGCGGAGGTTTCACTAACGTCCCACTCATGGGAATGGAGGAAATGATTAACTATAATCATGTTCTCACATTACGCCAATTAGGGCATGCCATAAGGAATCCACCAAAAGAAAGTGAGATAACATAATATGTATACTGTAAAAAGGGAGAGGATCCTGAAATGCAACAGAAAGTAGAGGTTGCTTGGGCTAAAATTCACAGAAAAGGGAAGGATTTCTTTGGGAAGAAAGAGTTGGTAGCTTTTGGGCCGTATGTAGAGTGGGTTGCAGAAAGAGCAAGAACTCTCATGTTGCCTTTTTCAAAAGAAGAACCATTGTATCCATAGCCTACCAAGAGACAAGATGATGTACCAAAAGATATTCTTTACCAACTAGAAAAGGAAAACCAAAACCTTTGTATCGATCTTGAGGACAAAAATATGGAGATGTATTTCTTGGAAGCATAAAAGAAAGAGTTAGCCCATCAGCTAAAAGAATATGTAGGTGAAGGTAGTTTTGGAGGTAGGAAGACGAAAAAAAGACCTGGGGTAGGAGACTAGCATGTATCTTCAGATGAGTATCAGCTTTCTCTTGCTAATGCAGAAAAGAATCGTCAAGAAACCCTGAAGTTACAAATAGCCAACAACAAAAACAAAGCAAAAGCTAAGGAGTTGGGGAAGCTGCTCAAAGATGCTAAGTTGGAACTAAAAGAAAATGAAGATCAGATGACTGAGATGATGAAGTAAAATTCCATACTACGAGACAAGATAAAAGAGATGGAAAGTGCACCCACACCTATTCCTTTGCCAGAGTGCAACAAGTGTGATCGCTTCCTGGAGCAATGTGTGTATTTGGAAGGATAATCATTTCAAAAAGATGTGGCAATTGATAGCTTTGCACGTGGACGAGATCATGAAAAGACAAAGAGAATATTTATAGAAACCAAAGAGTGGAATGAAGGGTACTTCCAGCAAGGGGGACAATTGTACTACACAGAGATCTACCTCATTGGTTGTTGATTTTCTTTGATGACTTTTGATCACCACTAGTCTTATTGGATGAGATCATTTATATTTTTGTTATGTACTTTGGTTCATTCTTGTACGAAATCGCTTTTAATCCGGAGGATCATTTTATTATTAAGTTAATTTTTGTTGTTATATCTTTTATTGGTCTCTGATTGTCTTTCTTATCATGTTTGTTTGATATTCCTGGGGGTTGACAAAAAATTTGGGACACCTTGGAAATGACTAACATTTCATCCATAAACATTCATCCACGCGCATTACGTTATAACAGGTTGTCTCAGGACGATATTCTTATCTTCTGCTTTTCTTATCCAGAGTTCAAGATGACTACTCCCGGGTAGTCAACTAGAAACAACTTGCCAAGACAGATGGAACATATCCAGGCTGAACTTGCTGAAATGAGGGTCCAGATGGCCACTCAGATGACCCAATTCATGGAGGTCATTACTAATGTGAATCGCCGACAGGATGAGCTGGCTGCTCTCGTTAATAATAAGCACATAAATCAGGCGGGTGATGGGAATCAAGTGCTCTATAAAGACATTTCCGGTGGACTTGGGGATGTGCAAGACTAACCTTTTGTAAATCTTCACGGGCCTCCTGGAAATCCTTTTCTACGCATCGATAACATGGAGCAGTTTCCTCCATCTCCGGGACCTCGTGTTATGGGTAATCAAAGAGATAATCAGGGCGTAAGGAACTATCAGGAGCAGGACTATGATTA
The DNA here is from genome assembly GCA_948472305.1 of Vicia faba. Classification (NCBI taxonomy): domain Eukaryota; kingdom Viridiplantae; phylum Streptophyta; class Magnoliopsida; order Fabales; family Fabaceae; genus Vicia; species Vicia faba. The sequence goes on along the minus strand of OX451736.1, from coordinate 72,194,990 downwards.
TGACCAGGATGAAGATCAACTTTCTGTGCAGCGTTCTGAGCCAGAAGTTCAGGTCGAAGACAAAGGGTATTGGCTATTGGAAGAGCGGTTGCAGGTCGTGGAAGGACAAGTAGTCCTTGGCATGGATGCCAATGATCTTGGGATGGTGTCTAGAATGAAGGTTCCCCCTAAGTTCAAACCTCTAGTGTTTGAAAAGTACAATGGTTAGTCATGTCCTATTACTCATGCAAATTCTTATTTCAGGAAGATGTCGGTTCATACCGAGGACCAAAGGCTTTTAATTAATTATTTCCAGGATAGCCTATCTGGGGCATCCCTGGAATGGTACATGAAGCTGGAAAAACTCATATTTGATGCTTGAATGATCTTGCCCGTGCTTTTGTCAAAGACTACCAGTATAATATGGATATGGCACCTAATTGTACTCAACTACAGAATTTGGCACATGGGCCAAAATAATTTTTCAAAGAGTACGCTAAAAAACGACGTGAATTGGCTGCAAGGGTTCAACCTCCACTCATGGATTAGGAACTTATTGATATGTTTATGAGCACTCTACAAGGGCCTTATTATGATCACATGATAGCAAGTGCTTCATCAGGATTTGCATAATTGGTTATGGCTGGTGAAAGGATCGTAGTAGGTTTGAAATTGGGAAAGATTCAAGTTGGTAATTCTGGTGGCTCATCAGGAGGGCGTGGTAAGAATCCATTCAGTGCTTACCCTAAGAAAAGGGAAGGTGATACAAGTGCAGTGTATTCTCATAGAGGAAGAGTTGGAGATCGTCAGCACCAACAAGTCAATGTTGTTTCTATTCCTATTAATGTTCCTCCACAGTAGAAACAAAATTATGCGCCCCAAGAACAAAGACAACAAGATGCTCCCCATTAGTATAATAATAATCAGCAACAAAGGAAACCAAGAAGGTTTAATCCCTTGCCAGTATATCTTACTGAAGCAATACACCATTTTCTTGATTTGAAGTTAATTAATTTGAGAAATATGCCAGCACCCACAGGAAGGCTTCCTGCTAATTATGATGCTAACGTAAGATGTGAATTCCATTCTGGCGGAATTGGTCATTCTACTAACAACAGTTATGCCTTAAAATGCAAAATGCAAGACTTGTTGGATGTCAGGGAAATTGAGTTTACCGCAGTGAATTGTCCAAATGTTGTTCAAAACCCAATGCCTAAGCATGCAGGGGCTATTGTTAACATGATTGATGATGATGGTGGAAAGCTGAATTTAGTAATGAATGTTGAACAAGTGACTACTTTGTTGTTATATGTTAAAAGGTATTTTCTTGACAATTCTATCTTCCCGGGATGTGCTTCTGACTGTGTCAAGTGTAAAGAGCAACCAAAGGGTTGTGATGATTTTAAAGCTGGAACCCAGTTTCTAATGGATGAGGGTTCCCTATAGTTCGATAGAAGACCAAGATTCTGAAAGAGTTACTGAAGAAGATATCATTGTGGTATTCATCCCTTACACTCATGTGTGTATTCCTGCTCCTTCTAGGGCGCCTCCTTTGATGATTACAGTACTTGGTCTCATACCATATACTAGTGAGAAGGATATCCCATGGCATTATGGTGTCGATGTCTATTACCATGGGGTGAGACAAGAGACAAATCCCCATCCTTCTGAGGAAGAATCTATTGAAGATAATGAAGCAGATGTTCATAACTTCTCTAGGGTAGGTCGAATGACCAGAAGTGGAAGAGTGTTTGGTCCCTCCAATATATAAGATGTTACGGATGCCTTAGCAAGAGAAAAAGGCAAATAGCAAGAGACGATTGGTAATCCTAGGGTTACACCATCTAATGTGACTTAGCCAATTCTTATGCCAGAAACTTCTTAAGCTCCTGATGAAGTTGAAGAATTGATGTGAATAGTCAGGAAGAGTGATTATAGAAAAATTGATTAGTGGAGTCATACCCATTCCAAGATGTCTATCTTGTCATTATTTATTTATTTAGAGCCCTACAAAAATGCTTTGATGAAGTTGTTGAAGAATTTGTTCGTGCCACATGATATAATAGTCAATCAGTTTGAGAATGTTTGTGCTAGTTGTTGGACCCCAAAATTTGCCCTCCCATATTTCTCAAGATATGTCAAGACTAATCTCCAAGTGGCTCAAGATTGCTCAAAAGTTGGACAGTCAAATCATCTCTTAAGGCAGTCAATCTCAAAATTAGGGTTTTGTGTTGCATCAAGGTCCTTGCATCCAAATGACCTCAAGTTCTCCCCAATGTCCTAATATGTTCTCAAGTTCATCCATGTCAAATTTCAAGCCATGCAGAGGAAGTTTGGTCAGTCAATTGCTCAAGAGGTCCAAATATCGATTGTGCTAGGGCAAAAGTCAACTGTGACCTACAAATAGTCAAACCTCAAGATTTTTTTTCAACATTCTCATTTTTAAGGATAATTCATCATTTGATCAAGGGTTGATCATGATTCATCAAGGATTGCTCAAAATTCATCAAGACTCAAAAGTTGCTAAATTAGGGTTTTGTAGGAAAAGTCAACTCAACTTTGACCAAGCATAACTTTCTCATACTTTATGAGAAATGACCCATCCAAAGCTCATTTTGAAAAGGATGCAATTTCCTATATTCCATATTCACACCCCAAGATCAAGAAATGCACTCACAAGAAGTTACAAATTTGGACATTATAGGTCATTTTTGAAAGTCAACAAAAATACCTTTTTTGCCAAAGCTTATAACTTGAGCATGGAATATAAAAATGCGATGATACCAAAAGGGTTGGTTAGAGGACATCTCAATCTTTCTAAAAAGTCCAAGAAAACTTCCAAAAGTTTAAAATTGAAGAAGTTGGGCATTGTTGAAGTTGGGCATTTTTCCAAAATTGCCAAAAGTCAACTACCCCAAAACATCAAATTTTGTCAAATGGGCCCACTTTTTTCCACTTGATTTGATCGTGTCACACTACACACGTGCCCTATCTTAAGTTTTATGTCCATTCATTGATTTTTCTATTTTATTTGATTTTTATTGAATTAATTCATTTTAAATAAATTTAAATCTAAATAAAATCTAAAAATTGATAACTTGGTATCTTTTTGATTGATACAGGTCTTAAATATCATCATGTACACAATCAAACTCGTATCAAGCTATATCATGCACAAAATATTGGATTTGGAATAAAATTGGAAGCTTTTTAATGGAGGATCATATCACATCTTAAATCATCAATGCACAAAGAGCCAAAGTCCAAAACCTGACCTAATTCACTCCATGTTACATATACAACACAAAGCATACGAGTTCATGACCTAGAGGCTGCAAAATCACAAGAACACAACTTGGAAAATTGTCAAAAAAGTTGGAAACTGAAATCACATCTAGAGGCCGATTCAAAGCCAAATCTCCACGCTATCCTCTTGCTGGGCATCCATTGATTCTGTAGAAATCCAAAGCAAGGCCATTCATCTCCTAAAACGCACTATAAGTCTCTCTGAAACTCGCCTTTCAGTTGAAATCGCATACTCATATATTCCTGCGTTTTCTTGCCAAAAACTTTACACCATCATGTTCATCATTCCATTTAGAAACTTTTGGCATTATTTGATTGTGTTTTCATAGCCTGTAACCCCCTAGCTGATTCTAGGGTTCTTGGATTGCTTTTTTGGGCGTTTTCTCTACAGGTAAAATCAGCACTATCAATGGCCATGGGCATGTTCAGGAGGGAGAGACGAAGCAAACCATGGTCTTAGAACCAATTTATATGGCCTACAGTTGATTTTAGAAGACACCTATGGACTTAGTTGTGGATAAGAATCTGCAGGAAAAAGAACCATGTTGTATTGGAGAAGACGAATGCGTGTCTCCCTCCCATTGGCCCATTCATATTTCGCGCTTATTTTTTTTATTTTCCAGCATATTGTTTGTGTTTCCAATATAATAATTAGTGCGTATTCCACTAACAATTAAAAAGCAATGGCGTGGTGGTAAGTGCATTTGTTCAGTGACTCATGGGACCTGGGTTCGAATCCCAGGTCCCCTAATATTTGTTGTATTTTTTCCCCAGGTGATTCTATACAATCCCAGGCGTACAGCACACCATACATCACCAATCCAACGCTTGCCAGATGGCCCCAGACCAGATCTGGTGGCCTAGAGTGAAGGTCCATCCTACACTCAAGTCAATGGGCGCTTAGGGAACCAGGAAAAGTCATACAGGCTGACTTGTATTGGGCCAAAGAATTGCAAATCTCACTCCCAAATTGGGCTTGAACCCCCCTGAGTATTTCTTTTTTTTTTATTTTCTTTATTTATTTTGTTTAATTATTATTTTCATTGTTTAATTAACCAATTAAAAAAAAATTTCCTCATAAAATCAAAAACCAAAAAATATATTTTATTTATTAAAATTAAATTCATCATTTTATTTTATTAAATAACTTAATTCAATTAATTTAGTATTAATTAGGTATAGTTTTTAATATCTTTGTAAATAATTAAAATTAATGTAGAAAATTAGGTTTTTACTAACTTTAAATCAAATTTACTTTATTTCTTCAAATATCCAAAAATCCAAAAAAATATCTTTTTGATTAATTAATTGGTTTATTTATTTAAATAACTTAGTTTAGTTCCATTTAATTCAAAAATAAACAAAAAAATGCTTTCTTTTCAAAAAGGGTCAAAACCCTAAAAAATGCGCCCGATTTAATTTTCTCGCACGCGATCCATATTTTCATATTATTGTACTTGCTTTCGGAATGTAATAGATTTAAATAGGACTCTATTTTATCACTTTATTTATTTTTCCGCCATTTAATTTCAAGGGTTGTTTTTAGCGATGTAAAAACCCGACGTCTTGTAATAGTTTAGATTTAATTTCTGCAAATTAAATTCCGTAACTATATACTGTTAGATGTTTGATAGTAGGGAATGCATGACCAGATCGAATGTATGAACTTAAAATCAACATAGCTCACCCATGACATGTACAAAGATAAAATTAACCAAAATAACACACTCGCATATGCGCACTCTTAAGGTACACCTCACTTGGTTGCCTTCGAACGTGGTCATTGAGTATAGGAAGTTTTAGAGGTCGCCCTCTTGTCCAAAGATCATAGTTGCCTCAAAACGGTTGCCTCGGAAAAAATGATCTAAGACATTAGGGTTACCGCTAAGGCATCCTAACATTGCTTTAGTGACCACACGTCCCTTAATCGAACTGACCCTTAAACTCCAACGACGACGCTACCTACTCATTAATAGTGGGATAGCGTTGTCCAAAGGACACTTGTACAGATTAATTCCTTTTTCGAGTAGGTAGATGGTTCTTAAGTACTTGCTCTCTCAAAATAAAAACTTCTTTCAAACCCACAAACACAAAGAAAAGAAATTTTTGAAAACACTTTGAGCAAGAACGTAAGAGCCCGTGGATAACCACAGATAGAAAGGGTGCTAACACCTTCCCTTTCTATAATCTACCCCCCGAACCCGAGAAACATCTCGAAAAAGGAATTTTTCTGTGCTTTTTTACTTTTCTTGTTGGATAAAATAAAAGACGGTGGCGACTCTTGCTTACCGCGACATTTTGAGAAAATAAACGCAAAACGCAAACCAGCATTCCAAAAATAGTCAGTTCTCTCCCACCATATCACAGAACTGGCGACTCTGCTGGGGAAAATATTAAAAAGTGGGGTGTACCTTAGGATTAGATCATTGTGTTTTCAATTGCTTGTTTTGTATGATTTATATTTTTGGGCTTGTATCGAAGTTACTATGGATCCTAACCCGGATCTGGGGGATACCCTTTAGGTAAGTTGCAATAAACTGTGAGGGAACTGTACGGCGTAGACCGATACGGTTGAAGCAGTAGCTACGTTGGTGTGGCACTTTAGATTGTACCGATATCCCTTGTGTTGGAACGAGGAGAATATGGGTCATCTAAGGGGTCATTAAGCACCAACTGACCTTAGAACCTTTAAATTGACCAACTTGGCCATAGAATAGTAGCAGTATGCTACACTCATTGAGACTAAACTCTCGCGATGATTCCGGCTGCAAGAAAAGGTTGCTAAACTGGAATTATGACCGATTGAGGGTAGTCAGTGATATTGAGATCCTCTAGAACCCGGTTACTATTTTTAGGACAGGTTTAAACAAACTGAACTGAAAGAGGGTAGTACCTAAGCTCCTTGTCAGCCTGAAATCTAAGGGCTCTCAGTAAGACTTGTGTGCCTTTACCATGTTTGCCATTTGTGGATACTTGTGGTGTGCTTACTATCATGACATCATGACATCATGACATTGCATACATCTTGCATTGGACTAACCTATTTCAAAGACAGGAAGGATTCATCTTTATTCTGTTTTATAGGTCATCATGATGCCTATGCGTAAGAATACCATCCGGATTAACTTTGTCCAGGTTCCTACCATGCTTAAGGAACTGATTGCAAAGATGCCTGATACTACTTCTTTCCTCAAAAGACATGGTTATCTTCTCAGTTTGGTCACCTCCAAATTGGACGAGCATATGATGAGTGTTTTGGTCCAATTCTATGATCCACTGTACCATTGCTTTGCCTTCCAGGACTACCAGTTGGTCCCCACCCTAGAAGAATTCTCTAAGTTTCTCGGTATCTCTATTCTGGAGCAAACCTTGTTCACTGGTTGGGAGAAGATTCTTAGGCCCGAAGAGATTGTTGCAGCCCTTCATTTGACCAAAGAAGAAGTAATGGCTAATTGGGAGACTAGGAGTGGAGCAAAGGGCTTTCTGACTAAGTTTTTGGTTGGGAAGGCTAACTATTTCTAGGATAGTCTGGACTTCAAGGCATTCGAGGATATTCTGGCTCTTTTGATATACGGCTTGGTATTGTTTCCAAACTATGACTTATTTGTTGATGTGAATGCGATAAAGATCTTCATCTCTCGGAATCCGGTACCCACTCTCTTGGGTGACATTCTTCATCAGCTTTATGCTCGTACTACCCGAAAGCGGGGAACCTTGATGTGCTGTGCTCCCTTATTGGCAAGGTGGTTTATTTCGCACCTTCCCAAGTCAGTGCTGAAGAACAAAGAAGGCATGGGCTGGGCTTATAGAGTTATATCTCTCTCTCTCTCTCATAATGACATTATCTGGACTCTCAAGGGTATGGATGAGGAGGCTATCATTGATTGCTGTGGGGAGTATCCCAATGTTCCACTGATAGGAACCCATGGAGGAATTTCTTACAATCCGTGCTTAGCCCTACGTCAGTTTAGGAGAGCCAAAAGAAAGGGACCTCATGAGATGCTAATGCCTAGTATCATCTTTGATTTTCAAGGGGATAGAGATGAGCAACGTCGCAGATTCATAAGGGCTTGAGATAGAGTTCACAGATCTGATCCATACGAGCCGGGTCCAAAGACTTCTCTTCCAATGGAGCCATATCTCATATGGGTCCGCATCCGTGCCCAAAAGCTCGGTATGCCATATGAAGCTGTCCGGCCTATCATTGTTGAAGTTGCTAACGAAGAATGGGTTCTTCCAACCATCCTCCATCCTCATATGCCCACTGACATTGGGGCACTGAAAAGGTCTTGGATGCAGCTGAGGGAAGAACGGGATTCTTACCGAGAGAAGTTCAATGAGCAAGAGCAGAAGATCCAGAGGTTGACTAGGAAGTTGGAGAACGAGCGGATTCTCAATGACTATGTCCGCACCGATAAGAAGAGACCATGGGAGCATTGATTGACCTTTGATGTTTTCCTTTCCAATTTTATTTACTTTTCAGTATTTCCACTCTTGTAACGCCTTAAGGGCAATTTGTTGAACAATTTGAATTCTAAAGTTTACTTAATAAAAGTGTGTTTCCTTTTTGGTTTACAATTTGAATCTCCCGATTGTCTTTGAAATCATAATCATACGCATTTCATCTCATGCACTCCATAACAGGTACCCATTACAGGTCTCTTATCTTCTTCGCTATTTATTTCACCACTCATCATGTCTGCTGAACCTTCAACTGAGCAAGCCATCAAGGCCCTACAGGCCCAAAATGCCCAATTTCAAGAGTTGTTCATGAATCTAGCTAAGGGTCAGCAAGATCTGAAGACTCTGATTCTGAAGCAGAAGAAGAAAAAGAAGAAGAGGACCATCCTGTTCAACACTGGTCCTAGGCTTGGAAACAGGCTTCAGAATGAAGCTGATTTGACTACCTCATCTGGAGGGAAAGATAGTCAGGAAGAAAGGAGGGCTCTTAGCCCTGTGGTCTCCGACAACAAGATGGACTACGACGAAGAACAATATCCTCCAGCTGGGGACAAATACAAGCAACTGGAAGACCGATTGAGTGCTATGGAAGTTCAGAAGGTGCCTGGTCTAGAATTTGGTGATCTAGGTCTATCATCTGGGGTAGTGATTCCCCACAAATTCAAGGCACCAGCCTTTGCTAAGTATGACGGAGTTTCTTGTCCGAAGTTGCACCTCCGGTCATATGTAAGGAAGATCCAGCCGTACACCGCTGATAAGAACCTATGGATCCATTTCTTTCAAGACAATCTCTCAAGGACTCAGCTTGAGTTGTTCTATCAGTTAGATGGAGCCAGTATCCACGGTTGGGAAGATTTGGCTACTGCTTTCTATAGGCAGTACCAGTACAACTCCGACCTCGCTCCCACGCGTACCCAACTCCAGGGTATGTCAATGGGAACGGGTGAGGGATTCAAAGATTATGCTCAGAAGTGGAAAGACCTCTCCGGAAGGGTACAACCACCCTTGGCTGATCTGGAGCTTGTGGACATGTTTTTGGGGACCCTGTCTGGTCAATTTTTCAACCATCTGATCGGAAGCTCTTGGTCTAGGTTTACAGAGCTAATTCTGACTAGTGAGAGGATTGAGGCTGGTATTAAGGCTGGTAAGATATAGAAGGGTGCCTCATCAAGCACTAAGAAGAAGCCCTTTAAGAAAGAGTCTAGTGTTGTCTACAGTACGAGAAGACAAAATAGACCTGAACACCGCCAAGCTGTTAATGCGGTTGTTATTTCAAAACCTGCTGGTGCTCCTCAGTACAAAAATCAACAAAAGGACGAGAGACCTTGAAGGAAATTCACCCGTCTCAGCATGACCTTATCTCAGATTCTGCCATAGTTGCTGAAGAACAACCTAGTAATTCCAAAGGAAGCCCCAAAGAATCCAAATACAACATCACCAAAGTATAACCCTAATGCCCGCTGTGCTTTTCACTCTGATAGCCCGGGGCATAATACGGATGATTATTGGGTTTTGAAGAACAAGGTACAAGACTTGATTGATGCGAAAGAGATTGAGTTCGGAGCACCAGAGAAGCCTAAACAAGATACAGGGGTGAATGCTATCAGGGATGACGACGATGAAGAGTTTGATATCGATAGTTGGATCTACCCGACTGCCAATTGTGGATTAAGCAGCTGGACATTGAAGGATTCTATGTCTGTTTCTGTTATCATCCAGTAATGAAACTTTTTGAATTTGTAACAGACAATGTTTTAAACTCTATGGCCCGGTGTCTTACCCGGGGCACTGTGGCTTCATTTGTGAGGGCTTTATGTGTGTCATTTTCATATATCATTAATAAAAGCATTGGATGTTCTTGCATTTCAAATTTTGCGCTCCTTGTTTTTCTTTATTATATATTGCAAAATAGCTATTTTACACACACTCACATATACAGGTCCACATCCACTCTGGATCTCACTGGTAATGACTCTGCTACTACCAGTTATGACTTCGAAAATCCGATCAACTTAGCCGAAGACGAAGGTGAAGATGATTGCGAAGTGCCTATTGAACCTGCAAGATTGTTACTCCAAGAAGAGAGGGTTATTCAGCCACACGAAGAGCCGGTGGAATCAGTGAATCTGGGTACTGAGACAGATAAGAAAGAGGTCAAGATCGGTGAAAATCTAGAGCTTAGTGTAAAGAAACGGTTGATTCAGATGCTACATAACTATGTTGAGATCTTTGCCTGGTCTTACAAAGATATTCCTGGTTTGGATACTGATATTGTGGTTCATCGCCTGCCTACCAAGGAAGATTGTCCTCCAGTAAAACAGAAGGTCCGCCGAATGCGCCCAGAGATGTCTGAGAAAATCAAGGCTGAAGTTATGAAATAGTTTGACGCCGGTTTTCTAGCGGTTACTTCTTACCCTCAGTGGGTGGCCAATGTGGTTCCTGTGCCGAAGAAGGATGGTAAGGTTCGAATGTGTGTTGATTACAGGGATCTGAACAGGGCGAGCCCCAAGGATGACTTCCCTTTACCTCATATTTACGTTCTGGTTGACAACACCGCTCAGCACAAGGTATTCTCCTTTATGGATGGTTTCTCCAGTTATAATCAGATTAAAATGGCTCCCGAAGACATGGAGAAGACAACCTTTGTTACTCAGTGGGGTACCTTTTGCTACAAGGTCATGCCTTTTGGACTGAAAAATGATGGGGCAACGTATCAGCGTGCCATGGTTGCTTTGTTTCATGACATGATCCATCATGAGATAGAGGTATACGTCGATGATATGATTGCAAGGTCCCAGAATAAGGAAGAACACCTTGACCATCTACATAAGCTGTTCGACAGGCTGAAGTTGTACAAGCTAAGGTTGAACCCGAACAAATGCACCTTCGAGGTGAGATCTGGTAAACTGCTGGGTTTCGTCGTAAGCGACAAAGGTATTCAAGTGGACCCTGCAAAGGTGAAGGCCATACAGGAGATGCCAGCTCCCAGAACAGAGAAAGAAGTCAGAGGCTTTCTAGGACGTCTGAACTACATTGTCCGGTTCATCTCGCACCTGACTGCTACTTGTGAACCAATCTTCAAGTTACTGAAGAAAGATCAAGTGGTACGTTGGAACGATGAATGTCAGGCCGCTTTTGAAAGAATCAAAGAGTATCTCCAAGAGCCTCCTATTCTGATGCCTCCAGTTGAAGGGAGACCTCTGATCTTATACTTGACAGTACTTGACAACTCAATGGGGTGTGTGCTGGGTCAACATGACGAGTCTGGCCGAAAAGAGCATGCTATTTATTACCTTAGCAAAAAGTTTACCGACTGTGAGACCCGATACTCACTGCTCGAGAAAACTTGTTGCGTTTTGGCATGGGCTGCTCGCCGGCTGAGACAGTATATGTTGACTCACACTACTCTGTTGATATCAAAGATGGATCCAATCAAGTATATCTTCGAAAAGCCTGCTTTGTCCGGAAGAATAGCAAGATGGCAGATGATCTTGACTGAGTATGACATCCAGTACACTACCCAAAAGGCAATTGAGGGAAGTGTGTTGGCATACCATTTGGCACATCAAGCAGTGGATGATTACCAGTCTATGAACTTTGAATTTCTGGACGAGAATATCATGTTGGTAACAGATTGTGAGACACCTGGACCGGATGAAGGACCTGAGGAAGGATCTCGATGGTCTATGTACTTTGATGGAGCCTCGAACGCTTTGGGTAATGGCATTGGCGCTGTGATCATATCTCCTAAAGGCTCTCATACTCCGTTCGCCTCCCGACTATGTTTCAACTGCACCAACAATATGGCAGAGTATGAAGCGTGCATCATAGGTCTTCGAGCAGCAATTGACCTAAGGATTAAGTTTCTAAGTGTTTTCGGAGATTACGCTCTCGTGATCAGTCAGATCAAAGGTGAGTGGGATACGAAACACCCAAATCTAATTCCTTACAAGGAGTATGTCTTGACATTGCTTCCCCATTTCGAGGAGATAGCCTTTGAAAACTTCCCCAAAGAGGAGAATCAGTTGGCGGACGCGCTGGCTAAAATGTCTTATATGTTCAAAGTCAATTGGGACAACGAAGCTCCCTGGATCATCATTGAAAGATTGGACGAACCTGCACATTGTTGTGACGTTGAGACTGAAGAGGTGACAGAAAAGCCCTGGTACCATGAGGTGAAAAAGTATCTTAAAGCTCAGGAGTACCCCGAGGGTGCATCTGTTAATGACAAGAAGTTTCTGAGGAGGTTCACGACGAAGTTCTTCATCAGGAATGGAATTCTTTACAAACGTAACCATGATTCGACCTTACTGCGTTGTGTGGATAAGAATGAAGTAGAAAGGATCATGGAAGAGTTACATGAAGGTACTTTCGGAACTCATTCCAGTGGACACACCATGGCAAAGAAAATCCTACGGGCAGGATATTATTGGTGCACAATAGAAGCTGACTGTTATCAGCATTCTCGGACATGTCACAAGTGCCAAGTCTATGCTGATAAGGTACACATACCTCTGGTTCCTATAAACGTCTTGACGGCACCTTGGCCTTTTGCAATGTGGGGCATTGATATGATCGGCGAGATCAGACCCACAACATCCAACGGGCATCATTTCATCCTGGTAGCAATTGATTACTTTAAAAAATGGGTTTAAGCATCTTCCTTTGCTACCGTAACCAAGAATGTCGTGGAACGGTTTATTCGACACAATCTGATCTGTCGATATGGTGTACCAGAGAGGATCATTACGAACAATGGTACCAATCTCAACAACAAGATGATCACTGAGCTCTGCGAGAAATTTAAGATACAGCATCACAACTCTTCTCCTTACCGGCCGAAGATGAATGCGGCTGTAGAAGCGGCTAATAATAACATTAAGAAAATTGTGCAGAAGATGACAGTGACCTACAAAGATTGGCACAAGATGTTGCCATTTGCTCTTCATGGGTACCGTACCTCAGCACGGACGTCAATAAGGGCAACACCATATTCCTTGGTTTATGGCATGGAGGAAGTCGTGCCTATTGAAGTTCAAATACCCTCTCTTCGGATCATGAAGGATGCAGGTTTGAGTGAAGATGACTGGATTCAGACCCGACTTGATCAGCTGAACCTAATCGACGAAAAGAGACTTACTGCTATTTGTCATGATCAGACGTACCAAAAACGAATGATCAAGGCCTTTAACAAGAAAGTCAGACGACAAGAGTATCAAGTGGGGGACCTGGTAATCAAGCGCATTATCCTACCTCAAGGTGATACCAGGGGAAAATGGACCCCTACTTACGAAGGGCCATTTGTGGTTAAGAACATTTTCTCAGGAGGAGCTATGATTCTAACCATCATGGATGGTGACGACCTTCCTCACCCCGTCAATGCAGACATAGTGAAAAGATACTACGCATAATCAAAGACCCCCTAGGTCGACTGGCCTAGGCAAAAATAAGGGCTTCCCGACGAACCAAAAGGGTTCAGGCAAAAATAACGGATGAAAATAAAAAAAAAATTGTACACCCGGCAAGTCGAAAACCTGAAAAGGCGACTTGGGCAAAAAAGGGTATCCTGGTGGACTTAAAACCCGAAAGGGCAGTCCAGGAAAAAATTAGGGATCAGCGTAATACTATGTCTCATTGGATCACCGTGCATCCAGACTTCGGTATCAACTGTCAAGCTCGGACGGTACTAATCAATCTGATCTACCTTCCACCAGTAGCAAAGTGATGAGATGCTCGAGTACATAAAGGCAATATCAGAGATGGAACCCAGTGGGATTATTCACATAGTTGTTTTGTTTTCTTTTCACAAATTGTGTAAATTTTGTTCGGTCGCGTTCTCTTACTAGGACGTCAGCCTCTTGTACAAAAACGCCTATTTTACAGGCCAAACTTCAAAATCAATACAATTCATTTTCAAAGAAATTTCAAACTGTTTTTCCTTTATCTGTTTTGTTTTGCAAAGAACGTCCGATGATCAATTTTGATATATGCATTTGACATTAATTTCTGCTCATAAATATTTACATGTAAAACAAAAGATGAATTACTGGTAATAGCAGAAACAAGGGCAAATAAGAATTGTCCGAACTGTACAGTCTCCCTATCCACCAGGTACAAAGGTAGATTCAGCTGAAGAATATGGCTAAGATACCTTCACTCCCCGTTGAGTAAGGCAGTAATGGTAGCTCTCCCCAGCTGAGACTTACAACTATGAACGAATCAGTAATGCTCTCCCCAAGCAGAGTTGATCCACCATCAGCACTAAAAGGGTCTTAATATTCCCCAGCAAGTATAAGAGTATCCCCGTCAGTCTTAATATTCCTCAATGGAGTATAAGAATGTTCCCCGGCAGAATACATGGTAACTTTAGTGGAGTGAATTTCTCCAGCATGATCTGAAAAAAGCTTCCCCGACGGAGTTGAATCATCATCCCCAGTAGACTCTGGAAGTTTACCCCCAGCAGAGTACAAAAATAAATCTCCCCAGTGAAGTTCAAAGGATCATTCCCAGCAGAACCCAGAGATTTATCCCCATAAGAGTCTAACAAGGTTATCCCCAATAAGTTGCAACTGAAAGATCATCCCCAGCGAAGTTCTTTCCTTTCACAAAACAGGAATTCAATCCTCAGCAGAGTCAGTATTACCAGCAACGGTAATCCATCCCCAGCGGAGTTTATCAGTGGAATCCTCAACAGAACATCTCTTCACCACAGAGTAATTCCCCTCGGAGTAATCTCCTCATCAGTTTATTCCCCAACGGAGTTATCCTCTCATGCAAGTTTATCACCTTCTTTCATCATCCCCAGCGGAAACGAGGAATCCAACTCTATTCTCCAAAAAGCTATCTGGGTTTCAATTTCCCCAGCTAAAACATCACGTTTCCATACATCATGATACATGCATATACGCATCATACCGTGCAATCTCATTTGTGTTGAGAACATCATTGCTTGATCCATATCATGCATTGCATATGACTGACCTTTGCCTTTTAGGAAAGATGCAATTAAATTCTCAACTATGTGGAAGACCTCTTCTGGTCCAGTTAAATTGATTCCTAAAGATTTTTCTGATGCCAATTCAGTCAAAGGAGACATGATCAGTTAAATCGATTCCTAAATATTTTTCTGATGCCAATTCAGTCAAAGGAGACATGATCAGTTAAATTGATTCCTAAAGATTTTTCTGATGCCAATTCATTCAAAGGAGACATGATCAGTTAAATCGATTCCTAAAGATTTTTCTGATGCCAATTCAGTCAAAGGAGACATGATCAGTTAAATCGATTCCTAAAGATTTTTTTGATGCCAATTCAGTCAAAGGAGACATGATCAGTTAAATCGATTCCTAAAGATTTTTCTGATGCCAATTCAGTCAAAGGAGACAAAACCAGTTAAATCGATTCCTAAATATTTTTCTGAGGCCAATTCAGTCAAAAGAGACAAAACCAGTTAAATCGATTCCTAAAGATTTTTCTGAGGCCAATTCAGTCAAAAGAGACAAAAACCAGTTAAATCGATTCCTAAGGATTTTTCTGAGGCCAATCCAGTCAAAAGAGACAAGACCAGTTAAATCGATTCCTAAAGATTTTTCTGATACCAATCCAGTCAAAAGAGACAAAACCCCCTCTGGTCCAGTTAAATTGATTCCTAAAGATTTTGCTGATACCAATCTAGTCAAAAGAGTCAAAACCTCATCTTGTCCAATTAAATCGATTCCTAAAGATTTTTCTGATACCAATCCAGTCAAAAGAGACAAAACCTCCTCTGGTTCAGTCAAATCGCCGATAAGATCTCCCTGATTCGCATTCCAGATGAAATTCAGACCACCTACCAACAATCTCCAAATGGCATCTGTAATCCCATTCCCGACATCACAATGCTGATACCACTTCATGCGAGTGCAAATTTCTGGGCACTCTAGTGTTAAATCATCTTCCACCTTCGGATCACGAAAGGCCTGAAAACCAATCTATATCCTCAGGTTTAAGAAGATTGAACAGGGGCAACTGTTGTACCCCAAAATTTTCCCTTCCATATTTCTCAAGATATGTCAAGAATAATCTCCAAGTGGCTCAATATTGCTCAAAAGTTGGACAGTCAAATCATCTCCTAAGGCAGTCAATCTCAAAATTAGGGTTTTGTGTTGCATCAAGGTCCTTGCATCCAAATGACCTCAAGTGCTCCCCAATGTCCTAATATGTTCTCAAGTTCATCCATGTCAAATTTCAAGCCTTGCAGAGGAAGTTTGGTCAGTCAATTGCTCAAGAGGTCCAAAAACCGAATGTGCTAGGGCAAAAGTCAACTGTGACCTACAAATAGTCAAACCTCAAGATTTTTTGTCAACATTCTCATTTTGAAGGATAATTCATCATTTTATCAAGGTTTGATCATGATTCATCAAGGATTGCTCAAAATTCATCAAGACTCAAAAGTTGCGAAATTAGGGTTTTGTAGGAAAAGTCAACTCAACTTTGACCAAACATAACTTTCTCATAATTTATGAGAAATGACCCATCTAAAGCTCATTTTGAATAGGATGAAATTTCCTACAATCCATCTTCACACCCCAAGATCAAGAAATGCACTTACAAGAAGTTACAAATTTGGACATTATAGGTCATTTTTGAAAGTCAACAAAAACACCTTTTTTCCACAGCTTATAACTTGAGCATGGAATATCAAAATGAGATGATACCAAAAGGGTTGATTATAGGACATCTCAAGCTTTCTAAAGAGTCCAAGAACACTTCCAAAAGTTCAAAATTGAAGAAGTTATGCATTGTTGAAGTTGGGCATTTTTCCAAAATTGCCAAAAGTCAACTATCCCCAAAACTTCAAATTTTGTCAAATGGCCCCACTTTTTTCCACTTGATTTGATCTTTTCACACTACACACGTGCCCTATCTTCAACTTTATGTCCATTCATTGATTTTTCTATTTTATTTGATTTTTATTGAATTAATTCATTTTAAATCAATCTAAATCTAAATAAAATCTAAAAATTGATAACTTGGTATCCTTATGATTGATACATGTCTTAAATATCATCATGTACACAATCAAACTCGTATCAAGCTATATCATGCACAAAATATTGGATTTGGAATGAAATTGGAAGCTTTTTAATGGAGGATCATATCACATCTTCAATCATCAATGCACAAAGATCCAAAGCCCAAAACATGACCTAATTCACTCCATGTTACATATACAACACAAAGCATACGAGTTCATGACCTAGAGGCTGCAAAATCACAAGAACACAACTTGGAAAATTGTCAAAAAAGTTGGAAACTGAAATCACATCTAGAGGCCGATTCAAAGCCAAATCTCCACGATATCCTCTTGCTGGGCATCCACTGAGTCTGTAGTAATCCAAAGCAAGGCCATTCATCTCCTAAAACGCACTGTAAGTCTCTCTAATACTCGCCTTTCAGTTGAAATCGCATACTCATATATTCCTGCGTTTTATTGCCAAAATCTTTACACCATCATGTTCATCGTTCCATTTAGAAACTTTTGGCATTATTTGATTGTGTTTTCATAGCCTGTAACCCCCTAGCCGATTCTAGGGTTCTTGGATTGCTTTTTTGGGCGTTTTCTCTACAGGTAAAATCAGCACTATCAATGGCCATGGGCGTGTTCAAGAGGGAGAGACGAAGCGAACCATGGTCTTAGAACCAATTTATATGGCCTACCGTTGATTTTAGAAGACACCTATGGACTTAGCTGCGGATAAGAATCCACAGGAAAAAGAACCAGGTTGTATTGGAGAAGACGAAGGTGTGTCTCCCTCCCATTGGCCCATTCATATTTCGCGCTTATTTTTTTTATTTTCCAGCATATTGTTTGTGTTTCCAATATAATAATTAGTGCGTATTCCACTAACAATTAAAAAGCAATGGCGTGGTGGTAAGTGCATTTGTTCAGTGACTCATGGGACCTGGGTTCGAATCCCAGGTACCCCAATATTTGTTGTATTTTTTCCCCAGGTGATTCTGTATAATCTCAAGCGTACAACACACCATACATCACCAATCCTACGCTTGCCAGATGGCCCCAGGCCAGATCTGGTGGCCTAGAGTGAAGGTCCATCCTACACTCAAGTCAATGGGCGCACAGGGAACCAGGAAAAGTCATACAGGATGGCTTGTATTGGGCCAAAGAATTGCAAATCTCACTCCCAAATTGGGCCTGAACCCCCCTGAGTATTTCTTTTTTTTTTATTTTCTTTCTTTATTTTTTTTAATTATTATTTTCATTGTTTAATTAACCAATTAAAAACTTTTTTTATCATAAAATCAAAAACCAAAAAATATATTTTATTTATTAAAATTAAATTCATCATTTTATTTTAGTAAATAACTTAATTCAATTAATTTAGTATTAATTAGGTATAATTTTTAATATCTTTGTAAAAATTAAAATTAATGTAGAAAATAGGTTTTTACTAACTTTATATCAAATTTACTTTATTTCTTCAAATATCCAAAAATCCAAAAAAACATCTTTTTGATTAATTAATTGGTTTATTTATTTAAATAACATAGTTTAATTCCATTTAATTCAAAAATAAACAAAAAATGCTTTCTTTTCAAAAAGGGTCAAAACCCTAAAAAATGCGCCTGATTTAATTTTCTCGCACGCGATCCATATTTTCATATTATTGTACTTGCTTCCGGAATGTAATAGTTTTAAATAGGACTTTATTTTATCGCTTTATTTATTTTTTCGCCATTTAATTTCAAGGGTTGTTTTTGGCGATGTAAATACCCGACGCCTTGTAATAGTTTAGATTTAATTTCCGCAATTTAAATTCTGTAACTATATACTGTTAGATGTTTGATAGTAGGGAATGCATGACCAGATCAAATGTATGAACTTAAAATCAACATAGCTAACCCATGACATGTACAAAGATAAAATTAACCGAAATAACACTCTTGCACATGCGCACTCTTAGGGTACCCCTCACTTGGTTGCCTTTGAACGTGGTCATTGAGTATAGGAAGTTTTAGAGGTCGCCCTCTTGTCCAAAGATCATTGTTGCCTCGAAACGGTTGCCTCAGAAAAAATGATCTAAGACATTAGGGTTACCGCTAAGGCATGCTAACATTGCTTTAGTGACCACACGTCCCTTAATCGAACTGACCCTTAAACTCCAACGACGATGCTACCTACTCATCAATAGTGGGATAGCGTTGTCCAAAGGACACTTGTACAGATTAATTCCTTTTTCGAGTAGGTAGATGGTTCTTATGTACTTGCTCTCTCAAAACAAAACTTTTCGCACTTACACTCCTTTCAAACAAAAACTTCTTTCAAACCCACAAACACAAAGAAAAGCAATTTTTGAAAACACTTTGAGCAAGAACGTAAGAGCCCGTGGATAACCACGGATAGAAAGGGTGCTAACACCTTCCCTTTCTATAATCTACCCCCCGAACCCGAGAAACATCTCGAAAAAGGAATTTTTCTGTGCTTTTTTCCTTTCCTTGTTGGATAAAATAAAAGACAGTGGCGACTCTTGCTTACCGCGACATTTTGCAAAAACAAACGCAAAACGCAAACCAGCATTCCAAAAATAGTCAGTCTCTCCCACCGTATCACACTAACATATCTTCCGGGAATGGTTTGGGCTTTACAAATTTTGATCTTCCTCCTGAGGGGCGTGACCATAACAAGGCAATGCATATTTCTATGGATTATAGAGGAACTACTTTATCCCAGGTTTTGGTGGACATTGGGTCATCTTTAAATGTGTTGCCTAATTCATCTTTGATGAAAATTGATTATTATGGTCTTGAGCTACGTCTTAGTGACTTGATGGTAAAAGCATTTGATGGGTCCCGAAGATCAGTGTTTGGAGAGGTGGAGTTTCTTATCAAAGTTGGTCCTTGCATCTTCACTGCTATGTTTTTCGTTATGGATATACACCCGACATATTGTTGTTTGTTGGGACGTTCGTAGATTCATAAAGTTGGGGCAGTCACTTATACTCTTCATCAGAAACCCAAGTATCCTGCAGATGGAAAAGTGATAACTGTGTGTGGTGAAGAAGAGTATATTGTAAGTCATTTGACGTCATTTCTCTATGTTGAAGTTAAGGCTAAGAAACATGATACTCCTTTCCATGCTTTCGAGACAGTCCATACAGTCAATATTCCTCCTCCAGGGTAGAAAAGAAAGCTAGAGACTTCTCTGTCTTCTCTCAAGGATGATAGAGCTATGGTGGAAAATGGTAACCCTAAAGGTTGGGGACAGGTGCTGGATGTCATCCCTAAGTTCGACATGTTTGGTCTTGGTTTCAGCCCAGGTCAGCAGAGTGCAGCTCTCAGAGCACCCAGTCTATTTACTCCCATGAAGTTTTCCCGTCCTAGTGCTGCTCAAGAAGGATAAACCAATGCAGTTGGTGATGATGGGGATGGTAGCTACAATATTTAAGATTGGATTCGTCCAAGTATTACAGGCCAAGAACTCAACAATTGGACTTTTGTGGATGTTGTCCAAGTTTCAAGCGCTGAGGAGTAGTTTTCTTGTTTTCTTTTATTATCATGTCATAATTCATGCGCTCTGCCCAAGGCGTAGTGGATCATTTGTGTAGGGCCACCATGTTTGTTTTCAAAAATTTATCATGAATAAAGGACATTTTTGCATTCAAATATTTTGTTCCCTTTCTTTCTTTTTTTATTTTTCTTTAAATGGTGATGTTTCCTTTTCACACATTACTACTAAAACTTCAAAATATCATTTATGCAGATGCACTTCCACCATGGATTCCATTGATAATGACTCTGCTACCACTCAGTATGACTTTGATAATCCGATATACCATGCTGAACAGGAGGCATATGAGGATTGTGACATCCCCAAAGAATTGGCAAGATTGTTGAAATAAGAGGAGAAGGTTATCCAACCGAATCAAGAATTAATTGAGGTGGTGAATATTGGCACATAAGAAGTAAGGAGAGAAGTCAAGATATGGGCAGATCTCGAAGAAAGTATGAAGGCCAGATTGGTTGAGCTGCTTCGAGAGTATTATGATATTTTTGCTTGGTCTTATGAAGACATGCCAGGGCTGGATACATATATCGTGGTACATCGTCTGCCGCTCAAGGAAGAGTGTTCTCCTATCAAGAAAAAGCTCTGAAGAAATCATCTAGAGATGTCCAAAAAGATAAAAGAAGAAGTTCAGAAACAATTGGATGCAGATTTCTTGAAAGTCATCAACTATCCTTCACGGTTTACAAATATTGTGAATATGCCTAAGAAATATGGTGAGGTCAGGATGTGTGTGGATTATAGGGACTTGAACAGAGAAATCCCTAAAGATGATTTTCCTCTTCCCCACATTGATGTGTTGGTCGATAACACAACTCATTCCATGGTGTTTTCCTTCATGGATGGTTTTTCGGGCTATAATCAGATCAAGATAGCACTAGAGGACATGGAGAAGACAAGATCTATCACACCATGGGGAACTTTTTGTTACAAGGTGATTCCATTTGGGTTGAAGAATGCAGGGGCAACATATCAGTGTGCCATGGTCACTCTCTTTCATGATATGATTCTCAAGGAGATCGAGGTCTATGTGGATGATATGATTGTTAAGTCTGAAACAGAAGATAAACATCTTATTTATCTAGAAAAGTTGTTTGAAAGAATGAGGAAGTTCCTTTTGAGGTTGAATCCAAATAAGTGCACCTTCGGGGTGAGATCCGGCAAGTTGTTGGGTTTTATTGTAAGTGAAAAAGGTATCGAGGTTGATCCTACTATAGTAAAAGAAATACAATAAATTCCTGAACCGAAAACAGAAAAAGAAGTTTGTGGTTTCTTGGGGAGGTTAAACTACATTTCTAGATTTATCTCTCATATCACAACCACATGTAAACCTTTGTTTAAATTGTTAAAGAAAAATCAAACGGTCAGGTGGAATGAAAATTTTCAAAAGGCATTCGATAAAATAAAAGAATATTTGCAGGAACCTCCGATACTCGTGCCACCGGTGGAAGGGAAGCCATTGATCATATATTTAACTGTATTGGAAAACTCCATGGGTTATGTCCTCGTTCAACATGGAGAGACAGGAAAGAAAGAACAGGCCATTTATTACTTGAGTAAGAAGTTTACAGAGTGTGAGTCAAAATAGTCCTTGCTGGAAAAAACTTGTTGTGCACTTTCTTGGGCTGCCAAACGAATGAGACAATATTTGTTGACACACACCATTTACTTGATATCCAAAATGGATCCAATCAAGTACATTTTTGAGAATCCAACTCTCACAGGTAGGGTAGCCCATTGGTAGATGATACTCACCGAATATGATATCCAGTACACTATGTAAAAGGCAGTCAAAGGTAGTGTGTTGGTTGATCATCTCGCTCATCAACCCATGGATGATTATGAACCAATGAAGTTCAAGTTTCCAAATGAGGAAATAGTGTATATTCGGGATTGCAATATCCCTAGGCTAGATGAAGGACCTGAGCCTAGATCACGTTGGACGTTGGTGCCTCTAATGCTATGGGAAACGATGTTGGAGTTGTTATTACCTCTCCTAAAGGATTCCATATTCCTTTCGCAACTCATATTTGTTTCGATTATACCAAAAACATGGCCAAATATGAAGCTTGCATTTATGGTATTGAAGCGACAATTGACTTGCGAATCAAATACTTCAAAGTTTACGGAGACTCCAATCTTGTTATCATCTAGATTAATGAAGATTAGGAGACTCGTCATTAGAACCTGATTCTCTATCGTGAGCATGTTATAAAGTTGATTCCATACTTTGAAGAGATCAAATTTGAACATATTCTTGAGTGGAGAACAATCTAGATGATGCACTGGCAACTCTGTCATCTATGTTCAAAGTTAAGTGGGCTTATGAAGCACCTTCCATCACCATCAGAAGGTTGGATGAGCCAACATTTTGTTTTGAAGTTGAGTTGGAATTAGACAGTAATACATGGTTTTATGATATTAAAATATACCTTGAAACACAAGAGTATCCTGAAGAGACATCTGCCATAGACAAGAAGTTTTTGAGAAGATTTTTAGCCAAATTCTTCCTTAGTGGGGGTGTGTTGTATAAAAGGCATCATGATAGTTTACTGCTTAGATGTGTTGACAAGAAAGAAGTATCTAGAATCATTGAAGAGATGCATGAGGGTGCCTTCGGGACTCATTCCAGTGGATATACCTTGGCCAAAAATATTTTATGAGCTGGCTATTATTGGTCCACCATGGAAACTGATTGTTATAACCATGAAAGAATTTGTCACAAATGTCAAATTTATGCTGACAAAGTGCATGTCTTGCCTGTGCCGTTGAATGTATTGACTTCCCCTCGGCCTTTCACAATGTTGGGTGTAATTTGGTGGGAGAACTGACCTTTTTGGTTTTGCATTTTATCCAAATGTGAGGATAGCAAGAGTCGCCACTGACTTTTCTTTTATCCAATAAGGAAAGGGTGAATAGAATAGAAGAGACCTTCAAGATTTTCTTCATTTCGGGGGGTAGGTTATGAAAACGGAAGGTGTTAGCACCCTTTTCATTTTTAGTTATCTACGGGCTCTTAATCGCTAGCTCACTTTGTTTGAAAATGTTTTATGTTCTGTATGTTTGAAAATATTTTTAAATGCCTAAGTGCGGAAAACTTTGTAATGATTCTCGTATCATTTGAGAACGCATACAAAGTGTTTTAAAATATTTTATAAAAAGTGTTTGTGAAAATATTTTGTTTTATTGAGCAAGAGATTACGAGCTATCTACCTACACAAAAGTCTTTTGTGTTATTTTCATCCTCCCTAGATAGTAGTACCCTACTGTGATCGGTGGATCTGGAACTGACTGTTTAACGCTGGTTCGCGAAATGTCGCGGAAGCAAGAGTCGCCACCGTCTTTTATTTTCTCCAAATGGAAAGGACAAAAGCACAGAAAAATTCCTTAAGAGATTTGCTCTCGGTTCGGGAGGTAGGTTATAGAAAGGGAAGGTGTTAGCACCCTTTCTATCCATGGTTATCCATGGGCTCTTAGATACTTGCTCAATGTGTTTTCAAAATTGTTTGCTTGCTTTTCAATGTGGGTTTAAAAGTTTCTTTTGAAAAATTTCAGATCGACTCGTACGTCAGAGTGTTTGAAAAGTTTGTTTTGAAAGCTTTTGAAAATGTGTCAGTGTGAAAAGTCTTTTGAGTTTGTTTTGAAATTAGAGCAAGTATCCTTGAGAACCTACCTACCCTAAGGAATTCGTCTGTGTAAGAGTCCTTAAAAGTAGTGCCATCCCACCATTGAGAGGTAGGTAGCATCACCGTTGGAGGTGTTCGGGTCAATTCGATTTTAGGGACATGGTGATCACCAGAGCAATGGGAAGACACCTTAGAAGCTACCCTCATGCCAGGTTCCCGGATCATGAGGACTTACTAAGACGTTTTCTACTCGACGACCACCTTTCGAAAGGCAACAGTGAGGCGTACCCTAGGGGTGGTGTGTGATTTGTGTGTCAGATTCAGTTATTTGTCTTGTCATGTTTGTCGTGTTCTACGCTTGATTTTAATTAGACATTCATTCTTTCATGCTTGGTTAACAGTTAAATATTTTGCGAGGAAATAAATCTAAACTATTACAAATGGCGCGGGTCCACATCGCCAAAATTAAACCGGACCCGATTTAGCGGAAAAATAAATAATGCGAAGAAATAAAGTGCGAAAAGTAAATTACAACGCTTTGGGACAATTACATAATTATAATTAAACGACATAAGATAAATGCGCAATTAAATGATTAACGACGGGCGTTGGGCCCTTTTGCAAAAATAATTAAAAGTTAATGAGAATTAAATGATCAAATGTTTTTGTTATTTTTTGTATTTTTTAGATTTAATAAGGAAAAGAAATTAATTGAAATTAAATTAAAAAACAAACCCTAATTCTAGTATTTTTTTATTTATTATGAAAGATTTAAATTAAACCTAAATTAGACTCTAAATTATTTATGTACAATTTTAAATAGGAAAATAAATAAATAAATAACAATTATTATTCTAAAAAAGGGGAAAAATATTAAAGGGAAATAAAAAGAATTAACGATTAAAACCTAAATTCTACATTTTTTTGGATTTTTATTAAAAAGGGATTAAAACTAAAACCTAATTATACTACATAATTTACATTCTAATTTATTCATGAAAATAATTAATATATAAATATTTATTAATTTGTATTTTCTGATTTTTTATTATGTTTTTTATATTTTGTAGAAAAAAATAAATTAATTAAAGCCATAAAAAACAAATAATACAATAAAAATAAATGTAAGAAGAAAAATAAAAAAATACAAACCAGGGTGGGGTGTTGCCCCAAATAAGGAGGTAAGGCCTGGTAATCTGGCCCAATAAGCATTTGTTGACTTTTTGGATTGTGTGTGATGCCATTGACCTGATATATGGTACCCCTTCCATCTGAACCCTTGATCTGGATGCTTTGGACGCGTGGATAGTGATTGCTGGGTGCGTATGATAATCTTGCAATGGAGGTGCTGCACGTAATTGCTAACAGAAAAATAATATGGACATTTATTCAGACCTGGGGCTCGAACCCAGGTCTTGTACCTTGCAAACGAGGACACCTGCCACTGAAGCACTTTAGTTATGTTTAATATATAATAAACGGCAAATATTATAAGAAGAAAATGCTGATGCCCTTGGAATTTCGCGCGAAGTTTGAATCCACCTATCACGCTTTGCCACGCAGTCTTCGTCCTCATTCTTCCCTGAAACATAAGCATATGGCCACGGTTTTCTGGGCGTGGTCTAAAGCCGTTTTCAAAAAAATAGCGATTAAGTCATGTCCCAATATAAATTAGGCGCGATGGTCTAGATTGCTTCGTCTTGAGGTACTGAACCCAACCATGGCATTCACGAGTGCTGATTTTTTCTCTATGCAAAAGCCCTCATTCAAAGAACCTGTAACCCTAATTTTCAGACATGGTGAAATTCTACATACGATGCAAAAATCAAATTGAATATAGTGGTTAGTTTCAAAACTTGACAAGGAGCATGAATATATGATTAAAATGCAGTAAGGATGCCTATAAATCAAAGCACGATCATGAATTTTTCTTGAAACTGTTTGAGGCTATGGTACCGATTCTTTGCGCTTTTGTTATTGTTTGTGATTGGAACACCTTCAGAATTGTCCAAGGAAGCTATTGCAATTGGTTTGGTGCCTTGAATCACCCTATAACCTTGATTTCAGAATTCAACTTTTTGAGAATTTTTGC
Organism: Vicia faba; assembly: GCA_948472305.1. Classification (NCBI taxonomy): domain Eukaryota; kingdom Viridiplantae; phylum Streptophyta; class Magnoliopsida; order Fabales; family Fabaceae; genus Vicia; species Vicia faba. Next base: position 72,168,964 of record OX451736.1, on the reverse strand, counting down.
AAGTTTGTAATGAGGTTCTGAGCGCAGCTTGCAGTCTTCTATGATTAGGGTTCTCATCTAGTACTTGTATGGAATAGTTTAGGTTAAAAACTTTGCACAAAATCCATGGCCATAATGATTTCACATATTTGATTCTTGAAAATCTTTTTCAATCTTTTTTCATGGTGTTTTTGTTCAATCATGATCCAATCACACCAAAACTTGCCTATTTAAGACTTACACGAAATATTGAGCTTATAATGTGCATGAAAAGATTTTTTTAGGTTAAGATTATATTTTTCACATATTAAAATCATTTAAATGAATATAAATTAGTATTAATTCAAATAAATAATTAAAAAATATGAAAATACTTCTCTTTGGGCCTAGTGGTCGTGCATAGGCTTGGCATGAAGAATCTTGGAAGAAAGATGGGCCCATTTGCATTTTTAGGCCTTTTGCATCCATGTTGACTTTCAAAAATTTCCAAAAATTTCCCAACTTCCACAAGGCATAACTTGGTCAATTTTTAAGCTTTTCACATGTTCTTGGACATTTTGGAAAGGTCTTTGAGTCCTCTAACCAATGCCTTTGGTCCCATGTCATTTTGATTTACCAATCTCAAGTTATGGCCTTTGACTTAAAGTCACTTTTTGTTGACTTTTGAAAATGACCTATAATGTTGAAATTGATAACTTTTTGTGAGAGCATTTCTTGGACTTGGAATATGAATATGAGTTGTAGGAAATGTCTTTCTCTTCAAAATGAGCTTTGGATGGAATTTTTTTGATAATCCATGTGAAAGTTATGACCTGGTCAATTTCAGTTGACTTTTTCAGCTGTCCAAATATAGCAACTTTTGCATCTTTGATGATTTCTGAGCCAAATTTTGAGAATCATGATCAAGCATTGATCAAATGATGTTTGTGGCTTCAAAATGATATGTTGACCAAAAATTTGAACTTTTGACTGTCAAATGACCATTTTGCCCCTACAGTTGACTGTAGTGCAATCTAGGGTTTTGACTGTGCAATCTTGAGCTGAATACCTTGAAACTTGATATGAAGACACTTGACCATCTTTGTAGGCATATGAGACTTGATTGGGTCCTTGAAAACTTCCTTTCTTTGATCAGAACACCAACCCTAGTTTTGACTGTATAGGAGACAGTTGAACTGCATAACCCTTGGGGAATTTTGTGACTTTGACTTGACAAATCTTGGAGAATATGGGAGGGCAAATTTTGGGGTGCAACAGTTGCCCCTGTTCAATCTTCTTAGACCTGAGGATGCAGATTGGCTGATATGCCTTTCGTAATCCGAGGGTAGAAGATGATTGGACACTAGAGTGCCTAGAAATTTGCGCTCACATAGTAGCAGTGACGATGGAATGGGCTTGTAGATGCCATTTAGAGGTTGCTGGATAGGGTGATGGGCTTATAGATGCCATCTGGTGATTGCTGGATAAGGTGATGGACTTATAGATGCCATCTGGATGTTGATTGCGGTGGAGATTCCTTAGCGAGAACCTGCATACCTGCAAAAAGAAGAAAGAATACCTGACACGTTGCAGGAGCTGATTTTAGATGCTTGGTATAGATGTGTCCTGACTGGTTACAGGAGCTGAATCTGGAGCTTCAAACGCTGATGAATGAACCAGGGATGGTTACAGCCTTAGCATGAATGGTAAGAGGACCTTGGGTGATTTTAACTTCAACAACGCTCGTTGAGAAAATCTTGGCGGGAATTACCATTTTTTGCAATATCGGGAAGAGAACCATAGGCAATTATAATCTGAAAGGAATGATCACCTCACACTCATCGTCGGAGAGGGGAACATCTGAAAAAAGGAATTACCACCTCACACACCGTCGGAGAGGGGACCATCTAAAAAGGGATTGCTACCTCACACACCGTCGGAGAGGGGACCATCTAAAAAGGGATTACTACCTCACACACTGCTGGAGAGGGAACCATAGGGAGAATATCACCTCACACTCATCGTCGGAGAGGGAAACATCTGAAAAAGGGATTACTACCTCACACACCGCTGGAGAGGGAACCATAGGGGACTGCTGAGTCTTTATCAGAAAAATCTGTTGGGCATCGATTTAGCTGGACTAGAGGAGGTCTTGAAATATCTTCAACTGGAATAAGTGACAGAATATTGCCATATCTGGTTTACATCTGGACTATATCTGGAAGGAGATCTGGAAGCAGCATCAGAACGTCACCATATCTGGATCATATCTGAAACTATATCTGAAGGATACCTGGAAGCAGTATCAGAACGTCACCATCTCTGGGTCATATCCGAAACTATATCTGAAGGATACCTGGAAGCAGTATCAGAACGTCACCATCTCTGGGTCATATCCGAAACTATATCTGAAGGAAATCTGGAAGCAGCATCAGAACGTCACCATCGCTGGGTTTACATCCGAAACTATATCTAGAAGGAATTCTGGAAGCAGTATCAGAACGTCACCATCGCTGGGTTTACATCCGAAACTATATCTAGAAGGAAATCTGGAAGCAGTATCAGAACGTCACCATCGCTGGGTTTACATCTGAAACTATATCGAGAAGGAAATCTGGAAGCAGTATCAGAACGTCACCATCGCTGGGTTTACATCTGAAACTATATCTAGAAGGAATTCTGGAAGCAGTATCAGAACGTCACCATCGCTGGGTTTACATCTGAAACTATATCTAGAAGGAAATCTGGAAGCAGTATCAGAACGTCACCATCGCTGGGTTTACATCTGAAACTATATCTAGAAGGAATTCTGGAAGCAGTATCAGAACGTCACCATCGCTGGGTTTACATCTGAAACTATATCTAGAAGGAATTCTGGAAGCAGTATCAGAACGTCACCATCGCTGGGTTTACATCTGAAACTATATCAAGAATGAATTGCGGTTAGTTGATAGTAGTCATTTTTGTATTGATCTTTTTCCTGAAAAAGCGAGACATAATTGGATGCAAAATCATGATGCATGAACTGTATGTCTTCAAGATCAATGAGATTCGTGTAGTATGATGCATATGCATGCTATAATGATGTATGTGACGTTTTATGAATGTATGTTTGTCTAAGAAAATAAATCCTTGACGGGTGCCGGGAAGTCGTATCCTGGGCTGATGTTGAAGAATAGTTGCAAGAATTCCAATAGACGAAGATAACTCCGTTGGGGAATAAACTTGGCGAATGGAGGATTCTGCGGGGAGAAAAAGATATTCTAGCGACCATGTTGGGAAGAAATACTCTGTGGGGAGATGCTTTTGCTGAATTGTTGATAATAATTTGCTGAGGACATCTTTGTTGTTGGAAGTGTTGATAGACTTCGCTGGGGGTGAGAAGGCTTCGTTGATGACGCTCTTTCCGTGGCTTTTGGCTGAGGATAACCCAGTTATATCCTGTTAAGGAAATAACTCTTTAAATCAAGCCGGACGATGCGTTCGCGTTCTGCGAGGGGATAAGCTTCCAGAATCTACTGGGGATATGCTTATTGCTTGGGGATATGAATTCTAAATTTCCTGGGAAACTAGATTGTATTCTCTTGGGGGAGTTTTGAATTGCGGGGGAAGTGATTCCTTTGAATATTTGATATGCCGCCGAGGAACAATCTTTAGGTCGAAACTGCCGGGGATGCTTGTTAAGAATGCTTGTATGCTGCTGGAAAACATTGAGATCTGCTGGAGGATACCCAACTTCCTTAAGTTTGATAATAGCTTTGCTTGAGGAGAGTGTACGGACTTGCTAGCTCACTCTCTGGGGAGTCGAGATATCTGGTTATCTTCATCAGCTGAACCTACCTTGATACCCTGATGGACAGCACAATTAGATCGCTTGGACGGCTCATCATTGCCCCTGCTTCTGAGGTGGGAGAGGCAGACCTGAGAGGTGCTGATAGCTTGTTGATGGACAGACCTTCTTCTGGTAGGCAGGTGACGAGATGACAGGACATAGTCGTACGCTTTGATCCCTAACTTTTGCCTGGACCGCCCTTTTGGGTTTTCAGTCCACCGGGATACCCATTTTTGCCCAAGCCGCCTTTTCGGGTTTTCGACTTGCCGGGTGTACAGATTTTTTATTTCGTCCCTCATTTTGCCCGAACCCTTTTGGTTCGCCGGGAAGCCCTTATTTTTGCCTAGGTATGTCAACCTAGCGGGTCTTTGATTTTGCGTAGTATTTTTTTGACTATGTCCATGCTCTTAGAATGTGGGGAGTTGCCCCTGTCATAAATGTTTTGTTACGTTACCAGAAGGTATTTGATCAGGTCAGATTTGATGCTGGGATGCCCCCCAAGTGACTCAAGCAGAGATTTGCCCCAGGCTTTTGGCCTTTTGGGAGATTCTCTGGACATTGCCTTAACTGCCCCAGATGGTGGACAATAGTCATGACATGCCCCTTGATTGGAAGTGCTTTTGTTCACTAGGTATTTCTCGTGCGAATTTCCCTGCTGTTTAAACAAAAAGTCATATGCAAACAAAGTTATGTTAAAAATGCAAGGCTCATGTCTGTCTTGAAGATTTTGAAAATGCGTTCTTTTCATAAAACAAATGAATGTTTGTAAAATGTGATGTCAACTCCGTATGTACCGTAAGCCTTCAGGAGTCAGGATACCTTTCGTGACAGTATGCTTTCGGACTAACCCATGCTTCAGCTAGGACTTTTAAGGGTTATAACGTGGTCTGGTTCACGGTTTAAGAAACAAAGGATAAAGGCTCAAATTTTATTTGTACCCACCCGCTCTTCGTGATGTACTCCAAACCTAAACTCAGTTGATCGTGCGTTAGACCTTTTTTGAGTTTTTGTCCTGATGTTCCAATGATGGTTCAGATATTGATGATTTATTCTGAATAGGCGGTCATTTTTGTTTTTGTTGAGGATTTGTAGGACCTCTTTTTTTTTTTTTTTGATTTCGTTATCCCTTTCTTTTTTTGCCTGAACTGTTTCCTTTTTCGGAATTACAGTCAGCGGGATGCCCCAGTTTCGTAGGTCCCTTTTATAGGTTTAGACTTTTTGGGCTTTTCATTTATGATTCTTGATAACGACTGCCTGTCTTTATGATTGTTCTGAACCATCACTGTCTTTGTTCGTTTTGTAAAGATCTCTTTGGTGCCATTCGTTATGCACTTAGATCAACTGAGAAGACTACCCTGCCCCAGGTTATGATTAAGGGTTTCAATTTTCGAAAATAAAACTCCTACTTCTTTGGCTCTGATGGGTTGACGAGGGATTATCATCCTTATAACTCCAGTGTTTAGGAATTGAAACAATGCCTGTACCTCATCAGCGGGGTTTGTTCAAAAGCATATTGTAAAGATCGTGGTATCGTTTTCGTCATCCTCCCTCAAGAGGCTCAGAATTATTAACCGAGAGTTGACATCAGAAAAAATATGAAAAGATATTTGAACATAATGAAAATAATTGTATTAATTTCCAAAACAGACGTATGCGATGTATTGATAACATAAAAGAGTTTGCTATGACATTAATTGTTTGTATAAGCAAAGAAAAGTACAACTCAAACATTCAAATAAACAAAAGGCTTCAATGATTGGGCAACGGAGCAGTGACTATGTTCGGAGTCTCTGGCACTTCAAACTGAATCTCTCCAGCGTCGATCATATCTTGAATCTTATTCTTGAGAGGCCAGCAATTGTCTGTAGTATGCCCCGGGCTATCTGAATGATATGCACACCTATCATTGGGATGATAGTTGGGAGCAGAAGTGTTCGGATTCCGAAGAGGAGCCCTTAAGGTGATCAGCCCTGTCTTCAACAGTTGTTGCAGTGCTTGATCCAACGACATGTTGAGTTTGGTGTACTGCCGTTTCTCCTTACGCTGCTGCCCCTGTCCTTGTTGAGCAGGTCCGGGATTGGAGATCTGGATTGCCCCTGCCTCATGACGGCTCTTTTTACCGTGCACAGCATTGGATTCTTTCTTTCCATGATGAGGCTTTCTGTCAGAAGGTGCTGCTTCTTGAATTTTCCCAGACCGGATACCAGCTTCAATTCGCTCTCCAGTCAAGATAAGGTCTGTGAATCCAACAGACGAATTCCCAATCAGGTGGTTATAAAATGGACCAGACAAGGTCCCCAAGAACATGTCCACCAGTTCCCGATCAGTCAGAGGTGGTTGTACCCTTCCAGCAAGATCCCTCCATTTCTGCGCATATTCTTTAAAACCTTCACTTGATCCTAACGACATACCCTGGAGTTGGGTACGCGTAGGAGCAAGGTCGGCATTATATTGATACTGCTTGTAGAAAGCAGTAGCCAACTCCTCCCAGTTACGAACTTTGGTCCCATCCAGTTGATAGAACCATTCGAGGTGAGTCCCTGAAAGACTCTCCTGGAAGAAGTGGATCCATAAATTCTTGTCCGCAGAGTACGGCTGAATTTTCCGAACATAGGACCTTAAGTGCCGCTTGGGACAAGACGCCCCGTCATACTTCGAGAAAGTTGGTGCTTTGAACTTGCGAGGGATAACCACCCCAGTTGACAAACCCAGATCTCCGAAATCCAGCCCAGGTACCTGTTGAACCTCCATAGCTTTCATTCTGTCCTCCAGTTGCTTATATCTGTCATCAGCAGGAGGGTACTGCTCTTCATCAAAATCTGTCTCGTTGTCGGAGACCACTGGACTGGGAACCTCTCTCTCATGATGACTGCTTTTTTCCACAGATGGGGTTGTCCTCTCAGTTTCAACTTGCGGTGTATTCCCAGATCTGCGTCTAGGGCTGAACAGAACAGTCCTCTTCTTTTTCTTGTCCTTCTTCAAAAGGAGAGCCTTCAGGTCTTGTTGCCCCTGGGTCAAATTCATAATCAACTCTTGGAACTGGGCATTCTGAGCCTGGAGGTCCTTGATAGTCTGTTCGGCTGATGATTCAGGATTCATGACGAGCGGCTGAAATAAACAGCGGAGAAGGGTAAGCAACCTGTCAAAGGGATACCTGCAATGCAATGAGATGTATGATATGCATGCAATGTTTTCAAGGACCTCGCGGGATAAACAGAGAAACTTTGTTAGCATTTGGAACCGGTAGCTTGACTGAAGGAACTTCATTTTGTTGAGAGTCCTTCACCAAGGGTCAAAGGCTCACCATATCCAGTGGGTCATAGCCCCTGACAACCTTGGCTAGAGGAAAATAAATCCTCTTTGCCCCTTGCTGGGGTAGTTGTTCATCATGACCTGCATCACAAGCCCTTGAGATCCTTGAAATGGGTTAGGATGTATGCAATGGTATGATGTCATGCTATGCATGGGGTGATGTAGGTAAACCCTGCTATGAGTCCCAATTAAGGACTATAAACAAACCCTGCAAGAAATTCAGTATACTTTGTTATGAGTCCCAGTTGAGGACTATAAACAACACCTGCAAGAAATTTGGTGAACCCTGTCATGAGTCCTGGTTAAGGACTATAAACAAGACCTGCAAGTAATTTGGTAAACCCTGTCATGAGTCCTAGTTAAGGACTATAAACAAGACCTGCAAGTGGTTAGTACACCCTGTTATAAGTCCCAATTAAGGACTATGAACCACACCTGCAAGACATCAAGGGTCAGATAACACGTATGCAAGTAATCAAGTACGAAGGCACACAAGTCACACAAGAGAAGCCCTTAGGGTTTAGGCCAGCATGGGGTCTAGGTATTACCCTCTTGAAGTTGGTGGGCTCAACCTGTCCTATTCAAAGTAACCGGGTTCTAAGGTTCCCAATATCACGGGATTGCTTTCATTGTTCATCGTTTCGATTTAGCCACTGAACTGGCGACCGAAATATTCCAGGAAAGCAACCCTCAATTGAGTGTAGTATCGAGTATCAACCAACCTCGGACCGCACCAAAGTCAGTTATCTCACTACCCTAAAGAGGCCAAGATAGTTCAATTAAGGTTCCTAAGGTCTGTTGATGCTTCACGACACCACGCGGAGGCCCCGTACTCTCCTTGACTGAACTCAAGGGTTACCGGTACACACCAAAGTGCCACATCAACGTAGCAGACTGTTTCAACCATGTCGGTATACCCCGCACAGTTCCCTCACAGCCTTGTTGCCACTTTCTAAGAAAGGTATCCCCCAGATCCGGGTGTAGGATCTATAGAACTCCCGAGCGACCCACAACTTAAAGCACACAAGGAAAGCAATTGAAAACATAGTTATAAGCTAGCCCTAAGGTACACCTCACTTTATAAAGGGTCCCCAGCAGAGTCGCCAGTTCTGTGATCGGTGGATCTGGAACTGACTGTTTAACGCTGGTTCGCGAAATGTTGCGGAAGCAAGAGTCGCCACCGTCTTTTATTTTCTCCAAATGGAAAGGACAAAAGCACAGAAAAATTCCTTAAGAGATTTGCTCTCGGTTCGGGAGGTAGGTTATAGAAAGGGAAGGTGTTAGCACCCTTTCTATCCATGGTTATCCATGGGCTCTTAGATACTTGCTCAATGTGTTTTCAAAATTGTTTGCTTGCTTTTCAATGTGGGTTTAAAAGTTTCTTTTGAAAAATTTCAGATCGACTCGTACGTCAGAGTGTTTGAAAAGTTTGTTTTGAAAGCTTTTGAAAATGTGTCAGTGTGAAAAGTCTTTTGAGTTTGTTTTGAAATTAGAGCAAGTATCCTTGAGAACCTACCTACCCTAAGGAATTCGTCTGTGTAAGAGTCCTTAAAAGTAGTGCCATCCCACCATTGAGAGGTAGGTAGCATCACCGTTGGAGGTGTTCGGGTCAATTCGATTTTAGGGACATGGTGATCACCAGAGCAATGGGAAGACACCTTAGAAGCTACCCTCATGCCAGGTTCCCGGATCATGAGGACTTACTAAGACGTTTTCTACTCGACGACCACCTTTCGAAAGGCAACAGTGAGGCGTACCCTAGGGGTGGTGTGTGATTTGTGTGTCAGATTCAGTTATTTGTCTTGTCATGTTTGTCGTGTTCTACGCTTGATTTTAATTAGACATTCATTCTTTCATGCTTGGTTAACAGTTAAATATTTTGCGAGGAAATAAATCTAAACTATTACAAATGGCGCGGGTCCACATCGCCAAAATTAAACCGGACCCGATTTAGCGGAAAAATAAATAATGCGAAGAAATAAAGTGCGAAAAGTAAATTACAACGCTTTGGGACAATTACATAATTATAATTAAACGACATAAGATAAATGCGCAATTAAATGATTAACGACGGGCGTTGGGCCCTTTTGCAAAAATAATTAAAAGTTAATGAGAATTAAATGATCAAATGTTTTTGTTATTTTTTGTATTTTTTAGATTTAATAAGGAAAAGAAATTAATTGAAATTAAATTAAAAAACAAACCCTAATTCTAGTATTTTTTTATTTATTATGAAAGATTTAAATTAAACCTAAATTAGACTCTAAATTATTTATGTACAATTTTAAATAGGAAAATAAATAAATAAATAACAATTATTATTCTAAAAAAGGGGAAAAATATTAAAGGGAAATAAAAAGAATTAACGATTAAAACCTAAATTCTACATTTTTTTGGATTTTTATTAAAAAGGGATTAAAACTAAAACCTAATTATACTACATAATTTACATTCTAATTTATTCATGAAAATAATTAATATATAAATATTTATTAATTTGTATTTTCTGATTTTTTATTATGTTTTTTATATTTTGTAGAAAAAAATAAATTAATTAAAGCCATAAAAAACAAATAATACAATAAAAATAAATGTAAGAAGAAAAATAAAAAAATACAAACCAGGGTGGGGTGTTGCCCCAAATAAGGAGGTAAGGCCTGGTAATCTGGCCCAATAAGCATTTGTTGACTTTTTGGATTGTGTGTGATGCCATTGACCTGATATATGGTACCCCTTCCATCTGAACCCTTGATCTGGATGCTTTGGACGCGTGGATAGTGATTGCTGGGTGCGTATGATAATCTTGCAATGGAGGTGCTGCACGTAATTGCTAACAGAAAAATAATATGGACATTTATTCAGACCTGGGGCTCGAACCCAGGTCTTGTACCTTGCAAACGAGGACACCTGCCACTGAAGCACTTTAGTTATGTTTAATATATAATAAACGGCAAATATTATAAGAAGAAAATGCTGATGCCCTTGGAATTTCGCGCGAAGTTTGAATCCACCTATCACGCTTTGCCACGCAGTCTTCGTCCTCATTCTTCCCTGAAACATAAGCATATGGCCACGGTTTTCTGGGCGTGGTCTAAAGCCGTTTTCAAAAAAATAGCGATTAAGTCATGTCCCAATATAAATTAGGCGCGATGGTCTAGATTGCTTCGTCTTGAGGTACTGAACCCAACCATGGCATTCACGAGTGCTGATTTTTTCTCTATGCAAAAGCCCTCATTCAAAGAACCTGTAACCCTAATTTTCAGACATGGTGAAATTCTACATACGATGCAAAAATCAAATTGAATATAGTGGTTAGTTTCAAAACTTGACAAGGAGCATGAATATATGATTAAAATGCAGTAAGGATGCCTATAAATCAAAGCACGATCATGAATTTTTCTTGAAACTGTTTGAGGCTATGGTACCGATTCTTTGCGCTTTTGTTATTGTTTGTGATTGGAACACCTTCAGAATTGTCCAAGGAAGCTATTGCAATTGGTTTGGTGCCTTGAATCACCCTATAACCTTGATTTCAGAATTCAACTTTTTGAGAATTTTTGCAAGTTTGTAATGAGGTTCTGAGCGCAGCTTGCAGTCTTCTATGATTAGGGTTCTCATCTAGTACTTGTATGGAATAGTTTAGGTTAAAAACTTTGCACAAAATCCATGGCCATAATGATTTCACATATTTGATTCTTGAAAATCTTTTTCAATCTTTTTTCATGGTGTTTTTGTTCAATCATGATCCAATCACACCAAAACTTGCCTATTTAAGACTTACACGAAATATTGAGCTTATAATGTGCATGAAAAGATTTTTTTAGGTTAAGATTATATTTTTCACATATTAAAATCATTTAAATGAATATAAATTAGTATTAATTCAAATAAATAATTAAAAAATATGAAAATACTTCTCTTTGGGCCTAGTGGTCGTGCATAGGCTTGGCATGAAGAATCTTGGAAGAAAGATGGGCCCATTTGCATTTTTAGGCCTTTTGCATCCATGTTGACTTTCAAAAATTTCCAAAAATTTCCCAACTTCCACAAGGCATAACTTGGTCAATTTTTAAGCTTTTCACATGTTCTTGGACATTTTGGAAAGGTCTTTGAGTCCTCTAACCAATGCCTTTGGTCCCATGTCATTTTGATTTACCAATCTCAAGTTATGGCCTTTGACTTAAAGTCACTTTTTGTTGACTTTTGAAAATGACCTATAATGTTGAAATTGATAACTTTTTGTGAGAGCATTTCTTGGACTTGGAATATGAAGATGAGTTGTAGGAAATGTCTTTCTCTTCAAAATGAGCTTTGGATGGAATTTTTTTGATAATCCATGTGAAAGTTATGACCTGGTCAATTTCAGTTGACTTTTTCAGCTGTCCAAATATAGCAACTTTTGCATCTTTGATGATTTCTGAGCCAAATTTTGAGAATCATGATCAAGCATTGATCAAATGATGTTTGTGGCTTCAAAATGATATGTTGACCAAAAATTTGAACTTTTGACTGTCAAATGACCATTTTGCCCCTACAGTTGACTGTAGTGCAATCTAGGGTTTTGACTGTGCAATCTTGAGCTGAATACCTTGAAACTTGATATGAAGACACTTGACCATCTTTGTAGGCATATGAGACTTGATTGGGTCCTTGAAAACTTCCTTTCTTTGATCAGAACACCAACCCTAGTTTTGACTGTATAGGAGACAGTTGAACTGCATAACCCTTGGGGAATTTTGTGACTTTGACTTGACAAATCTTGGAGAATATGGGAGGGCAAATTTTGGGGTGCAACACCTACTATTAGTTAGTAGGAAGCCCTATTGTTGGATGTGAAGGGACAGGCAAGGTTCATTGTACAGTCATCGAAGGCCACTTGTAAGGACGCTTTAGAAATTTATTATAAGGTTCTAGATCGTTTACCAAAGGCAACATCGAATGATGATCGAGGGACTATGATCTTTTATATCGGAGGGAATTTGCTAAAGCGTCCCCACGTTCGAGGGACATGACTGTTGTTCAAAGTCAATTAGTGAGGTTACCCTAGAGGTGAGTGTGTGAAAGGTGTATTGAATTCAATTATTTATCTTGTATTTAGGGTTATCTAATGGTTGATTTTAGAACTTTCCATACATGCCCTAATTACTAGCAGTTATAAGGAAAACAGTAAAGGCAGAAATTAAAAGTCCTACGCTATTACAATGCTTCGGGGAAGGGGGTACAGAACCACAAAATCGGGGGAAAAGTAAAGTAAAACCCTAATTAAAACTATTACATTACGTAGCAGTTACATAATAGGAAAAACTAATATAAAAATAATAAAGCGCGTGAAACAGTAAAATAGGAGGAAAATGGTTTGATGAAAAATAATTGATGATTGAACCTAAACCTAAACCTAATTGATTAAATTAAGCAAAGCCTAAAGTCTAGGTTGATTTTAATAAATTTAAAAAGTTAGGTAAATAAATTAATCGAGATTAATTATCCTAATTAATTTTAATAAATAAAAATCAAAGTTAATTTATGAGAAAGAAAACTACATTGGTGTTTAGAAATAGGAACAAAATAAGATATATTAAACATGCATGTCAGTTTGGAAAAATTAAACAAAAGATCGTTAAAAGGCTTGATCAAACCCACGCCCTTTAGTATCAATGCCTTCTCGCACACTGTCATGCCATTGGGGTGGTTCTTTCATTTGTGCATATAATTAATCAAAACAAATATAATATAAAACAACTCGAAGGGACCAGAGAAGCGTCGGAGATGTAGCTCCAGTCGTCTTCTCCATTGAGCATGTTTCCATATCCTGCAAAACAAAGCTCTTTAATGACTAGAGAAGACCCTGACCCCTAAATTGAGGGTCCTGAATCCAAATATAAGCTCAGTTTTGACTGAAAACGCTTGGGTCATGCGCTTCGAAGGAAAAGTTCTAATTCGGTACCTTAATGGTAATTCATGATTTGGACGTAATGGATCCCATGTAATGGTTGTAGTCTATACTAAACACCATTATAAACACACATGAACACACAAAATCAGTAAACAAATGCAACAAGTAAAAATTCAAGGTTTTGAAATACTTCTCAACCGGTGCTCTTGAGGAATGCTTTATGGGATGCTTTAGGCTTCAAGAACGATTGGAATGGCTTCCTGGGAGTCTCAAAAGGCTAATGGAAGGCTCAACACTGATTGAACCTCGTTGGAGAATAGGGTTTGAGAACTTTAGAGTTCTTGAAAAATATTTGGAAATTTGGACAAGTTTGAGAGATAAGGATTTCCTATCCTTTGTTCTTGTCTTGATGTCTGAATTTATAGAGAAATTTTAGGGCAAAAAAAAAATGGGGTTGGACCCTTGTGTAATAAGATATGATTTTTATCTTATTTATTTTGTATTATTAATTAATTAAATAAAAAATAACAAAAATAATAAAAATAAAAAGGCCAAAGGGTGTGAATGAGTTATGAGGTGAATGAAGAGTATAACACACGTTTGGACCTCAAAACCATGGCCCAATAGTCTAAAATATCAAGCTTTCAATTTGGTTTTCATGCATTTGCTCAACATTTTCCCAACTTGCAATGGCTATAACTCACTCAAGCAAGAAGAAAATCATGTATGGACCAAGAAGAAAATCATGTATGGAGCCCCAAAGCCAGGAAGTAAAGTGGTTCCTCTCTCTAGCAAAAGAAAAACTAGACTTATTAGCTCCACAGATGATGATGATGATGGTGCTGTAAAAAGATCCAAGAATAAGAAGAAAGTTGTGGTTGTTAAAGAATTTGACTTAGACTATGATGTCGAGCAACATGTCCAAGACATCTCTCCTATTAAAAAGTATGAAAACAAGAAGATTTCTGTTAGGGATCCTGATGCCCCACTTGACAACATCTCCTTCCACTCTGTTGGGAATGCTGAAAAGTGGAAGTATGTGTATCAAAGAAGGATTTCCCTGGAGAGAGAATTGGGAGTTGGTGCCTTGGAATGTAAAGAAATCATGGAGCTGATATCTTATGCTGGATTGATGAAAACATCTATTAGGTTTTCCAATTTCTATGAAACTCTTGTTAAGGAGTTTATTATTAATATTCTTGTTGACTGTGCTGACCATAAAAGTAAGGAGTATAGAAAGGTTTTTGTTAGAGGAAAGTGTGTAGAATTCTCTCCTGCCATTATAAATAGATTTCTAGATAGGTCTGAAGATGTCTATTGTTAGCTGGAAGTAACAGACAATCAAGTGTGCAGAGCCATTACTGCTAATCAAGTAAGTGGCCCATGAAAAACAAACTTCCTGTCAGCAAACTGAGTGTGAAATATGCTATTTTACATAGGATTGGAGCTACAAATTGGGTTACCAATAATCACACTTCAACCATATCCATTGGATTAGGAAAGTTCATTTATGCTATTGGAAACCAGAAACATTTTGATTATGGGACTTATATCTTTGATCAGACCATTAAACAGGCAGGAACTTGTGCCATTAAGATGCCAATTTCTTTTCCTTCCCACCTCCGTGGAATTATCCTTAATCAGCATCCTGGAATCCTAAGTGTAAATGATGTTGTGTGCAACAGGGAGTCTGCCTTGACCCTTAATTTTAAGCTCTTTTCAGGAAAACATGTCCCAGACATTGTTTTAACACCCGCACCTGCTAAAAAAGACCTCCACCAAGGATGATATGATCAAAGAATTAAGAGAATCCTACAAGGAATTGGATGATGTGATCAGAGTTAGCTCAACAAGGAAGATAATCTTTGAAAATATGATCAAGTACCTGCAAAAACACAGCAACCTTGATTATATAGTGAACTCTGAATGTGAAGGCTCTAGTGAGGAAGAAAGTTCTGGCTCAGACCAGTCAATTTATCTTGACGACAGTTAGACTAATTGATGTTTCTTGATATGATCCTTTTGTTTCCTTTTAGAACTTGCATTTGATTTACATTTGAATTCTATGGTATGTACCCTAATTATGATATTCTCTTAAATACATCCTTATATTTGGCATATCATGACTAAAAAGGGGGAGAGAAAATGAGTGAGTGATTGTCTAACCAATGACCACTCACCATTGATTGAGGGGGAGCTCAATACTTTAGGGGGAGCCTCATGTCTCAGAAGATATTCTGGCATCTTCCTTAGCTAACAGCTAACTGCTAACTGATTTTATGTTTTGATTGCTTTGCTTATGCTGTTGCTCTGATAATGCTCTAATAATATGCTCTGATAATGTTTTAGCCAAAATTTCCCAAAGGGGGAGTTTGTAAGTGTTTGTTCGCAGCAATTTTGGTAAAACAATGTGTTGTTAATGTTTTGCTAAATGTCTTGACATTTGTAGCAAACTATTTTGAATGATGTCAAAGCAGATGTCTTGACATCTTCCTCCTAAACTGATTTCAGCCAACATCAGTATAGGTCTTTTTGTTTCCTGATTTCCATCACTCCATACTTCAATATTTGTAACTCACAGGCAGCGAAAAATATGGAGGAATATTTTTCAAAGTGCATAGATTTTATCTTGACCTGTTTTTATGGAAATATTCAAAAGAATTGAATATTGGATTTTAAAGCCCAAGCCCACAGTTGTGCATATATAAGGACTTGCTTCCTTATTCAATCTACTGCAACTTTTGAAGAAGAATACTTTCTTTCAGTTTTAAAAAGTCTAAGTATTTTAATTGTCAAACACTCTAGTATTGATTGAATACTTGTGTTGTTATTTGGGTTGTTAATTGTGTATTATTCATAAGCTTTTAAGCATTGAATGATTGAAGTGTTTTAAACTTATTATTTTTGTTAGTTTTTCACTGTAAGTGATTGAAGGGATTTGAGGAGGGCCTCATACCTAGGTGAGTCTTAGGTAGAAGTATAGCACAGGTAGTGATAAAGTGATTAGATCGTAAATTGGTTGTTTACTGAGGGTCTATGAATTGATAATATTTAGTGGACTTGTCCCTGGCTTAGTAGCCCCCAAATTAGGTGTTGTTGTACATTGAACTGGGTGAACAATCTCTTGTGTTTTTACTGCTTTTGATTTTACTGCACTTTACTTGCAAACAGATATTTGTGTCGTGACATCTCATTAGACATCATATATTTGATACCAGAATTTCAATTGGTATCAGAGCAGGCGTCCTGCTCTTATCTGGGTGAGATCCAGGGAAGATACTTTCTGGTACTATGGACAAGGAAGGTGGATTTGTGAACAGACCACCCATTCTGGATAGAAGCAATTATGACTACTGGAAATCACATATGGTTTCCTTTTTAAAGTCCTTAGATACTAGGGCTTGGAAAGTTGTTTTAAGAGGATGGAAACACCCTGTCAAATTTGGAGAAAATAGAGAACCTACTTCTGAATTAAAACCAGAAGAAGATTAGTCTAAGGAAGAAGATGAAATTGCTCTTGTAAATTCTAAAGCCTTGAATTCTATATTCAATGGAATTGACAAGAACATTTTCAAATTAGTGATTACATGTGAAGTTTCTAAGGATGCATGGTGGATTCTTCAATATACTAGTGAAGGCACATCCAAAGTTAAGATGTCAAGGCTTTTGTTGCTCACCATAAAATTTGAGAATTTGAAGATGAAGGATGATGAAAGTATAAATGATTTCCATATGAACATTCTTGAAATTGCTAATGCCTCCAGTGCTTTTAGGAGAGAAAATTCCTGAAGGCAAATTGGTGAGAAAGATGCTCAGTTCTCTTCCCAAGAGATTTGATATGAAAGTGACTGCTATAGAAGAAGCTCAAGACATTGACAAAATGAAAGTGGGTGAACTTGTTGGATCCCTTCTAACATTTAAATTACGCATCAATGAAGGATCTAAAAATAAGAACAAAAGCATAGCCTTTGTATCAAATACTGAAGATGAAGAGAAAGAATGTGAATTGGATACAGATGGCGGAATATTAAATGCCTTAGTTATGCTTGAAAGACAGTTTAAAAAAGTTATAAAAATAATGGATATGAACCAAAGATCAAATGTCAAGAACATCTCACTTGACATCCATAAGTCAAATGAGTTTGGAAGAAAAAGGGCTGAAGAAAAATCCACTCAAGGGAAAGGAGTACAATGTCATGAATGTGAAGGCTTTGGTCACATTAGAGCTGAATGTCCTACATATCTTAAAAACAGAAGAAGAATCTATCTGTTACTTGGTCTGAAGAGGACTCATAGAGTGATCTTGAAGAATCTACCAAGTATGTTAAAGAATTAACAGGAAAATATGTATCTGATAAAGAGTCTAGTGATGGGGAACTAACCTTTGATGAGTTAGTTGCTTCATACAAAGAATTATGTCTTAGAAGTGCAGAAGTGTGTCTTGAAGGGGAGAAACAGAAAGCCCTCATAACTCAGCCGAAGGAGGAAAGCGAAGAGCATCTTAAAAGTATTTTTGATCTGGAAAGTGAAGTGTCTTCTCTAAATTCAAATCTTAATAGAATGGTCAAATCTCTCAAGATGCTGAATAATGGGTCTGACACATTAGATGAAATTCTTCAAACAGGAAGAGTGAAAAAAGACAAGAGTGGTCTAGGTTTCAATGAGAAAAAGGAACCTAACTCAGAAGAGCCTTCATCTATTTCCACTCATGCCAAGTCTAAACCAAAGATGTCGAATCAAATGTCTCAACATCTGGCAAATCATCATGGTAAGAAAGGACATCATGGCAAACATCATGGAAAGAAAAAGAAGAATCCCTAGTCCTGGAGATGTCATCACTGTGGAAGGCTTGGTCATATAAGGCCCTTCTGTTTCAAGTTGTATGGGTATCCTAAAAATAATTCTTTTCCCAAAACTAATAAGATTCCCCAAAATAGAAAAAAGAAGAAACAGTAGTTCCCAAGTCCAATGTTGTTAGTTTCATTGCTCACACCTCTCTCAGAGTATCAACCAAAGATGACTGGTACTTTGACAGTGGCTATTCTAGACACATGACACGTGTCAAGAATCTGTTGGTGGAGGTCAAATCTCACTCCACCAGTTATGTGAATTTTGGTGATAGGGCAAAAGGTGAAATCAAAGGCGTTGGCAAGCTTGACTGTTCAGGAGTCCCTAAACTTGATAATGTGTTACTTGTTAAAGGGTTAACAGCTAACCTGATAAGTATAAGCCAATTATGTGATCAAGGATTCAAAGTTAACTTCACCAAGGAAGAATTTCTTGTGTGCAATGAAAAGAATGAAGTTATTATGAAAGGGATCATATCTAAAGACAACTGTTATCTATGGGTTCCTCAAGAGTTTAACCTCTCCTCAACATTTGTTTTAGCCAAAGAGAATGAAGTTAAACTATGGAATCAAAATTGGGGCACTTGCATCTGAAAGGTATGAAAAGAATTATATCTGAGGAAGTAGTGAGAGGGATTCCTAAGCTCAAAATGGAAGAAGGAAGGGTATGTGGTGACTGCTAAATTGGAAAGCAGACTAAGATGTCACATCAGAAGATTCAACATCTTACTACATCAAAAGTTTTGGAACTTCTTCACATGGACTTGATGGGACCTATGCAGGTTAAAAGTCTTGGTGGAAAGAAGTATGCATATGTTGTTGTAGATGACTTTTCCAGATACACATGGATAGGCTTTATTAGAGAAAAATCAGAAACTTTTGAAGTGTTTAAAGATCTTTGTCAAAAACTTCAAATGGAAAAGGAAAGCCATGTCATAAAAATCAAAAGTGATCATGGAAAGGAATTTGAGAACAACAAATTTGCTGATTTTTGCTCTTCTGAAGGAATCAGGCATAAATTCTCTTCTCCCATTACTCCTCAACAAAATGGTATTGTAAAACGCAAGAATAGAACTCTCCAAGAATCTACCAGAGCCATGACTGATGCTAAGAAGCTACCCTACCATTTTTGGGCTGAAGAAATGAATACTGCGTGCTATATCCATAACAGAGTCACTCTAAGGAAAGGCACTTCAGCTACTTTGTATGAAATATGGAAGGGAAGAAAACCAATTGTTAAATACTTTCATGTTTTTGGAAGTAAATGTTACATCTTAGCTGATCGTGAACAAAGGAGGAAGATAGGTCCCAAGAGTGATGAAGGAATATTCCTGGGTTACTCTACAAATAGCATAACTTACATAGTTTTTAATTCCATAACCAAAGTTATGATGGAATCAATAAATGTTACTATTGATGATAGAGGATTGAATGTTGATGAAGATGTCTCAGAAGATGTTGGAACATCTTTGCCTAATAGTCCAACTGAATCAAATGACACAAGTATTGATTCTAATCCTCCTCAAGAAGATCCCCAGCCTAGTCACCTCAATAAAGGACCTTCAATTAGAACTCAGAAAGATCATCCTAAGGAGCTTATCATAGGAGATCCAAACAAATGAGTTACTACCAAACCAAGAGAAGAGATTCAAACTCTTGATTTGTATAAAAATGTGAGGCTAAAAAAGTCAAAGACGCCCTAACTGATGATTTCTAGATTAATTCTATGTAAGAGGAGCTACAATAATTCAGTAGGAATGAAGTTTGGGATTTGGTTCCAAGACCTGAAGGGACAAATGTGATTGGCACTAAATGGGTATACAAGAATAAATCTGATGAAAAAGGGGAGGTCACTAGAAATAAGGCAAGGTTAGGTGCACAAGGTTACACACAAATTGAATGAGTTGACGTTGATGAAACCTTTGATCATGTGGCCAGACTTGAGTCAATCAGACTACTATTGGGAGTTGTATGCATACTGAAATTTTAATTGTTTCAAATGGATGTAAAAAGTGTCTTTTTAAATGTCTATCTGAATGAAGAAGTTTATGTGGAACAACCAAAGGGATTTGTTGATCCAAGTTTTCCTAAATATGTCTACAAACTGAAGAAAGCTCTGTATGGATTGAAGCAAGCTCCATGAGTTGGTATGAGAGAGTGACATAATTCCTTGTGGAGAATGGATATAGGAAAAGTGGCATAGACAAAAACCTCTTTGTCAAAGAAGAAAAAGGGAAGATTATGATTGCTCAAATTTATGTTGATGATATTGTATTTAATGGGATGTCAAATGATATGGTTCAAAAAATTTTCAAACAAATGCAGTCTGAATATGAGATGAGTCTTGTTGGTGAATTAACCTATTTTCTTGGTCTGCAAGTTAAACAAATGGAAGATTCCATATTTTTATCTCAGAGCAAGTATGCCAAGAATATATTAAAGAAGTTTGGGATGGAGAATTCCAGTCACCAAAGAACCCCTGCTCCCACACATCTGAAGTTGACTAAAGATGAAAAAGGAGTAAGTGTAGATCAAAGTCTCTATAGAAGTATGATAGGAAGTCTTCTATATCTCACAGCTAGAAGACCAGACATTGCCTTTGCTGTAGGGGTGTGTGTAAGATATCAAGCTGATCTTAAAGTTAGCCATGCCAACCATGTGAAGAGGATTCTTAAATATGTGAATGAGACAAGTAACTATGGTATGTTATACTCTCATGGATTAAATTATGCCTTAACTAGTTTTTGTGATGCTGATTGGGCAAGAAGTGCTGATGATAGAAAAAGTACATCAGGAGGATGCTTCTTTATGGGAAATCATCTCATATCATGGTTCAGCAAGAAGCAAAATTGTGTGTCTCTGTCCACTGTTGAGGCTGAGTATATTGCTGCAGGAAGTAGTTGTTCTCAATTGGTTTGGATGAAACAAATGTTAACAGAATACAATGTCAAACAAGATGTCATGACATTATTATGTGAAAATTTAAGTGCCATAAACATATCAAAGAATCCCATTCAACACAGCAGGACCAAGCATATTGTTGTACCCCAAAATTTGCCCTCGTATTTTTTCCACGAGAAATCACAGCTTCGGACTTTTCCTGATTCTTCGGACTGGATCAAGAATCGGTCAAACAGACTTTTCTTGTCAGTCAGACAAAATTAGGGTTTTCTTTGATTTTAAAGCAGTTCAGGCAGATTGCTGAGGTTTGGTTCAGTTGGCTTAGGTTTTAATCAAGCGGACGTTTCTTTGGCATTTAATCAAGAATCGGGGTTTTTGTGTGCATATTTCTCAGAAAGAATTAAGTCTATAGTTCTTTTCAATTTACTCTGAAATTTGGACTGAAGCACTTGGAGTAAGTTTGCAGTGTTGGATTTAATCAGTGGAAAAGGACATGTGGATGTTTGTTTGATTTGACTGTGCATTGTTATGTTTAATTCGGAACGCCGGACGTTTATTAATTATTTCTTTTTTCTAAAGTCAGAATAATTGGATTTATTTCCAATTGTTTTAATTTAAGAAATTCAAATAATTAAGTTAAACAATTGAAAGGAAATAAAAGGAATTAATTGTTCAAAGAAGGATTTTTTATTCATCTTTAATGGTTTGTTACAATCTATTATTTGAACAACTGTAAATTTATTTACATCCTTGTTTATAATAATAATGTTACAAATAATTAAATTGAAACTATCCTAATTCCTAAGTCTTCATCTTCCATCCAATGCTCCCTCTGTTCATTTGATTTTATCTGCAAGAAAAACAATAAACAAAAGAAAAGTCAAAGCAGATAAAATAATAAAAGAGCATACACAGTTAAAATTCATCATTAAAAGCAACTGGTCGGAATCAGTTTGCCCTCTCTGCAAATCACGAGATTTCTCCCGGTTCACAAAGAGGGATGAAAGATGCTTGCAAAAGAAAAAGACATGAAATGCACAAAAGTTGTAATTACACAAATTCAAATTTGTCAAACATATTGCATTGTCAACAATTTGCCCATCTCAAAATTCCTAACAGCATGTACAAGTCTAAATGCAAACTGAACTGAATTGCCTAACTGAAATTCACAATTTCAAACTTTCCACAAGCTGCCAAAGAGCTATCAAAAGGCTATTCAAAAACAAGTACAAAATGCTGTCACAAAGAAGCAGAAAACATGGAAAAAGAGATAAGAGTTATGCAGAGGAAAGCAGCTATTGCAAGAAAAGTTTCAATTTCATCATTTTCAAGGCCATTTGCTTTTTCAGAATAGGACAAACATAAGCAATATAAAAATATGCTTTAATCTGTACTGGAGAGAGAAAAAGAGAAGAAAAGGGCTTACAGGTTTTAGGCTTGAAGAACCAAATATATAAAACAAAACTGTTATCAACAAAAGAGGAGGCAGAATAATATATCAAGAAGCTCAAAAACAAAAAGCAAAAAGGCTCTAAAAAACTGTAACATAGAAACAGTCCTGCTGCAAACAAACCAGTTCAAAAACCTCACCAAAACCTTACCTGATGCAAACCTAAACCTGTCAAAGGCCAAGAACCATTAAGACTCCAAGCCTCAAGCAAAACACCTGCCTGAAGCCTTTCAACCTGTAAAGAAACCAACCCAAAAAAAAAACTATACCAAACAACCTGTCAAACCAGAACATCAAACAACCAAACCTCAAACTGTCAAGCCTTAAACAGCTCAACCTTCAAAGCCTCTCCAAAAACCAACACAAGCCAAAACCGGTGGCCTGTAACAAGGCCTAACTTGCTTCAAACTCAACCTGCTGAAGCCAAGCAGAAGCCAAAAACCTGTGCATAAACCAGAAGCCTAACCAACAGGCCTCCCTCAGAACTGTGTTCATCATTTGGGCAAGCAATAAGCAACTAAGAGATCTCAGGGTCCAACATCAAGCATATCAGTAAGCAACTATATTCAGCATACAAGCATACTCAGGCACAACATACCAAATACCAAACATATCAAAGGCATCAAGCCATCATACAGCAGCAGAAGCCAACAACAAGAAGAAGATAAAGAAGCATCTCAGCGTACACAGGCAACTCAGAAGCCAACAAGAAGAAGAAGATAAAGAAGCATCAATATCAGCATATCAGCAATAAACAAATATTCAGAGACAACTCAGAATAAACAAAGGCGAGGCAAATAGAGAAGAAGAAAGGCAATTGTCTAGGCATTTTCAGATTTCCAAGCATCATCATCAAATCAACAACAAAAGGTAAAAATATAAAGATACCAGGAAGCTAGCTCAAACATCACGTGTTGTCATCCTCAACGCCCCCAGTCCGTTCCTCCATCTCAAAAAAGGTAAAAATTCTTTTCCCCCTTTATGCACCTCACAGAAACAACAACGACATATAAATCAGAATTTGCCAAAACAAAACTATGAACATGCGAATTTCGAATACAAGGATATAGAAACAAAAATCAAACCTCGTAACCACCGCCGGAGGAACCTTGTGGAGAGAGGAGAAACAGAGATGGCGCTGGTTTACCTGGGCGAAGGATGTCGTTCAATGGCTATGGCGAGAAGGACGAAGACGGAAACGAAGAGAACGGCGTGCCTCAATATGAAACCCTAGTACCAAATGATACAAAGCCAAAGTAACCCTTACAATTTGTGTCAAGTGGTTGGGCCTTGCCCTTTTTCACACTTAAGCCCATTGTTTTATCTGAACGCACCCCCATTTCCCTTTTTTACTTCTGATTCACTTGTTTTTTAGTTTGGGCCAAAACCCTTTCAGGCCTATTCAGTCTATTCTTTCTTTTTTAAACACTCTTAAACTAACATTTCTTTACTTATTATTTTATTTTTTTTAGTTTAAACTAATATAATACTTTTTTTGTTTTGTTAAATAAAAGAACACCTTTTTTTTAAAATATTATTAATTGTTACATTTTAGAAAATATACAAACATTAATTTTTCTTAAATCTGAAACTTTTTTTTCTTTTCTTTCAATTAAAATTCTTATACATAAAATTACTAATTAAAATACAATAATTTTAATACATAAAAAATATTACTTAAAACATTCTTTTCTTTTCTTAAAATATTTTATTTTGTACATATTAACAAAATACGAGAATACAAAATTAAATAAACAAAACACTTAATTTTTCATTAAGTTCACATCTCAACTTGTAAATAAATTACGTACACTTACACATTTACAATACACAGATACGTTGATACATTTACTTTACATTGACACATTTACATTATTCTATTCTTATACATTGCTATACACTACATATTACATTTGTGCAATTCGATTTGGTTGTAATTATTGGACACTACTCTCCCATATAAGTCTCATCCCCATTTGTATACTTGTACCCCATCCCCGGATACTCATTTGTAATAGTTTAGGACTTTAAATTCCCGCAATTTATCGCTTTCGAATTATACCATGGTTAGACCTAGGGTTTGTATGTACATAAAATCAAACGCTAGATAACCTAATACAAGACAAATACATGAAATCAATACACAATCACACTTGCACCCCTAGGGTAATCCCGCTTGTTGCCTTCCAAAATGGGCCATGCTTGCACGTCGAGTTTCTTTGGCAAAACAAAACAATTCAAATGATCATAGTCCCTCGATGACGCTTTCGAAAGTCGCCTATCAAAATAATCAAGTCCCTTCAAGCAAATTGCCAAAGACACTTGGCACCATTGCATTCATGGTCCATACGATAACCCGCGTCTGTCCCGTTAAACATCCTAAACGCAAGATTGTCCACGCAATACAATGGTGGAACAAAATTGTTAAAAGGGTTAAAACATGAGAAAAACCTTTGAGCAAATTTAGGGGTAGACGACTCTTAGTTACTTGATCCAACTTGCAAAAACACTTGCCTACTTTTCAAAAACCACACTCCACAAATACTTTCAAAACAAACTTCCAAAAACATTTGAAACATCTTTTCGAAAAGATACACACCTTTATAAAACACTCAAACACGAGTCATTTCAATGGTTGCCTAAGACAAGGCGTCTTCTTCAAAAACATTTTCAAAACACACACACACACACACCACAATTTCAAGCAATTGAAAATCAAAGGCAAGTGATCTAAAACCAAGTAACTAAGAGCCCATGGATAATCATGGATAGAAAGGGTGCTAACACCTTCCCTTTCTATAATCTACCCCCCGAACCCACGAAACATCTCAAAAGGTTTTTCCTGTGATTTTTTAACCTTTCCTTTAGGATAAAATAAAAAGTCGGTGGCGACTCTTGCTCAACCGAACAAGTGTGAATACAAACGCAAAAAATCAAGTCAGTTCTCCCACCGTATCACAGAACTGGCGACTCTTCTGGGGAGTTTTCTAAAAGTGGGGTTACCTTAGGGTTTAGATCACCTTTACATTCTTGCTTTGATTGCCTTGATTGCTTTACTTTTTTGGGTCCTACACCCGGATTTGGGGGCACCTTTTTAGGTAAATAGCAATAAAACTGTGAGGGAACTGTGCGGGGTATACCGACATGGTTGAAGCAGTAAGCTATGTTAGTGTGACATATTTGTGAGTACCGGTAACCCTTGAGTTCAATCAAGGAGAGTACGGGGCCGCTGAGTGATGTCGTGAAGCACTAACGAACACTTAGAACCTTAATTGACCATCCTAGCCTTTTTAGGGGTAGTGAGATGACCGACTTTGGTGCAGTCCGAAGTTGGTAGATACTCGATACTACACTCATTGAGGGTTGTTTTCTTGGAATATTTTGGTCGCCAGTTAAGTGGCTAAACCAAAACAATGAATACAGAAAACAATCCAATGATATTGAGCTCCTTAGAACCCGGTTTCTATTTTAGGACAGGATGAGCCAACTAACTTCAAGAGGGTACTTACCTACAACCCCATGCAAGCCTAAACCTAAGGACTTGTTTGCTTTGTGTGAGTATGATTACCTGTATATACACTCATTTGCTTTTGCATACATGTACATAACATCATGACATCATACCATAGCATTTTCAATAACCATTTCAAGGATCTCGAGGGTTCTTTTGATGCAGGGTTACGTTGAACCAGACGTCTACCAAAGGGCAAGAGGTTTTCTCCTCTAAACAAATGCCATCAAAGATCAAGTGCAACAACTTGAATCAGGGGCTATGACCCACTCGACATGTTGAGCTTGATTCTCGTGGAAAGACATCTGCCAGTGCAAAGTTCTCCAATCAAAGATCAAGTTCAACAACTTGAATCAGGAGCCATTACCCACTCGACATGGTGAGCTTGATTCTCGTGGAAAGACATCCTCCAGTGCAAAGTTCTCCAATCAAAGATCGAAGTTCAACCTCTAACATTCTCTTGTGTTCACCCCAAGAGATCCTTGAAAACATTGCATATATATCATACATATCATTGCATAACTGGTTTCTCCTCTTCAGGTTTCCTTATTCTTCCTACTGTTTATTTCAGTAAGATGGATATGGAACAAACGGTAAAGGATCTCCAGGCTCAAAATGCTCAATTCCAACAAATGTTGCTGGCTATGGATAAAGGGCAAGAGGATCTGACAGCTCTTCTTCTCAAAGACAAGAAGAAGAAGTCCAAGAAGGCAGCCCGCAACCTGAACATGAGGAGAAGACCTAAGACCCTGGAACTTTCAACTCCACCCAGCATAGGGGATAGTCTTGAAGAAGATCACGGTGTGGAGATTGATGAAGAGGAAGCTGACTACTCTGAGGAACAATATCCTCTCGCTGATGACAAGTACAAAGAGTTGGAGGATCGCCTCAATGCTATGGAGATCCAACAAATACCTGGTTTGGATCTAGGAGACATGGGTTTAGTTCCTGGATTGGTCATCCCGCCAAAGTTTAAGGTCCCTACCTTTGCCATGTACGATGGAGTCTCTTGCCCTAAGATGCATCTAAAGTCTTATGTTCGCAAGATTCAACCATACACAGCTGATCCAAGACTTTGGATCCATTTCTTCCAAGAAAGCCTGGTAGGAGCTCAACTCGAGTGGTTCTATCAATTGGAGAATTCTCGCATCCACACCTGGAAGGACTTAGCTTTTGCTTTCTATGAGCAGTATCAGTATAATGCTGATCTTGCACCAACTCCTGTGCAATTGCAAAGCATGACCATGGGTTCCGACGAGAGCTTCAAGGGATATGCCCAAAAGTGGAGAGATTTGGCTGGCAGGGTGCAACCCCCTTTAACTGACAGAGAGCTGATTGACATCTTCATGGGGACGTTGAAGGGGCCTTTCTTTAATCACTTAATTGGAAGCTCCTCAGCCGGGTTCACCGAGCTAATACTGACCGGCGAAAGGGTCGAAGCTGGCATCAAAAGTGGAAAGATCCAAGGAACTACATCCTCGGATACTCAGATAATTCCCTACAAAGGAAAGAAAGAGTCCAATGCTGCGAACAGTAAAAAGGGTCGTCATGACCAACACGTAGGAGCAATCTTGATCTCTAGTCCTACGCCTTCTCAACAAAGACAGGGGCATCAGCATAAGGAGGTCGCACCTAAGAGACAGTTCACCAAGATCAACATGTCACTATCTCAGGCACTGCAACACTTGTTGAAGAGGGATCTGATTACATTGAGGGCTCCCCTTCGGAACCCAAATACTTCTGCTCCTACCTATCATCCCAATGAAAGGTGTGAATACCACTCTGACAGTCTGGGGCATGACACCAACAACTGTTGGCCTCTGAAGAACAAGATCCAAGACATGATTGATGCCAAGGAGATTGAGTTTGGTCCTCCGGAGACTCTAGCATGATCACTCCTCCTATGCCAAATCATTGAGATTGTTTTTGTTTCATTCGAATTTTCAAAGTTGTAATCTTTTGTTATTCAAACTATTGTCTTTTAATGTCAAACTTTGTTTCATTAATGCATTGCATATGTTTGTCTTGAATTCATCCATTCGTTTTCACTACTCTTATGTTTTCTTTATGTTATTTGACTCTTGATAAAAAGCTGCAAGCCTTTAGAGGGAGGATGACGAAACAATACCATAATCTCATACAGTATGCTTTTGAATAGACCTTGCTGATGATGTACAGGCATTTCTTTCAATTCCCAAACACTGGAGTAATAAGGAAGATAATCCCTAGTCAACCCCTTCGAGCCAAAAGAAGTATGAGTTTTCTGTTCTAAACATTCAAAACCTTTGATATAAACCTGGGGCAGGGTAGTCTCTCAGTTAATTCGAAAAAAAGGTGCGTATTGCAGTCGCCAAACTCTCAGTTCGTGATACAACGAACGACATCAAAAAATAAAAATAAAAACATTCCTCCGGAATCAAAAGACAACGGTGGTTCCCTATCACATGGGCAGTCAATCTCTCAAGAGAAAAGCCCACTGAGCCAAAACCTGTAAAGGAGGCTTAAGAAAGCTGGGGCATCCCGCTGACTGTGGTCTCGAAAAACAGAGACAGTCAGGCAAAAGTTAGGGATAACAAATCAAAATCAAGATAGAGAGGTCATTACAAACCCTCAACAACATGAAAAATGTTGCAAAAGAAAAAGGAGATGATGACTGTCTCCCAAATTCAGTTGGTGAACCATCACCCGAAAGTCGTTCCAAACTCGAATAGAGTGCGATGCACAATTAACTTAGCTTAGGATTGAAGAACATCACGAAGAGCGGGTGGGTACAAATATACTTTGAGCCTTTATCCTTTGTTTCTTAAACCGTGAACCAGGCCACGTTACAACCCTTCAAAAGTCCTAATTGAAGCGTGGGTTAGTTCGAAAGCATACTGTTCAAAGGTATCCTGACTCCTGTAAGGCTTTGCTCTAAATCATATGTTGATCTGTCTTATAAAAAGTTTTCTGCTAAAAAACGCATTTTCAAAACTTCGAGACAAACATAAACTTTGCATTGCTTGAATATCACTGTTCGCATTTGGCTTTTGTTTGACAGCGAAGAAATTCATACAGCGAATGTTCGGAGGAACGAAAACTCTCTCAATGAGTAAAATCACTTCAAAAGGATAACACTTCCAACGACAAGTCTCCTATCAACAAGGGGCATGACATGTCACTATCCAGTTAACCTGGGGAAGTCCAGTCAAGGTTTCAACAGATCTTTCAAAGTTCAGTTAACCTGGGGGAGTCCAGTCAAGATTTCAACAAAATCTCTCAATTACAGATTAACTTGGGGCAAGTCTCCCTCGCCATCACTTGGGGCATTCGAATGTCAAGAGTGTTCAACGATTCCTTCATCACCTGCTGGAAATTGCAACCACCAACAGAATAACGGGAAATTAAAACTCCCAATTTCTGACCCTCAACAAAATCAAGATCTAGAAATAGTTTCAGATGTGACCCTGATTTGGTGACATTCTACAACTTATTCAAGATTTCCATCTAGAGATAATTTCAGATGTGACCCTGATTTGGCGACATTCTATAACTTATTCAAGATTTCCATCTAGAGATAGTTTCAGATGTGACCCTGATTTGGCGACATTCTATAACTTATTCAAGATTTCCATCTAGAGATAGTTTAAGATGTGACCCTGATTTGGCGACATTCTATAACTTATTCAAGATTTCCATCTAGAGATAGTTCAAGATGTGACCCTGATTTGGCGACATTCTATAGCTTATTCAAGATCCCTTCCAGAAATAGTTCAAGATGTGACCCAGAGATGGCGACATTCCATAACTTATTCAGATTCCCTTCCAGAAATAGTTCAAGATGTGACCCAAGATTTGGCGACATTCTATAACTCATTCAGATTTCCTTCCAGATATAGTTCAAGATGTGACCCAAGATTTGGCGACATTCTATAACTTATTCAGATTCCCTTCCAGAAATTGTTCAAGATGTGACCCAAGATTTGGCGACATTCTATAACTTATTCAGATTCCCTTCCAGATATAGTTCAAGATGTGACCCAAGATTTGGAGACATTCTATAACTCATTCAGATTTGCTTCCAGATATAGTTCAAGATGTGACCCAAGATTTGGGGACATTCTATAACTTATTCAGAATTTCCTTCCAGATATAGTTCAAGATGTGACCCAAGATTTGGCGGCATTCTACAACTCATTCAGATTTGCTTCCAGATGTAGTTCAAGCTGTGACCCAAGATTTGGCGACATTCTATAACTTATTCAGAATTTCATTCTAGAGATAGTTCAAGATGTGACCCAGAGATGGCGACATTCTACAACTTATTCAGATTTCCTTCTAGAGATAGTTTCAGATGTGACCCTGATTTAGCGACATTCTATAACTTATTCAAGATTTCCTTCCAGGAATAGTTCAAGATGTGACCCAGAGATGGCGACATTCTATAACTTATTCAGATTGGCTTCTAGAGATAGTTCAGATGTGACCCAGACACGGCGAAATTCTGATACTTATTCCAGATTCATCCAGATGCAGTTTTACACGGACTCATCATGAAGCAACCCTATACAGGTTCCTTCTCAAAACCAGATGCAGTTTCACACGGACTCATCATCAGGAAACCCTACACCGGTTCCTTCTCAAACTCAAAAGATTCTTGGAATCCCTAGCCAGAGAGCCTCACAGAATCTAATTCCCCTCAGAATCAAGTTTCAATATCCCCATCGGAGCTAAAACTTCCAACTATCAATCCCCAAGCAGAGTGAAGACTCTCATTTTTAGTTCCTCACAGAATATTCGAATATTCTCCAGTGAAGATATCCTCAAGACAGGAATTCCCCAGTAGATTGGCATACAACCCAAGCTCCGGATTCCCCGACAGTGGTCCCAGGACTTCTTATGATCAAATATTCTTGCCCTCCCCAGCAGCAGTCAAGGAATTATTTTCCCCGGCAGCAGTCAAGATTCTTCTGTTTCCAGCCATCCAGGATTCATCTATCCTCAGCAAGACAGCTCATCAGCTTACTTGCGCATCCATCACATTCATATCATAAACATTGATAACATACATTGCATCATGCATCATGACATTGCATACAACTAACTCTTTACCTTTTCAGGTAAGATCAGTCGACAGACAAAGATCATCATCTTCCGAGATTCTTTCTAGAAATAGTTCAGATGTGACCCAAACACGGCGACATTCTGATACTTATTCCAGATTCATTCAGATGCAGTTTTACACGGACTCATCATCAGGAAACCCTACACCGGTTCCTCTTCAAACCCAGATGCAGTTTTACACGGACTCATCATCAGGAAACCCTACACCGGTTCCTTCTCCACTTCAAGACTTTTGAAAACAGTTTACGGACGCTTCCCAACAACGGATGCTACTCTATTGCTTATTCAACTCCAACTTCTGAAAACGGTTTACGGATTCTCCAAACATGGATGTCAATCTATTGCTTGTTCAGACCCCCAGTTCAGAGATGTTCCAAAACATGGATGCCTTTCTGATACTCGTTCACTCACCAATAACATACAATTCAACAATCATCTTCAGATGGCATCTATAAGCCCATCCTCCTACCAACATTCCAAATGGCATCTATAAGCCCATCTCCGCAACTATCCATTACACTTCCAAATGGCATCTTTAAGCCCATTTCCAGATGGCATCTCTAAGCCCATCCCCTGACCAGATTCTGTCATATCACCAAATGGAATCTGTAAGCCCATTCCCTCTACCATCACATCACAGAGTGCAAATTTTTGGGCACTCTAGTGTCCAATCTCCTTTTACCTTCAAGTCGCGAACGACAAACTTGCCAATCTAACTCTTCAGGTTCAAGAAGATTGAACAGGGGCAACTGTTGTACCCCAAAATTTACCCTCATATTTTTTCCACAAGAAATCACAGCTTCGGACTTTTCCTGATTCTTCAGACTGGTTCAAGAATCGATCAAACAGACTTTTCTTGTCAGTCAGACAAAATTAGGGTTTTCTTTAATTTTAAAGCAGTTCAGGCAGATTGCTGAGGTTTGGTTGAGTTGGCTCAGGTTTTGATCAAGCGGATGTTTCTTTGGCATTTAATCAAGAATCAGGGTTTTTGTGCGCATATTTCTCAGAAAGAATTAAGTCTATAGTTCTTTTCAGTTTACTCTGAAATTTGGACTGAAGCACTCGGAGTAAGTTTGCAGTGTTGGATTTAATCAGTGGAAAAGGACATGTGGATGTTTGTTTGATTTGACTGTGCATTGTTATGTTTAATTCGGAACGCCATACGTTTATTAATTATTTCTTTTTTCTAAAGTCAGAATAATTGGATTTATTTCCAATTGTTTTAATTTAAGAAATTCAAATAATTAAGTTAAACAATTGAAAGGAAATAAAAGGAATTAATTGATCAAAGGAGGATTTTTTATTCAACTTTAATGGTTTGTTACAATCTATTATTTGAACAACTGTAAATTTATTTACATCATTGTTTATAATAATAATGTTACAAATAATTAAATTGAAACTATCCTAATTCCTAAGTCTTCATCTTCCATCCAATGCTCCCTCTGTTCATTTGATTTTATCTGCAAGAAAAACAAGAAACAAAAGAAAAGTCAAAGCAGATAAAATAATAAAAGAGCATACACAGTTAAAATTCATCATTAAAAGCAACTGGCCGGAATCAGTTTGCCCTCTCTGCAAATCATGAGATTTCTCCCGGTTCAAAAAGAGGGATGAAAGATGCTTGCAAAAGAAAAAGACATGAAATGCACAAAAGTTGTAATTGGACAAATTCAAATTTGTCAAACATATTGCATTGTCAACAATTTGCCCATCTCAAAATTCCTAACAGCATGTACAAGTCTAAATGCAAACTGAACTGAATTGCCTAACTGAAATTCACAATTTCAAACTTTCCACAAGCTACCAAAGAGCTATCAAAAGGCTATTCAAAAACAACTACAAAATGTTGTCACAAAGAAGCAGAAAACATGGAAAAAGAGATAAGAGTTATGCAGAGGAAAGCAGCTATTGCAAGCAAAGTTTCAATTTCATCATTTTCAAGGCCATTTGCTTTTTCAGAATAGGACAAACATAAGCAATATAAAAATATGCTTTAATCTGTACTGGAGAGAGAAAAAGAGAAGAAAAGGGCTTACAGGTTTTAGGCTTGAAGAACCAAATATATAAAACAAAACTGTTATCAACAGAAGAGGAGGCAGAATAATATATCAAGAAGCTCAAAAACAAAAAGCAAAAAGGCTCTCAAAAACTGTAACATAGAAACAGTTCTGCTACAAACAAACCAGTTAAAAAACCTCACCAAAACCTTACCTGATGCAAACCTAAACCTGTCAAAGGCCAAGAACCATCAAGCCTCCAAGCCTCAAGCAAAAAACCTGCCTGAAGCCTTTCAACCTATAAAGAAACCAACCCAAAAAAAAACTATACCAAACAACCTGTCAAACCAGAACATCAAACAACCAAACCTCAAAATGTCAAGCCTTAAACATCTCAACCTTCAAAGCCTCTCCAAAAACCAACACAAGCCAAAACCTGTGGCCTGTAACAAGGCCTAACTTGATTCAAACTCAACCTGCTGAAGCCAAACAGAAGCCAAAAACCTGTGCATAAACCAGAAGCCTAACCAACAGGCCCCCCTCAGAATTGTGTTCATCATTGGGGCAAGAAATAAGCAACTAAGAGATCTTAGGGTCCAACATCAAGCATATCAACAAGCAACTATATTCAGCATACAAGCATACTCAGGCACAACATACTAAATACCAAACATATCAAAGGCATCAAGCCATCATACAGCAGCAGAAGCCAACAAGAAGAAGAAGATAAAGAAGCATCTCAGGGTACACAGGTAACTCAGAAGCCAATAAGAAGAAGAAGATAAAGAAGCATCAATATCAGCATATCAGCAATAAACAAATATTTAGAGACAACTCAGAGTAAACAAAGGCGAGGCAAATAGAGAAGAAGAAAGGCAATTGTCTAGGCATTTTCAGATTTCTAGGCATCATCATCAAATCAACAACAAAAGGTAAAAATATAAAGATACCAGGAAGCTAGATCAAACATCACGTGTTGTCATCCTCGCCCTTGGCCATCCTCAACGCCCCCAGTCCATTCCTCCATCTCAAAAAAGGTAGAAATTCTTTTCCCCTTTTATGCACCTCACAGAAACAACAACGACATATAAATCAGAATTTGCCAAAACAAAACTATGAACATGCGAATTTCGAATACAAGGATATAGAAACAAAAATCAAACCTCGTAACCAACGTCGGAGGAACCTTGTGGAGAGAGGAGAAACGGTGATGGCGCTGGTTATCCTGGGCGAAGGATGTCGTTCAATGGCTATGGCGAGAAGGACGAAGACAGAAACGAAGAGAACGGCGCGCCTTAATCTGAAACCCTAGTACCAAATGATACAAAGCCAAAGTAACCCTTACAATTTGTGTCAAGTGGTTGGGCCTTGCCCTTTTTCACGCTTAAGCCCATTGTTTTATCTGGACGCACCCCCATTTCCCTTTTTTACTTCTGATTCACTTGTTTTTTAGTTTGGGCCAAAACCCTTTCAGGCCTATTCAGTCTATTCTTTCTTTTTTAAACACTCTTAAACTAACATTTCTTTACTTATCATTTTATTTTTTTTAATTTAAACTAATATAATACTTTTTTTGTTTTGCTAAATAAAATAACACCTTTTTTTAAAATATTATTAATTGTTACATTTTAGAAAATATACAAACATTAATTTTTCTTAAATCTGAAACTTTTTTTTCTTTTCTTTCAATTAAAATTCTTATACATAAAATTACTAATTAAAATACAATAATTTTAATACATAAAAAATATTACTTAAAACATTCTTTTCTTTTCTTAAAATATTTTATTTTGTACATATTAACAAAAAACGAGAATACAAAATTAAATAAACAAAACACTTAATTTTTCATTAAGTTCACATCTCAATTTGTAAATAAATTACGTACACTTACACATTTACAATACACAGATACGTTGATACATTTACTTTACATTGACACATTTACATTATTCTATTCTTATACATTGCTATACACTACATATTACATTTGCGCAATTCGATTTGGTTGTAATTATTGGACACTACTCTCCCATATAAGTCTCATCCCCATTTGTATACTTGTACCCCCATCCCCGGATACTCATTTGTAATAGTTTAGGACTTTAAATTCCCGCAATTTATCGCTTTCGAATTATACCATGGTTAGACCTAGGGTTTGTATGTACATAAAATCAAACGCTAGATAACCTAATACAAGACAAATAAATGAAATCAATACACAATCACACTTGCACCCCTATGGTAATCCCGCTTGTTGCCTTCCAAAATGGGCCATGCTTGCACATCGAGTTTCTTTGGCAAAACAAAACAATTCAAATGATCATAGTGCCTCGATGACGCTTTCGAAAATCGCCTATCAAAATGATCAAGTCCCTTCAAGCAAATTGCCAAAGACACTTGGCACCATTGCATTCATGGTCCATACGATGGCCCGCGCCTGTCCCGTTAAACATCCTAAACGCAAGATTGTCCACCCAATACAATGGTGGAACAAAATTGTTAAAAGGGTTAAAACATTAGAAAAACCTTTGAGCAAATTTAGGGGTAGACGACTCTTAGTTACTTGATCCAACTTGCAAAAACACTTGCCTACTTTTCAAAAACTCACTCCACAAACACTTTCAAAACAAACTTCCAAAAACATTTGAAACATCTTTTCGAAAAGATACACACCTTTATAAAACACTCAAACACGAGTCATTTCAATGGTTGCCTAAGACATGGCATCTTCTTCAAAAAAAATTTCAAAACACACACACACACCACAATTTCAAGCAATTGAAAATCAAAGGCAAGTGATCTAAAACCAAGTAACTAAGAGCCCATGGATAACCATGGATAGAAATGGTGCTAACACCTTCCCTTTCTATAATCTACCCCCTGAACCCACGAAACATCTCAAAAGGTTTTCCCTGTGCTTTTTTAACCTTTCCTTTAGGATAAAATAAAAAGTCGGTGGCGACTCTTGCTCAACCGAACAAGTGCGAATACAAACGCAAAAACTGAAGTCAGTTCTCCCACTGTATCACACATATTGATATCCATCATCACTTCATAAGAGAGCTTGTTGAAGAAAAGATTGTTGCCTTAGAACATGTAGCCACTGAATTGCAATTGGTTGACATCTTCATAAAGGCTTTGGATGCTAATCAATTTGAGAATTTAAGAAGAAAATTAGGGATCTGTTTATATGAGGTTTTGTAGCAATTAAAAGTGTGTGGGAATATCATTAAAGCGATATTGTATTATTTGTGTTTCTAATAAATAAAATTTAGAAAACAATCATTACAAGACTTCCTCAAATTGTTTCCCACACGCTACGAAATTTCTTCTCTCTACCTTCACAAACTCTTCATTCTCCTCCACAGAAAAAGGACACTTGCCATTCTTCATCACCTTGCTAAAAAATTCTCAAACATGTCTCAACATTATACATCATCTTCCTCAAAATCTGTCAACCTCCCTGAAAATCTTTCCCTTGACAATGTACTCGATGCTACTCCTCTAACAACCATCCCACCTCTTGATAAAAAGGTCAAGAAACCTAGATCATCACCTGCAAAGAAACCCAAAGATGATAGAGGTAACTCTTCTACTGAAACTGATAATATGACAGAAGAAGAGATTATCAATGTTGATAGAAGTATTAGAAGGCTAGTAGGCAAAGTATTAAATA
Organism: Vicia faba; assembly: GCA_948472305.1. NCBI lineage: Eukaryota > Viridiplantae > Streptophyta > Magnoliopsida > Fabales > Fabaceae > Vicia > Vicia faba. The sequence goes on along the minus strand of OX451736.1, from coordinate 72,132,478 downwards.
AAGGGTTCGTTGTCCCTGGGATTTCTACTCCCCTTGCTTGCTCTCCTCCTCCTATTGATAGAGGAAGTAACCCTAAAAGTGTTGCTGCTGAATCATCCACTTTCAAGAAAGATACTGCTGAAAGAAAACTTGAGAAGCTTGCTATCTCTGCTCTGAAGGAAGTGGAAGAAGAATATGTTGAACAAATTGTTGAAGAGAACTCTCCTTATAAAGAAGATGTTTCTTCCTCCAAGGATGGAAAAGATCACAACGCTGAGAATGTTGTTAATGTAGATGAGCTATCTGATAATGAGCTCATTACTAATGTGGTGCCTGGTATTGAAAGAAGGCTAAAGTCCAGGAAAGTGAAGGATGCAAGTGTCACACGCCCTGCCAAAACAACCAAGAAGAAAATCATGTATGGACCCCCAAAGCCAGGAAGTTAAGTGGTTCCTCTCTCTAGCAAAATAAAATCTAGACCTATTAGCTCCACAGATGATGATGAGGATGTTGTAAAAAGATCCAAAAATAAGATGAAAGTTGTGGTTGTTGAAGAAGTTAACTTAGAATATGATGTCGAGCAACATGTCCAGGATATCTCTCCTATTAAAAAGTCTACAAACAAGAAGATTTCTGTTAAGGTTCCTGATTCCCCACTTGACAATGTCTCCTTCCACGCTGTTGGGAATGCTGAAAAGTGGAAGTATTTGTATCAAAGAAGGATTTCCCTGGAGAGAGAACTGGGAGCTGGTGCCTTGGAATGTAAAGAAATCATGGAGCTGATATCTTATGCTGGATTGATGAAAATAGTTACCAGGTGTGCCAATTGATATGAAACTCTTATTAAAGAGTTTATTGTTAATATTCCTGTTGACTGTGCTAACCATAAAAGTAAGGAGTATAGAAAGGTTTTTGTTAGAGGAAAGTGTGTAGAATTCTCTCCTGAAGATATCTGTTGTGAGCTGGAAGTAACATACATTCAAGTGTGTAGAGCTATTATTTCTAATCAAGTAAGTGAGTGGCCCATGAAAAACAAACTTCTTGTCAGTAAACTGAGTGTGAAATATGCTATTTTACATAGGATTGGAGCTGCAAATTGGGTTCCCACTAATCACACTTCAACCATCTCCATTGGATTAGGAAAGTTCATTTATGCTATTGGAAACCGAAAACATTTTGATTATGGGACTTACATCTTTGATCTGACCATTAAACATGCAGGAACTTGTGCCATTAAGAGGCCAATTGCTTTTCCTTTCCTCCTTCGTGGAATTATCATTAATCAGCATCCCGAAATCCTAAGTGGAAATGATGTAGTGTGCAAGAGGGAGTCTTCCTTTACCCTTCATTTTAAGCACTTTTCTAGAAAACATGTCCTAGACATTGTTTTAACTGCTGTACCTGCTGAAAAAATCTCCACCAAGGATGATATCATCAAAAAATTAAGAAGAGCCTACAAGGAATTGGATTATATGATCAAAGTTAGCTCAGCAAGGAAGATAACCTTTAAAAAGATGATCAAGGACCTGCAAAAGGACAGAAACCTTGATGATACAATGAACTCTGAAGGTGAAGACTCTAGTGAGGAAGAAAGTTCTGGCTCAGACAAGTCAACTAGTCCTGATGACAGTTAGACTAATTGATGTTTCTTGATATGATCCTTTTGTTTCCTTTTAGCACTTGCATGTGCTTGACATTTTAATTCTATGGTATTTATTCTAATTCTGATATTCTCTTAAATGCATCCTTATATTTGGCATATTATAACTAAAAAGGAGGAGAGAAAGTGAGTAGGTGACTGTCTAACCATTGACCACTGACCATTGATTGAGGTGGAGCTCAATATTTGAGGGGGAGCCTCATGTCTCAGAAGATGTTTTGGCATCTTCCTTTGCTAACAACTAACTTCTAACTGAGTTTATGTTTTGATTTCTTAGCTTATGCTGCTACTCTGATAATGCTCTAATAATATGCTCTGATAATGTTTTAGCCAAAATTTCCTAAAGGGGGAGATTGTAAGTGTTTGTTGGCAGCAATTTTGGTAAAATAATGTCATGTTAATGTTTTGCTAAATGTATTGAAATTTGTAGCAAACTCTTTTGAATGATGTCAAAGCAGATGTCTTGACATCTTCCTCCTGAACTGATTTCAGTCAACATCAGTATATGTTTTTCTGTTTCTTGATTTCCAGCACTCCATACTTCAAGATTTTTAACTCACAGGTAGCGAAAAATATGGAGGAATATTTTTCAAAGTGCATGGATTTTATCCTGACCTGTTTTTATGGAAATATTCAAAAGAAATGAATATTGGATTTTAAAGCCCAAGCCCACAACTGCGCATATACAAGGACTTGCTTCGTTATTCAAACTACTACATCTTTTTAAGAAGAATACTTTCTTTCTGTTTTAAAAAGTCTAAGTATTTTAATTGTCAAACACGTTAGTATTGATTGAATACTTGTATTTTAATTTAGGTTTTTAATTGTGTATCATTCATAAGCTTTTAAGAATTGAATGATTGAAGTGTTTTAAACTTATTATTTCTGTTAGTTTTTCACTGTAAGTGATTGAAGGAATTTGAGGAGGGCCTCATACCTAGGTGAGTCTTAGGTATAAGTATAGCACGGGTAGTGATTAACTGGTTAGATTGTAAACTGGTTGTTTACTGAGGGTTTATGAATTAATACTATTTAGTGGACTCGTCCCTGGCTTGGTAGCCCCCAGAGTAGGTGTTGTTGTACACTGAACTGCGTGAACAATCTCTTGTGTTTTGACTGGTTTTGATTTTACTGTACTTTACTTGCAAACAGATATTTGTGTCGTGACATCTCATTCAACATCATATATCTGATACCAGAATTTAACTTGTGAATACTTTATCTTAATGTAATTTGCCTTGAAAAAGTGTCTTTTTGTTGACTTTTGAAATGACATGTAACGTATTGGCTTATATCTCTCAAATATGCATATTTTGGAACTGAGCATAGAGATACAAAGTTCTAGAGAATTGAATTCACTTCAAAACTTGCTTTGGGTGGCGAAAAGTTGATGAAGCATGTAAAAGTTATGCTTGATCAAAGTTCAGTTGACTTCTCATAAGGAAACACTAATTTGGCAACTTTTGACTTTTGATGATTTGAGGGCTTTTCTTGAGGAATCATGATCAACCCTTGATAAAATGGTGGATATGACTTCAAAATGTGGATGTTGACCAAAAATCTTGAAGTTTGACTGTATGTTGACCATAGTTGACTTTTTACCAAATACAGTTGATTTTCAGTCATCTGAGCCATTGACTGAGCAAAGTTGTGATGCAAGACTTGAAACTTGACGTGGATAATCTAGAAGATATATGGAGAACCATGAAAAAAACTTGAGACCTTGGAAACCCAATCTTCCTTGAGAAACACAAAGCCCTAGTTATGGACCCATTGCTTTGGAGGAAAATTTGTCTGATCAATTCTTGAGCTAGCTTGAGCAAATGAGGATCCCATGAGAATGTCTTGAAGGAAAATGGGAGGGAAAATTTTATGCTATAACAACTCCCCCTATTAAATATTCTTAAACCTACAGAGTTAGATTGGCACGTGTGTCATTCGTGACTTGAAGGTAGAAGATGATTGAACACTTAAGTGCCCAGAAAATTGCACTTGCCTGTGCATGAAGTAACATTTTTGGTTGATTATACCCTAAATAGGCTTAAAGATGCCATTTGGAGAGTGACGAGATGTCACCGGAGGTGGGCTTTATAGATGCCATCCAGAGTAACTGTTGATAGGAATATAAGGATAAGTCTACGCATGACTTTTCCTTTAGGAGATGTATTTGGAATGAGTCTACGTCTCACTTTGTCCAAAAGAATATTAGATTGAATCTACGCTTGATTTTTGTCTGAATGATATACTAGATTGAGTCTACACTCGACTTTATATAGAAGATACATTTGGAACGATTCTACGCCCGACCTTGTCCAAAAAGAATATCAAAATAAATCAATGCTTGATTTTATCCGAACTAGAAGATGTCTACGCCTGACTTCAACTATAAGAGGTATCGAAAAGAGTCTATGCCTGACTTTTTCCAAAAGAGTATCAGAAGGAAATCTACGCCTGATTTCATCTGAACTAGAAGATGTCTATGCCCAACTTCAACTAGAAGAGGTACCGGAAAAGAGTTTACACCTGACTTTTTCAAAAAAGAGTATCAGAAGGAAATCTACGCTTAATTTCATCTGAACTAGAATATATCTACGCCCGACTTCAACTAGAAGATGTACCGGAAAGATTCCACGGCCGATTTTTTCCAAAAAGAGTATTAGAAATAAATCTACGCTTGACTTCATCTGAATGATACACTAGAAGGTGTCTACATCCGACTTCTTCTAGAAGAGATATCTTTCAGAATGACCTTCTGGGGAAAATGTTTAAGTAGCTATCGGTCAGATTTAGTCTCTGAGGGAAGTCAGTTTGCGAACTTAACTTGAAAAGACAGAGTTAGTATTTATGCAATGTCATGATGTATGTAGTGCATTGCATAATGATGCTCTCGAAAGAAATGTGAACATCCTATATGCATTTCGTATGCATATGCTATGATAAATGATATATGAATGTGAGATGTCGCTGAAGTGTTTCAGTAGCTTCATATAAAAGTTTTGATAGGGAAAACAAATCCCTTATTATTGCTGGGTATGAATAATATGAATCTTCGATCTGCTGGGGATTCCTGCTTGCTGTTTGAGGAAACTCCGCAGGGGAAAGTCGGTTTTTCTTTGGGGAGAAGAGCTCAAGAACATTGGTCATTCATCGCTCTACTAGGGAGTTTAATTCTTATATACCCTGACTTGGGATAAAAGAGATGGATAACCTTCCAAGGTGCTGTCTAGATGAGTTTCTGTTATGGATGCCGACTCGTCGGGGGAGGATAAGAATAAATGATATCTGGTTCGGATTCAGGTTTCATAGAAACTCTCTGGGGATAGTGGTATAGGCTACCCTTTGCTGGAGAGAGAAGTTTTTCCGGTGATTTATAGTAGTCAGAGGGATAGACTTAAGTTGGGGAGACTGAATTCCACTGGGGAAATAAACCTTGTTAGGGAAGTAAACCATGTTGGGGAAATAAACTCTGTTGGGGAAATAAACTCTATTAGAGAAATACTCTGCTTACAAAATGAGCTCTGCTGGAGAAGAGATTTCTGCAGGGGATTTACAGTGTTAGAGAAATAAACTCAGTTGGGGATGAGAATTGTTGTGAACCGTGCTGCCTTTATGATCTGCTAAAGACTGAAACTCCTTAGGTTGGCGACATTGTTGGGGAAAAGATTATACTCCTTTATCCGCTAGGGGGATCTATTGGTGAGTACGGTTAGAGTATTTTAGGCTTTCAGGGAATATGTCGAGTTCAAGAAGATGAATCCACTGGGGATTCTTTTATGGAAACTGCTCTACGGGGTGACTTTACTAGGGATTACTATGTGAGGATTTATGGATGAATTGAACATTATCCCGAATCTTAAAGTCTTGACTAAATACTTACTCCTGTTTGTTATACATATTTTGTTAACAGTAATCATGTTCATATGGATATGTTCATCCAATTTAGTCATTGGACGTTTTTCGCAAACAAAACAGAAAAAGTAAAACAAAATTTAAACTTTGATGTTGTGTTTATATTGATATTTTGCCTATAAGCAGGCGATTATTTTACAAAGAGATAGAAATCCTAGTAATAGGAAATCGTCATGAAATGAAAGGAGTACAAAATATATAGCTATCTGTAAATCATCTCGTCAGTTTTCAACTCTGCTATTGCCCCTATGTCTTCGAGTATCTCATCCCTCGCTTGTCGAAAGAAGTTGATTGAATTGATTGTACCATTCGAACTTAACGTTGGTAATAAAGCTTTAAGTGATCCAACGGGACATAGTCATACACTTTAATTCCTAATTTTTGCATGGACCTCCCTTTCGGGTTTTTAGTCCATCGGGATACCCTTTTTCCCAAGCCGCCTTTCTAGGTTTTCGACTTGTCGGGTGTACAATCTTTTATATATATATATATATATATATATCCATTTTTTTTTTTGTGAACCCTTTTGGTTCACCGGGATGCCCTTATTTTTTCCTAGGCTAGTCAACCTAGCGGGTCGTTTTTTATGCGTAGTATCTTTTAACTATGTCCGCGTTCACAGGGTGTGTAAGATCTTCACCCTCCATGGTGGTAAGTATCATGGAATCGCCCGAAAATATCTTCTTGATTACAAATGGCCCTTTGTATGTAGGAGTTCATTTTCCCCTGGGGTCACCCTACGGCAGGATGATGCGCTTTATTACCAAGTTACCAGCCTGATCTACCTGATGCTTGATTTTCTTATTTAATGCTTTGATCATATGTTTCTGATACATATGATCGTGACAAAGAGTCGCCAATCTCTTCTCGTCAATCAAATTTAACTGATCCAACCTAGTCTAGACCCATTTGTCCTCGTCTAGATTTGCATCTTTCATAACTCTCAAGGAAGGAATCTGAACTTTGACAGGTAGGACAACCTCCATACCATAGATTAGAGAGAACGGGGTTTCCCCAGTTGATGTCTAAACTGAAGTGAGATAACCATGAAGAGCAAATGGTAACATCTCGTGCCAGTCTTTGTAGGTCATAACCATTTTTTGCACAATCTTCTTAATGTTTTTATTGGCGGCTTCCACTACACCATTCATCTTTGGTCGATATGGAGCAGAATTGTGGTGCTTGATCTTGAACTGCATGCAGAGTTACGTGATCATAGTGTTGTTGATATTGGTACCATTGTCTGTGATGATTCTTTCAGGGATGCTGTTGTACCCCAAAATTTGCCCTCCCATATTCTTCAAGAAATTGCCAAATCAAGTCTCAAGATTCCTCAAGGGTTGCACAGTGCAAAGGTCTCCTATACAGTCAAGATTAGGGTTTGTGTACTGATCAAGAAAATGAAGTTTCCAAAGGACCAATCAAGTCTCATATGCCTACAAATATGGTCAAGCATCCTCATATCAAGTTTCAAGACATTCAGCACAAAATTGCACAGTCAAAAACCCTAATTGCACTACAGTTAACTGTAGGGGCAAAATGGTCATTTGACAGTCAAAAGCTCAAATTTTTGGTCAACATACCATTTTGAAGCCACAAACATCATTTGATCAATACTTGATCATGATTCTCAAAGTTTGGCTCAAAAATCATCAAGATGCAAAAGTTTCCTTATTTGGACAGCTGAAAAAGTCAACTGAAATTGACCAGGGCATAACTTTCACATGGATTATCAGAAAAATTCCATCCAAAGCTCATTTTGAAGAGAAAGACATTTCCTACAACTCATCTTCATACTTCAAGTCCAATAAATGCTCTCACAAAAAGTTATCAATTTCAACATTATAGGTCATTTTCAAAAGTCAACAAAAAGGGACTTTAAGTCAAAGGCCATAACTTGAGATTGGTAAATCAAAATGACATGGGACCAAAGGCATTGGTTAGAGGACTCAAAGACCTTTCCAAAATGTCCAATAACATGAGAAAAGCTTAAAAATTGAGCAAGTTATGCCTTGTGGAAGTTGGAAAATATTTGGATATTTTGAAAAGTCAACATTACTTCAAATGACCTAAAATTGCTAATGGGCCCATTTTTCTTCCATGATTCATCATCCATGACATATGCACGACCACTTGGCCCAAAGGGAAGTATTTTCTCTTTTTTTATTTATTTATTTGAATTTTTATTTATATTAATTCATTTAAATCATTTAAATATATGAAAAATATCTAACTTAACCTAAAAAATCTTTTTGCACATGTTTTAGACTCAATATTTCGTGCCTAGCTAAATAAGGAAGGATTTGGGTTGATTGATCCTAATTGACACAAAATTGCATGAAAAAAAGATATGAAAAGATCCTTAGAAAATCAAATTTCCAAATCAATGAATGCAGTGGATTTGATTGAGTTTTGTTGACCTAATGCACTCACTACATATGCTAGAACACAACCCTAATCAGAATGGACACAAAGCTGCGCAAAAGAACACAAATCAAACTTGAATTTTTTCTCTAAAAACTCAAATCTGAAAAACACTTTTTAGGTGGATTCAAGGCACGAAACTTGTTTCAATAGCTTCCTCAAGGTCCCCTGAACGATTCACAATCACAAACATCCATTCAAACTCCAAGAATTGGTAACATGAACGCAAGCTGTATCAAGAAAATTTCATAATCGTGCATCATGATTTACGCATCTTTTGTAACTTTTATTCATTGATTCATGATTGTTGACTTGTTCTAATGCTAATCATATAACTTAATTGAGTTTTTATGCTGTATACATGATTTCACCATTGCCAAGTTCTAGGGTTTTGCAAGCTTCAGATTGGGGCTTTTCACCCAAGGAAAAATTAAGGCTTGTGACCACCATCATTCGAATCACTGCGCTTGGACGAACAAGAACCAACCATCGCGCCAAATTTCTGAATGCCATAGGCCTAATCGCTATTTTCTAATAGCTGGCTTAAGAAAACGCATAGGAAACCGTTGCCCAATGTTTTATATTACAGGGATGATGAAGAAGACGGAGCCGTGGCACACGCTGATTGGCACGTTTAAATATTTCGCGCGTTGAACCACTAACCCTTTGCTTTACTTTTATAATATTTGTTGTTTATTTATTAATCAGAACGTGCAATTAGCTCAGCTGGCAAGCAGGATTGGTGGTAAAGCATATGACCTGGGTTCGAACCCCAGGTCTTCGTTACTCTCAATATTATTTTTCAACTCACCATCCTATGCAGGCACAACATTAAGGACGCACCATACACCTCAAGATCCAGCCATCCACGTATTCCTGGAGATCAGATTAAAGGCTGAAAATTGATGAACGCTATAGGCTTGAGTCAACATGCCAGCATGTGAATAAAAAAGTCCAACAAGGCCAAGGTCAAATGGGCCTGAATTGCTAAACTACACCTCCTACCTGGGGCCTGATACCCCTGGGGTTTGCAACTTCTCTTAATTTTCTTAATTTTTTATTCTTGTTATAATTTTTTATTTTTTCTTTTAATTACTGTTTGTTTAAATTAATTATTTTCATAAAATCATAAAACACATAAAAAGTCAGAAAAGATAAAAAATATAAAAAATATTTTATTTTCATGTTTCTTGTAAATAAATGCATGCAAATTAATTAGTTTAAAATAGGGTTTTAATATTAATTTCTTTCATAACAAAAATCTAAAAAATGCAGAAATAGGTTTAATTAATGTTTTATTCTTTTTTACAATAATATTATTTATTTTATTTATTTTCATAATTAAATTTTTATATAAGAATTAGGTTTAATTTAGGTTAAAATTCCAACATTTCTTAATAAATTAAAAAATAAATAGAATTAGGGTTTGCCTCTTATTTTAATTTTAATTAATTCTTTTTCTATTAAATCTTAAAACACCAAAAAACACCAAAAAACAAATTCTTGCCTTCTTTTAATTTTAATTTTAATTCCTCATTAATTTTAATTTTTGCAAAAGGGTCCAACGCCCTCGTTTCGTTCTTAAGTTCTCATTAATTCGTGTATTTATTTTATTTTCATTATAATAATTATGTACCTCTCCCGAAGCCTTGTAATTACTTCTCGCGCTTTTATTTTATTTATTTTTTGTCAAATCGGGTCCTGGTTAATTTTGGCGATGTGGACCCGCGCCATTTGTAATAGCTTTAGATTTACTTTTCCTCGCAATTTTTAACTGCTAAACAAAGCATGCAAGAATGAATGGCCTTAAATAAAAACAAGCGTAGAACACTTTTAACATGAACAAGATAAATACAAATGAAAATGACACACGAATCGCACACACCACCCCTAGGGTACGCCTCACTGTTGCCTTGCCTCGAAAGGTGATCGTCGAGTAGAGGATGTCTTAGTAAGTCCTCATGATCCGGGAACCTGGCATGAGGGTAGCTTCTAAGGTATCTTCCTATTGCTCTGGTGATCACCATGTCCCAAACCTCGAATTGACCCGAACACCTCCAACGGTGGTGCTACCTACCTCCCAATGGTGGGATGGCACTACTTTAAAGGATATTTACCCAGACGAATTCCTTAGGGTAGGTAGACAACTCTAAGATACTTGCTCTAATTTCAAAAACAAATCAAAAATACTTTTCACACCAACACATTTTCAAAAAGCTTTCGAAAGCAATTTTTCAAACACTCTTGAGGACCGATACAAGAGTCGAACTGGAATTTTCAAAGAAACTTTTTAAAACCCACAGTTGAAAAGCAAACAAACCATTTTTGAAAACACAATGAGCAAGTATCTAAGAGCCCATGGATAACCATGGATAGAAAGGGTGCTAACACCTTCCCTTTCTATAATCTACCTCCCGAACCGAGAGCAATCTCTATAAGGAATTTTTCTGTGCTTTTGTCCTTTCCATTTGGAGATAATAAAAGACGGTGGCGACTCTTGCTTCCGCGACATTTCACGAACCAGCGTTAAACAGTCAGTTCCAGATCCACCGATCACAGAACTGGCGACTCTGCAGGGGATACTTAAAGTGAGGTGTACCTTAGGACTAAGATCATTTGTGTTTTCAATTGTATGAATTGTTTGCTTTATTATTGTGGGTACTGTCTTGGGAGTTCTATAGATCCTAAACCTGGATCTGGGGATACCTTCTTAGAAAGTAGCAACAAGACTGTGAGGGAACTGTGCGGGGTATACCGACATGGTTGAAACAGTCTGCTACGTTGATGTGGCACTTTGGTGTGTACCGGTAACCCTTGAGTTCAGTCAAGGAGAGTACGGGGCCTCCGCGTGGTGTCGTGAAGCATCAACAGACCTTAGGAACCTTAATTGAACTATCTTGGCCTCTTTAGGGTAGTGAGATAACTGACTTTGGTGCAGTCCGAGGTTGGTTGATACTCGATACTACACTCAATTGAGGGTTGCTTTCCTGGAATATTTCGGTCGCCAGTTCAGTGGCTAAATCGAAACGATGAACAATGAAAGCAATCCCGTGATATTGGGAACCTTAGAACTCGGTTACTTTGATTAGGACAGGTTGAACCCACCAACTTCAAGAGGGTACTACCCAGACCCCATGCTGGCCTTAAACCTTAAGGGCTTGTCTTGTGTGCCTTGTGTGCCTTACATGTTTGTCTTTGTAAATATCTGTGGTGTGCTTAATCATAGCATCATGACATCATCCAGCATCATATGCATTGACTAACCATTTCAGGGGTTCGAATTTTCATCTTTGTTCTTGTTGTGTAGGACATGGAAACTGTTCGTAGAAAGACAATTCAAATCAGTCTTGTAAGGATCCCTCCTCAGCTTAAGGAGCTCATATCCAGGATTCCTGAGAACTCGTCATTCAGTGAAAGACATGGAAGCCTCATCAGCTTGGTCAATACCAACATTGAGGAAGATATGATAAAGGTCTTGTTCCAGTTCTTTGACCCTCTGCATCACTGTTTCACCTTCTTGGATTATTAGTTGGTACCTACATTGGAGGAGTTCTCCCGGCTCCTGAAGATCCCTATCCTTGATCAGCTACCCTTCAATGGTACAGAAAAGGAACCTAAGCTTGAAGAGATTGCTAAAGCCTTGCACCTGCAGTCATCTGACCTCAAGGGACATTGGGAAGTTAGAAGTGGTATCAAAGGGTTCTTAGCCAGGTTTCTGTTTGAAAAGGCCCATGAATGTTGGAACTCCCTTGATTTGCAAGCCTTTGAAGAAGTTGTGGCCCTCCTTGTTTATGGTCTGGTGTTGTTTCCTAACCCAGATCAGCTTATTGATATCAGTGCTGTTCAGATCTTTATGTCCAGGAATCCTATACCTACGTTGCTGGGGGACATCCTTCACTCATGTTACACTCGAACCATGAGAAAAAGAGGTGTCCTTATGTGTTGCACTCCTCTCCTGGGAAGGTGGTTTATTTCGCACCTTCCACAATCAGTCCTGAAGAATGAGCGGGGTTTGAGATGGTCACAACGGTTGATGACTCTCACGCATGCAGATATACATTGGTGCCCTAGGTCCAGAGAAGATGTCACTATCATTGATCGTTGCGGGGAGTACCCTAATGTTCCTTTACTTGGAATCAGAGGAGGTATTACTTATAGCCCATGCCTGGCTTGGAGACAGTTTGGTTATGCTCGGAGGGATGGTCCTCATGACATGTTAATTCCTGACATAGTTTTTGACTTCGACAACGATACTCAAGGACTTCGCCAGAGATTTATCAGAGCCTGGAGGATGCCAAGTAGGATAGACAGCAAAACACTGGGGCACAGGAACTCCATCCCCTTGGAACCTTATCTCAAGTGGGTACGCGCCCGCTCCCAGAAGTTAGTGATGCCTTATCCCCATATGCTCCCAGTAATCAAAGAACCAGTCTTGGAAGGAGAAGTGTCCTACACTATTCAGCACCCTGATATGCCCACATCCTGGGAAGAGATGCAGAAGAGCTGGATCCAGCTTAAGGAGGAAAGGAATTCTCTTAAGACTAGTCTACATGCCAGTGAAAAGAAAGTCTTGGAGCTCACCCGCCTGTTGCATGAGGAGAGGAATCTCAACACTTACATAGCTCCAAAGAGGATGCGCAGCATATTTTGGGATTGATTTGATTTTTGTACTTTGGCCCATGAGGCTTTGATGTATTAAACAATGATTTCTTTAATGATAACGTGTGTTCCTTTTTGTCTACAACAAAGTTGAATTTTCGAACCCTTGAATGCATTGCATAAACACATCTCATTCATCATGTGCATAGCAGGTTTTTCCTCTTTTCAGGTTGCTTACAGTTCTTCGCTGTTTATTTCAGCATCATGAATCTCGAATCTGCATCAACTGAGACATCAATCAAGGCTCTTCAGGTGCAGAATGCACAATTCCAGGAATTAATCAAGGGTTTGGCTCAGGGCCAAGAAGAACTGAAGGCTATGCTCCTGAAGAAGGAGAAGAAGAAGAAGAGAAGAACTGTTATGTTCAACTCGGGCCGAAGGTTTGGTAATACGCTGCAGCATGAAGAGGCTGGTTCTTCTGTTGGCAAGAGTCCTTCTCAGGCAGAAGCAAGGGTTCCTAGTCCGGTAGTCTCTGACAACGAGACTGACTTTGATGAAGAGCAGTACCCACCTGCAGAAGACAGATACAAGCAACTGGAGGATAGGTTGAAGGCTATGGAGGTTCAACAGGTACCTGGGCTGGATTTCGGAGATCTGGGTTTGTCAACTGGTGTGATCATCCCTCACAAGTTCAAAGCACCATCCTTCTCTAAGTATGACGGGGCGTCTTGTCCCAAGCTGCATCTAAGGTCCTATGTTCGGAAAATTCAGTCGTACTCTGCGGATAAGAATCTATGGATCCACTTCTTCCAGGAGAGTCTTTCAGGGACTCATCTCGAATGGTTCTATCAGCTGGATGGGACCAAGGTTCGTAACTGGGAGGAGTTGGCTACTGCTTTCTACAAGCAGTATCAATATAATGCCGACCTTGCCCCTACACGTACCCAACTCCAGGGTATGTCGCTAGGTGCAAGCGAAGGTTTTAAAGAGTACGCTCAGAAGTTGAGAGACCTGGCTGGCAGGGTGCAGCCACCATTGACTGATCGGGAGTTGGTAGACATGTTCTTGGGGACCCTATCTGGGCCATTTTTCAACCATCTGATCGGGAATTCTTCTGCTGGGTTCACTGATTTGATTCTAACTGGAGAGAGAATTGAAGCTGGGTTAAAGTCTGGGAAGATTGCAAAGGGTGCATCGTCTAGTTCGGAAAAGAAACCATTCAAGAAGGAGTCTAGTGCCGTATATGGTTCCAGGAAATCAGAGAGACCTGAGCGCCGCCAATCTGTCAGTGCGGTAATGATTGCTAAGCCTGCTGCCTCTCCTCGGCCGACCAACCCTCAAAGGGATGAAAGACCCCGGAGGGAGTTTACCCGGTTAAGCATGACCCTATCACAGATCCTGCCACAGTTGCTATCCACCAATTTGGTGACTGTCAGGGAGGCTCCGAAGTTCCCCAATACTGCATCTCCTAAGTACAACCCGAATGCTCATTGTGCTTACCATTCTGATAGCCCGGGGCACGCCACTGATGACTGTTGGGCGTTAAAGAACAAGCTGCAGGACCTTATTGACGCCAAGGAGGTACAGTTTGAGGCATCAGAGAAGCCTAATGTAGTGACAGCTCCCCTACCTGCTCATGGAGTAAATGCTATTGGGGACGAAGAGGAAGTTGACGAAGCTGAGTTTGATAGCTGGATCTACCCGGCAACCGACGGTGGACTTAACAATTGGAGTGCAAAAGACAATCTCCCTATTTCTCTTGTTACTGAGTAATGAATTCTTATGTTTTGTTATTTTGTAATAAACAATAAATAAACTATATGGCCCGGTGTCTTACCCGAGGCACCGTGGTATCATTTGTGAGGGCATATAAATTGTCATTTCATATATCATGAATGAAAATCTTGGACGTATTTCGCATTACAAATATTGTGCTCCTTTTCTGTCTTTCTTTCCTTTACATATATTTCAAAACAGCTGTATTTACACACACTCACTCATACAGGTTCCAATCCACTCTGGATCTCACTGATAACAACTCTGCTACTGCCAATTATGACTTCGAAAATCCGATCAACTTAGCCGAAGACGAAGGTGAAGATGATTGCGAAGTGCCTGGCGAGCTTGCAAGACTGTTGCTTCAGGAAGAGAGGGCAATTCAACCCCATGAAGAGCCAGTGGAAACAATAAACTTGGGTACTGAGACAGACAGGAAAGAGGTAAAGAATGGTGCCAACCTAGAGCTCAGCGTGAAGCAACGGTTAACCAAGATGCTGCATAATTACATGGAGATATTTGCTTGGTCCTACGAAGACATGCCCGGGTTGGATACCGATATTGTGGTCCATCACTTGCCAACTAGGGAAGACTGCCCTCCAGTTAAGCAAAAGGTCCGTCGGATGCGTCCAGAGATGTCTGAGAAGATTAAAGCCGAGGTCATGAAACAGTTTGATGCCGGGTTTCTTGCAGTAACTTCTTACCCTCAGTGGGTTGCTAATGTGGTACCGGTACCTAAGAAGGACGGTAAGGTCAGAATGTGTGTCGATTACAGGGATCTGAATAGGGCCAGCCCCAAGGATGACTTTCCCTTACCTCACATTGATGTCCTTGTTGATAACACAGCTCAGCACAAGGTATTCTCTTTCATGGATGGCTTTTCAGGTTACAATCAGATCAAGATGGCACCTGAAGACATGGAAAAGACTACATTTGTTACTCAGTGGGGCACCTTCTGTTACAAGGTCATGCCATTTGGATTAAAGAACGCTGGGGCAACTTACCAACGTGCCATGGTTGCTTTATTTCATGACATGATCCATCATGAGATAGAAGTATATGTGGACGACATGATCGCTAGGTCCCAGACTGAGGAAGAGCACCTAGATCATCTGCAGAAATTGTTTGACCGGTTGAAACTGTACAAGCTGAGATTGAACCCGAACAAGTGCACCTTCGAGGTAAGATCTGGGAAGCTGCTAGGCTTCGTGGTCAGTGATAAGGGAATTCAAGTGGACCCTGCTAAGGTCAAAGCTATTCAAGAGATGCCAGTTCCTAAGACAGAGAAGGAAGTCAGAGGCTTTTTAGGATGCCTGAACTACATTGCTCGGTTCATCTCACATCTGACTGCTACCTGTGAGCCAATCTTCAAGCTGCTGAAGAAAGATCAGGTAGTACGTTGGAATGATGAATGTCAGGCCGCCTTTGACAAAATCAAAGAGTATCTCCAAGAAACACCTATCCTTATGCCACCGGTTGAAGGGAGACCTCTGATACTATACCTGACAGTGCTTGACAACTCAATGGGGTGTGTGCTGGGGCAGCATGACGAGTCTGGCCGAAAAGAGCATGCCATTTATTACCTTAGCAAAAAGTTTACCGACTGTGAGACCCGATACTCACTGCTTGAGAAAACTTGTTGCGCTTTGGTATGGGCTGCTCGCCGGCTGAGACAGTATATGCTGACTCACACTACCTTGTTGATCTCAAAAATGGATCCTATAAAGTACATATTCGAAAAGCCTGCTCTGTCTGGGAGAATTGCAAGATGGCAAATGATCTTGACGAAATACGACATTCAATATACGACCCAGAAAGCCATCAAGGGAAGTGTATTGGCAGACCACTTGGCACATCAGGCCGTAGATGATTATCAATCAATGAACTTCGAATTTCCGGATGAGAGCATCATGATAGTGACAGATTGTGAAGTACCTGGACCGGATGAAGGACCTGAACCAGGATCCCGATGGTCTATGCATTTTGACGGAGCCTCCAATGCTTTGGGTAATGGTATCGGCGCCATAATCATATCACCTCAAGGTACTCATACTCCACTCACTGCCCGGCTATGTTTCAACTGTACCAACAACATGGCGGAGTATGAGGCGTGCATCATGGGTCTTCAAGCTGCGATTGACCTAAGGATTAAGTTTCTGAGCGTTTTCGGAGATTCCGCTCTTGTGATCAATCAGATCAAAGGAGAGTGGGATACGAAACATCCGAACCTTATTCCTTACAGAGAATGTGTGTTGACCCTGATCCCCCACTTCACAAAGATAACCTTTGAACACTTTCCAAGAGAAGAGAATCAGCTGGCGGACGCGTTAGCTACAATGTCTTCAATGTTCAAGGTCAAATGGGATAATGAGGCTCCCCGGATCATCATCTGGAAACTGGACGAACCAGCATACTGTTGTGATCTCGAGACTGAATTGGTGACTGAGAAGCCTTGGTACCATGAGGTGAAGAGATATCTGGAAGCTCAGGAATACCCTGAAGGTGCATCTATCAACGATAAGAAATTCCTGAGAAGGTTCGCAGCCAAGTTCTTCCTTAGCAACGGCATCTTGTACAAGCGAAACCATGATTCAACCTTACTGCGTTGTGTGGATAAGACTGAAGCAGAAAGGATCATGGAAGAGCTACACGAAGGGGCCTTTGGTACGCATTCCAGTGGACACACTATGGCTAAGAAAATCCTACGGGCAGGATACTACTGGTCCACAATGGAAGCTGACTGCTACCAACATTCCAGGACATGCCACAAGTGCCAGATCTATGCAGACAAGGTGCATGTTCCTCCGGTTCCCCTAAATGTTCTGACTGCGCCATGGCCGTTTGCAATGTGGGGCATAGACATGATCGGCGAGATTAAACCTACGGCATCCAATGGACATCGCTTCATCCTAGTGGCGATTGATTATTTTACGAAGTGGGTTGAAGCAGCATCCTATGCTACGGTAACCAAGACTGTTGTGGCACGGTTCATTCGGCACAACCTGATCTGTCGGTACGGCGTCCCTGAGCGAATTATTACAGACAACGGTACCAATCTGAACAATAAGATGATTGTTGAGCTCTGCGAACAGTTCAAGATACAGCACCACAATTCTTCTCCTTACAGACCGAAGATGAATGGGGCTGTAGAAGCACCAAATAAGAACATCAAAAAGATCGTGCAGAAAATGACAGTGACGTACAAAGATTGGCACGAGATGTTACCGTTCGCTCTGCATGGGTATCGTACCTCAGCTAGGACGTCAACCGGGGCAACTCCTTTCTCTCTGGTTTATGGCATGGAGGCAGTCTTGCCGATCGAAGTGCAAATACCCTCTCTCCGGATAATGAAGGATGCAAATCTGAACGAGGATGATTGGATCCAGACACGACTTGATCAACTCAATCTCATTGATGAAAAAAGACTTGCTGCTATCTGTCATGGTCAGACGTATCAAAAACGGATGATCAGGGCATTTAACAAAAAGGTCAGACCACAGGAATATCGAGTTGGGGATCTGGTGATCAAGAGAATCATCCTTCCTCAGAGTGATCCAAGGGGCAAATGGACCCCTACATACGAAGGGCCGTTTGTGGTTAAGCATGTGTTCTCAGGAGGAGCCATGATATTGACCAACATGGATGGTGACGACCTTCCTCACCCCGCCAATGCAGACATAGTAAAAAAATACTACGCATGAAAAAAGACTCGCTAGGCTGACATGCCTAGGCAAAAATTAGGGCTTCCCGTCGAACCAAAAGGGTTCGGGCAAAATGAAGGGATGAAAAATGAAAAAAATCTGTACACCCGGCAAGTCGAAAACCTGAAAAGGCGGCTTGGGCAAAAATGGGTATCCCGGTGGACCGAAAACCCGAAAGGGCGGTCCAGGCAAAAATTAGGGATAAAAGCGTAATACTATGTCTCATTGAATCACTTTGCATCTAGAATCCGGTATCTACATCAAGTTCAGACGGCATCGATCAGTCAGCTTCGCCTTCAACCAAGGTCATCAAGTGATGAGACGCTCGGAGTTATAAAGGCAATAGCAGAGTTGAAACCCAGTGGATCATTCATATTTCACACAGCTGTTCTATTTTCTCTTGTACAAAATTTGTATAAACTCTTTTGTTCGGCGGCGTTCTCTTACTAGGACGTCAGCCTCTTGTACACAAAATGCCTATTTTCAGGCCATTCAAGATCAATACAAATATATTTTCAGTTAAACGTGCCAAGTGTTTTTCTTTTTCTGTTTTGTTTTGCGAAGAACGTCCAAGGTTCAATTTGTGATATATGCATTGACAATAATTTGCTAACTCATAAATATTTGCATACGAAACAAAGGAATTAATTGCAGGTGACGCTAGAAACAGGGGCAATCAAAGAGTTGTCTAAACAATCCAATTGTTCCATCCTCCAAGGTACCAAGGTAGGTTCAGCTAAAGAACATAACCAGATATCTTAATTCCCCAGAGAGTAAGTCAGCAGTCAGTACATTCCCCTCCAAGCAAAATTATCAAATCTCAAGGAGGTTAAGTATCCTCCAGCAGATATCAACATTCCCCAACAGCAATACATATATTCTTAACAAGCATCCCCGGCAGTCTTGGTCCAAAGATTGTTCCCCGGCGGTATATCAAAGATTCAAAGGAATCGCTTCCCCGACATAGTTCAAAACTTCCCCAGGAGAGTCTAATCTAGTTTCCCCAGGAAAGATGGAATTCATATCCCCAAGCATTAAGCTTATCCCCAGTATATTCTGGAAGCTTATCCCCTAGCAGAGCACGAACGCGTCGTCCGGCTTGACTTAAAGAGTTATTTCCTTAACAGGATATAACTGGGTTATCCTCAGTCAAAGCCACGGAAAGAGCGTCCTTGACGAAGTCCTCTTATCCCCAGCGAAGTCTATCAACACTTCCAACACAACAAGGGTATCCCTGGCAAGTTATTATCAACGCTCAGCAAAAACATCTCTCTCCCCACAGAGTATTGCTTCCCAGCAAGATCGTTAGAATTACCTCCCCGCAGAGTTATTCCATTCGCCAAGTTTATTCCCCAACGGAGTCATCTTCTCCTACCGGTATTCTTGCAGTTATCATCCCCAGCGGAAGCAAAATCTATTCTTCAACATCAGCCCAGGATATGACGTCCCGGCACCCGTCAAGGATTTACTTTCCTAGACGAAAAAAAACACATACATAAAACATCACATACATCATTATAGCATGCATAGACGCATCATATCATACAAATCTCATTTATGTTGAGAACATCATTGCTTGGTCCATATCATGCATTGTATATGACTGACCTTTACCTTTCAGGAAAGATGCAGTTGAAATTCTCAATCATATTTCAAGGCCTTCTATAGTCCAGCTAAATCGACTCCCAACAGATCTTTCTGATAAAGACTCAGTAGAAGTTATCCCAGATGGTTCCCTCTCCGACGGTGAGTGAGGTGACAGTTCCTTTCTTTATGGTCCCCTCTCCGACGGTGAGTGAGGTGGTAATTCCTTTCCTATGGTCCCCTCTCCGACGGTGAGTGAGGTGGTAATTCCTTTCCTTATGGTTCCCTCTCCGACGGTGAGTGAGGTGGTAAGTCCTTTTCAGATGTTTCCCTCTCCGACGGTGAGTGTGAGGTGATAGTCTCCTATGGTCCCCTCTCCGACGGTGAGTGAGGTGGTAAGTCCTTTTCATATGTTTCCCTCTCCGACGGTGAGTGTGAGGTGATAGTCTCCTATGGTTCCCTCTCCGACGGTGAGTGAGGTGGTAAGTCCTTTTCAGATGTTTCCCTCTCCGACGGTGAGTGTGAGGTGATAGTCTACTATGGTTCCCTCTCCGACGGTGAGTGAGGTGGTAAGTCCTTTTCAGATGTTTCCCTCTCCGACGGTGAGTGTGAGGTGATAGTCTCCTATGGTTCCCTCTCCGACGGTGAGTGAGGTGGTAAGTCCTTTTCAGATGTTCCAGAGCCAATTATCTTTCCCCTCTGATTGCCTCCAAAGCCAACGTGGCCTCCAGGCTTAAGTTCCAGGCTTTGGAACATATGCCTTCTTCCCGTCATGTGTCGTGAGCAGCCAGAGTCCAGGTACCATGACTGGTGTTTCTGACTTGCTGCTAAAGATATCTGCAACATGTATTATTTTATCCTTAGGTACCCAGATCTTCTTGGGTCCTGACTTGTTAGTTTTACCAAAACTCTGGTTGAATTTTGGTTTCACAGAGTGCTTACTGCTAGTATATTTGATGTCGTGTGTGTGACCATACACAAAGTGTGAATTTAGAGGAGTGTGTTTAATAGTTAAATCCATGACATTCTTAGGTGTAGGAACCTTACCTTGGTATCCTATTCCTTTCCTGCCGTTTCTGCTAACTCCATAGATCATTGAAGCCATTCTGCTTCTATCTATGCTTTTAGCAAGGAACTTCTGGAAACTATGATCATACTCCTTGATGATCTGATCAGCGTTGCTGGGAGTTTCAGAAATTGGTTCCTTCTAAGAGTTTTGTAAAGAGTTTTCTAATTTTGAAATTTTATCTCTCAGCTCAGAGTTTTCCAATTTGAGACTCTCAGACTTATTAGAGTCAGATTCAAGATTCCTTTTCAGGTCTCTGAATTTAGCTCTAATCTGCTGATAACGTTCCAGAATTTCATTGAGGCTTTCAGCAAGTTCAGCCTTTGTAAAATTAACAGCGAAGTTAGGGAATACCTCTTCTGTGTCTGATTCTGAGTCTGATTCAGAAGCTTCACTATCATCTGGAATGTTAGCCATGAGCGCTATGTTTGCCCTTTCATCATCTGATTCTGAGTCAGCTTCAGACGAGTCAGAGTCATCCCATGTGGCCATGAGACTTTTCTTCTTCTCTCTTCCAAACTTCTTTTTGGGCTTTTCCCTCTGAAGCTTTGGGCAGTCACTCTTGTAGGTTCCTTGCTCATTGCACTCGTAGCAGATGATGTCTTTTGTGTTTGGCTTCTTGCTACTGGAGGAGCCATCAGATCTTCTGTATCCAGAGGAAGAATCTGTCCTTCTGTATCTGGAAGAAGACTCGTTCTGATCAGATCTTCTGGGATTCCTGAACTTCCTTTGTCTTTGCTTCCACAGTTGATTTACTCTTCTGGAGAGAAGGGAAAGTTCGTCTTCTTCTGATGAGGATCCATCAGATGTCTCTTCAACTGCCTGCAAAACTTTAGACTCAGATTTTCTGTTAGATTTTAAAGCTAAAGGCTTACCTTGCTTCTGAGGCTCGTCAGCTTCTAGCTCTATCTCATGACTTCTGAGGGAGCTTATAAGTTCCTCCAGAGTGATTTTGTTGAGATCTTTCGCTAGCTTCAGAGCAGTAACCATAGGCCTCCACTGCTTGGGTAAACTTCTGATTATCTTCTTGACATGGTCAGTAGTAGAGTATCCTTTGTCTAGAACTTTGAGACCAGCTACCAGAATCTGGAATCTAGAGAACATAGTTTCAATGGATTCAGATTCTTCCATTTTGAACGCCTCATACTTCTGAATGAGCGCCAGAGCTTTTGTTTCTTTGACTTGAATGTTGCCCTCATGCGTCATTCTGAGAGAATCAAAGATGTTCTTAGCTGTATCTCTGTTGGAGATCTTTTCAAACTCAGTATAGGAGATGGCACTGAGGAGGATGGTTCTGGCCTTATGGTGATTCTTGAAGTCACGCTTTTGTTGATCAGTCATTGATTTTCTATCAATCTTCTGACCAGTTGCATTCACAGGGTGCGTGTATCCATCTGTCACCATATCCCACAGATCAGCATCATGTGCTAGAAAGAAGCTTTCAATTCTGTCTTTCCAGTAATCAAAGTTTTCTCCATCAAAAACTGGAGGTTTGCCGCTGAATCTGTCTCTGTCCTCATTGTTGTCATTGTTGAAATGAGAGTTGTTTCCTGCCATTGTGTTTTTCTGACGCTGGATCTTGTACTGACACGGTTAAGTGTTTTAGCTCAGAACCAGGCGCTCTGATGCCAATTGAAGGGGTGAAAAACACAAGAAGGGGGGGTTGAATTGTAAAACTGAAATCTTAAAGCAATTGACAAGATATTTTTATCCTGGTTCGTTTGATCTCAAACTACTCCAGTCCACCCGTCAAGGTGATTTCGCCTCTCTCCAACGAGGTCTTAATTCACTATATTCAACTGAATATTACAGACTGCTTTAACAACTGCTAAAGCCTTCTTGATTCAAACCACAATCCGGTTTGTCAAGGCAACACTTTCTTACAAAGGTATAAAACAATGTGTGTGAATGTTTTCTACAAAACTTTATCACAACTGTGATGTATACACAAATTAAGCTTAGAAACTAGATTGCTAAACTGTAATGGAGTATCAGAGTTTGTTAGTTTAGCAAAACTGGTAGATGAAGATTATGGTTCAGCTTTGTGCGTGTAGAGATTTGGAGAGCATTAGCCATTATAATCTTCGAAGCCTTGTTTATATAGCACTTGAGAAGATGAACGTTGAATGCAATATTCTTGATTCAATGCTAATAACAAGCTTTCCTTTTTGAGCAGATCTTGTCTAGAATGAGGCCGTTGGTATTGATTAGCTTTCAATGCACAGTACCGTTGCTTCTTCAATGCACGTTCTGGCTTGGCTCATTCTGATTCTGCTTCGCTGCTGATGAACTATTGTGTTTCTGTATCAGAGTGTTTACGCGCAGTTCTGTTCATCAAGCTTCAACATGTACGTAAGTTGATCATCTGATCTTGACGTTCTGATTCAGCAACTTCTGATGCTGGTGTATGAAATCAAATTCTGATGCTGAAGAAGTGATCTTGCTTATTTTAATCAGCGTATCTGCAAGTCAGAGCATAGTAATTTTAGGCAGCATATAGTTCAAACATGAAACATATAAATACTCTATCTTTTCACTTTGTTATCATCAAAACTCAAATATAGGGTAGTAGATTCAAACATTGTTCTAACAATCTCCCCCTTTTTGATGATGACAAAAACTAGATATTTTAAATGAAAAATAACGTGAAAAGGTGTCTGGGAAATGTTTCAGAGATAAGAAGTAAGGAGAAATCAGAGTTAAGAGATACTCCCCCTGAGTTGATTACTTCCCTTTGATGATACGTGTTCTTCAAGATCAGATCTTTTTCTTTCTTTGAACATCAGATTATAAGAGCCTTTGACTTATCAGAGAGCAGAGCTTCAGAGCTTTTCCTGTCAGAGCTTTGCTTTGGATCAGAGTATTTGGTCGATCAGAACTTCATATTTGATCAGAGCAACATTGATCAGATCTTCTACATTTTGATCAGAGCTTCTAGTCTTCATAGTGTTCAGGAGCTTCCTTGTGCCTGTAGACTTAAAACAAAACAGAAAAACATTTCAAGTAATAGAGTTAGAATGTTTGAGAATTTCTGTCTAGTTAGCCGTTATTGATTTTAAATATCATTCTTGTTCTCCCCCTTTTTGTCAGCAATCAAAAAGTGTTGGTGATGTGTTAAAACACTTAAGATCAGAAAAACTAATTATATTAAAATAGTTCAGAATCAGAGCAAAAGAACATTACAAAACATAGTCAAAACAGTACTTCAGAAAATCAAGAAAACATGAAAAAGTTATGCATGAAAAAGATTTAAGGTTGAGGGGGCATGCGTGAGAACAGGCTCTCCAGCATCGCTTGAATCTTTTCAGAAGTTTCATTCTGCTTCTGAACCATGTTGACTACAGTGTCAATTTTACTGTCCTGTACATCCATTCTTGCTTTCATCTTCTGATCATTCTCTTCCATCCGCTGCTGTAGACGCAAGTCATTCAGCCTTAATTCTTCCAGAGCCTGCCTGTCCAAGGCAGCTTGAGAAGTGTCAGAAGGAGGAAGCTTCTCAGAACTTTCAGCGACATCTTCTGCTGGATTTTCTTCAGCCTGAATGGTCTTGTCTTCTTCTGATGGTTGCACCTTTGCAGCTTGCTCTTTCTCAGACCAAGATTCACTGTCCAGAGGGAGCACAACTTCTTGAGGCAGCTGACTTTCAACTTCCTTCAGCAGCTTGCTGAAGTTCTTTTGAGCCTGCTCATAGTTGACGTCCTGCAGCTTGAGGGCTTCAGCACGTACCCATAGTCGGAACTGTGACCAGAGCTGATCAGAAGCAGCTGGGTCAATCATCCCAGGACAGACTTGCTTCAAAGAAGCAATCCATTGCAGCATACCTGTTTCAAAATTCAAAATACCAGAGCCAACATCTGGTTGCTTTGGTTTGGGGATGGCAATTTTGTGTCTTAAATCAGCAAGACGTTCAAGACTTGTTAAGTCAATGAAAGTTCTGCTGGGGTTTTCAGAGGTTTGCTGAGAGGCTGTTTGTTTTGGAGGAAGGGTATCAGAATCAGAGTCAGATATTTCTATTGGAGTGGTTGGAGTTTTTGGAGGTGTTGATTCTAATGAGGATGGCAACTGGGGCCTGACAATAGTGGTTCCACATGGCAACTGGATTGCCAGCGGTGAAGGTTGAGGTGAGTGAGGGTCAGAATGATGAGGAGAAGGGGTTTCATAGTGGTGAAACTCTGTTTGTGGTGAAGGTGGATTATTTTCTGGTTGAGGAGGTGGAATCTCTGATTGCTCAGGGATCAGAGGTTCTTCTGTGAGTGGTTGTTGTTGTTGTGGTTCTGATTCTGGTTGTGGTTGTATTTCTGGTTCAGGTTGTGGTTCTGGTTGTGGAGGAGGACTGTTTAGTGGTTCAGAATTTGGTTGAGCAGAAGCATGTTCACGCTCAATATCAGCTAGCACTCGATCAAGTGCTGGTGTTGTTGAAACAGTTGGTTGTTTGGGAATCTTAGTTCTGGGTATTCTGAGTAGTAAGGCCTCAGAAGGGTCTTCTGGTATGGTTTCATCAATGGTAGGGATTGGAATGGATATTCTGTGAGAGGTTTGAGAAGGGGCAGCAGATGTTGGAATAGTAGATGAAATTGAAATAGGGGCAGCAGATGAAATACCTCTTTTCTTTGGAGTCTGATGAGATGATCCTTCTGTTGGCGCTTTCCTCTTCTTTGTCTTCTTCTGAGTCACTTCTGGTTGGATTTGACTCAGATCTTTGATCTTCAGCTTTGAACCTGTATCTTCTTCCTTGTATGAATCTGGATACTTGAGAAACATCTCTGGTTTGGATTCCATTTCAGAAAATTTTAGGAAATCACTCAGAGGCACTCTTCTGCTGGAGATGTCAGCAGTTGAAGTAGCTCTGGGTTCCTTCTTAATATTTTCTATCAGCTTCATCTTTTTCAGGTTCTTAGCGTTCAGCGGTTTTCCAACAGTTGGTTCAATAGTGCTCAGCACTTGAGCTTCGCTCAGATACTCTATCAGCTTATTCTCTGTCAGAATATCTGATATAAGCCTTCCAAACGGTATCCAGTCCCTTTTGGTCCTTTCTTCTTCTCTTGTTTCTTTGACACTGGTCTTGAGATGGTTGAACAGGAAGTGTGCCAGATTGATCTTTACCCTCTGATCAATAAAGTAGATCAGAAATTGCTGATCCACGTTTATATAATCAGGAGAACTTGTTGGTTTCCTGTGATTGAAACATCCCAGAACAATCTTGGCCCATACTCTGCAGTGATCCTTCAGATCCTTAATTTTGCTGCTGGGCAATCCAAGAGTGAAAATGCTGTTGGCTACCACGCCTATATCAGGGCATCTATCAGCCATGTCCACACAACGGACTCCACCACCACTTTGACCGATTAGCCTTGCAATGAGATCTTCAGAAATCACTATCTTCTTTCCCATGACAGAAGAGATGACTAGATGTTTAGAAATCTTGGCGTGAATCCAAAATTCCTTGACTAGCGCTGGGAATGTTGGTCCAACCAACCTATCGAAATACCTCTCCCACTTTTGAGCCCTAATTTCTTCAGTAAGGTCAAATCCATTTTCCTTCAAACTTTCAAAGTCGATGATTAACTCAGAGAGAACTTCAAGATTCTTTACCGGTGTGAGAAGAGTTCTGAGGGGCACCTGATATTGCTCAGAAGTTTCTTTCTTCTGATTGCCTGCAGAAATGCTGGAGGATGCCATTGTTCTCACTAAAAAAGCTTTGAGAATTATTTGAGAGAAAAAGGTTTGTAGGAGATAAACTCAGAAATATGCAGAAAATGCTTGAATGATTATGAGAAAGCGTAAAGAATAAAAATGAAGGATTAATGTGCTTAAATAGAGTTTTCAAAAATTATTTTGAAAAATTAAACGTTTTTAAGAGAGAGAAAAAATAATGATTGCCATTTAACAAGCGTGATTACTTTTCATTAAATGCTTGCTGATTTTGGGGGATTTGAGAAAGATACTTAAAAACGGTTACCAGACATGTGTCTCAATGCACCCAATCAGCGCTTTGCCTTCTCAGAAGCGTGCACGCGTTCTGCTTCAGGGATTTGCTGATGATTGGATGACACTTGTTTGATGTAGTGATCAGCACGTCTGTTTTTTGAGATTAGACTCTCAGATCTTTAGACTTGCATCTGATACAATCTGCATGTTCTATCTTTCTGAAAGAAGATTGATCAGAAGTTCACAGTAATATAATTACATTCTGAAGATAAATATATGGAATTAAAACATTTTCATTCTGGGCATACTTTCATGCTGAGATGTTTCAGAATGAAATTAAACCTATCTTCTGAAAGGGGTTTAGTAAAGATATTAGCCCATTGATGGTCTGTATCTATAAATTTCAAGTTTAAAATACCTTTCTGAATATAGTCCCTAATGAAATGATGTTTTATTTCTATATGCTTAGCTCTGGAATGTAAAATAGGATTCTTACTTAAGCAAATAGCAGAAGTATTATCACAAAGAATAGGAATGTTACTCTCAAAAATCTGGAAGTCTTCAAGCTGACTTTTCATCCAGAGCATTTGTGTGCTACATCCTGCTGCTGCTATGTACTCAGCTTCTGCTGTTGACAGAGCAATTGTTGACTGCCTTTTGCTGGACCACGAGATCAGATTTTCTCCCAGAAACTGGCAGCTTCCAGAAGTACTTTTACGTTCCACTCTGTCTCCAGCAAAATCAGCATCACAGTAGCCTACTAAGCTGTAATCACTAGATTTTCTATAAAACAAACCCAGATTAGTAGTACCTTTCAGATACTTGAAAATTCGCTTAACAGCTGTTAAGTGAGATTCTCTAGGATCTGATTGGAATCTAGCACAAATACATACGCTGAATAAGATATCAGGTCTTGAAGCTATCAGATAAAGGAGAGAACCAATCATACCTCTGTAGACTTTCTGTTCTACACTTTTGCTTACCTCTTCTCTTTCCAGAATGCACGTGGGATGCATTGGAATCTTTGATGGCTTACATTCTGAGAGGTCAAATTTCTTCAGAAGATCTCTGATGTATTTGCTCTGATGAATGTAAGTTCCCTCTGGAGTTTGATTGATCTGAATTCCTAGAAAGAATTTCAGTTCCCCCATGAGGCTCATCTCAAATTCTGCCTGCATACACTTAGCAAATTTTCTTCCAAGAGAAGGATTAGTAGAACCAAAAATGATATCATCAACATAAATTTGACAGACTAAAATGTCACTCTTAACTGTTTTACAGAATAGAGTAGTGTCCACTTTCCCTCTGGTGAATTCATTTTCAAGCAGAAAGTTACTTAGCCTTTCATACCAAGCTCTGGGAGCTTGTTTCAGACCATACAGTGACTTCTTTAGTTTGAAAACATGTTCTGGATGTTTTGTATTTTCAAAACCTGGGGGTTGGTGAACATACACTTCTTCTTCTATATAACCATTTAAGAATGCACTTTTGACATCCATCTGATACAGAGTGATGCCTCTATTAACAGCAAATGAAATTAAAAGTCTGATAGATTCTAACCTGGCGACTGGGGCAAAGGTTTCTGTATAGTCTATCCCCTCTTGCTGACTATAACCTTGTGCAACCAGTTGTGCCTTGTTTCTGATGACTTCACCTTGTTCATTTAGCTTATTTCTGAACACCCATCTTGTTCCAATGACGTTGAATCCTTTTGGTCTGGGAACGAGATCCCATACGTCGTTTCTGGTGAATTGATTCAGCTCTTCTTGCATTGCCAGAATCCAGTCATTATCCAGAAGTGCTTCATCAATAGAAGAAGGTTCAGTCAGAGACACAAGTCCCATAAGAGTTTCTTCAGAGTTTCTGAAGCTTGCTCTTGTTCTGATTGGATCTTCCTTTCTTCCTAGGATAGTCTCTTCTGGGTGATCCAAACTGCTTCTGGGTACTCTCTTCTGAGGTTGATCAGCAGCAGTTGTAGGATTTCTAGCATTGCTTCTTTCAGACGTTGAAGGAATGTTTGTGTTGAGAGCTTCTGATGACTTGTCTTCAGAACCTGCAAATTCAATTTCTATACCTGCAAAAGTTTCATTCTGCTTTGACTTTTCAGAGTCAAGCTTATCATCAAAACGAACACTGATTGATTCTTCCACAATCTGTGTTTCTGTATTGTATACTCTGTACCCTCTTGAGCGTTCAGAGTATCCTAACATAATACACTTCTGTGCCTTAGAATCAAACTTGTTCAATTAATTCTTCGTATTCAATATAAAGCAAGTACATCCAAATGGATGAAAATACGAAATGTTGGGCTTTCTGTTCTTCCACAATTCATATGGAGTCTTTTCCAGAATAGGTCTTATTGAGATTCTATTCTGAATGTAGCACGCTGTGTTTATTGCCTCTGCCCAGAAAGTCTTAGCAACGTTTGTCTCATTGATCATGGTTCTGGCCATTTCTTGCAATGTTCTGTTCTTTCGTTCTACAACTCCATTTTGTTGGGGAGTTCTAGGACAAGAGAAATCATGCAGAATGCCTTTGTCATTAAAGAATGACTCAAAATCTTTATTTTCAAATTCTCCACCATGATCACTTCTGACTTTAACGATTCTAAGATCTTTTTCATTCTGAACTTGGTTACAGAAGGTAACAAACACAGAGTGTGACTCGTCCTTGTGTCTTAAGAACTTTACCCATGTCCATCTGCTATAGTCATCTACGATTACTAACCCATACTTCTTACCACTGACTGAAGCAGTTTTAACTGGTCCAAATAAGTCAATGTGCAGAAGTTCTAATGGCTTAGAGGTAGAAACAACATTTTTGGATTTAAAAGAAGGTTTTGCAAATTTGCCTTTCTGACATGCTTCACACAGAGCATCTGAATTGAACTTCAAATTTGGAAGTCCTCTGACCAGATTGAGTTTGTTAATCTGAGATATTCTTCTCATACTAACATGCCCCAATCTTCTGTGCCAGATCCACTGCTCATTGTTAACAGACAGAAGACATTTTACGTTCTGACTTTTTAGTTCAGAAAGTTTGATTTTGTAAATGTTGTTTTTCCTCTTTCCATTAAACAGGATAGTCCCATCTTTCTGACTAACAGCTTTACATGATTTTTGATTAAAGATTATATCATAACCGTTATAACTTAATTGACTTATGGATAACAGATTATGCATCAATCCATCAACTAGCAGAACATTATTAATAGAGGGAAGATTTCCGTTACCTACAGTTCCAGAGCCAATTATCTTTCCCCTCTGATTGCCTCCAAAGCCAACGTGGCCTCCAGGCTTAAGTTCCAGGCTTTGGAACATATGCCTTCTTCCCGTCATGTGTCGTGAGCAGCCAGAGTCCAGGTACCATGACTGGTGTTTCTGACTTGCTGCTAAAGATATCTGCAACATGTATTATTTTATCCTTAGGTACCCAGATCTTCTTGGGTCCTGACTTGTTAGTTTTACCAAAACTCTGGTTGAATTTTGGTTTCACAGAGTGCTTACTGCTAGTATATTTGATGTCGTGTGTGTGACCATACACAAAGTGTGAATTTAGAGGAGTGTGTTTAATAGTTAAATCCATGACATTCTTAGGTGTAGGAACCTTACCTTGGTATCCTATTCCTTTCCTGCCGTTTCTGCTAACTCCATAGATCATTGAAGCCATTCTGCTTCTATCTATGCTTTTAGCAAGGAACTTCTGGAAACTATGATCATACTCCTTGATGATCTGATCAGCGTTGCTGGGAGTTTCAGAAATTGGTTCCTTCTAAGAGTTTTGTAAAGAGTTTTCTAATTTTGAAATTTTATCTCTCAGCTCAGAGTTTTCCAATTTGAGACTCTCAGACTTATTAGAGTCAGATTCAAGATTCCTTTTCAGGTCTCTGAATTTAGCTCTAATCTGCTGATAACGTTCCAGAATTTCATTGAGGCTTTCAGCAAGTTCAGCCTTTGTAAAATTAACAGCGAAGTTAGGGAATACCTCTTCTGTGTCTGATTCTGAGTCTGATTCAGAAGCTTCACTATCATCTGGAATGTTAGCCATGAGCGCTATGTTTGCCCTTTCATCATCTGATTCTGAGTCAGCTTCAGACGAGTCAGAGTCATCCCATGTGGCCATGAGACTTTTCTTCTTATCTCTTCCAAACTTCTTTTTGGGCTTTTCCCTCTGAAGCTTTGGGCAGTCACTCTTGTAGGTTCCTTGCTCATTGCACTCGTAGCAGATGATGTCTTTTGTGTTTGGCTTCTTGCTACTGGAGGAGCCATCAGATCTTCTGTATCCAGAGGAAGAATCTGTCCTTCTGTATCTGGAAGAAGACTCGTTCTGATCAGATCTTCTGGGATTCCTGAACTTCCTTTGTCTTTGCTTCCACAGTTGATTTACTCTTCTGGAGAGAAGGGAAAGTTCGTCTTCTTCTGATGAGGATCCATCAGATGTCTCTTCAACTGCCTGCAAAACTTTAGACTCAGATTTTCTGTTAGATTTTAAAGCTAAAGGCTTACCTTGCTTCTGAGGCTCGTCAGCTTCTAGCTCTATCTCATGACTTCTGAGGGAGCTTATAAGTTCCTCCAGAGTGATTTTGTTGAGATCTTTCGCTAGCTTCAGAGCAGTAACCATAGGCCTCCACTGCTTGGGTAAACTTCTGATTATCTTCTTGACATGGTCAGTAGTAGAGTATCCTTTGTCTAGAACTTTGAGACCAGCTACCAGAATCTGGAATCTAGAGAACATAGTTTCAATGGATTCAGATTCTTCCATTTTGAACGCCTCATACTTCTGAATGAGCGCCAGAGCTTTTGTTTCTTTGACTTGAATGTTGCCCTCATGCGTCATTCTGAGAGAATCAAAGATGTTCTTAGCTGTATCTCTGTTGGAGATCTTTTCAAACTCAGTATAGGAGATGGCACTGAGGAGGATGGTTCTGGCCTTATGGTGATTCTTGAAGTCACGCTTTTGTTGATCAGTCATTGATTTTCTATCAATCTTCTGACCAGTTGCATTCACAGGGTGCGTGTATCCATCTGTCACCATATCCCACAGATCAGCATCATGTGCTAGAAAGAAGCTTTCAATTCTGTCTTTCCAGTAATCAAAGTTTTCTCCATCAAAAACTGGAGGTTTGCCGCTGAATCTGTCTCTGTCCTCATTGTTGTCATTGCTGAAATGAGAGTTGTTTCCTGCCATTGTGTTTTTCTGACGCTGGATCTTGTACTGACACGGTTAAGTGTTTTAGCTCAGAACCAGGCGCTCTGATGCCAATTGAAGGGGTGAAAAACACAAGAAGGGGGGGTTGAATTGTAAAACTGAAATCTTAAAGCAATTGACAAGATATTTTTATCCTGGTTCGTTTGATCTCAAACTACTCCAGTCCACCCGTCAAGGTGATTTCGCCTCTCTCCAACGAGGTCTTAATTCACTATATTCAACTGAATATTACAGACTGCTTTAACAACTGCTAAAGCCTTCTTGATTCAAACCACAATCCGGTTTGTCAAGGCAACACTTTCTTACAAAGGTATAAAACAATGTGTGTGAATGTTTTCTACAAAACTTTATCACAACTGTGATGTATACACAAATTAAGCTTAGAAACTAGATTGCTAAACTGTAATGGAGTATCAGAGTTTGTTAGTTTAGCAAAACTGGTAGATGAAGATTATGGTTCAGCTTTGTGCGTGTAGAGATTTGGAGAGCATTAGCCATTATAATCTTCGAAGCCTTGTTTATATAGCACTTGAGAAGATGAACGTTGAATGCAATATTCTTGATTCAATGCTAATAACAAGCTTTCCTTTTTGAGCAGATCTTGTCTAGAATGAGGCCGTTGGTATTGATTAGCTTTCAATGCACAGTACCGTTGCTTCTTCAATGCACGTTCTGGCTTGGCTCATTCTGATTCTGCTTCGCTGCTGATGAACTATTGTGTTTCTGTATCAGAGTGTTTACGCGCAGTTCTGTTCATCAAGCTTCAACATGTACGTAAGTTGATCATCTGATCTTGACGTTCTGATTCAGCAACTTCTGATGCTGGTGTATGAAATCAAATTCTGATGCTGAAGAAGTGATCTTGCTTATTTTAATCAGCGTATCTGCAAGTCAGAGCATAGTAATTTTAGGCAGCATATAGTTCAAACATGAAACATATAAATACTCTATCTTTTCACTTTGTTATCATCAAAACTCAAATATAGGGTAGTAGATTCAAACATTGTTCTAACACATACACCTCAAGATCCAGCCATCCACGTATTCCTGGAGATCAGATTAAAGGCTGAAAATTGATGAACGCTATAGGCTTGAGTCAACATGCCAGCATGTGAATAAAAAGTCCAACAAGGCCAAGGTCAAATGGGCCTGAATTGCTAAACTACACCTCCTACCTGGGGCCTGATACCCCTGGGATTTGCAACTTCTCTTAATTTTCTTAATTTTTTATTCTTGTTATAATTTTTTATTTTTTCTTTTAATTACTGTTTGTTTAAATTAATTATTTTCATAAAATCATAAAACACATAAAAAGTCAGAAAAGATAAAAAATATAAAAAATATTTTATTTTCATGTTTCTTGTAAATAAATGCATGCAAATTAATTAGTTTAAAATAGGGTTTTAATATTAATTTCTTTCATAACAAAAATCTAAAAAATGCAGAAATAGGTTTAATTAATGTTTTATTCTTTTTTTTAATTTTCTTTTTTACAATAATATTATTTATTTTATTTATTTTCATAATTAAATTTGTATATAAGAATTAGGTTTAATTTAGGTTAAAATTCCAACATTTCTTAATAAATTAAAAAATAACTAGAATTAGGGTTTGCCTCTTATTTTAATTTTAATTAATTCTTTTTCTATTAAATCTTAAAACACCAAAAAACACCAAAAAACAAATTCTTGCCTTCTTTTAATTTTAATTTTAATTCCTCATTAATTTTAATTTTTGCAAAAACGCCCTCGTTTCGTTCTTAAGTTCTCATTAATTCGTGTATTTATTTTATTTTCATTATAATAATTATGTACCTCTCCCGAAGCCTTGTAATTACTTCTCGCGCTTTTATTTTATTTATTTTCTGTCAAATCGGGTCCTGGTTAATTTTGGCGATGTGGACCCGCGCCATTTGTAATAGCTTTAGATTTACTTTTCCTCGCAATTTTTAACTGCTAAACAAAGCATGCAAGAATGAATGGCCTTAAATAAAAACAAGCGTAGAACACTTTTAACATGAACAAGATAAATACAAATGAAAACGACACACGAATCGCACACACCACCCCTAGGGTACGCCTCACTGTTGCCTTGCCTCGAAAGGTGATCGTCGAGTAGAGGATGTCTTAGTAAGTCCTCATGATCCGGGAACCTGGCATGAGGGTAGCTTCTAAGGTATCTTCCTATTGCTCTGGTGATCACCATGTCCCAAACCTCGAATTGACCCAACACCTCCAACGGTGGTGCTACCTACCTCTCAATGGTGGGATGGCACTACTTTAAAGGATATTTACCCAGAAGAATTCCTTAGGGTAGGTAGACAACTCTAAGATACTTGCTCTAATTTCAAAAACAAATCAAAAATACTTTTCACACCAACACATTTTCAAAAAGCTTTCGAAAGCAATTTTTCAAACACTCTTGAGGACCGATACAAGAGTCGAACTGGAATTTTCAAAGAAACTTTTTAAAACCCACAGTTGAAAAGCAAACAAACCAATTTTGAAAACACAATGAGCAAGTATCTAAGATCCCATGGATAACCATGGATAGAAAGGGTGCTAACACCTTCCCTTTCTATAATCTACCTCCCGAACCGAGAGCAATCTCTATAAGGAATTTTTCTGTGCTTTTGTCCTTTCCATTTGGAGAAAATAAAAGACGGTGGCGACTCTTGCTTCCGCGACATTTCGCGAACCAGCGTTAAACAGTCAGTTCCAGATCCACCGATCACAGATGCCATACTGACAGATAAGGTTATGCTTAATGAATCGGGGAACCAAATTCTTAGTAATAGGGGAAAACGAGGCTAATTCAACCCACTTCGTGAAATAGTCAATAGAACCTAGGATGAAACAATGCCCATTGGAAGCAGTACGTTTGATTTCTATGATCATATAAATGCCCCACATTGCAAATGGCCAAGGAGCAATCAAGACATTTAATGGAACTGGAGGTACATGTACTTTGTCAGCATAGATCTGACACTTATGGCAAGTTCTTGAGTGGTGATGACAGTCAGTTTCCATGGTCGGCCAATAGTAACCCACTCCCCAAATTTTCTTAGCCATAGTATGTCCACTAGAATGAGTACCAAAGATACCTTCGTGCATATCTTCCAAAATCTTCTCCGCCTCTTTCTTGTCCATACAACATAGCAAAGTCAAATCATAATTACGCCCGTACAGAACTTTGTTGCAAAGGAAGAACTTAGTTGAGAATCTCCATAGGAATTTCTAGTCGTTAATAGATGCCCCCTCGGGGTAATATTGAGCTTCGAGATATCATTTTACTTCATGAAACCAAGGCTTCTCTTCTACTCTGTTAGTGTCAACTTCGTAATAGTGTGCATGTTCATCTAGCTTCTCAATGGTAATTCTAGGAGCCTCATTGTCCCATCTGATTTTAAACATAGACGACATGGTTGCTAACACGTCTGCCAACTAATTCTCTTTTCTCGGGATATGCTCAAAAGTGATCTCCTTGAAATACAGAATTAAGATCAACATATGCTCTCGGTACGGAATGAGATTTGGATGCTTCGTATCCCATTATCCCCAAATATGGTTGATCACTAGAGCTAAGTCCTTGTATACAATCAAGAACTTGATTCTCATATCAATAGCAGCTTTAATACCTATGATGCATGCTTCGTGTTCAGTCATATTATTGGTACTGTCGAAACACAATTTGGCTATGAAAAGCGTATGGAAACCTTGAGGAGAGATAATTATAGCACCAATTCTGTTTCCAAGTGCATTAGAAGCTCCATCGAAAACCATAGTTCATCGGGATACAGGCTCAGGTCCTTCATACGGTCCAGGTTCTTCATAATCTGTTACTAGCATAATATTCTAATCCAGGAACTCAAAATTCATAGATTGATAGTCATCTACGGCTTGATGACCTAAATGATCTTCCAGTACACTTTCTTTAATTTCCTTATGAGTGGTGTACTGAATGTCATATTCTGTCAAGACCATTTTCCATCTGGCTATTCTTCCGAAGAGAGTTGGCTTCTCGAATATGTATTTGATGGGATCCATTTTAGAGACCAACAAGGTAGTATAAGTCAACATATACTGTCTTAGTCGGGGAGCAGCCCATGCCAAAGCGAAGCAAGTTTTCTCGAGCAGTGAGTATCTTGTTTCACAGTCGGTAAACATTTTGTTAAGTTAGTATTTTGCATGATCTTTTCGACCAGACTCGTCATGCTGCCCCAGTACACATCCCATTGAGTTCTCTAACACTATTAGGTACATGATCAGAGTTCTTCCTACAACTGGTGGCATCAGA
Source organism: Vicia faba (assembly GCA_948472305.1). NCBI lineage: Eukaryota > Viridiplantae > Streptophyta > Magnoliopsida > Fabales > Fabaceae > Vicia > Vicia faba. The sequence goes on along the minus strand of OX451736.1, from coordinate 72,096,348 downwards.
ATCATAGGTTCTTTGAGGTACTCCTTGATTTTGTCGAAGGATATCTGACAGTCGTCATTGTATTTCATTACCTGATCCTTCTTCAACAACTTAAAGACTGACTCACAAGTAGCAGTCAGATGGGAAATAAATCTGGCAATGTAATTCAGTCGTCCCAAGAAACCTATGACTTCTTTCTTGGTGCAAGGAGTGGGCATTTCTTGGATAACTTTAACCTTGGCGGGTTCAACCTCAATTCATTTACGGCTGACAACAAAACCTAGCAGCTTACCTGATCTCACCCCAAAGGTGCACTTGTTCAGATTTAATCTCAGCTTATACTTCCTCGGTCTCTCAAAAAACTTATATAGATGGTCCAAATGCTCTTCCCTAGCCTATGATCTGGCTATCATATCGTCGACATAGACCTTTATCTCGTGATGAATCATGTAATGGAACAAAGCTACCATAGCATGCTGATATGTTGCGCCAATGTTCTTCAACCCAAAAGGCACCTTGTAGCAGAAAGTGCCCCGCTGTATAACAAAAGAAGTCTTTTCCATGTCTTCAGGTGCCATCTTGATCTGAATATATCCTGATAAACCATCCATGGAGGAGAATACCTTGTGCTGAGTGGTGTTGTCAACCAGAATACCAATATGTGTAAGCGGGAGGTCATCCTTGAGGATCGCCCTGTTCAGATCCCTATAGTTTACACAGATATGTACCTTGTTGTCTTTCTTTGGTACCGAAACAATATTTACAGCCCATTAAGGATATGATGTCACTTCTAAGAACCTTGCGTTAAATTGTTTCATAACCTCAGCCTTGATATTCTCTGACATATCGGGGCGCATACGACGAACCTTCTGTTTTATCGGAGCACAACCCTCTTTCATCGGCAGACGGTGAACCCCAATATCGGTATTACACCCTGGCATTTCTTTGTACAACCAAGCAAATATCTCAACATATTCATGCAGCATATGTATCAACCTATTCTTGACATTGTCCTTTAAGTTGGCGCCTATCTTGACCTCTTTTCTTTTGTTTCAGAACCTAAGTTTCGACTTCAACTGGATATTCATGTGGTTGAATAGATTTCTCTTCTTGTACTAACAGTCTGGAAAGTTCTCCTGGTATTTCACAATCTTCCTCACCTTCGTCCTCGGTTTGGTAGATCGGATTTTTCAAAGTCATAAGTGGCAATAGCAGAATCATTGTTAACAATATCCAGAGTGGATGTGGTTTGTAATGTATTGTGTGGGTGTGTGTAAGAACACATAGCCATTTGAAAGTGATAAAAGTGAAAAGAAACAAAGAGAGCATAAAATATGAATGCAAAATGTCCAATGCTTTTATTAAATTAAAATATGTTTATGAAATGATAACCCTTAACAAATGAACCGTTGTGCCTCGGGTAAAGCACAAGGTTTAAAGTCATTGTTCAAATATTACAAAGTCAAAACTTGAAAGAAATAAAAACATAAATGTAGCTATTACTCCTAACTAAAGGAGATAGAGATAATGTCTTCCGCCTTCCAGTTTCTGAGCCTTTTTCCAATGGTAGGAAAGATCCAACTGTCAAGGTCATAATCACTGTTAGCATCTTCTATTACATTGACTCCACTATTGCTGACGCAGTATGGTGGCCTTCCAACTCGAGTGCGACGAACAACCCTTTGACCCTCTGTAGTGAAAACTAAACCAAACTTGTCAGATTTATATGGATGACAGGAAGTTGACCCCAAATAGTACAACCACCTTCTTCTAAAGTAACTTTAGCATCTTTTAATGAAGTCATTCTGGGTGGAACTCTAGTGACTTTGGGAACCGCAGAGACGTCTTTGGTTGAGGTAGGAGGGATAACTTTGAAATTTTGACAGAGAGTCTCGACGAATTCACCATCCATCTCTACATACCAGAAAGAGTTCAAGTGGCTGACCATATACTCTTCTTCACCGTAGACAGTAACAATCTTTCCGTTCACAAGATACTTTAATTTCTGATTTAGGGTAGAGGTGACAACGCCTTCCCCATGGACCCATGGGCATCCCAGTAAGCAAGAATAAGCTGACCGAGTGTCCATTACATAGAAGGTAGATTCAAAGACCTGCAAACCCACTTTGACCGGAAGATCCATTTCCCCATGTACCATCCTTTTTGACCCATCAAAGGCTCAAACTACAATATCACTGGGTTTCAGTACGACCCCTTTGCAATCAAGTCTGTCAAGAGCACCTTTCGATTGAACATTCAATAAAGAACTAGTATCAACCAATACATGGGCTAGAGTAGTGCCCCTGCATTCAATTGACACATACATGGCCTTATTGTGGTTTCTTCCCTCAGGAGTCAGATCAGCATCAGAGAAACCTAAACCCTTGTTAGTCGTCAAGCTCACAACATAGCTTCCAAATTGATCGGAATAAATCTCTTGCGGCACGTGAGCAGTTTTCAAGAATTTCACTAAAGCCTGTTCATGGGCTTCATAACACAGTAGCAGGGATAACATGGAGATCTTAGATGGGGTCTTCCCCAGTTGTTCAACACCTCTTATAACTCTTGTCTAGAGGTGTCTTCAACTGTAGCTTCCTTAGGTGCCTCATTTTGGGAAGGCTATGTCACTTGCTTGTTACCCCGAGCCTCAGCAGTGGACTCGGTGGCCGTAACTCTAACAGGTGTAGCAATAGTATTTGGAGAGATTTTTGGAGAGAAAACCCTTCCGCTTCTAGTAACCTTATTGGTTCCAGCAATATCGTCAATGTTGGGATCAACAACTCTAGTAACTTCAATTTCAACAGTCGTTAGTTCTTATTTGACGCCATGGTAGTAGAAGACAGATCCATAGTTCCAAGAAATAACTTTGTCCGAAGAATATGGGATAGGTCCAGGTGTAGTGATGACCAGAGGGGCAGCTTTCGGATTGGCAGTAATCCTTACAGGACCTTTGGAGGTGATCCTGACAGTAGGGCCAAAAATTACGGATAAGTCTTGACACAGATTCTCAACAGACAGAACCTTCTCGATCAGAATTATATGATTGTCCATTAGGCGTTGAATGCCTTCCTTCAGTAACTTGCAGCCATTGGGTTGGACCGTGCAACAACAACATTTTTCAATACAGCATGGAAATAAATCGGCCTACAGCAAATTCAACTTGATTATTGGTAGAGGAGTCACCAATTCACTTCCATCAGCAACATAAAGAACATCATCAATTGCACTTATGCCTTTGTCATGCTTGACATAGGTGCAGTAATCACATTTGGAGTCTCTGTAGGATCAAACTCAATTTCCTTGTTGTCAATCATATCGTGAATTTTGTTTTTCAGGCTCCAGTAATTGTTGGTGTCGTGCCCAAGACTTTTAGAATGGTAGGCGCATCTTGCGTTCAGATTGTACTTAGGAGAGGACATGTTAGGATTATGAGGAGGATCCCTTAGCGTAATCAGTTCCGCTTTTAGCAAATGTTGTAACGCCTGAGACAATGACATATTAATTTTGGTAAACTGCCTTCTCGGAGCGTCCGACCTATGCCTATTGCCCTGTTGTTATTGTTGAACAGGTATAGGATTAGAAATAAGTGCCGCTCCCACAAACTAATTGCCGACATTGTTACCACGCCCCTTATGGCCATAAACATCATTGTTTTCCTTTTTATTATTGAACGTCTTCTTTAGAGCACTCAAAGATGCAGCCACTTGAATTTTTCCGCTCTTGATACCACTTTCAACATATTCTCCAGTTAGAATCAGCTCAGTAAAACCATATGAGGAGCTTCCAATCAGATGGTTAAAGAATGGACATGTTAGAGTAGCCATGAACATATCAACAAGCTCCCGTTCAGACAAGGGAGGTTTCACCCTTCCAGCTAAGTCTCTCCACTTCTGGGCATATTCCTTGAATCCTTCATTCGAACCCATAGTCATGTTTTGTAATTTCATGTGAGTCGGTGCAAGGTCGGCATTGTATTGATGCTGCTTGTAAAAAGCAGCATCCAAGTCTTCCCAAGTACGAATGTTGGTTCCCTCCAGCTGATAGAACCACTCGAGTTGTGTACTAGACAAACTTTCTTGAAAGAAATGCACCCATAACTTTCTGTCAGCAGTATGTGGTTGGATCTTCCGAACATAAGATTGCAGATGAAGTTTCGGACAAGACACACCATCATATTTAGAGAAAATAGGTACTTTGAACTTGTGAGGGATAACTACCTCCGAAATAAGACCCAGCTCTCTGAAATCCAATTTAGGCGCTTTCTGGATTTCCATAGCCTTAAGACGGTCTTCTAGCTGCTTGTAGGTGTTTGATTTTCGAGTGATGCTTAAGCTTTTGTTTACTCAGATGTTTTGCCATCTGTTTGTTTGTTTTATCGCAGGATCCGTGACATTTTTTCCATCCATTCTCGTACTTTCCCTTATGATAGTATGATTTCCCTTGCGCCTCTTTTATGTGGTATTTTCCATGCTCCCTTATGATCGTTCGTTTAGGCTAGTTTTCAAACTAGACATTATGATAGGTATCCATGCATGCTAACATAGGGCATAAATTTCCCTTTTCATCCTCAACCTTAAGATCAATCATTGTATGATAACATTAGGGGTAGTTCTAGGCTAGTCTCCCTTAGTTGTTTTCTTCCTTTTGCATCCTTGCATCTTAAAACAAAAACCTTCTTTTTTCTTAGAAAATCATAAAACATCTTTAATGAACTTAAATCCTTCTTCAAGGTAAAAATATTCAAACCAATCTTAATTGTTTGTGTGCCTTTTGGCTCTGTTTTAAATCTTTGTCATGATATTTTGCTATCTCTGTGTCGATATTTTTCCATCGTGTATGTTTGCTATCCTACTTTGATTTTTAATATCATTGTTAGGTATGATGTTTTATCATCTAAATTGGAAAGTTTTTCCATCTTTGCCATGATATTTTACTATCTTTTTATCGATGCTTCGTCATCACGTATCCTTGTTATCCTACTTTGATTTTCGATATCATTGATAGGTGTGATGTTTTATCATCTTATCCGATATTTTGCTATCATGATGATGTTTTTATCATCTTATCTGAGTTTGTGTTGCCATGCGATGTCTTGTCGTCCATTTTTTAATGTTTTATCATCGTTGCTAATGTTTTGTCAATGTATCTAATGTTTTGCCATCTTGATTGTTGATTTTATCTTTTTAACTAAAAAATACAAACAAACCAAAATATATGAGCCGAAATACAGCTGCTCCAATTCCTTAGAAGGGATACGTAGGCGGTGGCTTTTGTGGGGCCTAATTGAGCATATCTTTATAAATATTCTTTTCTTTTCCCCGTATTTTCTTTGCATGCATTCCTTTTCAGCTTTAAACCTTAGACATAGATTTTGACCACACACATTAGATTAGACAACAAGAGTGGGTACTGCAGAGTACTACGGGCATGTGGGGTGCTAATACCTTTCCCTCGCGTAACAGACTCCCTTACCCGATCTCTCAGTCATTTGACCGTGATTTCTACCTTCTCAGGTTTACTTGATGTTTACCTTTCCCTTTAGGCAGGATAAAAAATGTTCGATGGAGACTTCATTGATTTCATCTCAATGATTTGTTCATCTGGTTGTTTCAGCACCCTTAACGGTTAGCTAAATCTAAAAATATAGGGCAATTTAAGAAGTTCGTTGAACTTCTGAAACAATTGAATATCACTATACCTTTTACAGAAGCCATCACACAAATGCCTTACTATGATAAGTTCCTTAAATAAATCTTGTCCAATAAGAAAAAGCTTGAGGACAATGAAACTATTATGCTCACTAAAGAGTGTAGCGCTATAATCCAAAACAATATGCCTCCTAAACTAAAAGATCCTGGTAGTTTTTCTATACCATGTGTAATCAGAAAATTTGTCATAGACAAAGCTATATCCGACTTGGGAGCCAGTATTAGTCTAATGCCTTTATCAATCTGCAAAAGGCTTAACATGGTAGAATTGCAACCAACGAGAATGTTTGTGCAACTAGCTGATTGTTCAGTGAAGTTTCCTTTAGGAATGCTCGAAAATGTTCCAGTACGTGTTGGACAATTCTATATTCCCACTGATTTCATTTTTATGGACATCAAGAAGACTCCAACATCTCTATTATATTAATAAGACCATTCCTCGCTACCGCTGGAGCCATTATAGATGTAAAAGGAGCTAAACTCACATTTGAAGTTGGCGAAGAAAAATTCAAATTTCTTCTCTCGAAATTCTTGAAGACGATAATTAGTGTGATGAATACAGAGATGACAATCTAAGTGAATGTCTCGCGCTAAATCTTAACCCTATGCCTTGCCTAAGGAGACCAGTTGTCGAACTTAAAACATTACCGAAATATCTAAGGTATGAATTCATAGATACAGAACTCGAATAACCCGTCATAGTCAATGTAGATTTAGGACAGATAGAAACAGGAAAATTATTACATGTCCTAAGGAAATACCCGACTCCTTTAGGCTATAACATCTATGATCTAAAAGGAATAAGCTCCTCAATTTGCATGCGTCCTATTATGCTTAAGGAAGACTGGAAAACCTCTAGAGAACATCAAAGAAGAATAAATCTTATTCAGAGTGATATGGTTAAGAAATAAGTACAAAAGTTATTAGAAGAAAGAATAATATACCTGATATTTGACAGTAAATGGGTTAGCCCAGTACATGTTGTCCCAAAGAAGGGAGGTGTTACATCCGTCAGTAATGCGAAAGGAGAATTTGTGGCACAACATACTCAAACTGAATGGAGAATGTGCATTGACTAGAGGAAATTAAATAAAGCCACTCAAAAAGATCATTTTCCTTTACCCTTTATCGATCAAATGCTTGAATGATTGGCTAAACACTCTCATTTATGCTATTTAGATGGATATTCGGGATTTTACCAAATTCCTATACACCCCAAAGACCAAGAAAAGACTACATTCACTTGTCCCTTTGGTACATTTTCCTATCGAAGAATTTCGTTTGGACTATGTAACACTCCCAAAACATTCCAAAGGTGCATGTGTTGCAACTAGTTTTTAAATCAAGAGTCACCACTATCAATTTTTATCCTAGGGAAGGACATCTAATAGGACACCCTATTTCGCAAGACAAAGATTCTAAGTTTTGGACCTCATTAGACGAAAGGAAAGTGTTAGGCACATTTCATCTACCTTATTCTTAAGGATATTAGGTTTTAGGTTTAGGTTTCGGGTAAATAGGGTTTTAATTTTAATTAGGGGAACTCGCCACGATTTTTGATCGTATGCCTACGTATCTTCTTATGAGGAATCAGAGTCCCAATTCTTAGTTCGTATGGGGTTGGTGTTTTTTAGGGGTTGCAAATGTATTTTGAATCTCCTCGCATTTTTGACCGATTGTAGAGATTGCGAAGAATTGGACTAAATGCGCGTTTAGTCAAAATTCGTTTGGAACCCTTTAACAAAAATGGTTTGTTTAGATTAGTTCATTGAGAAAAAATAGATTTGATGTTTGTTGAATATTTTTTAATAAAATTAATTTCAAAAATCTTAATTAATGCATGATATAAAAAATATTTGAATGCAAATAATATAAGAAAATATGCTCATGAGTTATTATCTAAAAATAATTTGCATGATAATATAATATAAATAATATTAAGCAAAATAGTAATATGATAATAAAAAATAATATTACTAGCTATAATAAAAGAAATGAATAATATAAAATAAAAATAGAAAAAATATAAGAATTAAAAAAAATAGAAAATAAATTGATTAACCTCAGGGGGGTGCAGTTTTAGATTGGCAAGTAAAAGATGGGGGTGCCTTTTGGAAATTGGGCTAGGCCTAAATGTGAATTCTGAAAGGGAGGTGTACTGCTAGTTCTTAACAAGGAATGAGGGGTGTGAAACAAATTAGGATTGGCCCATTAAACATTTCAAAGGGGTCGGTTTGATTATGTGTGGCAAGGGTGCAGGGACTAGGGTGGGAGTTGGCGTACGACTGTCTGATGATAATCGCACGGTACATAATTGAGGGAGCATGCTACTATTATGTATGCGCGTGTATTGGGCTCTGTTGTACCCCAAAATTTTCCCTCCCATATTTCTCAAAACATTTCAAGAAAGATCCTCAAGTTGCTCAAGGAAGGCCAAGGATTGACCAGACAAGCTCTCTCCTAAGGCAGTCTACCTCAAATTAGGGTTTCATGTTGCACCATGATGTTTGAGTCCAAGGGATCCAAAATGCTCACCATTGTCCTAATATGTTCTCAAGATCATCCATGTCAAGTTTCAAGCCTTGCAAAGGAAGTTTGCTCAGTCAATTGCTCAAAGGCCTAAAAATCGATTGTGCTAGGGCAAAAGTCAACTGTGGCCCACATACAGTCAAACTTCAAGATTTTTGGTCAACATCCTCATTTTGAAGCATTATTCATCATTTGATCAAGGTTTTATCATGATTCATCAAGGATTTTTCACAATTCATCAAAACCCAAAAATTGTTAAATTAGGGTTTTGTAGGAAAAGTCAACTCAACTTTGACCAAGCATAACTTTCTCATACTTTATGATAAATGACCCATCCAAAGCTCATTTTTAAGAGGATGAAATGCTCTACAATCCATATTCATCTCCCAAGTTCAAAATATGCACTTATAAGAAGTTATGAATTTGGATATTATAGGTCATTTTGAAAAGTCAACAAAAACACCTTTTTTGTCAAAGCTTCATACATGAACATGGAAGACCCAATTGAGACGAGACAAAAAGGGTTGCTTAGAGGACATCTTGAGCTTTCTAAAAAGTCAGATAACACCTTCAAAGAGTCAAAATTGAGGAAGTTATGCATTGGTGAAGTTGACCTTTTTTGCAAAATTGCCAAAAGTCAAAAGTGTCTCAAATTGCAATTTTTGTTAAATGGGCCTAACTTCTTGCACTTGTTTTGAGTTGGTAGCATGGTCCACGAGCCCTAGCTCTTCCCATTTGTCTTTATCTTATTTTTTCTATTTATTTTTATTTTTATTACAAATTAAATCAATTTAAATCAAAACAAAAAATGAAAAAATCCAAATCATTCAAACTTCAAGATCTTGTGCATATTTCAGGTCCTATATCCAGCTAGCAAGTGAATCAATTCGTGCAAGGCATAGGTGGGAACAAAAAGATTTATTTTAGCCTATTTTGGAAAGATTTTCAAGTGAATCAAATCAAGATCAAAAGCCATATTGGATAAAGATTGAGGGCATAATTTCAACCCTAATTCAATCCTTGGTATATAGTGGACAATGGCAGATCAAAAACACAAGCTTTGGAGGCGTGAGAAGTCAGAACTGAATTCAAAAAAATCACTCAAAAGTGTTGGTTCGAATTACTAGTTAGAAGAAGATTCAAGGCAATTTGAAGCAACTAATCCACTCTTGGACCTTCTCTGAAGAATATTCAATCGTTTTCCAGCCCTCCCAAGCCAAGACATGGGACGCATAGTCACACGGTTTGGTATATTTTTCAGATTCGATTATCCAATTTCTGGCATCTTTATCATATTTCAATAGCATATTTTGAATCCTTAACATGTTTGCAAACTAATGACACCATTTAATTGCATTATTGTTAGCTGTACAGGAATCCACCATTGTTAGGGTTCCTTGTTGTGTTTTGGGTTTTTCTTATACATGTGAAATTGGTCCACAAGAAGGGCACCATAATGCTCAGCAGGCCAAGGCGGTTTAATTCATGGCGTTAGACTCCACTTATCATGCCCATGTGAGATTTTGAAACAATCAAGGGTTGTAGTGACGGACATTTGTCCGTAGGACAACAGGATTTAAAGACTCTCATCCTGAAGGAGAAGAAGAAGAAGAAGAAGAAGAAGAAGAAGAAGAAGAAGAAGAAGAAGAAGAAAAAGGTGGTTCTTATGAATATGGGTCACAGATTTGGGAATAGGTTGCGACAGGAAGCTGATTTGTCTCATTAATCTAAATGAGGAGAGAATCAAGAGGAAGATAAGGGTCCTAGTCCTGTAGTCTCTGATAATGACACTGATTTTGATAAAGAGCATTATCCAACTGCTGAGGATAGGTACAATTAACTCGAAGACCGTCTGAGTGCAATGGAGATTCAGAAGATCCCTGGGTTGGACTTCGGAGATATGGGACTAGCATCTGGGGTGGTGATCCCTCACAAGTTTAAAGCTCCTATCTTTGATAAGTATGATGGAGTATCTTGTCCAAAGCTTCATCTCCGCTTATACGTAAGAAAAATCCAACCATAAACTGCTGATAGAAACCTGTGGGTTCATTTCTTTCAAGATAGTCTGTAAGGGACTCAACTTGAATGGTTCTATCAATTGGAAGGAGCTAATGTCCGCAACTGGGAGGACCTTGCCGTTGCTTTTTAAAAGCAATACTAGTATAACGCCGACCTTGCTCCCACGTGCACTCAGCTTCAGGGTATGTCTATGGGTGCAGGCGAAGGCTTTAAGGACTATGCTCAGAAGTGGAGAGATCTGGCTGGAAGAGTCCAACCACCTCTGTCTGATAGGGAGTTGGTGGATATGTTTCTTGGGACTTTGTCTGGTCCATTTTTTAATCATCTGATCGGCAGTTCATCATCAGGGTTTACTGAATTGATTTTGACTGGGGAGAGGGTAGAAGTTGGTATCATAAGTGGCAAGATACAGAAAGGTGCTTCATCAAGTACAGAAAAGAAGCCTTTCAAGAAAGAAGCTAGTGCAGTTTACAGCTCAAGGAGCCAAAACCGACCTGAACACCGCCAAGTAGTAAATGCGGTAGTAATATCAAGACCCACAGTTGCCCCACAACGCAACAATCAGCAAAGAATGGAGAGACCGCAAAGACAGTCCACTCGGCTCAGTATGACCTTGTCTCAAATACTACCGCAGTTATTGAAGACCAACCTGGTAACTCTGAGGGAAGCCCCGAAGAATCCCAGCACCACATCTCTGTTATATAATCCGAACGCCCGCTGCGCCTATCACTCTGATAGCCTAGGGCATGATACAAACAATTGCTGGACCTTGAGGAATAAGGTGTAAGATTTGATTGAAGCTAAAGAGATTGAATTTGATGCTCCGGAAAAACCCAATGTCATAACTGCTCCTATGCCTAAACATGATCCGGGAGTGAATGTAATTGAAGACGATGAAGAAGAGTCAGAGTTCGAAAGCTGGATTTACCCGACTACCAACGGTGGATTGAACAATTGGACGGCGAAGGATTTCGTGCCAGTTTCTTTTATTACACAGTAATAGACTTTTGTTTTGAAATTTGTAACAGACCGTTTAAAACTTTATGGCCCGGTGCCTTGCCCGAGGCACCTTGGCTTTGTTTGTGAGGGCTTAATATTTGCCATTTTCATATATCATCAATAAAGCATTGGACGTTTTCTTGCATTACAAATTTTGCGCTTCTTGTTTTTCTTTTCTATCTTTCACCTTATCAAAATAGCTATTGTCTTACACACACTTACATATCATAATGCAGATCCACATCCACTCTGGATCCCATTGATAACGACTCTGCTACTGCCAGTTATGACTTTGAAAGTCTGATCAACCAAGCCGAGGACGAAGGTGAGGACGATTGTGAAGTGCCTGGGGAGCTTGCTAGACTGTTACTACAGGAAGAGAGGGTCATACAGCCCCATGAAGAGCCAGTGGAATCAGTGAATTTGGGTACAGAGAAAGACAGAAAAGAGGTCAAGATAGGTGTGAATCTAGAACCTAATGTCAAGCAACGATTGATACAGATGCTACGCGACTATGTTGAGATCTTCGCCTGGTCTTACAAAGATATGCCTGGTTTGGATACTGACATTGTGGTTCACCGCTTGCCAACCAAAGAAGACTATCCTCCGGTAAAGCAGAAAGTTCGCCGCATGCGCCCAGAGATGTCTAAGGAAATCAAAGTTGAGGTCATGCAACAGTTTGACGCCGGTTTTCTAGCAGTTACTTCTTACCCGCAGTGGTTTGCCAACGTGGTTCTGGAGCCGAATAAAGATGGTAAGGTGCGGATGTGTGTAGACTATAGATATTTGAACAGGGCAATCCCCAAGGATGATTTCCCACTCCTTCACATCGATGTTCTGGTCGACAACACTGCGCAACATAAGATATTCTCCTTCATGGATGGTTTTTCTGGTTACAATCAGATTAAGATGGCTCCCAAAGACATGGAGAAGACAACGTTCATTATGCAGTGGGGTACCTTTAGCTACAAAGTCATGCCGTTCGGACTGAAGAATGCTGGGGAAACTTATCAGTGCGCCATGGTCGCTTTGTTCCACGACATGATTCACCATGAGATTGAGGTTTACATTGATGACATGATTGCAAGGTCCCAGACTGAAGAAGAACATCTTGACCATCTCCAGAAGATATTTGACAGGTTGAAGATGTACAAGCTGAGGTTAAACCCGAACAAGTGCACCTTCGGGGTAAGATCTGATAAGCTGTTGGGTTTCGTCGTTAGTGACAAAGGTATTCAAGTGGATCCCGCAAAGGTAAAAGCTATACAAGAAATGCCATCTCCCCTAATAGAAAAATAAGCCAGAGGATTTTGGGGACGTCTGCACTACATTGCCCGATTCATTTCACACCTGACTGCTACTTGTGAGCCAATCTTTAAGCTGTTGAAGAAAGATCAACTGGTAAGATGGAATGATGAATGTCAGGCCGCTTTCGAAAGGATCAAGGAATATCTCCAAGAGCCCCCTATTTTGATGCCTCCAGTTGAAGGGAGACCTTTAATCTTATACTTGACAGTATTCGACAATTAAATGGGGTGCGTGTTGGGGCAGCCTGACGAGTCTGGCCGAAAAGAGCATGTTATTTACTACCTTAGCAAAAAGTTTACCGACTGTGAGACCCGATACTCACTGCTTGAGAAAACTTGCTGCGCTTTGGCATGGGCTACTCGCCAGCTAAGACAGTATATGCTGACTCACACTACCCTATTGATATCAAAGATGGATCCAATCAAGTATATCTTCGAAAAGCCTGCCTTGTCCGGAAGAATAGCAAGATGAAAGATGATCTTAACTGAGTATGACATCCAATACACAACCCAAAAAGCAATCAAGGGAAGTGTGTTGGCAGATCATTTGGCGCATCAGGCCGTGGATGATTACCATTCTATGAACTTCGAGTTTCCGGACGAGAACATCATGTTAGTGACTGACTGCGAAAAACCTGGATCGGATGAAGGACCGGAGGAGAGATCCCGATGGTCTATGTACTTTGATGGAGTTTCGAACGCGTCGGGTAATGGCATTGGTGCCGTGATCATATCTCCTGAAGGTTGTCATACTCCATTCACCGCTCGATTATGTTTTAACTGCACCAACAACATGGTGGAGTATGAAGCGTGCATCATCGGCCTTCAAGCAGCTACTGACCTGAGGATTAAGTTCTTGAGTGTATTCGGAGATTCCGCTCTCGTGATGAGTTAGATTAAAGGCGAGTGGGATACGAAACACCCAAATCTTATTCCTTACAAAGAGTATGTATTGACATTGCTCCCACACTTCGAGGAGATAACCTTTGAACATTTCCCGAGAGAGGAGAATCAGTTAGCGGACGCGCTAGCTACCATGTCTTCTATGTTCAAGGTCAGGTGGGACAACGAAGCTCCCCAGATTACCATTGAGAGGTTGGAAGAACCCGCACATTGCTGTGACATTGAAACTGAAGAGATAGAAGATAAACTCTGGTTTCACGAAGTAAAGATGTATCTTGAGGCTCAAGAGTACCCCGAGGGCGCCTCTGTTAATGATAAGAAGTTCTTGAGGAGATTCGCTGTGAAGTTCTTCATTAGCAATGGGATCTTTTACAAGCGTAACCATGATTCGACCTTGCTGTGATGTGTGGATAAGAATGAGGCAGAATGGATCATGGCAGAGATACATGAAGGTACTTTCGGGACTCATTCCAGTGGACACACCATGGCAAAGAAGATCATACGGGCAGGATATTATTGGTCCACCATGGAAGCCGATTGTTATCAGTATTCTTGGACCTGTCATAAGTGCCAAGTCTATGCTGATAAGGTGCATATACCTCTAGTTCCTCTGAACATCTTGATAGCTCCTTGGCCCTTTGCAATGTGGGGCATCGACATGATCGACGAGATCAGACCTACTGCGTCCAACGGGCATAGTTTCATCCTGGTAGCAATTGACTACTTTACGAAGTGGGTTGAGGCAGCTTCCTTTGCTACAGTGACCAAGAATGTGGTGGCCCGGTTTATTTGAAACAATTTGATCTGTCGATATGGTGTACTAGAGATGATCATTACGGACAATGGTACAAATCTCAACAATACGATGATCACCGAGCTCTGCAAACAGTTCAAGATACAGCATCACAACTCTTCTCTCTACCGGCCGAAGATGAATGGGGCTGTTGAAGCGGCTAATAAGAACATTAAGAAGATTGAGCAGAAGATGACGGTAACATACAAAGACTGGCACGAGATGTTACTGTTTTCTCTTCATGGATACCGAACCTCGGCGCGGAGTTCAATAGGGGAAACACCCTACTCTTTTGTATATGATATGGAGGCAGTCTTACCCATTGAGGTCCGGATACCCTCTCTTCAGAATATGAAGGATGCAGGTTTGAGCGAGGACGATTGGATCCAGACCCGGCTTGATCAGCTGAACCTAATCGACGAAAAAAGACTTACGGCTATTTGTCATGGTCAGACGTATCAAAAGCGGATGATCAAGGCGTTTAACAAGAAATTTAGACGGCAAGAGTATCAATTAAGGATCTGGTGATCAAGCGCATCATACTGCCGCAAGGTGATCCCAAGGGCAAATGGACCCCTACGTATGAAGGGAAATTTGTGGTTAAGAACATTTTCTCAGGAGGAGCTATGATTCTAACCACCATGGATGGTGACGACCTTCCTCACCCCATCAATGCAGACATAGTAAAAAAATACTACGCATGATCAAAGACCCGCTAGGTTGACTGGCCTAGGCAAAAATAAGGGCTTCCCGGCGAACCAAAAGGGTTCGGGCAAAAGTAAGGGATGAAAATGGAAAAAACTGTACACCCGACAAGTCGAAAACCTGAAAAGGCAGATTGGGCAAAAAAGGGTATCCCGGTGGACTGAAAACCCGAAAGAGCGGTCCAGGAAAAAATTAGGGATCAAAACGTAACACTATGTCTCATTGGATCATCTTGCAACAAGACTTCGGTATTGACTATCAAGCTCAGACAGGCGTTGATCAATCTGATTTATCTTTAACCAAGTAGCAAAGTGATGAGATACTCGAAGATTTAAAGGCAATAGCAGAGTTGGAACCCAGTGGGATTTTTTCACATAGCTGTTTTTCTTTCCTTTACACAAATTGTATAAGCTCTGTTCTTTCGGCGGCGTTCTCTTACTAGGACGTCAGCCTCTTGTACAAAAACGACTATTTACAGGCCAACTTCAAAATCAATATAATTCATTTTTACAAATAAATTTCAAATTTTTTTCCTTCTTCTGTTTTATTTTGCAAGAACGTCCAATGGTTCATTTTTGATATATGCATTTAACAATAATTGTTGCTCATAAATATTTACATGCGAAACAAAAGACAATTGCTCGTAATTCCAAGAACAAGGGCAAACAAGAAATGTCCAAAACTTACAGTTGCTCTGTCCACCAGGTACAGGGATAAACCTAGCTGGAGAATACGACAGAAGGGACATTCACTCCCCGCAAAGCAAAAGGTATCTAAAAACAGTGATTCTCCCCAAGTAGAATTTATCTATCACCAGCACAATAAGATTATCCCCAGTGGAGTTTATTTCTTCCCCAAGTAGAAATCAACAGATCCTCTAACAGAGCATCTCTTCCCCAGAGTCATTTTCTTGTCAGTTTATTCTCCAGCAGGATTATTCTCACAACCATCTTCGGTCATTATCCCTAGTGAGAACAAAGAATTCAACTCTTTGCTCCAACAGTAATCTGGGATTTATTTTCCCCAGCTAGAGATTATCATAAAAACATAGCATGTTCATACGTCATGACATGTGCGTACGCATCATACAACACAATCTCATTTATTTTGAGAACATCATTGCTTGATACATATCATGCATTACATACAACTAACTCTTTATCTTTCAGGAAAGATACAATCAAATTCTCACAAAGTTCAAGCTATGAAGCCCGGATCCGACCAGATAGTATCTTGATTTCTACAGCATATTGTGAAGCCCGGAGAACGACCGGATAATAGTATCAAACACCATGAAGCCTGGATTAGACCAGATAGTGGTTTATCATAAGCACAAGCCGTGAATCCCGGATTACGACCGGATGACAGCTCAGCAAGTTATTGTGAAGCCTGGATTACGACCAGATAGTAATACAAATTTCTGTGAAGCCTGGATTACGACCAGATAGCAGTTCGAGACACCATGAAGCCTGGATTCGACCAGATAGTGGTTTATCATAAGCACAAGCCGTGAAGCTCGGATTACGACCGAATAACAGCTCAGAAAGTTATTGTGAAGCTTGGATTACGACCAGATAGCAATACAAATTTCTATGAAGCCTGGATTACGACCAGATAGCAGCCAAAGACACCGCGAAGCCTGGATTACGACCAGATAATGGTATATCTTTAATACAAGTTATGAAGCCCGGATTCGACTGGATAGTATCTTGATTTCTACGAACACCATGAAGCCTGGATTCGACCAGATAATGGTATGAGACATCGTGAAGCCTGGATTTCTCAGTCAATTGCTCAAAGGCCTAAAAATCGACTATGCTAGGGCAAAAGTCAATTGTGGCCCACATACAGTCAAACTTCAAGATTTTTGGTCAACATCCTAATTTTGAAGCATTATTCATCATTTGATCAAGGGTTGATCATGATTCATCAAGGATTTCTCACAATTCATCAAAACCCAAAAATTGCTAAATTAGGGTTTGGTAGGAAAAGTCAACTCAACTTTGACCAAACATAAAGTTCTCATACTTTATGAGAAATGACCAATCCAAAGCTCATTTTTAAGAGGATTAAATTCCCTACAATCTATCTTCAGCTCCCAAGTTCAAAATATGCACTTACAAGAAGTTATGAATTTGGACATTATAGGTCATTTTGAAAAGTCAACAAAAACACCTTTTTTGTTAAAGCTTCATACATGAACATGGAAGACCCAATTGAGATGAGACAAAAAGGGTCGCTTAGAGGACATCTTGATATTTCTAAAAATTCCAAGAACACCTTCAAAGAGTCAAAATTGAGGAAGTTATGCATTGGTGAAGTTGACCTTTTTTGCAAAATTGCCAAAAGTCAAAAGTGTCTTAAATTGCAATTTTTGTTAAATGGACCTAACTTCTTGCACTTGTTTTGAGTTGGTAGCATCGTCCAAGAGCCCTAGCTCTTCCCATTTGTCTTTATCTTATTTTTTCTATTTATTTTTATTTTTATTACAAATTAAATAAATTTAAATCAAAACAAATCATGAAAAAATCCAAATCATTCAAACATCAAGATCTTGTGCATATTTCAGGTCCTATATCCAACTAGCAAGTGAATCAATTCATGCAAGGCATAGGTGGGCACAAAAAGATTGATTTTAGCCTATTTTGGAAAGATTTTCAAGTGAATCAAATCAAGATCAAAGGCCATATTGGATAAAGATTGAGAACATAATTTCAACCCTAATTTAATCCTTGGTATATAGTGGACAATGGCAGATCAAAAACATAAGCTTTAGAGGCGTGTGAAGTCAGAACTGAATTCAAAAAAATCACTTAAAATTGTTGGTTCGAATTACTAGTTAGAGGAAGATTCAAGGCAATTTGAAGCAGCTAATCCACTCCTGGACCTTCTCTGAAGCAGATTCAATCGTTTTCCAGCCCTCATAAGTCCAGAAACGGGATGTATAGTCATCACGGTTTGGTATATTTTTCAGATTCGATTATCCAATTTCTGGCATCTTTATCATGTTTCAATAGCATATTCTGAATCATTAACATGTTTGCAAACTAATGGCACCATTTAATTGCATTATTGTTAGTTGTACAGGAATCCACCATTGTTAGGGTTCCTTATTGTGTTTTGGGTTTTTCTTATACAGGTGAAATTGGTCCACAAGAAGGGCACCATAATTCTCAGCATGCCAAGCCGGTTTGATACATGGTCTTACACTCCATTTATCATGCCCATGTGAGATTTTGAAACAAGCAAGGGCTATAGTGACGGAAGTTTGTCCGTAGATAAAAGTCTCTGACTTTTACCAACGGAGAGGGGAAGAAGATGACTTACATGGCACCGTCCTATTCGTCTGTTTAAAATTTTGCGCGCAGGGAGCTAACAAAGTTGTGTTGTTTTTATATTATTTATTTGTTTCTTTACATACAATAAAAACGCGTGGTTCAGTTGGTAGTGGATCAGTTGAAAAGGTTATAGGACCTGGGTTCGAATCCCAGGTCCCCCCATATATTTTATATTGTTTTTCATTGCTTAATCAGGCGTGTGTATAGGTTTGATGACCACCATGGACCATCATCATCCAACCAACCAGATGTCCAGGAAGCCAGATCTGATGGCTATCATGTGGTGGTCCACCAAAAGCTTCAGTCAACGCATAACATGGAATCCAGGAAGTCAAACATAGACCTTTGGTTTTGGGCCAAAATTGCTATCAACACACCCCTCCAATTGTTGTCCACAGGCCCATTTTCTATTTTCTTTTCTTTTTATATTTTCCTTATTTAATTTATTTAATTAGTT
This sequence comes from Vicia faba, assembly GCA_948472305.1. Lineage (NCBI taxonomy): Eukaryota > Viridiplantae > Streptophyta > Magnoliopsida > Fabales > Fabaceae > Vicia > Vicia faba. The sequence continues at coordinate 72,077,611 of OX451736.1, read as the reverse complement.
TTACTAACATAAAAATTAATTCTTTTTATCAAAAAATCATAAAAATAAGTTTCACCCAAATTAGATTTAGGTTTTATTTTTTAATCAAAAATTAATTTAATTAGTTTATTTAATTTTAGGGTAACTTTCATTATTTTGTAAATAAATTAAAACAAGTTAGAAATTAGGGTTTTGTCTAATTAAAATTCTATTTTATTTTTCTTAAAAAATAACAAAGTACAAAAATAGGTCATGTAATTTAATTTTATCCAATTTAATTTCATTAGTAATTAGGTTTTTGCATATTTAATTAAAACCTTATTTTTCTTTAAAATAATTAAAAACAACAAAAATAATTTTTCTTTCAATTAGGTTAGGCGGGGTCAAAACCTTATTTCTCTCTCGTTCTTAATCCATCGCGCGCGCTTTATTATTTTATTTTGCAATATTAATGTAATTGCTCATGGGATGTAATAGCTTAATTAGGACTTTTTCGTTCATTTATCATTTTTCTTATGGGTTGTTTTTGGCTATGTAATTAATACCCGAAGCCTTGTAATAGCGTAGTTTACTTTTCACACTTTAATTCTCGCAAATACTAAATCGTTAGATGTATGATATTAGGGATGCATGACAAGAATGTATGGTTAACTTTAAAACGGTTAGCAAACCCTAAATGTGCAAAGATAATAACTTGAAATTGAATCACTCGCACATGCGCACTCCTAGGGTATACTCTTACTTCGGTTGCCTTCGGTAAACGGTCATTAAATATAGGTGTGATACGGTGGCCAGAACCGGGACGTGGTTTCCCTATTTCGTTAAGGAAATTTTGCTGGTTTGCATTTTGCGTTTGTTTTTGCAAAATGTCGCGGTAAGCAAGAGTCGCCACCGACTTTTATTTTATCCAATAAGGAAAGGAAAAAAGCACAGAAAAATTCCTTTTTCGAGATATTTATGAGTACGGGGGGGTAGATTATAGAAAGGGAAGGTATTAACACCCTTTCTATCCGTAGTTATCTACGGGCTCTTAGGTACTTGCTCATCATTTTCAAAATTGTTTTCTTTGTGTTTGTGGGCTTTGAAAAGTTTTTGTTTTAACTTAGATTTCACTCTTGCTTCTATCTTCAAGAATGTAATGAAGTGTTTTTGAAAACTTTGTTTGAAAAGGAGTGTAAGTATGAAAAATTTGTTTGGAATGAGCAAGTACTTAAGAACTAATCTACCTACTTGAAAAAAGAATTATTCTATATTCGTTTCCTTTAGACAACGCTATCCCACTATTTGTGAGTAGGTAGCATCGTTGTTGGAGTTTTGAGGGTCAATTCGAAAGGGATGTACGGTCACTAAAGCAATGTTAGGACGTCTTAGTAATAACCCTAATGTCTTAGATCATTTATCTGAAGCAACAATATCCGAGGCAACTATGATCTTTGGACAAAAGGACGACCACTAAAATATCCTATACTCAATGACCGTTTACCGAAGGCAACCAAGTGGGAGTGTACCCTAGGAGCGCACATGTGCGAATGATTCAGTTTCAATTTATTTATCTTTGCAGATTTTTAGGTGATCTAACTGTTTTAAAATTAGATATACATTCTTGTCATGCAAACCCTAATTATTCATACATCTAACAGTTAATAATTTGCGGAATTTTAAAATGCGGGAATTAAACTACGCTATTACAAGGCTTCGGGTATTTACATAGCCAAAAACGAACCCTTTGAAAATAAAAGCGATAAATGTAAAAGTCCTAATTAAAACTATTACAAACTGTGAGCAGATACAATAATTGGGTAAAAATAATAATAAAGCGCGCGAGAAAATTAGATCGACGAGAAACTAGGGTTTTGACCCTCCTAACCTAATTAAAAGAAAAAAAATGTTTTTGTTGTTTTTTTAATAAAAGAAAATAATTTTTCTAAATTAAATGAGAAAATTAATTAGTGATTAAATTAATTAATGAAAATAATTAAATGACCTATTTTTGGTTTTTGGTTATTTTAGGAAAATAAAGAAAAATTAAATGAGTAATAAAACCTATTTATTCTAATTAATTTTAATTATTTGCAAAAAGGAAATTAAAGTTTTCTAATTTAATCAAACCTAATTTAATTAATTAAGTTATTGATGAAAAATAATATTCTAATTTTAATTGGACATAAAAAAATATTTTTGGTGATTTTTGATAAAAGAAAATAATTTAATTGGTTAGTAAAATAAATAATAAATAAATAAATTGAAAATATAAAAAAGAAATAAAGAGTGAGAAATGGGCCTGGATCAGCATTTTTGGGAGGTGTGGATATCGGAAACTGGGCCCAATGATTTAAGATTCGTTTTGACTTTTTGGATCCAGTATGGCACGCTTGACTTGGCTCATGATGCACCTTCCTGGATGGCCATCAGATTTGGCCATCCAGCCACTTGGCATGATTGATGATGAAGACCTATGGTGGTCTCCTGGCTTGCACACGCATTGGATTTCCTGAAATAAAATATGAAAATAGCAAATGCTGGAGGCATGGATTGAACCCCTGACCTCCAGCCTTCCAAATCCTTAACACCCAGCAGGCTACCACTACGCCATCTGTTTTTGTTGTGCAATAATGAAATAACAATAATAATATACAAAAACATGCGTTAGTGGAGAATTACAAAAACCGCGCGCCAAAGTTTGAATAGGCCAATAGGAGGGTGCCAACAAATCGTCCCTTTCCTCTCTCCGTGGGTAAAAGTAAAACACTTTTACCTACGGACGTTTTGTCCGTAGCTATAGGCATTGTTCATTCCAAAATCTTCCATGGGTAATATAAATGGAAACTAGCGCCATGGTTGAGTTCGTCTCATCATCCTGAACACGATGGTACCCTTCATCAAGGATAATTTTCCCTGTAATCAAAAACCCTAAAACAAACTCCAAAACCCTAACAACGGTAGCTTACAATTCAGTCCATGAAAATGCAATTGGGTATTATAGAAAGCTTACAAACATGATGGTGATCAAGAATGTACAGTTATTTTACGCTTTAAGTGCAAGAATAAGGCTAATCAAATTCAAGAGCATGGCAATACCATGACGGACTTACAGTGTAATTTGGGGCTTGAAAACGCTTGGTTTTGATGGCCTTAGCTTGCTGAGAGTCCTAGGAGTCGATTGGGATCGTTCAAAGGTCCTGAAACTGCCTCTAAGTGCCAATTCGATCTCATACTTTTCTTGCTTTTTTTCAGTTTTTGTTCTATCTCTTGCGCCTGTTTCTAACTTCTTTTTAGGTCTGCACGCACTCTATATGTACCAAGGAATGTATTAGGGTTGAAAGAATGCATCCAATATTCCTCCATAAATGAGTTTGATCTTGATTTGATTCACCTTTAAATCTTTCCAAAAATGGCTTAAATCCAATATTTTTTTCCACACATGCCTTCACACGAATTTGAATACTTGGTAGCTGTAATTTAAGACCTGAAACAAGCACAAAATCTTTTGTTTTCAATATTTTGGATTTTATATGATTTACTTTGATTAAAATTGATTTAATTTAAATAAAAATCAAAATAAATAATAAAAACATGATAAGGACAAGTGGAAAGGGCTAGAGCTCGAGGACTATGTTGTCAACTCAAAATAAGTGAAAAAGATTAGGCCCATTTGGCAAAATTTGATGTTTTAGGGATAGTTGACTTTTTGCAATTTTGCAAAAAAAGGTCAACTTCACCAATGCATAACTTCCTCAATTTTGAACCTTTGGAGGTGTTATTGGACTTTTTAGAAAGCTTTAGATGTCCTCTAAGCAACCCTTTCGGTATAATCTCAATTTGATATTCCATGCTCGTGTATGAAGCTTTGACAAAAAAGGTGTTTTTGTTGACTTTTCAAAATGACCTATAATGTCCAAATTCATAACTTCTTGTGAGTGCATATTTTGAACTTGGGAGCTGAAGATGAATTGTAGGGAATTGCATCCTCTTCAAAATGAGATTTGTATAGGTCATTTCTCATAAATTATGAGAAAGTTATGCTTGGTCAAAGTTGAGTTGACTTTTCCTGTAAAACCCTAATTTAGCAACTTTTGAGTCTTGATGAATTATGAGCAATCCTTGATGAATCATGATCAACCCTTGATCAAATGATGAAATATACTTAAAAATGAGGATGTTGACCAAAAATATTGAAGTTTGACTGTATGTAGGTCACAGTTGACTTTTGCCCTATCACAATCGATTTTTGGACCTTTGAGCAATTGATTGAGCAAACTTCCTCTGCAAGGCTTGAAACTTGACATGGATGCTCTTGATAACATATTAGGACATTGTTGAGCATTTGGGATCACTTGGACTCAAGTATCTTGATGCAACATGAAACCCTAATTTGGGGTAGACTGTCTTAGGAGAGAGCTTGTCTGGCAAAACCTTGGACTACCTTGAGCAACTTGAGGATCTTTCTTGCCATGTTTTGAGAAATATGGGAGGGAAAATTTTGGGGTACAACAATAGGGTATTTTAGTGGTCGCTCTCTTGTCTAAACAAAAGATCAAAGTCCCGTTCGGAAAAGTTACCTCTGAATGGTTGCCTCAGATATGTTGCCTCGAATATTGATCTTAAGACATTAGGGTTATTACTAAGACGTCCTAACATTGCTTTAGTGATCGTACGTCCCTTTTCGAATTGACCCTTAAAACTCCAACGACGGTGCTACCTACTTACTAATAGTGGGATATTACTGTCTAAAGGAAACAAGAATAGAAACATTCTCTTTTTCGAGTAGGTAGATTAGTTCTTAAGTACTTGCTCAAACAAACAAAATTTTTCACACTTACACTCTTTTCAAACAAAGTTTTCAAAACTATTTCGTAACACTCTTGAAGACAGAAGAAAGAGTTAAATCAAAGTAAAACAAAAACGTTTTTTCAAATAAAACACACATAGTCAATTTTTAAATGATGAGCAAGTACCTAAGAGCCTGTGGAAAACCACGGATAGAAAATGTGCTAATACCTTCCCTTTCTATAATCTACCCCCCGTACTCAAAATCTCGAAAAAGGGAATTTTTCTGTGCTTTTTTCCTTTCCAGTTGGATAAAATAAAAGTTGGTGGCGACTCTTGCTTACCGCGACATTTTGCGAACACAAACGCAAAACGCAAACCAGCATTCCTAAAACAGTCTGGTTCTGGCCACCGTATCACAGAACTGGCGACTCTACTGGGGAAATAATAAGTGGGGTATACCTTAGGATTAGTTCATCGTATTTGCTTCTATTGTTTGATTTGATTGCTTTACCTTTGAGGGCTTTGTATCGGGAGTTACTATAGATCCTAACCCGGATCTGGGGAACACCTTTTAGGTAAGTAGCAATAAATTGTGAGGGAACTGTACGGCGTAGACCGATACGGTTGAAGCAATAGCTACATTGATGTGGCACATTGGTTGGTACCGGTATCCCTTGTGGAGAAACGAGGAGAATATGGGGTTGCTATATGGGTCGTTAAGCATCAACTGACCTTAGAACCTATAATTGACCAACTTGGCCATAGGAAGTAGTGAGATATCTGGTCTCGGTGTAAAGTTGGGAACTGGTTGATACTCGATACTACACTCATTGAGACCATACTCTCGAGATAGTTTCGGCTGCAAGAAAAGATAGCGTGAGCTGAAACCATGACCGATGGAGGATGGTCACTGATATTGAGAACCTCTAGAACCCGGTTACTATTATTAGGACAGGTTGAAACCAACTGAACTTCAAGAGGGTAATACCTAGACCTCATGCAAGCCTAAAACTTAAGGGCTATTGTGTGACTTGTTTTCCTTTACCATGTTTATCATCTGTTATACCTGTTGTGTGTTTTATCATGACATCATGCATCATAACATAGCATGCATACTTCATTAGACTAACCATTTCAAAGACCAAGGGGATTTATCTTTGTTTTGTTTTGCAGATTATGGCTTCCATGCGCAGAAACACCATTCGAGTTAACTTTGTGCAAATACCTGCTCAACTCAAAGATTTGGTCTCAAGAGTTTCTGATACTTCTTCGTTCATTAGAATACATGGTCAACTTCTTAGTTTGGTTACCTCCAGGTTTGATGAGCAAATGATGAGTGTGTTATTCCAGTTCTTCTATCCAGTGCATCATTGCTTAAATTTCCCGGATTATCAGCTAGTTCCCACTTTGGAAGAGTTTTCTCATTTACTAGGTATATCCATCCTTAAGCAGATGCCTTTCACAGGTTTAGAAGAGACTCCTAGGCCAGAAGACATTCCTTCAGCTTTACACTTGAAAAAGGCTGATGTAGTGTCTAATTGGGAGACACGGAGTGGGGTTAAAGATTTCTTGGCCAAGTTTCTGATAGATCAAGCTCAACTATTCTGGGACAGTTTGGACTTTCAGGCTTTTGAAGATATCTTAGCTCTCCTCATCTACAGATTGGTTCTCTTCCCGAATCCAGATTCCTTCATAGATGTGAATGTGGTTAAGATCTTTCTGTCTCGCAATCCTGTGCCTACCCTCTTAGGTGATATTTTGCATGCTCTCTACACTCGTACGGCTCGAAGAAGAGGGACCCTCATGTGTTGCATGCCGCTGTTGGCGAGGTGGTTTATTTTGCACCTCCCCAAGTCTGTTTTCAAGAATGAGGAAGGGTTAGGATGGTCTTACAGGATAATATCCATTGCCCATACATACATTCTTTGGAGTTCTAAGGATATGGAAGGTGTTTCTATCATTGATCGATGTGGGGAATACACTAATGTCCTGTTGCTTGGAGTTAGAGGGGGTATAACCTACAATCCTTGTTTGGCTTTACGACAGTTTAGTCACGCACTGAGAGACGGTCCTCATGAGCTGCTTCTTACAGATATTATCTTTGACTATAAGGAGGAAGTTGACGAGCATCGCCGAAGGTTTATACGAGCCTGGGGCATGGTGAATAGGTCTGACCCTCACGAGCTAGGACCAAAGACTTCTCTCCCTATGCAACCATATCTCCAGTGGGTCCGAGCTCGGGCTCAGAAGCTTGGGATGCCTTATGAAGCTGCGCTGCCAGTGATTGTAGAGCATACTAATGAGGAAGGTGTTCCTTATACAGTGCTTTATCCCTACATGCCTACTGATCTGCGGGCATTGAAGAGATCATGGATTCAGCTAAAGGAAGAAAGGGATACCTACAAGGAGAAGTATCATGAGCAAGAGAGGAAGATCTTGAAGCTCACAAGGCAACTTGAGAACAAAAGGACGGTCAATGACTATGTCAGCATGAATGGGAAGCGGCCATGGGATTTCTGATTTTTGCTTATTTCTAATTTAGATTTATTTTCAGTTTATTTCTTTTGTAACGCCTTAAAGGCATCGTTAAACATTTTACAAGTTTGACTCTAATAAAGTTTGTTTATTTCTTGGTTTGCAAATATAAATCTCCCAAAGTCTTTGAAATCATTTCATACGCATTCCATTATCATGCACCTCATTACAGGTTTCTCATCTTCTTCGCTGTTTATTTCAGCACAAAATGTCTTCTGAAACACCTACCAATCAAGCCATCAAAGCTCTTCAAGCACAGAATGCTCAATTCCAAGAGTTATTTTCGAACTTGGCTCTAGGACAAGAGGATTTGAAGACTCTCATCCTGAAGAAGAAGAAGAAGAAGAAGAAGGTGGTTCTTCTGAATATGGGTCACAGATTTGGGAATAGGTTGCGACAGGAAGCTGATTTGTCTCATTCATCTAAAGGAGGAGAGAATCAAGAGGAAGAGAAGGGTCCTAGTTCTGTAGTCTCTGATAATGACACTGATTTTGATGAAGAACAGTATCCTCCTGCTGAGGATAGGTACAAGCAACTCGAAGACCGTCTAAGTGCAATGGAGATTCAGAAGATCCATGGGTTAGACTTATGAGATCTGGGACTAGCATCTGGGGTGGTGATCCTTCACAAGTTTAAAGCTCCTGTATTTGCTAAGTATGATGGAGTATCTTGTCCAAAGCTTCATCTCCGCTCATACGTCAGAAAAATCCAACCCTACACTGCTGATAGAAACCTGTGGGTTCATTTCTTCCAAGATAGTCTGTCAGGGACTCAACTTGAATGGTTCTATCAATTAGAAGGAGCTAATGTCCGCAACTGGGAGGACCTTGCCGCTGCTTTTTACAAGCAATACCATTATAATACCGACCTTGCTTCCACGCGTACTCAGCTTCAGGTTATGTCTATTGGTGCAGGCGAAGGCCTTAAGGACTATGCTCAGAAGTGGAGAGATCTGGCTGGAAGAGTCCAACCCCCTCTGTCTGATAGGGAGTTGGTGGATATGTTTCTTGGGACTTTGTCTGGTCCATTTTTTAATCATCTGATCGGCAGTTCATCATCAGGGTTTACTGAATTGATTTTAACTGGGGAAAGGATAGAAGTTGGTATCATAAGTGGAAAGATACAGAAAGGTGCTTCATCAAGTACAAAAAAGAAGCCTTTCAAGAAAGAAGCTAGTGCAGTTTACAGCTCAAGGAGCCAAAACCGACCTGAACGCCGCCAAGTAGTAAATGCGGTAGTAATATCAAGACCCACAGTTGCCCCACAACACAACAATCAGCAAAGAATGGAGAGACCGCAAAGACAGTACACTCGGCTCAGTATGACCTTGTCTCGAATACTACCGCAGTTATTGAAGACCAACCTGGTAACTCTGAGGGAAGCCCCGAAGAATCCCAGCACCACATCTCGGTTATATAATCCGAACGCCCGCTGCGCCTATCACTCTGATAGCCCAGAGCATGATACAAACAACTGCTGGACCTTGAGGAATAAGGTGTAAGATTTGATTGAAGCTAAAGAGATTGAATTTAATGCTCCGGAAAAACCCAATGTCATAACTGCTCCTATGCCTAAACAAGATCCCGGAGTGAATGTAATTGAAGACGATGAAGAAGAGTCAGAGTTCGAAAGCTGGATTTACCCGACTACCAACGGTGGATTGAACAATTGGACAGCGAAGGATTTCGTGCCCGTTTCTTTTATTACACAGTAATAGACTTTTGTTTTGAAATTTGTAACAGACCGTTTAAAACTTTATGGCCCGGTGCCTTGCCCGAGGCACCTTGGCTTTGTTTGTGAGGGCTTAATATTTGCCATTTTCATATATCATCAATAAAGCATTGGACGTTTTCATGCATTACAAATTTTGCGCTCCTTGTTTTTCTTTTCTATCTTTCACCTTATCAAAACAGCTATTGTCTTACACACACTCACATATCATAATGCAGATCCACATCCACTTTAGATCCCATTGATAACGACTCTGCTACTGCCAGTTATGACTTCGAAAGTCTGATCAACCAAGCCGAGGACGAAGGTGAGGACGATTGTGAAGTGCCTGGGGAGCTTGCTAGACTGTTACTACAGGAAGAGAGGGTCATACAGCCCCATGAAGAGCCAGTGGAATCAGTGAATTTGGGTACAAAAGAAGACAGAAAAGAGCTCAAGATAGGTGTGAATCTGGAACCTAATGTCAAGCAACGGTTGATACAGATGCTACGCGACTATGTTGAGATCTTCGCCTGGTCTTACGAAGATATGCCTGGTTTGGATACTGACATTGTGGTTCACCGCTTGCCAACCAAAGAAGACTGTCCTCCGGTAAAGCAGAAAGTTCCCCGCATGCGCCCAGAGATGTATGAGAAAATAAAAGTTGAGGTCATGCAACAGTTTGACCCCGGTTTTCTAGCAGTTACTTCTTACCCGCAGTGGTTTGCCAACGTGGTTCCGGAGCCGAATAAAGATGGTAAGGTGCGGATGTGTGTGGACTATAGATATCTGAACAGGGCAAGCCCCAAGGATGATTTCCCACTCCCTCACATCGATGTTATGGTCGACAACACTGCACAACATAAGATCTTCTCCTTCATGGATGGTTTTTCTGGTTACAATCAAATTAAGATGGCTCCCGAAGACATGAAGAAGACAATGTTTGTTACGCAGTGGGGTACCTTTTGCTACAAATTCATGCCGTTCAGACTGAAGAATGTTGGGGCAACTTATCAGTGTGCCATGGTCGCTTTGTTCCATGACATGATTCACCATGAGATTGAGGTTTATGTTGATGACATGATTGCAAGGTCCCATACTAAAGAAGAACATCTTGACCATCTCCAGAAGCTATTTGACAGGTTGAAGATGTACAAGCTGAGGTTAAACTCGAACAAGTGCACCTTCGGGGTAAGATCTGGTAAGCTGCTGGGTTTCGTTGTTAGTGACAATGGCATTCAAGTGGATCCCGTAAAGGTAAAAGCTATACATGAAATGCCAGCTCCCCGAATGGAAAAAGAAGTTAGAGGCTTTTTGGGACGTCTGAACTACATTTCCTGATTCATTTCACACGTGACTGCTACTTGTGAGCCAATCTTCAAGCTGTTGAAGAATGATCAAGTGGTAAGATGGAATGATGAATGTCAGACCGCTTTCGAAAGGATCAAGGAATATCTCCAAGATCCCCCTATTCGGATGCCTCCAGTTGAAGGGAGACCTTTGATCTTATACTTGACAGTACTCGACAATTCAATGGGGTGCGTGCTGGGGCAGCATGACGAGTCTGGCTGAAAAGAGCATGCTATTTACTACATTAGCAAAAAGTTTACCGACTGTGAGACCCGATACTCACTGCTTGAGAAAACTTGCTGCACTTTGGCATGGGTTGCTCGCCGGCTGAGACAGTATATGCTGACTCATACTACTCTATTGATATCAAAGATGGATCCAATCAAGTATATCTTCGAAAAGCCTGCCTTGTCAGGAAGAATAGCAAGATGGCAGATGATCTTAACTGAGTATGACATCCAATACACAACCCAAAAAGCAATCAAGGGAAGTGTGTTGGCAGATCATTTGGTGCATCAGGCCATGGATGATTACCAGTCTATGAACTTCGAGTTTCTGGACGAGAACATGATGTTAGTGATTGAATGTGAAAAACTTGGACCAGATGAAGGACCAGAGGATAGATCCCGATGGTCTATGTACTTTGATGGAGCTTCGAACGCGTCGGGTAATGGATTTGGCGCTGTGATCATATCTCCTGAAGGCTGTCATACTCCATTCACCGCCCGATTGTGTTTTAATTGCACCAACAACATGGCGGAGTATGAAGCGTGCATCAAGGGCCTTCGAGCAGCTATTGACCTGAGGATTAAGTTCTTGAGTGTATTCGGAGATTCCGCTCTCGTGATAAGTCAGATTAAAGGCGAGTGGGATACGAAACACCCAAATCTTATTCCTTACAAAGAGTATGTATTGACATTGCTCCCACACTTCGAGAAGATAACCTTTGAACATTTCCCAAGAGAGGAGAATCAGTTAGGGGACGCGCTAGCTACCATGTCTTCTATGTTCAAGGTCAGGTGGGACAACGAAGCTCCCCAGATTACCATTGAGAGGTTGGACGAACCCGAACATTGCTGTGACATTGAAACTGAAAAGGTAGTAGATAAACCCTGGTTTCACGAAGTAAAGAGGTATATTGAGGCTCAAGAGTACCCCAAGGGTGCCTCTTTTAATGATAAGAAGTTTTTAAGGAGATTCGCTGCGAAGTTCTTCATTAGCAATGGGATCCTTTAAAAGTGTAACCATGATTCGACCTTGCTGAGATGTGTGGATAAGAATGAGGCAGAACGGATCATGGCAGAGATACATGAAGGTACTTTCGGGACTCATTCCAGTGGACACACCATGGCAAAGAAGATCCTACGGGCAGGTTATTATTGGTCCACCATGGAAGCCGACTGTTATCAGCATTCTCGGACCTATCATAAGTGCCAAGTCTATGCTGATAAGGTGCATATACCTCCAGTTCCTATGAACGTCTTGACAGCTCCTTGGCCCTTTGTAATGTGGGGCATCGACATGATTGGCGAGATCAGACCTACTGCGTCCAACGGGCAACGTTTCATCCTTGAAGCAATTGACTACTTTACGAAGTGGGTTGAGGCAGCTTCCTTTGCTACAATGAACAAGAATGTGGTGGCCTGGTTTATTCGACACAATTTGATCTATCGATATGGTGTACCAGAGAGGATCATTACGGACAATGGGACAAATCTCAACAATATGATGATCACCGAGCTCTGCAAACAGTTCAAGATACAGCATCACAACTCTTCTCCCTACCGGCCGAAGATGAATGGGGTTGTTGAAGCGGCTAATAAGAACATCAATAAGATTGTGCAGAAGATGACGGTAATATACAAAGACTGACACGAGATGTTAATGTTTGCTCTTCATGGGTACCGAACCTCTGCGCGAACTTAAACAGGGGCAACACCCTACTCTTTGGTATATGATATGGAGGCAGTCTTACCCATTGAGGTCCAGATACCCTCTCTTTGGATTATGAAGGATGCAGGTTTGAGCAAGGACGATTGGATTCAGACCCGGCTTGATCAGCGGAACCTAATTGACGAAAAAAGACTTACGGCTATTTGTCATGGTCAGACGTATCAAAAGCGTATGATCAAGGCATTTAATAAGAAAGTTAGACGGCAAGAGTACCAAGTTGGGGATCTGGTGATAAAGCGCATCATATTGCCGCAAGGTGATCCCATGGGCAAATCGACCCCTACGTATGAAGGGCCATTTGTGGTTAAGAACATTTTCTCAGGAGGAGCTATAATTCTAACCACCATGGATGGTGACGACCTTCCTCACCCCGTCAATGCAGATATAGTAAAAAATACTACGCATGATCAAAGACCCGCTAGGTTGACTGGCCTAGGCAAAAATAAGGGCTTCCCGGTGAACCAAAAGGGTTCGGGATAAAGTAAGGGATGAAAATGGAAAAAACTGTACACCCGACAAGTCGAAAACCTGAAAAGGCGGCTTGGGCAAAAAAGGGTATCCCGTTGGACTGGAAACCCAAAAGGGCGGTCCAGGCAAAAATTAGGGATCAAAGTGTAACACTATGTCTCATTGGATCATCTTGCAACCAGACTTCAGTATCGATTGTCAAGCTCAGACAGGTGCTGATCAATCTTATTTACCTTCAACCAAGTAGCAAAGTGATGAGATGCTCGAAGATTTAAAGGAAATAGAAGAGTTGGAACCCAGTGGGATTATTTCACATAACTGTTTTTCTTTCTTTTACACAAATTGTATAAGCTCTGTTCTTTCGGCGGAGTTCTCTTACTAGGACGTCAGCCTCTTGTACAAAAACGCCTATTTACAGGCCAACTTCAAAATCAATATAATTCATTTTTACAAAGAAATTTCAAATTGTTTTCCTTCTTCTGTTTTGTTTTGCACGAATATCCAATGGTTCATTTTTGATATATGCATTTGACAATAATTGATGCTCATAAATATTTACATGCGAAACAAAAGACAAATGCTCGTAATTCCAGGAACAAGGGAAAACCAGAAATGTCCAAACCTTACAGTTGCTCTGTCCACCAGGTACAGGGATAGACCTAGCTGGAGAATACGACTGAAGGTACATTCACTCTCCGCAGAGCAAAAGGTATCTAAAAACAGTGATTCTCCCCAAGCAGGATTTATCTATCCCAGCACTCGAAGATTATCCCCAGTGGAGTTTATTTCTTCCATAAGCATAAACTCAATCCCCAACAAGGGTTCATTATCACTAGCAACGATAATTCATCCCTAGCCGAGGTTGTTCCTTCAAATCAACAGATCCTATAACAGAGCATCTCTTCCCCATAGAGTCATTTTCTCGTCAGTTTATTCTCCAGCAGGATTATTCTCACAACCATCTTCGGTCATTATCCCCAGCGAGAATGAAGAATTCAACTCTTTGCTCCAGCAGCAATTCTGGATTTATTTTCCCCAGCTAGAGATTATCATAAAATCATTGCATGTCCATACATCATGACATGTGCATACGCATCATACAGCACAATCTCATTTATTTTTGAGAACATCATTTCTTGATACATATCATGCATTACATACAACTAACTCTTTACCTTTCTGGAAAGATACAATCAAATTCTCACAAAGTTCAAGCTATGAAGCCCGAATCCGACCGAATAGTATCTTGATTTCTATAGCATATTATGAAGCCCGGAGAATGACCAAATAACAGTATCAAACACCATGAAGCCTGGATTCGACCAGATAGTGGTTTACCATAAGCACATGCCGGGAAGCCCGGATTACGACCGGATAATAGCTCAGCAAGTTATTGTGAAGCCTGGATTACGACCAGATAGCAATACAAATTTCTGTGAAGCCTGGATTACGACTAGTTAGCAGTCTGAGACACCATAAAGCCTGGATTCGACCATATAGTGGTTTATCATAAGCACAAGTTGTGAAGCCCGAATTACGACCGGATAACAGCTCAGCAAGTTATTGTGAAGCCTGAATTACGACCAGATAGCAATACAAATTTCTGTGAAGCCTGGATTACGACCAGATAGCAGCCAAAGACACCACGAAGCTTGGATTACGACCATATAGTGGTATATCTTTAATACAAGTTATGAAGCCCGGATTGGACCGGATAGTATCTTGATTTCTCCGAACACCATGAAGCATGGATTCGACCAGATAATGGTATGAGACTTCGCGAAGCCTGGATTACGACCAGATAGCGGTAAAAAACACTGAAGCTTAGATTACGACCAAATAACAGTGAAGGACACTATGAAGCTTGGATTACGACCAAATAGCAGTTTACCCGGCCAATTACTATGACTCCCAAATTCGACCGAATATTAGTAGGCCCAAAAATAAAACTGAAGCCCAGAGGCGACCACATAACCACTTGATATCTTCTGAAGCCTGGATTATGACCAGACAACGATAAAAGGACTGAAGCCTGGATTACGACCAAATAACAATACAAGACACTACGAAGCTTGGATTTCAACCAAATAGCAGTTTACCTGGACAAATACTAAGAAGCCTAGAGTCGACCGGATATTAGTGTGCCCTAAATTCAAGTTGAAGCACGGATGCGACAAGATAACAACTTAGTTCCTTCTGAAGCCTGGATTATGACCAGATAAGAATCGAGAAATTGTGAAGCCTGGATCACGACCGGATAGCAAGTTTAATCTCATCTCCCCAGTAAGTCACTGTAAATCCTGGATTACGACCGGATAGCAGTTGGTCTTATCACTATGAAGCCTGGATCACGACCAGATAGTAGTTCATTTTCACCTCTTCAACTAAAGAGGTGATTCCCCAGTAGAATAACGGAGGACCGAAGCTCCTAAAATTCTATTCCTCACAAGCAAAGAACAACATTCCCCAGCTTAGTCTTCCTCAACAACAGGTATACAGACTCTCGCTAAGGAATCTCTTATGCGATCGAGACTCCTTCAGATGGCATCTTTAAGCCCATCTTCTGTCCTCAATCTCAAAATGGCATCTATAAGCCCATTCTCGATGTTATAAGACAAATACCACTTCATGCGAGTGCAAATTTCTGGGCACTCTAGTGTTCAATCATCTTCCACCTTCGGATCACGAAAGGCAGGCGAGCCAATCTACATCCTCAGGTTTAAGAAGATTTAACAGGGGCAGCTGTTGTACCCCAAAATTTTCCCTTCCATATTTCTCAAAACATTTCAAGAAAGATCCTCAAGTTGCTCAAGGAAGTCTAAGGGTTGACCAGACAAGCTCTCTCCTAAGGCAGTCTACCTCAAATTTGGGTTTCATGTTGCACCAAGATGTTTGAGTCCAAGGGATCCCAAATTCTCACCATTGTCCTAATATGTTCTCAAGCTCATCCATGTCAAGTTTCAAGCCTTGCAGAGGAATTTTGCTCAGTCATATGCTCAAAGGCCTAAAAATCGATTGTGCTAGGGCAAAAGTCAATTGTGGCCCACATACAGTCAAACTTTAAGATTTTTGGTCAACATCCTAATTTTGAAGCATTATTCATCATTTAATCAAGGTTTGATCATGATTCATCAAGGATTACTCATAATTCATCAAAACCCAAAAATTGCTAAATCAGGGTTTTGTAGGAAAAGTCAACTCAACTTTGACCAAGCATAACGTTCTCATACTTTATGATAAATGACCCATCCAAAGCTCATTTTTAAGAGGATGAAATTCCCTACAATCCATCTTCAGATCCCAAGTCTAAAATATGCACTTACAAGAAGTTATGAATTTGGACATTATAGGTCATTTTGAAAAGTCAACAAAAACACCTTTTTTGTTAAAGCTTCATACATGAACATGGAAGAGCCAATTGAGATGATATAAAAAGGGTCGCTTAGAGGACATCTTGAGATTTCTAAAAAGTCCAAGAACACCTTCAAAGAGTCAAAATTGAGGAAGTTATGCATTGGTGAAGTTGACCTTTTTTGCAAAATTGCCAAAAGTCAAAAGTGTCTCAAATTGCAATTTTTGTTAAATGGGCCTAACTTCTTGCACTTGTTTTGAGTTGGTAGCATGGTCCACGAGCCCTAGCTCTTCCCATTTGTCTTTATCTTATTTTTTCTATTTATTTTGATTTTTATTACAATTAAATCAATTTAAATCAAAACAAATCATGAAAAATTCCAAATCATTCAAACTTCAAGATGTTGTGCATATTTCAAGTCCTATATCCAGCTAGCAAGTGAATCAATTCGTGCAAGGCATATGTGGGCACAAAAAGATTGATTTTAGCCTATTTTGGAAAGATTTTCAAGTGAATCAAATCAAGATCAAAAGCCATAATGGATAAAGATTGAGAGCATAATTTCAACCCTAATTCAATCCTTGGTATATAGTGGACAATGGCAGATTAAAAACACAAGCTTTGGAGGCGTGAGAAGTTAGAACTGAATTCAAAAAAATCACTCAAAATTTTTGGTTCGAATTACTAGTTAGAGGAAGATTCAAGGCAATTTGAAGCAGCTAATCCACTCATGGACCTTCTCTGCAGCAGATTCAATCGTTTGCCAGCCATCCCAAGCCCAGAAATTGGACGTATAGTCATCACGGTTTGGTATATTTTTCAAATTCGATTATCCAATTTCTGGCATCTTTATCATGTTTCAATAGCATATTCTAAATCCTTAACATGTTTGCAAACTAATGGTAGCATTTAATTGCATTATTGTTAGCTGTACAGGAATCCACCATTGTTAGGGTTTCTTGTTGTGTTTTGGGTTTTTCTTATACAGGTAAAATTGGTCCACAAGAAGGGCACCATAATGCTCAGCAGGCCAAGGCGGTTTGATTCATGGCCTTAGACTCCATTTATCATGCCCATGTGAGATTTTGAAACAAGCAATGGTTGTAGTGACGGACGTTTGTCTATAGGTAAAAGTCTCTGACTTTTACCAACGGAGAGGGGAAGAAAATGACTTGCGTGGCACCGTCTCATTCGTCTGTTTAAAATTTCGCGCGCAGGGAGTTAACAAAGTTGTGTTATTTTTATATTATTTATTTGTTTCTTTACATACAATAAAACGCGTGGTTCAGTTGGTAGTAGAGAAGTTGAAAAGGTTATAGGATCTGGGTTCGAATCCCAGGTCCCCCCATATATTTCATATTGTTTTTCGTTGCTTAATCAGGCGCGTGTATAAGTGTGATTACCACCATGGACCATCATCATCCAACCAACCAGATGTACAGGAAGCCAGATCTGATGGCTATCATGTGGTGGTCCACCAAAAGCTTCAGTCAACGCATAGCATGGAATCCAGGAAGTCAAACGTGGACCTTTGGTTTTGGGCCAGAATTGCTAGCAACACACCCCTCCAATTGCTGTCTAGAGGCCTATTTTCTATTTTCTTTTCTTTTTATATTTTCCTTATTTAATTTATTTAATTAGTTTTACTAACATAAAAATTAATTCTTTTTATCAAAAGATCATAAAAATAATTTTCACCCAAATTAGATTTAGGTTTTATTTTTTAATCAAAAATTAATTTAATTAGTTTATTTAATTTTAGGGTAACTTTAATTATTTTGTAAATAAATTAAAACAAGTTAGAAATTAGGGTTTTGTCTAATTTAAATTCTATTTTCTTTTTCTTAAAAAATAACAAAGTACAAAAATAGGTCATGTAATTTAATTTTATCCAATTTAATTTCATTAGTAATTAGGTTTTTGCATATTTAATTCAAACCTTATTTTTCTTTAAAATAATTAAAAACAACAAAAATAATTTTTCTTTCAATTAGGTTAGGCGGGGTCAAAACCCTATTTCTCTCTCGTTCTTAATCCATCGCGCACGCTTTATTATTTTATTTTGCAATATTAATGTAATTTCTCATGGGATGTAATAGCTTAATTATGACTTTTTCGTTCATTTATCGTTTTTCTTACGGGTTGTTTTTGGCTATGTAATTAATACCTGAAGCCTTGTAATAGCGTAGTTTACTTTCCGCATTTTAATTCTTGCAAATACTAAACTGTTAGATGTATGATATAGGGATGCATGACAAGAATGTATGGTTAACTTTAAAACGGTTAGCAAACCCTAAATGTGCAAAGATAATAACTTGAAATTGAATCACTCGCACATGCGCACTCCTAGGGTATACTCTCACTTCGGTTGCCTTCGGTAAATGGTTATTAATTATAGGGTATTTTAGTGGTCGCTCTCTTGTCTAAACAAAAGATCAAAGTCTCGTTCAAAAAAGTTACCTCGGAATGGTTGGCTCGGATATGTTGCCTCGAATATTGATCTTAAAACATTAGGGTTATTACTAAGACGTCCTAACATTGCTTTAGTGATCGTACGTCCCTTTTCAAATTGACCCTTAAAACTCCAACGACGGTGCTACCTACTCACTAATAGTGGGATAGAACTATCTAAAGGAAACAAGAATAGAAACATTCTCTTTTTCGAGTAGGTAGATTAGTTCTTAAGTACTTGCTCAAACAAACAAACTTTTCACACTTACACTCTTTTCAAACAAAGTTTTCAAAACGACTTCGTAACACTCTTGAGGACAGAAGCAAGAGTTAAATCGAAGTAAAACAAAAACTTTTTTTCAAATCAAACACACATAAGCAATTTTTAAATGATGAGCAAGTACCTAAGAGCCCGTGGAAAACTACGGATAGAAAAGGTGCTAATACCTTCCCCTTCTATAATCTACCCCCCGTACTCAAAATCTCGAAAAAGGGAATTTTTCTGTGCTTTTTTCCTTTCCAGTTGGATAAAATAAAAGTCGGTGGCGACTCTTGCTTACCGCGACATTTTGCAAACACAAACGCAAAACGCAAACCAGCATTCCTAAAACAGTCTGGTTCTGGCCACTGTATCACAGGCTCTAACGGGATATAAAAATGTTTTTACTTTTTTCAATTCATTCAGTTTCATAGTAATCTCATATTTCTCTCTCGCACATAACCCTTACCCATTTCTTTCTCTTTCAAAACCCTAACACCGATTCCACACCGCGGTGACTCTTCCCTTAAGCCATAACCCCCGATCACAACCTAACCCAAATGACCGGAAATAGTATTATAAGCAGAAGTTAAGCTGTTTTACGTCTCTCGCAATATCGTTCTCTGTTCTCTCTCTCTCTCTCTCTCTCCTCTCCTCTCTCTCTCTCTCTCTCTCTCTCTCTCTCTCTCTCTCTCTCTCTCTCTCCTCTCTCTCTCTCTCTCTCCTCTCTCTCTCTCTCTCTCTCTCTCTCTCTCTCTCTCTCTCTCTCTCTCTCTCTCTCTCTCTATCTCTCTCTCTCTCTCTCTCTCTCTCTCGGATTCGTGCTAATCCCCTTTCTCTCTTTGTGTGCAGTTTTCGGATTCACGATGGTGATGGTGAACGGTGTAGAGGTGGCGGATTAACGATGATTAGGGTTTCAAATATTGAAACCCTAATCGTCCCCTTTGTGTCTTCTTCAACGGCTGGAGGTTTATTCTTCGATTTTCATCGTATTATTTAACTCTCGTTCTTCAAGGTCTTCCCCTTCTGTATTCAAACCCCCCATTCAGATTAGGGTTTTTACGAATTGTTGTTAGAATTAGATTAGCACAGATTAGGCCTTTTAGAACCAATTAGGGATTTGATTCACTACTGTAATTGATTTATTATTTTGTAAATTTCGGATTCTATTCTGTAATATAGATTTGATTTAGTTTATGTTATTTTCTGGATTTGATTTGGTTGTTTTTTTTATAGATTTTCTGGATTTGATTTTGTAATTGATTGGATATACTTGATTTCTACAGTGAGCGTTATTGAAAGAATTGTGCGCAAATTTTGGCTGAATTTCTACAGTGCTTGTTTGTGATAACTTGGGCCTTGCATTATATTTTCGGTCCATAACTTTTTTTTTTTGTTATATCCACAAATTCAAACTGGGCCTCATACTTGGCCCCTTAAGTCAGATTTCTAAACAGTTTTTAATAAGTGATTCTAAAACACGATATTTAATAACCAACAAAAAATGTTTCAATAATAACGTCTTGTTTTGAAATGAAAACAGTAAATGACAAAAAACATTAATTGGGCTTAAGCTTTCTTAAAAGTGATCCAATCAGATTTTCTTCTAAACAACAATCCTTAATACATAGATTATAATAATTAATATAAAAACATTACTAAAAATATTTTTCCTAAAAACATACGTTTTTATATATTAAAAAAATTATAACAATAAATTTTTTAATAATAATGCTTCTCTTCTTTTTTTTTCTTCTTAAAACAGCAACAAGATATCGAAATGGACTGTTGATTCTTAATGGGCCTGCTATTCGTAATTGCACCCCCTATTCGTTGTTTAATAATCCCAAACGAACAATGGGCCAAGCGAAATTCGATGGCCCTTTAATTGTAATTTCCACCCCCCCCCCCCCCCCCCCCCCTTTCTTTACTAACAACAATAATCCCTAAATGGGCTTTAATAAGTTTAATGATTATTTTTGAAATACTTTTCCATTTTCGGATCTCATGGGCCATTGCCAACATGCTTCGTGAATGGGTTTACAGATACGTGGGTCTTTTTTATTTAAAAAGCCCCGCTTTCCCGAATTAAAGTACACCCCCCTGATTATCTTGGATTTAAGAACGAGCCGTCAGATATTGCTGAACCATCCTTAACTAAACATTTCTCCGTGTTTTTAATCTTGAAAATATAATCGTAAAGGTAGGGCAAATTTGGGGTACGACAGCTGCCCCTATTCAATTATCTTCCAATCAAATAGCGTACGAATACACGAGTCTTGTGCATTCTGATTGGGAGTTTATTGAATACTTGGAATACCCCAAAATTTGTCCGACGAACATAAGGTTACACTGATATAGCATACCCTTGTGAGTCTTGAGGAAATAGGTGAAGTTGATGATGTATCGCTAACCAGGGTTTGATGACGAGGAAGATGGTCTTCATCTTGAGATAGCAATATTGTATGTATTGGTTTAGCTTTGTTTATTCACCCTTTTGGGGGGATGAATAAGATAACACTTGATAGCACGTGGCTGCTTGGAGACTGAGGCAATGGGTTATGTTCGCGAATCGCAGCATGACGTCTTAGGCGATAAGCTAGATTTTGTATTTTTTTTTAGCATCGCTGCATGATGTCTTAGGCGATGGTCTGTGTTGCAGAATAAAGAAACACATTGTTGCATGACGTCTTAGGCAATGGTCTTTATTACGGAACAAGGAACCGCACTACTGCACGACGTCTAAGGTAGTGGGTTAGGTTCGTAAATCGCTGCATGTCATCTTAAGAGATAGGCTAAATTTTGGCTTTGAGCATCGCTGTATGATGTCTTAGGAGATGGTCTGTGTTGCAGAATAAAGAAACACATTGTTGTACGACATCTTAGGCAATGGTCTATATACGGAACAAGAAACCGCATTGTTGCACAACAGTTTAGGCAGTGGGTTAGGTTCGTGAATCACTGCATGTCGTCTTATGAGATAGGCTAAATTTTGGTTTTTGATCATCGCTGCATGTCGTCTTAGGCGATAGGATAAATTTGGTTTTCGAGCATCGCTGCATGATGTCTTAGGCGATGGTATGTGTTGCAGAATATAGAAACACATTGCTGCACGATGTCTTAGGAAATGGTCTATATTACGGAACAAGGAACCCCACTACTGCATGACATCTTAGGCAGTGGGTTAGGTTCGCGAATCACTGCATGTCATCTTAGGCGATAGGATAAATTTTGGTTTTCGAGCATTACTGCATGATGTCTTAGGCGATGGTATGTGTTGCGGAATACAGAAACACATTATTGCACAATGTCTTAGGCAATGGTCTATATTACGGAACAAGGAACCGCACTACTGCACGACGTCTTAGGCAGTGGGTCAGGTTCGTGAATCGCTGCATGTCGTCTTATGTGATAGGCTAAATTTTGGTTTTCGAGCATCGTTGTGTGATGTCTTAGGTGATGGTCTGAACAAATCACTGCATGGAGTCTTAGGTAATGGGTTGGCTTTTTAGAAAAAGTGTGCTTTGATGACTTACCCTTAGATGCCTGAATCGAGGGTGAGATTGATTTTTTGTTGTGTGATGTGTGCATGTGATTTTTGATGTTGATATCGAACCCTAAGTGTACGTGTATTGAATGATGTGTATGCAGAACGTGTGTAAAATGTGTGTATGCCTTGAAATGTTATGAAGATTGTTTCCTACTTTCTCTCCTTTAAACCATTGGTTTTGAATTACCAATTCCCTGGCATTGTATGTTGCGTTGTCATAATATCTTTGAACGTGATGAAAAGTGTTAGCAAGATTTTGATTGTTTTTATGCCGCAGATGTAGGCGTAGGTGTAGAAGTGTGTCGACTTTTGTGTTGTGAGTGCAGGCATAGGCGTAGGGATAGACGTCGAAATAGGTGTGGATATAGGCGTAGGCGTGGGGATGAATCGTAGGTAAGCTGCCTAATGAAATTTTTATAGCGGTACCTTTGATGATTGTGCCTATTGTCAACCGAGGTAGCTATAGCAAGGTGAATGGATAATGCTGAGCTTGGATTTGAATTTGAGTTTATCTTAGTTGGTAGTCATGCCTTGACCATATTTCACAATTTTCTATGGGCATGTATGATTGAATGTAATGCTTGTAGGCATGTTTGATATGATTATGTTTGATGTATGCATGATGTATGGTATGTATGATTGATAATGTTATGAATTGAAATGATGCGATGATTGATAAATGCAATGCCCCTGTTATTTGAACTGTGGAACCAATGCTCAAGGAAGACTATTAGCCAAGACTTTATTCTTTCTGAGAAGCCATGCTAATTATGGGTTGGGATTTTCAAAAGTTGGGCCAGATGGGAACTGGGATTTTTGAAAAGATGGGCCTGACGAGAACTGGGCTTTTCACCAATATCCATATGGTTGCTTGAATAGTATCAACTCGGTGGCTTGTAAAAGTGAAACGGATAGCAAGGTCTCTAATATTGGTAAGGTTACCTGGAGACATTAATTGGAAAGTGTGAGGATGATCACGACTTTTACGTAAGGCTACTTACGTAGGATGGATGATGAATGCATGAGATTGCTCATGCCACGTATGGTTGCCTATGAATGAATAGTGGATGAGGTTGTGTGAGATTGCGTGAGGTTTCTCACGTATTTTACGAAACGTAAATTTAGAAATTGTATGAGGCTACTCACGTCTTGGACGATGGTACGTAAGGCTGCATACGGTTTAGTTTGACGAAGAATGCTTGTATAATAGACTTACTCAGAGGGATAGTCGGAGAGATGTTAGAGATTGTAATAGCGACTCTCCTAGAAATTGATTCTAGATTTTTACAAGGTCCTAAGTCTCGAGCTATGATATGTTATGCATGCATGCAGATGCAGGTGTTAATGTGTGGAATGACTGACCAATGCATGTAATGGGTGACTTAAATATGCGTCAAGAATGTTGGAATTTTGATGTGCCAATGAGAATTGGGCTCTCTGTTAGATCCATGTTGTCGGAATTCGTCAGCCGAATGAGATGATAGGTGTAGTTTGGCAATATCCTAATGAATGAATGCTAATGATTTACACAAACTTATGCTTTATAATTGTGACTCGCATGATTTGTTGAATGATGCCCCTGTGTTGGGTCGTTGACGGTTAAGCCTAGAGGTTCGACTATGTAACACGGTTGCTTGTCACATGATGGTTAAATGTTGTGCTTGCATGATTTCCTTATACTCGCTTTGAACTCGGAAGATTGCTGATATAGAAGAAAGATCCATTGGTGATTATGAAAGTACGCGGGGAGCCTCTATGTGGACTGTCTTACCCTAATTTTTAGTAGGGTGTTAGAGGAGATTCTCACTGCTATGAGCTTGGGGATAGTTTGATCATAGTATAAACGACCCCACTATTTTGCACTTTGGAACATTATTCCCTTGACTAATGGGCTCCTGGATGGTTTTCCATTGATGGGCTATTTTAAACCAACTCCTTTTTATGAGCCTCGCAGTGGTTTGTCTCACCATTTAAATTTTGAAAGAGGTGCCCCTCAATCTTCTAGATCTGGAGGAAGTACCCTGAGAAATAAATTAGAACTCACCATGAACTTTTATATAGATTTCCCCAAGATTTGAATCTTTGAAAAGTTTGTACTTGAAGTCGCTTGAAGAGGAACTTGGACCCTACGGGCGGTAGAATGAATCTGATATGCATTTCCCCAACATTTGAATCTTGGAAGATTTCCCCTTGATTCAAAGCCTTGAGATTTTTATTAAAACGAGGGAACCGGGTCATACCCTGTTATGATATGACTTGATTAAGGAATGTTCCTTCGAAAGTTATGCCCTTGATTGAAAAATGCTTTGAAATTTGATCCGGGTTGATTGAATCTCGGAATGCTCACCCCCTTGTCAATAGGATCTTCTTGTGATATGCCACTACGATCATTAGTATTTTCCCCTTTTTATAGGAGTCCTCTTAGATGCTTTTCCCCTAGTTAGAAGCTTCTTAGAATTGTTTCTTTTGATCAGACCAATTTTTTTTGAAATCACCTTGATGCTACGTATTTATTTGTACTTAAAATTAAACGTTTTGAAAAGTAATTTTGTTTTATGTACATGCAAGTTTTGAAATCGTGAAAATAAATGGATGATTAAAGATGGATATTCGAAGAGGCGAAGATATTAGAAATAATTTTAACAAACATAGGAGTTAGTTTAACACGAATTTTTCCGAGTATGCTTTCATAGTTACCTTGCTTCAATTAGGACTTTTGAGGGTTGTAACATGGCCATGGTTCGTGGTTTGAGAAACAAAAGATATAAGGCTCAAAATTTATTTAGCCCACCCCATTCTCCTTAAAGTTCTTCAATCCTAAGTTCAATTAATCCAACAGATTCATTCAATCCCCAAGAGAATTTTCGTAGTTGCACAGATGATGAGAAGTGTAGATAAAGTCCAAACGCTGATGAAAATCATTGATAAGATTCAAGCGTTGATGAGAAGCCTTTGAGGTTCTTGAGGTGGCAATCATAATGTCGTTCTCTAATTTATGCTTTGAATCCCTTATTTTGCATGGGCCAATTCTTTTGGATTTCCGGTCCATCGGGATGCCCTAACTTTTGCCTAAGTTAAGTTTTGATTTCTTTTGACTTAGCAGGCTTTCTCCTTCTTCTTTTTTTGAATTTATTTTTTCTTTTTGATTGCTTTTGATTTTGAAATTTTGCGACTGCCACGCTAATTGTTGTAAGCTTTGTCTTCATCGTTTTTCTCGATTTTGAAAGATGCATTGAGGAAGAAGATATTGAGAGCTTCATGGATTCTTCATTCTTGATGGGTGCGAGGAAAACGGTGTGCTTGAACCCTTTCTTAGATTATTTCCTCAATGATGTATCAAGGAAAGAGATATTCTTGAACCTTTTGTTTAGATAAATCACTTCTCTTGAGAATAGAACATGCCATTGAATTAATTGAAAGACTACCCTGCCCCTGGTTGAAACTAAGCTTTTTTTAGCAAATAGAAACAACTCCAACTTCTGGCTCGAGGGGGTTGACTACAGATTAACTCCTTATTTCTCCACTGTTTAGGAATTGAAACAATGCCTTACATCGTCAGCTCGGTCTTACATTGAAAGAATAGCTTAGCAAAATTCAGTTATTTGATTTTCATCATTCTCCATCGAAGTTTGTTAATTTGAAAATGGAAAAGAGTAAAAATAGAAAGTTTTTGATTTTTATGGATTGAATCGATTTCAAAAACATGCATGCTTATTTTATTAGAATTACTGATCCAAAGATACAAATTTACAACAAACACAACTTAGCAACTTGGAAATTACAAATTGAAATTATAAATGGCTATTGATCCTAGAGAAGAGCTTCTTTGTTGATCCCCTTGACTTTAGGAGATTCTTCGTAGTTCTTGGACTTGTCAAAGCGTGAGGGTGACCTTTGAATTTTCTCGGGAATACCTATTTCGTTGATAGGGTAGTTGCTCTTGATGTAGAGGAATCACCAATGGTAGTGGCATTTGAGGCGCTGTGTAGACCCGTTGTTGACATTGTGAAGGGCTGCCTTCTTTCTTTGTAGGGCCAAGTTTAATTGAGGCTCCAATGTTTAATCTCCTCCTTCCATATTTTCGGACTTCCTCAAGCGAGTACCAATAAATCAGCTAGCGTGTGGGTAACATTTGGATGAGGGCGGAGGTGGAAATGCCTGAGATGCAAATGCATGAATGTATGTGAATGCATGGGTATGCAAAAATGTTTTTGGATTTATGGTATGATGCAAAAAGGTTTCATGGATATGCAATGTGACGCAGACGTAGTATGAGGGTAGACGCAGGGGTACCCTATACAGGTTTGATAGTAGATATGAAGATGATAATATCCTACATTGTCTCAGAGATTGAAACTGATAGGAATTCCTTAAGGACGAAGATAATAAATATGGATTTGAGGATACCCTACACTGACTCTAATATTGATACAAATAGGAATTCCTTAAAGGCGAAGATAATGATAGACATAGAAATGTGGATGCCCAACACTGACTTAGATATTGAGACAGATAGGAACTTCTTAAAGATTAAGGACCATAGAAGACGAAGGGGAATCCCTACAAGCTAGAGATGGTAATTGGGGGACGAGAATTCCTACAAGCTAGGGATTGTAATAGACTAATGAATGGTTAAAGAATCCCTACGTTCTATGGGTTGTGACTTATGAAAGATAGACCTTATAGGCTAGGGATTGGAGTATATCGGAAGTAACCCTTGCGGGTTTAGGGATAGTGGAAATGGGATTATATGAATGATATCCTTAGAAAATAGGCTCCTAGTTTTGGCCTACGAATATTCTACCCTCCCAAAAGGTGGCTTCCTTAAGGGTATCATGAATAACACCATAGGGAAAAGGCACAAGGGCCTCCCTTAGGTGGAGCCGACTTTCGTCTCACAGTCGTGAAAGGTCTCGTCATGGGTGGAATTCCAAAGTCCTACTCGTCTAAAGGATATTTGTCGATAAGTATTCCTTTTTCGGAATTCCACCGACTCTAGGTGAAGTCGTCACATAAACTTGCAGGGATGATGTATCCCCTAAGATAATAAACGAACCTTATTTCTAAGGGTTGTTTGAAAATATATTTTTTGAAATAAAAACCCGCCACATAGAAAATATATAATGATAAAGAAAAATAGACAAGAAATAAATAAATGCAATAAATAAATTAATGCAAATAAATAAATAAAAATAAAAACCCAAAATAAAACCTAAAACCTAAGTTTGAGGTCCCCAGCAGAGTCGCAAGCTATTGCGACGGTTTTTAAATCAAGAGTCGCTACTATCAATTTTTATCATAGGGAAGGGCGTCTAATAGGAATCCCTAATTTGTATAACAGAGATTCTAAGTTTCGGACCTCATTAGACGAAACCAAGGTGTTAGGCACCTTTCATCTACCTTATTCTTAAGGATATTAGGTTTTAGGTTTAGGTTTCAGGTAAACAGGGTTTTAATTTTAATTAGGGGAACTCGCCACGATTTTTGATTATTTGCCTACGTATCCTATTATGAGGAATCAGAGTCCCAATTCGTAGTTCGTATGGGGTTTGTGTTTTTTAGGGGTTGCAAATGTATTTTGAATCACCTCACATTTTGAGCGGTTGTAGAGATTGTGGAGATTTGGACTAAATGCGTGATTAGTCAAAATTCGTTTGGAACCCTTTAGCAAAAATGGTTTGTTTAGATTAGTTCATTGCGAAAAAATAGATTTGATGTTTGTTGAATATTTTTTAATAATATTAATTGCAAAATCTTAATTAATGCATGATATAAAAAATATTTTAATGCAAATAATATAAGAAAATATGCTCATGAGTTTTTAACTAAAAATAATTTGCATGATAATATAATATATATAATATTAAGAAAAATAGTAATATGATAATAAAAATTAATATTACTAGCTATAATAAAATAAATAAATAATATAAAATAAAAATAGAAAAAAAAATAAGAATTAAAAAATAGAAAATAAATTGATTAACCTCAGGGGGGTGCAGTTTTAGATTGGTAAGTAAAAGATGGGGGTGCCTTTAGGAAACTGGGCTAGGCCCAAATGTGAATTCTGAAAGGGAGATGTACCGCTAGTTTTGAACAAGGAATGGGGGGTGAAACGGACTGGGCTTGGCTCATTAAACATTGCAAAGGGGTCGGTTTGATTATGTGTGGCGAGGGTGCAGGTACTACGGTAGGAGTTGGCCTACGGCCTTCTGATGATAATCGCACGGTACAGAATTGAGGGAGCATGATACTATTATGTATGTGTGTGTATTGGATTCTAACGGGATATAAAATTGTTTTTACTTTTTACTATTCATTCAGTTTCATAGTAATCTCATATTTCTCTCTCGTGCATAACCCTTACCCATTTCTTTCTCTTTCAAAACCCTAACGCTAATTCCACACCGCGGTGGCGCTTCCCTTAAGCCATCTCTTTCAAAACCCTAACGCTAATTCCACACCGCGGTGGCGCTTCCCTTAAGCCATAACCCCTTTTCACAACTTAACCTAAATGACCAGCAATAGTATTGGAAGTAGAAGCTAAGTAGTTTTACCTCTCTCGCGATATCTTTCTCTCTTCTCTCTCTCCAATTCGTGCTAATCCCCTTTCTCTCTTTGTGTGTAGTTTCTGGCTTCGCGATGGTGATGGTGAACGGTGTAGGCGGCGGCAGATCAACGAAGATTAAGGTTTAAGATATTGAAACCTTAATCATCCCCTTTACGTCTTCTTCAATGACAAGAGGTTTGTTTTTCGAGTTTCGTCGTATTCTTCAACTCTCGTTCTTCAAGGTCTCCCCCTTATGTATTCAAACCCCCCCTTCTATTAATTTCTAATTAGTATTTATAGGCTTTCATATTAGGGTTTTTACAAATTATTGTTAGAATTAGATTAGCACAAATTAGGGATTTGATTCACTACTGTAATTGATTTAGTCTTTTGTAAATTTCGGATTCTATTCTGTAATATAGATTTGGTTTAGTTTATGTAATTTTCTGGATTTGATTTGGTTTTTTTTTAGATTTTCTAGATTTGATTTTGTAATTGATAGGATATAGTTGATTTCTAGAGTGAGCATTATTGAAAGAATCGTGCGTAGATTTTGGCTGAATTTCTACAGTGCTTGTTTGTGATAACTTGGGCCTTGCATTATTATTTTCAGTCCATAACTCTCTTTTTTGTTATACCCACAAATTGAAACTGGGCCTAATACTTGGCCCCTTAAGTCAGATTTCGAAACAATTTTTAATAAGTGATTCTAAAACCCGATATTTAATACCCAACAAAAAAATGTTTCAATAATAACATCTTGTTTTGAAATGAAAACAGTAAATGACAAAAAAAGTTAATTGGGCTTAAGCTTTCTTAAAAGTGATCCAATCAGATTTTCTTCTAAACAACAATCCTTAATACATAGATTATAATAATTAATATAAAAACATTACTAAAAAGATTTTTCCTGAAAACATACGTTTTTATATATTAAAAAAATAATAACAAGTTTTTTAATAATAATGCTTCTCTTCTTTTTTTTCTTAAAACAACAACAAGATATCGAAATGGACTGCTGAGTCTTAATGGGTCTGCTATTCATAATTGCACCCTCCTATTCGATGTTTAATAATCCCAAACGAACAATGGGCCAAACGAAATTCGATGGCCCTTTAATTGCAATTTCCACCCCCTTTCTTTACTAACAGCAATAATCCCTAAATGGGCTTTAATAAGTTTAATGATTATTTTTGAAATACTTTTCCATTTTCGAATCTCATGGGCCATTGGCCAACATGCTTCTTGAATGGGTTTACGGATACGTGGGTCTTTCTGATTTAAAAAGCCTCACTTTCCCAAATTAAAGTGCACCCCCTGATTATCTTAAATTTAAGAATGAGCCATAAGATATTGCTGAACTATCCTTAACTAAACATTTCTCTGTGTTTTTAATCTTGAAAATACAATCATAAAGGTAAGGAAATTTGGGGTACGACAACATGATGTCAATTTTCGTTGATTTTATAGATGACATCATGGAAGTATTTATGGATGATTTCTCTGTTTGTAGGCAAATTTTTGAAGAATGCTTATCAAACTTAGAAATAGTACTTGAACGATGCAGAAAAGTTAATCTCGTATTAAATTGGGAAAAATTCCTTTTCATGGTCCGACAAGAATCATACTTGGACACATATTGTCCGATAAAGTGATTGAAGTTGACAAAGCAAAAATAGAAGTTATAGAAAACCTTTAACCTCTGAAAACCGTAAGAGAAATGTGAAGTTTCTTAGGACACGCCGGTTCCTACCTACGATTCATTAAAGATTTCTCTAAAATGACCAAACCGTTAATTGGCCTGTTAATCAAAGACGCTGAGTTCATTTTTGATGACATTCTTGGATACATTTCAAACAATTAAACGAGCATTGATCTCAACACCCATTATGCAACCTCCAGATTGGAATGAACCATTTGAGATAATGTGTGATGCTAGTGACTATGTTGTAGGTGCAGTCTTTGGACAAAGAAAGGATAAAAAGCTTCATGTAATCTACTATGTAAGTAGAACCCTTGATCCTTCGCAGATGAACTACGCCACCACAAGAAAGGAACTATTAGTTGTCGTGTTTGCTTTGGATAAATTTCGTTCGTACTTAGTAAGAGCAAAGATAATTATCTATACCGATCATGCTGCAATTAGATACCTGCTAAGTAAAATGGACATCAAACCAAGACTACTAAGGTGGATCTTACTTCTACAAGAGTTTGATTTAGAAATCAAAGACAAGAGAGGCATTGAGAATGTAGTAGTTGATCACTTATTTAGAATGGAAGGCATAAAATCATAGTAAGTACCCATCAATGATGATTTTCCTTACAAATGCATCATAACCCAGTTAGAAGCAGAAAGCACTACAATTGAATGCCCTATAACTTATAATGATGCCAAGATAAATGAAGTCGTGGAAGCATCCTACACTAAAACCACATTTCCATGGTATGCCGACTTTGTCAACTACTTGGTTGCTGGAGTGCTTCAGCTGGATCTAACCTATCAGTAAAGGAAGAAGTTCTTCCATGATCTTAAACAATATTATTGGGATGAGCCTCTGATTTTCAAGAGAGAGGGCCAATGGTATTTTTCGTCAATGTGTCCCTGTAGATGAAATAGAAAACATAATTTCCCATTCTCATGTTGCTCCCTATGGTGGATATGCAAGCACTTCAAAGACTTGCGCTAAAATCTTACAAGTTGGTCTCTATTGGCCTAACCTATGGAAAGATGTCCATATTTCAGTCATATATTACGACTGGTTCCAACGCACTAGCAACATCTCCAGACACGATGAGATGCCTCAAAAAGGAATTTTGGAAGTAGAAGTCTTTGACGTGTGGGGAATTGATTTCATGGTACCATTCTCATCCTCTTTTAGAAATAAATACATACTCGTCGCTGTAGATTACATATCAAATGGATTGAGGTCGTAGATTCTCCAACAAATTATGCACGAGTAGTAATAAAGCTCTTCGAAAATATAATTTTCCTAGATTCGGTGTGCCAAGACTTGTCATCAATGATGGTGGATCCCATTTCATTTCAAAAATATTTGAAAAACCATTAGTGAAATATGGAGTCCGACACCGTGTAGCAACACCCTATCACCCCCAAACAAGTGGACAAGTAGAGGTCTCCAACAGAGAGATTAAGCAAATTTTAGGAAAAACAGTTGCCACTTCTAGGAAAGATTGGTCGTCCAAATTACATGAGGTGTTGTGGGAATATAAAATAACCTATAAGACGCCCATAGGAACCACATCATTCAAACTAGTTTATGGGAAATCATGTCATCGGCCGGTAGAACTCGAGCACAAAGCTTATTAGGCGATCAAAACCCTCAATTTAAGTTACACTGCCACAGGCGAAAAGCGAATCTTAGATATCCATGAGTTAGAAGAGCTTATACTAGATGCATACGAAAATGCCAAGATCTACAAAGAAAGAACAAAGAAATGGCACGACAAGCACATATCTAGGAAACAGTTCAATGAGGGAGACGTAGTGCTCTTATTTAATTATAGACTTAAACTGTTCCCAGGAAAACTTTGTTCTAGGTGGTCTGGTCCGTTTGAAATAACTAGGGTCTTTCCAAGTGGAGCTATTGAAATTAAAGGAAAATCTAGCGAATCGTTTATCATAAATGGGAAGTCCTTGAAGCATTATCATTGTATTGACAACAGAGACTATTCCACTAGTTTCCATCTTGCAGAGCTACCCGCTTACTCCCAGATTTGATCACCTATCA
Organism: Vicia faba; assembly: GCA_948472305.1. Classification (NCBI taxonomy): domain Eukaryota; kingdom Viridiplantae; phylum Streptophyta; class Magnoliopsida; order Fabales; family Fabaceae; genus Vicia; species Vicia faba. The sequence continues at coordinate 72,044,935 of OX451736.1, read as the reverse complement.
AAGCTATGTCGAGCTTACAACATAAAATAAAGCTCTTGATGGGAGACACCCCACTTTATTGTCTTTTATATTGATTTATTTTAGTCTTTACATTTTCTTACTTTTCATTCATTTTATTTTCATTATAATTATGTAGTATTGTTTTCTACAGTTAACCACTACTAACTTAATTCTAACTGTCAACTTACCTACAGGCTAACTCAGTTTCAGCTAACCAAACTAACTAACGATGTAAGAAGTTGACACAATGGGAATTACTTTCAAAGGAAGAGCCTAGAGGAGACGTTTTGAGGCACTAGCTGCAGGAGAGATGGCACTAACTATCTACCCCGATGGACCTACCATGACCACATTAGGTATTAAGGATAGTGTGATGTTTTTGCTAAACCAAATAGGTTGGGATACTGCCCCCTTGAGAAGGAGATTTAGCTTTTATTGTAGGCTGACCTTAGAATTCATGAGCTCACTCGAATATTTTCCTAATCATGGATTAGGATTTAACTGAGGCCTCACTATTTTAAAAATACTCCGTATCGAATACCGGTATGATAAACATGAGCTTGTTGATCTGTTAGGATTTCCTAGTGGCCCATATGTCTTTACTAGTACTCGAGAGGAACGTCTTATGGATCTTGAACTTGAACACTTTTGGGGTAGCATAACCGACAATAGCAATCATGAGCCCGATAACATGTTTTCTGAGAGTATCCATAACCCTGCTATTCAGTATTTTCACAAGATCCTAGCCCACACCCTGTTTGGAAAGCAGGTAAACATAACATCAGTGTCAAGAGATGAGGTTTTCATATTATATTGTGATTCCCAAAACCGCCCCATTAATGTTTCCACCTTCATGATAGCTAACTTTGTCTGTGTTACACAGAGTGATCTTGCACCTATCTTAGTAGGAGGCTTAGTGACCATGATAGCCAATGCTATTGGAATGCGACAACCACTTCTAAGACTCAACCCTCTAGGTGGATTCCAACCCATGAATATACCGTTATGTTTCAATATTGGCATTATTATAAACCTTGGCCCTAACGAATTTGAACTTCTCATTAACAACCAGGTTATGTAACTCTTCACCTTGCCAAATCCCAGAACTAGTGTTCATGACCGAAACAACTGGCTATTTGATTTGGAAGTACACCAAATTTCACCTCCAACTTCTCCTGAGACACCACAGATCTATGACCACAATGATGCTTTTCTCTCTGATCCTAAAACAGATCCTGAAACACCTTCTTACTATCACAATTTCCCATCCACCAACCAACCCACCTATTCTTGTGCCTCTGTTGTTCCAGTTGCCTCTGCACCTCCCTCTATTGATCAAGCTACTTCCATCCTTGCTTTACAAACTGATCTAAATTGCTTGAGAGAAGAATTCACTAAATTACATATTGAATTTCTTGGTTTTATGGATTTAGTGAAAGAGCGGGTGGATCACGCCTTTCAAGATATCTACTCCTCTGCTTAAAATACTAATAATAGTGGCTAATTTTTCTGACATACTACATTTTTTCCAACTCTCACATTAAAAGAGTGAGGACATTGTTGAAGTTAGTGTGGGGGAATGATTATTAATTTAGGATTTCTAATATTTTCTAAAATAGATTTCTTGTTTTCTGTTTTCCTTTCTAGATTATATTTTTACGCTTTCAATAATTTTTGTTTCTTTCTCCAGAATATTGATATTGTTTGGAATACAAGTTTTTATTGAGTTAAAATTTATGGCATTGTTTCTGAAATATATATATATATATATATATATATATATATATATATATATATATATATATATATATATATATATATATATATATATATATATATATATATATATATATATATATATATGCTTTAATGTTACTCAATTTATCATATACATACTGACATAAATAGTGTTCCTGAACACTTTGTATTCTGGAAAATAGAAACTAGAAATATCAAATTTTCAGTGTTTTAGCATTGTGGCGCTAGCCACACTTGCTGTGACGATCTCCAGGCCTTTACTTAGTGTGCTTCCCGGCACACACTTTGTGCCCCTTGGCACAGAGTAAATCATGCATGCGTATCTGTTGTTACAAATACCCCTTTCATTTTCTTTATTTCATCTTTCTCCACCTAAACTAAAACCTACCTCCCCCATTCATCACCCCAACCTTCCCACTCCCTCCATTTTCAAAAATTTCCATTAAACCCCATTATTACCCACTCCTTTACATCTATGTTCTCCTCCTATTTAAGCACTTGTGCAGCTAAACCAAAACCCACAACCTCTCCTTCTCTCAGTTTCGAAAACTAAACGATCCACCATCTTTGTATCTCACTATGTCTCGAATAATACAACACCAAAGAGGAGACTATGACCTTTCAGGAATTGTGTTTAGAAACAGGGAAGTTGGGACACATCAGAAGGTACAATACCTGAAGTTCTATCAATGTTTAGTTACATCTACAAGGTATGTCGATGTAACCTGTCTGTGTGAGTTGGGGTTGTTAGACATTGTGCAAAGGATGCTCCGAAATTCTGACCTGACGTATGTCTACACACTGAACCACCCCACATATGAATCCTTAACCTTGGAATTTCTAAGTTCCTTCTCCTACAACGCACCAGCTGATGAAAATATGTACCTCATCGGAACTACATATTTTAGAATGTTCAACACCGAATATTCTTTGAATCAATAAGCTCTAAGAGATTTGCTCCACTTCCCTCGTGAGGGAGAGGTATACTAGAGAATCCCTCTGAAGGCGGATTAGGCATCAATGACTTTTGCACTATGGCAATCCTTAACTGGTGAATGACCCTCTAGTTGGGAATTACTTTTTGCTTCCTCCATTCGTAATGCATCCATCCGCTATTTTCATCACATTCTATCCAACACCATTTTTGGGAGGATTAAAAATAACAAAGTGAATTCTAAGGAATTGTTTTTCCTGTATTTCATCTTCACACCTAATTGGAAGATCAATGTCAGTGCATTCCTTTTGGCACATATCTAATCTGTTTATGCAAGGGGTACTACACCTTTCTGTATTAGAGGGTTAGTTACCTTTATAGCACTTGCTTTAAACCTGGAGGACAGACTAGAGAATTTTCCTTCATTGCCAGCTCTATTTATCTATATTGACAACTGTCATGATGGTCACCTAATCAAGGCTAGAGATGATGGAAGATATAATCTTAATATGCAAAATAAAGTAGTGTAAATTGTTATTTTATCTAATCCCAGGCTCACCGATGTAAAGAATATGGAGAAGTGGAAATATGATCTGAATGTTCCTACACCTGGTGAAAACATCCATGATAACCAAGGTGGTCTGCATAATGCTGAGCCTGATTAAATGGAATAAGAATCGGAGCAAGAAGCTCTCCAAACTAACATCCAGCCACCTGTTACACAAATTCCTCCTACAAATTTGCAGGTTCATCATCTGGGAATTATCCCCAAAGAAGAGGAAATTAGGGCCAGCCAGTTACTCTTGATGATATTTATGCTGACATGTTATGACACCGTGAAGCAGAAGCTCAAAATTACCAAAGAATGGAAGCGCAGCATAATGAGGTGTTACAGGAGGTCTGACAATTTCAATGAGATCAACACGACTATGCCTACTGGAATGATCATCATATGTCGGAACCAACCGAAGAAATGCAAGCATTGACTTTTCGTATTAACGGCCTGCATGATTTTTTTACTCATGTCGGACTTCGAGGATTTGGTGTAGATCCTTCCCATGTTGGAGATGATGCACTTGGAGGAGCACAAGAAAGGGCACGTCACAGAGCACGTGGTCGAGGCGATGAGTAGTCATTATCTCATTTCTTCCTTTCTCACATTACATCGTTGCATTAGGGACAATTCTCAGTTTATGTATGGGGGAGGAAGCTATACCACTTTCATTTACCAATTTCTAAGTAGATTTACATTATCGTTTATTTCCATTAAATAAACATTTATGTTCTATCAAGTTCTTATATGAAAATTTTTCATTTATTATTTGACTTCCTCACTTTCTTGAGCCATAACAACAATTTCGTTAGTTAGACGTATAAATTATTACATTCTAAAAGTATATAGGTTGCTCGCTCTTAAGATATGTTAGAAATTTTGAGTAAAATTTAAACAAAATTGATATCGTCTTAACACTCTAAAACCCCTGCTTACGCAAGACCGATTTAAGTACCTATTATACCAAAACCTTAATCTTTAAAAGCAACCCCGAATAGTTTATATAAGCAGTCGACACCATCTTACTCACAAACTACGTAGAGAGCCGATGAATATAAATGAATGGTCTTAAAACATTTCCAAAAACATCATGTAATAATGAATCGAAAATAGGGAATGTGCTAATTAAAATAGATGACCCTCACCCAATTACTTAATCCAACAGTTGAAAAACCTATAAAATATGTTATAACAACCCGATGTAAGTTGGTTCAGAGGTATCTGACACTGAACTTGGTAAAGAGGACTACGGTTCGATCCTCTGCAACTGCAATCAGGAAAATAAAGGGGTTAACAAATTTATGTACCAGAACCCCATGCTTAAAATGACCATCACTAACCGGCTACTCTATTATGTGCATGCAAAAGATAAAGGGATTATTGTGATTGCGCTGGAAAAAAACGCGTGAAACAAAGTGAAAAGAACTAGGTTGGGCTAAATTAGCGTGAGTGGGATTGATCTGCATAAGGTGGGGTTGTTTAGTGTTATTATTGTATCTTTAGTGTTGATCCTAAGCTTACATTGTTCTAATGGAAATACCTCACAACCACGTACGATTTGAGTTGTGCCATGTATGTGCATTTAACCCGTGTTTAATTTATTTTCATACTGATTATTTGCCTGAGGACAAGCAAAGGCTCAAGCTTAGGGGAGTTTGATAACCCGAAAACACATTGCATATTCTACTAGATTAGCATAAATAATGTTACCATTTTCTGTTAATTATGTTACATTACGTTGGTATTTAAGTATGTCTCGGGTATTTATATTCCACAAGGCTTGCGTTAGAAAAGAGGAAGAAATGGAAAAGAAAAAGAGTTGAAAAATCACAGAATAGCATAAAAGCAGAAATTGCATGCAGAAGACTATGGCGATCGTCACAGCCTTCATGTTGGCCGCCACACTTGAACTAAGTGTTCCCCACAGCACACATTGCATTATGGTCAGCACATGCTCAAAATTGTTGTTCCCCATGGCACACAATGCACGCCACTCGCCACAGTTGTCCCAACAACGTTAATTGCATGGCTTTATCCTCGTCTGCAACGAATTTCCTATATTTACTCAAACAAACTGATTCTTCCCCATGATCACCATGTCTTATGTTTTTGGAGGAGTCTAGTCTCAACAGCCGAGTACTCCTGATTCCACCATTCCCTAAATCTTATCCAACTAAAGTTATAGCGAGGATATATAAATAAGGCAGTTGTGCAGTGAAAAGGTTCGAAGAATTTTACCAATTTTATTCTTTTGTTCAGAGCTCTTGTTGTTTCTTTTCTTTAAATTTTAAGTAGATAAATTCCTACTTGATATATCAATAGTTTTTCACATCGGGAAGCTATTGCACCAGTAGATTTTATTCACATCTTTTAGACTTTGTTTTAGTTTACATTTTTCCTACATTCAAGTAATTATTTTCCGCAAAGCAAATTCTGTCGGCATATTGTGGAGGATTACACTTGGTACTAGAAGTTTAGCATTAAAATTCAGTTTCCTTTACTAATTCCTAGTTCTTATTTCATATACTATATTATACTTAATAATCATGATTATGTTACTATTTGTTTACTGTAGTTTTGTGTGTGTATTCAATAACATGTCTTGCTAGTTTTCCTGATACCATTATGTAAGGTCATAGCACCGAAGGGGTTTCGGTAATGAATTGGTATAAACATTTATAAAATACTTTTCTGGTTTGATTTCCAACATTTATTATTAAAATTGTTTTGTTACGAGAGTGTAATACGGTGGGAGAACTGACTTGGTTTTGCGTTTTTATCATAAATGTTGCAGATAGCAAGAGTCGCCACCGACTTTTATTTTATCCAATAAGGAAAGGGTGAAAACAACAGGAAATACCTTTTAAGATTTTGAGTTCGGGGGGTAGTTTATGAATAGGGAAGGTGTTATCACCCTTTTCATCCGTAGTTATCTACGGGTTCTTAATCGCTAGCTCGCTTTTTGAAAATTGCTTTATGTTGTGTGTTTTGAAACATATTTTTAAAATCCAATGTAAGGAGAACTTTGTAATGATTCTTGTATCGGTCCTCAGAATGCATACAAAGTATTTTGAAAATATTCGTTGTTTTGAAAGTGATGTATGAAAATTATTTGTGAGAAAAATTTGTGAGCAAGCAATTAAAAGTATCCTACCCACTCAAGGTAATTCTTGTTATTTTCCTCCTACTTTAGATAGTGTTATCCGTATCATTAGTTAGTAGGAAGCCCTATCGTTGGATGTGAAGGAACAAACGGGGGTCATCGTACAGTCATCGAAGGCAACAGGTAAAGACATTTTAGAAATTTTCGTTAAGGGACTAGATCATTTACCGAAAGACAATGTCGAAGGGTCAATGAGGGACTATGATCTTTGATTTAGAGGGACTTTTCTAAAGCATCCCCACGTTCGAGGGACATGACTGTTTTCGGAAGGCAACAATGGAGGTTACCCTAAAGGTGTAGGTGTGCAAGTGATTTGTATTCAGTTATTTTATCTTGCAGTTTAGGTTATCTAATGATTCGCTTTTAGTATTTTCATACAATCCTAGTTACTAACATCAATATAGTAAAATAGTAACAGGAAAAAGTAAAGTACGGAAAATAAAGGCAGAAAATAAACCCTAACCTATTATGTCTCTTCGGGGCAGTTATAAAATAGAAAAGCAGAAAGTAAAACTAACAGTTATTACATCCCAGAGAACAGTTACATAATCAAGGAAAATGCAAGAAGAATAAGCTACGCAAAAAATGTAAGAATAAGAAAAAAAAGATAACAAAAATGTTTTTGGTGATTTTTGATGAAAAAAGTTTTTTGACGATTAATTAAATAAACCTAAAAGGTCTAATTAATTTTAATTAAAAAGTTAATTAATTAAATTAATTAAAACCAAAAACCTAATTTGATTAGGGTTTATAAAAAAGGGGTTTTAAAAAAATTAGGTTTGTTAAAAAGGTTTATGGTTTTAGGAATTTAGGGTTTTAAGGGAAAAACTGAGGGAGAAAACAAAGAAAAAGGGTTATAAAAATGAAAAAACAATACAATTGCCAGGGGTGGGTGTTGAACCCACGCCCTCTGTAATGCCCGTTTATTTAATTAATTATTTAATTAAATTATTTTTAGATTATTTGTTGAAGTTGTGAAATATTGAGAACCGTAGGTATAAGATTTTAGATTATTATTAATTAATTAATTAGTTGATTAATAATAATAAATGTTGGATTTTTTGGTATTAGTGATTGGGCTAATTTTGGTGGTATGTTGTATTAAGGGGGTGTGAGAATTAGGCCCAATAGACTATTATTATTAAGTTTAGTAATAATAGAAATTAGGTTAATTTAGAACAAAGAATTGGAAGTTGATCGTATGAGTTACAGAAGAAGGGGAAGTTGCAAAGAAGAGGAATAAGGACAAGAGGCGAAGCGGGATTCGATCGAAAAATCATAGAGCTAACTTCAATCCAAGGTAAGGGTGGGGTTTTGACTTTATAATGGAAATTATGATGAATATTATGTAGGAATTAGGTTGTTGTAATGTTGCGGTGCATATAATTGTTGTAGTTGTTTATGAATTGTCTGCAATATTAACCTATTTTATCATTGAATATGTTGTTGAAAATTATTCCATGTTGATGTTGGTATAGTTGTTATGTTGTCGTGATTATACGTTGTGTTGGTCTGGGTTTGAGAAACTGAGAATTGAAGAAAATCTGGACAAGTAGAAGAAATTACAGAAGTATGCGTGAAAACACGATGTGACGAGCGACACATTTGGTGTGCCGAGTGGCACGGTTGATGTTGTATACTGAGGGGAATAAAGGTGTACCGACCGACATAATTTGGTAGGAGGGAGTGTGACGAGTGGGATAGTTTTAGTGTCGAGGGGCACGTTTGGTTGTACTGAGTGGCACACTTTGTGTATGTTGAGCGGCATGCTTATGCGTGCCTAGGGGCACAAAAAGTTGTGCATAGGGGCACGTTTTCATAGTATATTTATATATACTTAGTCTTTTCATAAAAAATAAAATAAAAAAATATTTTAACTTAGTTAAGTTTCAGTAGCAAATTATTAAAAGAACAGAGTTAGTAAATAATAGAGTTGGTACTAAAATAGAAGAGACATTAGTAACCAATATATATTAACAGTAAAGATAAATTAGTAGCGGGTTTAATAAATTAGCAGAGTAATGAAATAATAGGAATAGTATGAACTAGCAGTAGCAGTGTGGGTTTGATAATAGTAGTACAGAGAAGAAAAAGTAGTAATTTTGGTAGATAATTATTAAGTCGGTATAGTTGAATTGTCCGAATAATTATACGGAATATTTGTTGTATATTTTAGTCGATACAGTGTGTTGAATACTTGGCTTAAAAATATGAATTGTAGGTGGTATTGAATTGTTAAGCTTATGGCCAATGTTAATTTATGTTAAGTTGTCGTGTTGTTGTGATTGTCACTGTGAATTCTTGTTGGTAATGCAAAGTTGCAGGGAATTTTAAATGATGATGAATTACCTCTATTTACTGGTAATAATGGTGATGTCGGCTTATGCCTTGCGATGGATGACGATTTTTATGAGTATGTGATAGTGCATTCATTGAGTCATATACATTTGCATACTCTGTGATGGCCTAGATTGGCAAACTGCGAAGAAGCCTTATGCCTTGTTGATGCCTCTATTTATTGGCGGACTTTTTAAGATGGGAGTTCTGCTCCATTGGTACCACATGCATCTGCATAAAGATGAGTTGCATTCGGTATTGCATTTTGAGTCGTTGTGTGGTTGATTTGATTATGCTTATGATGTTAAAACTTGAGAAGTTGTGAATATGTATGAACTGATTCAAATCTAATACTTATCATACATTCTATTGTATTGTTCGATATCTCACCCCTTCTGTTTGAATGTTACCCCGATGTTGGTAACGTGCAGGTAACCCAGAGTGAAGACGGTATACCTTCAATAGTTCAAGTCGGTGTCATTCCTCTGATATGTAACACTCGGGGGGATGAACGCTTGCTATTGTATTGTTATTATTTCAGTAGATTGAATTTTAAGTTGAATATTATTAATTAATGGTTGTTTTGAAGTTGTTTCAGTTGGTTAAAGATGTTATACTCTTTTAAGTCGAATATCATGATTTCGCTGCGTAGTTATGAATGTTGTTATTTTAAAAGGTTAATTTTATGTTGTTGTTGGTTCATTCCAGTTTAATGTGTTATGTATCTGTTGTACCCCAAAATTTTCCCTCCCATATTCTTCAAGATTTGGTAAGATCAAGCTTCAAATGGATTAAGGATTGCACAGTTCAAACACCCTCCTAACACAGTCAAAATTAGGGTTTTGGTTCTTATAAGGAAGTTGAGGTTTCCAAGAGTCCAATCAAGTTCCATATGCCTATACACATTTTCAAACATCCATATGTCAAGTTTCAAGACTCACAGCATCAAGTTGCAAAGTCAAAAGCCCTAATTGCTTCACAGTCAACTATAGGGGCAAAATGGTCATTTGGCAGTCAAAAGTCAAAAATTTTGGTCAACATCTTATTTTGAAGCCACAATCATCATTTGATCAAGTCTTGATCATGATTCCTCAAGCATGGCTCAAAAAGTCTCAAGATGCAAAAAGTTTCTATTTTATGACAGCTGAAAAGTCAATTGTAACTTGATCAGGGCATAACTTTTTCATGGTTCATCAGAAAAATCTCATCCAATGCTCATTTTGAATTGGATGACATTTCTTACAACTCATCTTCACACTCCAAGTCCAAGAAATGCTCTCACAAAGAGTTATCAATTTCTACATTATAGGTCATTTTCAAAAGTTAACAAAAAGGCACTTTAAGTCAAAGATCATAACTTGAGATTGGTGAATCAAAATGACATGGGACCAAAGGCATTGGTTAGAGGACTTCAAGACCTTTCCAAAATGTCAAAGAACATGTTCATAGCTTCAAAATTGAGCAAGATATGCATTGGAGAAGTTGGGAAATTTTTGGGAATTTGCAAAAGTCAACTTTGCCTAAAAACACTTCATTTTTGCTAATGGGCCTCAAATTCCTTCTTGAATCTTTACCCAAGGCTTATGCACGACCCATTAAGATTAATTTGATTTATTTTCTCATTTTTAATTAATCAATTGAATTTCTATTAATATTAATTCATTTAATTGATTTTAATTGTAGGAAAATTCAAAAGATATGATTTTTAAATCTTTTGTGATGCAAATAAAGCTAGGGCAAGCTGGCAATTCGTGTGCACCTCAAAGACTTCAAAATCTCCATGATTGGCAAGGTTTTGTCAAAGAAAAAGATTGAAAAAGATTTGATTGGCAATCACACATTCAAACCATAATGCCATGGATTGATGGGCCAAGATTTACCCTAATTCTATTGTGCTATATGTATTGAAGCAAACCCTGAATCCCTACACGTGAAACTGCTGCAAGAACACCATATGCAATATTGAAAAAAAGTGAAAAAAATTCAAAACTGTTTTCTAACTTCCAGGCTGATTCAAGAGAATTTGTTGATTCTAATCCATTGCAAAGGTTTCCCTGAACGTATTGCAAGCAATTTCCAGCTTCATAGCTCAAAGAATCAAAGAATACAAGTCCCACGGTTTGGACATTTTTCCATAATTGCATATCATGATTCATGCGTTTTTAACCATTTTTTTGGATTGATTTATGTTAGTAGGGACATTCTGAAGCTATTGGTATAATCCAATTTGATTGTAGCACTCTGCATCGAAAACCACCATGGGAGACATCTAGGGTTTCGAAGCTGTTAAATTAGGGCTTTGCACATACAGAACAATTGGACCTTGAAACGTGCATGGTTGAATTCGTCAAGGTCAGACGAATTCAACCCACCCCTTGCGCCCTTTTTATATTGCTTGTGTGCTTAATCGCTAGTTTTGATGTTTCCAGTTTGTGGGGGTTTAAAACCCCCGCTAATTGCTTTCTTTTTACAGGGTTCAGGATGAAGACGAAGGACGTGGCAACATGTGGTTGGGATATTCAAATATGGCGCGCGTTATTTTTGTTTTATGTCATAATGTTTGTTTTTTGTATATAATATATGTTGTCCATTAGATTAACAAACGCGCATCATAGTCCAACTGGAAAAGGCACTAAGGCAAGGAGTACTGGGACCTGGGTTCGATTCCCAGGTCCCCCATATAATTGTTCATATTTTTTCCAAAGCGTTCCAATGCAGCGTTCATCCAAAGTTCCATCATACACCCTCACGCCTAAGCTTGCCAAGTGGCCATGAAATCCATCCAGTGGCCAGGAGATGAGGAGCATGATACTCTCCAGTCAACGCATGCATAGGCAATGCCAGAAGTCAAACGTGGCTTGGAATGTCTTGGGCCAGAATTCCTCACAAAAACCTCCATATGGGCCAACTTACCCCCTTTGGTTTGCCATTATTTTTTATTTCATTTTCTTTTCTTTTAATTCTTTTAATTGTTTTAATTATTATTATTAATTCACAACAAATTAATTTTTCCTAATAAATTCAGAAATCAAAATTGTAAATATATTTTATTATTTATTAAATTCATTAACTATTATTTTTTGTAAATAAATACTAATAATTAACTTAGCTTAATTTAGGTTTTAATTTTAACCTTTTTCTCAATAAATAAAAATTATATAGAATTATGTTTTGACATTTTTAATCATTTTTTTATTATCATCATTAATTATTATTATTATTTTTTGTACATACAAATGTAAATTAATTAATTAGTTTAAATTAGGTTAACTTTAATATTTTTATTAATAATTAAAATAAACTTAGAACTAGGGTTATTGACCTTTAATTTCCTTTTTCTTTATTTTCATTAAATACAAAAAATACAAAAAAATATCTTTCTTTAATTAATTAAATAATTAGGTTTACTCTTTAATTAAAAGCAAAGGACAAAAAACTCATAATTGCTCAAAAGGGTCAAAAACCCTAAGGACGTCCAATTTAATTCTTTCGCGCGTTATTTTTTATTTGATCATTATTTAACTGCTTCCAAGAGTGTAATAGTAATTAGGTTTACCGCTTTCTTTACTTTCTGCACTTTATCAAAACGGGTCTTTGTTTTTTTGGCGATGTATAGACCCGCGCCTTGTAATAGCGTAGCTTTTACCTTTTCGTATTTTATTTTCCGCACTCCTAACTGTTAAATTGCATGAAAGAATGTATGATAATTAAAAACAACTCGTAGCTCACAATCGCATGATCAAAGATAAACATAACATGAAAACAACACATAAAGCACATGCCACTTCTAGGGTACGCCTCACTCGTTGCCTCGAACGTGGTCGTCAAGTATAGGGTGTCTTAGAGGTCTCCCTCCTGTCTAAAGATCCAGTCGCCTCAAAACGGTTGCCTCGGATAAAAGGATCTAGGACATTAGGGTTACTTCTAAGGTGTCCTACTATTGCTTCGGTGACCACACTGTCCCTCAATCGAATTGACCCGAACACCTCCAACGGTGGTGCTACCTACCTCTCAATGGTGGAATGGCACTATCTTAAGGACTCTTACACAGCCTAATTCCTTAGGGTAGGTAGATGACTCATGGGTACTTGCTCTCTTCAAAAACAAACCAAACATCTTTTCACACTGACACTTTAAAAAGTTTTCAAAGCAAATTTTTCAAACACTCTTGAGGACAGATACAAGAGTCACTTAGAAATCTTTCAAAAACGAAACTTTTTTCAAACCCACTCACATTTGAAAAGCAAACATCTTTTGAAAACATAAGAGAAAGTACCTAAGATCCCGTGGATAACCACGGATAGAAAGGGTGCTAACACCTTCCCTTTCTATAAATCTACCTCCCGAACCGAGAGACATCTCGAAAAAGGAATTTTGCTGTGCTTTTGTCCTTTCCTTGTTGGAGAACATAAAAGACGGTGGTGACTCTTGCTTACCGCGACATTTCGCGAACCAGCTTTAAAAACAGTCAGTTCTATTTCCACCGATCACAGTATCTATTATTGAGTGTCGTTGTTTTCAGTTGGATGTATAGCATCATGATTCAGTTGTCGGAATTTTATCACTCTGATTTTTATAATAATCATTGGGTAGAATTAGGGTGTTACATTAGTGGTATTAGAGCAAGTCGTTCCGTCCAACCGAGTTGTCGAGTCGTAGTTTTGTTTAACAATAGAGTATTGTTAATTTGAGTTCTAACCGTTATTTATGTTATAGTGATAAGTTGAGATGGCTGGAAGGAATGATGCTGCACTTGTTGTTTCTTTAGAAGCAATGTTGCATGCTATAGAGAATCAGCCGAACACTAACGGGAATGTTGGATCTCGTAGTTTGGCGACCTTCTAGAGGGAGAATCTTCCTACCTTCAAGGGTAAGTATGATCCTAACGAAGCGTTGGATTGGTTGAAGGAGATTGATAGAATCTTCCGTGTGATGGACTGCACTCCAATGCCGAAGGTTCGATATGGTACTCATATGCTAGCAGTCGAGGATGATGACTGGTGGCTGGAGACTTGTCAGAGGTTGGAAGTTGTAGGTGAAAATGTTACTTGGGCTGTGTTCCGTAGGGAATTTATGAGGAAGTATTTTCCTGAAGACGTTCGGGGTAAGAAGGAAATTGAGTTTCTTGAGCCAAAGTAATGGAGTATGTTGGTTGTTGAGTATGCTGCAAAGTTTGCTTAGTTGGCTAAGTTTTATCTGCACTATAGTGAGACAAATGTTGAGTTTTCAAAGTGCATCAAGTTTGAGAGAGGGTTGCGCCCAAAGATCAAGAAGGCAGTTGGATACCATAAGATCTGTGTCTTTGCTGATTTGATTGATAGTTGCAGAATTTATGAAGAGGATAATAATGCTCATTACAAGATTATCAGTGAGAAGAGGGGTAAGCACCAACAGAATCGTGGTAAGCCTTATGATTCCCCAGTTGATAAAGGTAATCAGAAGGTTGCTTAGGGTCAGAGGACTAGTGGGGGATGCTTCTGCTGGTGTGGTTTGTTTCAAATGTGGAAAACCTGGGCATAAGAGTAATGTGTGTACTGTTGAGGTGAAGAGGTGTTTCTATTATGGTAAGACTGGATATGTTGTATCTGAGTTCAAGCATAAGGAGGTGATTTGTTTCAATTATGGTGAAGAAGGACACATTGGTAGTCAGTGTCAGAAACAAAGAAGGCACAAACCAGTGATAAAGTGTTCACTTTGGTTGAGGATCAAGCATCTACTAAGGACAGACTCATCAGAGGTACATGTTTCATTAATAGTACTCTTTTAATTACTATTATTGATACTGGTGCTACTCATTGCTTTATTTCTACCGATTGTGTTGAAAGATTGGGTCTTATGTTATCTTATATTTATGGAGAGATGGTTGTTGACACTTCAGCCAAGGGGTCGGTGACTAATTCTTTTGTGTGTTTAAAGTGTCCTTTGTTGATTTTCAACAAAGACTTTGCTGTTGATTTAGTTTGTTTTCCTTTGAGAGGGATGGATGTGATTCTGGGCATGAACTGGTTAGAGCATAACTATGTTCATATTAACTGTTATAACAAGTTTGTGAGGTTTTCTACTTCTGAAGAAGAGGAAGTTGGTCTATTGTCTGCTAGACAGTTATGGAAGTTAATGCAAGTAGAGGCTCAGATGTTCTAGTTGATGGCGTCGCTATCTGTCGAGAATCAAGCTATAATTGAGGAAGTGCAGGTGGTGCGTGAATTTCCTGAAGTTTTCCCTGATGAAATTCCTGATGTACCACCAGAGAGAGAAGTCAAATTTGCTATTGATCTTGTACATGGTACCGGACTTGTTTCTATGGCACCATACAACATGTCTGCATCTGAAATGTCGGAATTAAAGAAGCAATTGGAAGAGTTGCTTGAAAAGAAGTTTGTAAGACCAAGTGTATCACTGTGGGGAGCTCCAGTGTTGCTAGTAAAGAAGAAAGATAGAAGTATGAGACTGTGTTGATTATATACAATTGAATAAAGTGACATTTAAGAACAAGTATCCACTTCCAAGAATAGATGACTTAATGGATCAATTGGTGGGTGCTCGTGTGTTTAGTAAGATTGATTTGAGGTTAGGTTATCATCAGATTAAAGTAAAGGATGAAGATATCCAGAAGACGACTTTTAGAATGCGTTATGGACATTATGAGTATTCGGTGATGCCTTTCGGTGTTACCAACGCACTGGGAGTATTCTTGGAATACATGAACTGTATCTTTCATACTTATTTGGATTGGTTTATAGTGATGTTCATTGATGACATTTTGATTTACTCTAAGTCGGAAGAAGAGCATGCATAACACTTAAGAATAGTATTGCAATTCTTGAAAGAGAATAAGTTGTATGCAAAGTTGTCTAAGTGTGAATTTTGGTTAAAGGAAGTTAGTTTTCTTGGTCATGTGATCTCTGGTGGTGGCATTATTGCAGATCCATCTAAAGTAGATGTTGTGTTGCAGTGGGAAACTCCAAAGTCGGCTACCGAGATTAGAAGCTTTTTGGGATTAGCTGGTTATTATAGAAGGTTTATCAAAGTTTTTTCTAAGTTGGCACTTCTGTTGACTAAGTTGACTTGTAAAGGTAGAGATTATGTGCGGGACGTTTAATGTGAAGAAAGTTTTACAGAATTGAAGAAAAGATTGACGTTGGCTCCGATTTTTACATTACCTAATACAGGAGAACCTTTTGTGGTATATTGTGATGCTTATAAGATGGGTTTAGGAGGTATGCTTATGTAGAATGATAAGGTAGTTACTTATGCATCAAGGAAGTTGAGGACTTATGAGAACAACTATCCTACGCATGATTTAGAACTTACTGTAGTTGTTTTTGTGTTAAAAATTTAGAGACATTATCTTTATGGTTCTAGATTTGAAGTATTTAACGACCATAAGTTTTAAAGTATTTATTTGATCAGAAGGAATTGAATATGAGAAAACGAAGATGGTTGGAGTTGTTAAAGGATTATGATTTCGGTTTAAATTATCATCCAGGAAAAGTGAATATGGTGGCTGATGCGTTAAGTCAAAAGACTTTACATATGTCGGCAATAATGGTTAAAGAGTTGGAGTTAATTGAACAGTTCAGAGATGTGAGCTTAGTTTGCAAGGTGACACCGCAGAGTGTTATATTGGGAATGTTGAAGATTAATAATGAATTTCTGGAGAGTATCAGAGAAGCTCAGAAGTTAGATGTGAAACTGTTAGATTCAATGGTTGGGATTGATCAGTCTGAGAATAGTGATTTTAAGTTAGATGCGCAAGGTGTGTTGATATTTCATAATCGGATTTGTATTCTTGATGATGCAGAGATGAAGAAGTGGATTCTTGAAGAGAGTCACATAAGCAAGTTGAGTATTCATCCAGGAGCTATTAAGATGTATCTGGATTTGAAGAATTTTTTTTGGTGGCCAGGGATGAAGAGTGATATGGCGCGGTTTGTGTATGCATGTTTAACTTGTCAGAAGTTGAAAGTTGAACATCAAAAGTCGGCAGGTTTGATGCAACCGTTATAAGTTCCGGAATGGAAATGGGATAGCATTTCGATGGACTTTGTGACGGTATTACATAATACTCTAAGAGGACATGATTCGATTTGGGTGATTGTTGATAAGCTTACAAAGTCGGCTCATTTTATTCCTATTAACATCAGTTTTCCAGTATCAAAGTTGGCAGAGATTTACACTAGTGTAATTGTGAAATTGCATGGTGTTCCTTTGTGTATTGTGTCGGATAGAGATCCGAGGTTTACTTCAGATTTTTGGAAGAGTCTACAAGAGGCGTTGGGTTCTAAGTTGAGGTTGAGTTCGGCGTATCATCCTCAAATGGATGGTCAGACAAAAAGGACTATTCAATCGTTGGAGGATTTGTTGACAGCATGTGTTCTTGAACAGGGAGGTTCGTGGGATACTAATCTTCCGTTAATAGAGTTCACTTATAATAACAGTTACCATTCTAGTATTGGGATGGCACCTTTTGAGGCGTTGTATGGTCGGAGATGTAGAACTCCTTTGTGTTGGCATGAATCTGGAGAAAGTGTAGTGCTTGGACCTGAACTTGTTCGTGAGACTACTGAAAAGGTGAAGTTGATTCGAGAAAAGATGAAAGATTTCCAAAGTAGACAGAAGAGTTATCATGACAAGCAAATGAAGGACTCAGAATTTCAAGCAGGTGACCATGTGTTTCTGAGAGTTACACATGTGACTGGTGTTGGGCGAGCCTTGAAGTCTAAGAAGCTCACTTCTCATTTCATTGGTCCGTATCAGATTTCAGAAAGAGTTGGAAATGTTGCTTATAGAGTGGCCTTACCGCCTAATATTTCGAATTTGCATGATGTGTTTCATGTGTCACAACTCTGAAAGTATATTTCAGATCCATCTCATTTGATTCATGTGGATGATGTGTAAGTACGGGATAATCTTATTATTGAGACGATGCCTGTACGGATCGCATATAGTGAAATGAAGACTCTAAGAGGAAAGAAAATTGATTTGGTGAAAGTAGTCTGGCTAGGATATACCGGAGAAAGCGTGACTTGGGAGTTGGAAAGCAAGATACAAGACTCTTATCCTGAGTTGTTTGAATGAGCTAAATTTTCGAGGACGAAAATATTCTAAGTGGGGGAGAGTTGTAACGCCCGTTGATTTAATTAATTATTTAATTAAATTATTTTTGGATTATTTGTTGAAGTTGTGAAATATTGAGAATCATGGGTATAAGTTGTTAGATTATTATTAATTAATTAATTAGTTGATTAATAATAATAAATGTTGGAGTTTTTGGTATTAGTGATTGAGATAATTTTGGTGGTATGTTGTATTAAGGGGTGTGAGAATTAGGCCCAATAGACTATTATAATTAAGTTTAGTAATAATAGAAATTAGCTAACTTTAGAATAAAGAATTGGAAGTTGATCGTAGGAGCTACAAAAGAAGGAGAAGTTGCAAATAAGAGGAATAAGGAAAAGAGGCGAAGTGAGATTCGATCAGAAAATTATAGAGCGACCTTAAATCCAAGTTAAGGATGGGGTTATGACTCTATAATTGGAATTATGATAAATATTATGTAGAAATTGGGTTGGTGTAATGTTGCGGTGCATATAATTGTTATAGTTGTTTATGAATTGTTTGCAAAATTAACCTATTTTATCATCGAATATGTTGTTGAAAATTATTCCATGTTGACGTTGGTATAGTTGTTATGTTGCCATGATTATATGTTGTGTTGGTCTGGGTTTGAAAAACTGAGAATCGAAGGAAATCTGGAAAAGTAGAAAAAAATTACAGAAGTCTGCGTGAAAACACAATGTGCCGAGCGGCATATTTGGTATGCCGAGTGGCAGAGTTAATGTTGTCTGCCGAGGGGCATAAGGGTGTACCGACCGACACAATTTAGTAAGAGGGAGTGTGACAAGTGGCATAGTTTTAGTTCCGAGGGGCACGTTTAGTTGTGTTGAGTGGCACACTTTGTGTGGCTGGGCGGCATGCTTATGCGTGCCTAGGGGAACAAATGTGTGCCTAGGGGCACAAAAAGTTGTGCTAAGGGGCACGTTTTCATAGTGTATTTATATATACTTAGTATTTTTATAAAAATAAAAATAAAAACTATTTTAACTTAATTAAGTTTCAGTAGCAAATTATTAAAAGAACAGAGTTAGTAAATAATAGAGTTGGTATTAAAATGGCAGAGACATTAGTAACCAATATATATATATATATATATATATATATATATATATATATATATATATATATATATATATATATATATATATATATATATATATATATATATATATATATATATATATATATAGTAAAGATAAATTAGTAGCGGGTTTATTAAATTAGTAGAGTAATGAAATAATAGGAATAGTATGAACTGGTAGTAGCAGTGTGGATTTGATATTAGTAGTACAGAGAAGAAAAAGTAGTAATTTTTGCAAATGATTATTAAGTCGGTATAATTGAATTGTCTAAATAATTATACAGAATATTTGTTGTATATTTTAGTCGATACGGTGTGTTGAATACTTGGCTTAAAAATATGAATTGTAGGTGGTATTGAATTGTTAAGCTTATGGTTAATGTTGATTTATTTTGAGTTATCGTGTGGTTGTGATTGTCACTGTGAATTCTTGTTGGTAAT
Source organism: Vicia faba (assembly GCA_948472305.1). Lineage (NCBI taxonomy): Eukaryota > Viridiplantae > Streptophyta > Magnoliopsida > Fabales > Fabaceae > Vicia > Vicia faba. Next base: position 72,025,551 of record OX451736.1, on the reverse strand, counting down.
GTGAAGTTGCAGGGAATTTTAAATGATTATGAATTACATCTATTTACTAGTAATAATGGTGATGTGGGCTTATGCCTTGTTATGGATGATGATTGTTATGAGTATGTGATAGTGCATTCATTGAGTCATATACATTTGGATACTCTGTGATGGTCTGGATTGGAAAACTGCGAAGAAGGCTTATGCCTTTTTGATGCCTCTATTTATTGGCAGACTTTTTAAGATGAGAGTTATGCTCCATTGGTACCGCATGCATTTGCATAAATATAGTTGCATTCGGTATTGCATTCTGAGTCATTGTGTGGTTGATTTGATTATGCTTATGATGTTAAAACTTGAGAAGTAGTGAATATGTATGAACTGATTCTAATGTAATATTTATCATAAATTATATTATATTATTCGATATCTCACCCCTTTTGTTTGAATGTTACCTCGATGTTGGTAACGTGCAAATAACCTAGAGTGAAGGCGGTATACATTCAGTAGTTCGAGTCGGTGTCATTTCTCTGATACTAACACTCGGGGGATGAACGCTTGTTGTTTTATTGTTATTATTTCAATAGATTGAATTTTAAGTTGAATATTATTAAGTAATGGTTGTTTTGAAGTTGTTTCAATTGGTTAAAGATGTTATACTCTTTTAAGTCGAATATTATGATTCCGCTGCGTAGTTATGAATGTTGTTGTTTTAAAAGGTTAATTTTATGTTGTTGTTGGTTAAGTTCAGTTTAATGTGTTATGTATATATTAATGAGTGTCATTGTTTTAATTATAATGTGTAGCATCCTGATTTGGTTGTCGGAATTTTATCACTCTGATTTTTATAATAACCGCTGGGTAGAATTGGGGTGTTACACCCTCAGCTCTTCTGCCCAGCATGTTCACCATTGCGCTAATTATGCGTTTGTGTCAAGGGATGGAATCAGCAGGCTATATAATCTGTAAAACATGAAAATATGAGAAAACAAATCCCAAAACACCAAACGGAAGGGATCAAACCTGTACCCTGGCATAGTAAGACCTTAACGGGCGCGCTTCTACCACTGGGGTGGCTATACATCTGGTTACATTCCTGAAACAAAATAAATATAACATAAAAACAATTAACTTTACCGGAGAAGCGCCGGAGCCTTATCTCCGGTCGTCTTCTCCGGTGAGCCTTTTTCTCGTTCCTGCAAAATAGACATAGTTAATGATCCAAGCGTATCCTACCCCCTTAAATCAACCCCTATGAATTCATCAGAACTATTATTTTAGGTTGAATCATGCTGGTTTATGAGATATGTTAAGAATTTCAAGGAACGGTAAGAACATGGTATTTCATGATTCAACCATCATGGGACTCCCACGATGGGTTATTCCTGCATATTGATACGTCAGAAAGAAGTTTTCAAGGTTAGTATGCCTGAAAACATAAAGTAACATAAAAATGAAAATTCATGCAATGATGTAAAATCAGTGATGTGTGTTCATGCTTTTCAGGTCTCTTGGATCATCATAATCGATCCTTACTTACCCTACAGTGCTTCAGGAAGTGAATGGAAGGGTTAGTTTATGGTGAAAGTGGCTGCAAGCTAGGGTTTCAAGTTGCTCTATTTTTTGATATTTTTTTGAATTTTTGAGAGGTTTTTCTTGCTGCAAGGGTTCATGTCATTTGATGTTTGAATGAATCAGATATATAAAGGGGAATTGGGTTAAATGTTTGTGGGCTCGGACCTTATAAGAGAAGCCTTTGTTTTATCTAATTTATTTTGAATTTAAATTAATAAAAATCAAAATAAATAGAATAGAAAACCAAAGGAGCGTATGAGTAATCTTTGAGGTTCATCTTGAGGTATAAAACACACATGGACCTTGAAATAATAGCCCACTAGCCCAAAAATTCAAGTTTGGTCACTTTTGATTTCATGCATTTGCTCAAATTTTCCCAACTTGCACCAATCATAACTCTCTCACTTTTCATCATATGAAGGTGATCTTGGACTTTTTGTAAATCTCAAGGTGTCCTCTACAATCTCTATTTTTTTATATTTTTGCATTTGAAGAATTTATATTGATGTAAGTTGCCTTGAAAAAAGTATCTTTTGTTGACTTTTGAAATGACATATAATGTTTTGGCTCATATCTTTCAAATGAAGCATTTTTTGGACTTGAGCATAGATAGACATAAATGTAGAGAATTGAATTTCCTTCAAAATGAGCTTTGGTTTAGGAAAATATGATGAATAATGTGAAAGTTATGTTTGGTCAAAGTTCAGTTGATTTCTCCTTAAAAAACCTAATTTGGCAACTTTTGACTTTTGATGGTTTGAGAGTTTTCTTGATGAACCATGATCAACCCTTGATCAAATGATGAATGTGACTTAAAAATCTTGATGTTGACCAAAAATCTTGAGGTTTGACTGTATGTTGAACACAATTTACTTTTTACCCAATACAGTTGATTTTTAGTCATCTGAGCAATTGACTGAGCAAACTTGTGGTGCAAGGCTTGATATTTGGCATGGGCATTCTTGAAGACATATAAGATACCATGAAATCCAATTGAGGCCTTAGAAACCCAATCTTCCTTGAGAAAAGTGAAACCCTAGTTGTAGGTCAATTGCTTAGGAGGAGAATTTGTCTGATCAATTCTTGAGCAACCTTGAGCATTTGAGAACCCTAGGAGAATGTTTTGAATAAAAATGGGAGGGAAATTTTTTGGGTACAACAGAGAGTAAAAGACAAACGAAGGTTAAAATAGATATAACGAGAGTTTGAGATTTTGACCGGATAGTGGTAATTGAACATTAGTTTTAAATACAACGAGAGCGCTTTAAGATTAATTAGATTCTATTTATTTTCAAAAAGTATTTTTAGATTTTAAATGAGACAGCAAGAGCAAGCATTTAAGCCTAATAATATAGTCAGTATCAATAATCATGAGAGTGTCAGATAAAGGTTTTTAAATTGATATTTTCTACTGAAATAGTGTTTTAATACTCATAACTATGCCAATGACTTACTCAATCCACGAAGTCATACATATTACATATCGGTGTCCCGTTATCGAATATTTCATTTAAATCTAAGTTTATTTTCATCTCACCTAAACCCAATATTAATCATTATACTTGGCTTCACATAGTAACTTTAGATACCAATAGTTTGACTATCATACCTTCTGGGTTTGATATCTTATAAAACTACGCGATTAGATTGTGGACTTGTAGTCACTACACCCAGTAGACTCTTAAAGTCACGATCAATTAACAACAAATTAGCAACAAAAATTTCTTCCCAAAATAAAACTTATGCATCTTCTGAAGGAAATCTATGAAGATAATCGTAACCCAATCCTTATGCCAAAATGATACGTAATCACATGTTGAACCTTCTGCTTAACTAGTTATGTCAAGCATTTCAGCTACATCTTGGAACCTCTTGCTTAACCAGTTATGTCAAGCACTTTAGTTGAACAACTCTTTCTTAACTGGTTCTCTCAAGCACTTTATATGTGAAGGAAAATTACGATCAAAAGCGTAGCGGAATTTAAAATTTTCCTTTAGCGATCCTTACGAATGAACATGGTCATTGATAGAAATATTTACCTCTTGTGGCGATTCAGACCTTTGATGTTGTGATCACGAGCGTTGATGAAGAACAACGCCTCTACTCAGTCCACACGAACAGATCGCTTCCGGTCACAGTGCTAGCTGATCACGAACGGAAACCTTGAGTGAGAGAGAGAATCAAAAACGAAATTGCATCAAGTGAAATTGCTTCATCACAAGGGATCTATTTATAGAATCACTCGTGTGGGCTACAAGCTAAAAGCCCAATTAAGGCTATAAGCTAAAAGCCCAATTAAGCTTATGGACATCATACCTTATGACGTACCATATATCACTTATCCACGTGGTACCTTACCACTTTCCGTATTACACTTAAGTGCACCGTATCTTACGGTGTTCCTTATTTATTCTATCTCTCATCAACCTGTCCTTATGTGTGTGACCCTGTAGGTTTTCGCGACGTTGGCAATTATATTAAATCACACATTTAATATAATAAACAGTGAGCGGTATCTAGCAACACATCACTGTTACCCAAGTCACGAAAATGTCATGTGATTTGACCAAACCTTTTCCGTGATAATATTTGTGTTGTACAATTACCCTTTTTCCCTCATGTCTATATTGAACACAAGGCATACACTGTGTCACCCTTGTCCAGTTCAATATTGGGCCCTTAGACATTTATCCTGTTATGCAGGATGAGCAAATTCCATCTAGGTCACTCATGTCCCTTAGCATGCTTTGTGAAGTACCCATCAGCCGTCTTTATAGTCATCCAGTTACGGATGACGTTTGATCAACAATAAAGTACTTGACTCTACATCTAGGGTCCATAGTGGTTTCAGGTCGAAGGGTGGTATACACCATTATCATCATGAGAATAACTTATGACACTTTGCATAACATTCTATGTAGTATTCTCATAGCGGGTCAATCCAGTATAAATATTACTCCTAATATTCATACCTATGTCAAGACTTGATAACTCCTTATCTATGATCCATGAGATGTGATCATCAATCTATCTTCATAATAATCTTAATGCTTTAATGTTATCCCACTTCACATTAAAACTTGACTACGGATACTTTAAGAATAGTGTCTTATGTTTAATGGGATCTCATGATTAAGTCACACTTAACATTTCATTAAACAAATAAACCATTCTAGGGACTTTATTATTTTGGAAAGCAAACATAATAAAGAAATACCTTTTATTATTAATAAATAATTCGATACAAGTATCAAAAGTATTGGCCTCTAAGGCTTACACCAACAATATGAACAACTCTTGCTTAACTAGTTTTATCAAGAACTTTAGATGAACAACACTTCTCAGCAAACAAACACAATCACACTCAAATGTTGGAGCACATGTTGGAACATCTTGTTCCACATGTTGCCTAAAATACATTTTGTAGATATATTGATTTACCTAATGCATACAAGAAAAAGGAACTACAATTTACAATATGATATTATAACAAACAATTCATAAGCATTATGCTTCATCAATGTATGTAAATACCACATGTAGATCTATCTCAAGACTCTAGATCATAATAGATTATTCTCTAGGTATGAATCTAACAACACATCTCACCATGACCTAGATCTACATATTATGTTATAAACTATCACATCCTTCAAAGCATAACTACAAATTACCCTATGATCTAGACCTATAACGCCTCATAGATCCAGAAACATGATACATATATAGTGCACATTAAGAATAATACGAAAGGTCAAATATATTTGATAGATTAATATGGGCATAAAGTCATGATCACATTAAGTACATAAAATACATAATAATGTAAAAATATAACCCTAACCAAAGGAACTTAACTACACATGGCTACGGTAGCTAGATATAAATTCTGAAGCAAAACCCCCCTTTTAGAAAATATGATATTCATAGGTTGGTCACTTCACCAATCCTAACTATAACAACTCCAACTCTCTCACTGAGAGTTATACTAAACTATAAACAAGCAGTATTATGTAGAAAATTGATATGTTTTAAATGAAATTTTAAGCTCCCTTATTTATAGATTTATGTATTTGGATACTCATCGGGAGAGCTATAAATTCACCAAGTGAATTCACCTTTTTGATTTCTTACCTCCTAATTTCCCCAACCTCCTTTACTTTGATGCCTTAAATTCACCAAACAAGCTATAATTTTTCCCAACAAGTTTCCTTATTCTATACCCTTTTGATTATGTCTCATATTCGCTGGTTAAGCTGAAGTTCTCTTGATGAATTCTACTTGTTTTTCAGTCATTTTTTTATGTTTCTTTTTTTGCTGATCTAGCCAAAATTCATCCAACAAATTTGGCATGGCTTATGCATCTAAGTCTTAGGTTTAATGATCTTCTTTGGCTTGACACTTGATCCTTTTAGGTATGTTTTTCCCATCTTTCAACCTAAAAAGATATAAAATAGGATCAATGCATAGTTATCAGGACAATTCTTATTTTAGTATAAATCAAAGGTTTCATGTGTTACTTTTGTGTTTAAGTTATCTAATAAATGTGATATTTTGATAGTGATAAATAGGTAAATCTAATACCTACCATGTGGCTAAGGTTACTTCAAAAAGTTATGAGATAAATATTTACTCAAGGCCGTGAAAATAATGACACAAAATAGTCTCAATATAAGGGTTTGTTTCTTCAAGCACTTATTCGGTATAACACAAAGAAAAATCTTTAAGAAAATAGAAAAACATGGTGATAATGTTATCTAAGAATCCCTTAGAATCACAAAAAGATAAATCTTATTAAAATAAACAACAATGGTGAAATATAAACTATAAGCTTTTTCCTTCAAGAATCTCTCCACCGCCATTAAGATTTACCAAAGAAGATTAATGAAGAGGCATTTTATATGTGAGGAATTTAACAAAATAGAATCTCTATTACCAACATTTCAAATACAAAGGTATTAGTGTGTTGTATCGCAGTGTTATTTTTAGTTGTCATTATACATTATACATTATTTTATCTTTCATTTTTGACTTTTCCACGTCACGTTCCTATATTATATTTATGTTCTTTGGTTACTGTTTGTTAAATTTATGACACGACCTCCTCTGCAAATAAACTAATAAGTGTTAAAAATATGTTAAATACGTAGGTAATTATTAAATTTTTTTACATGAAATTTAATTAAAAAAAACTTTTGATTTATCAATGAAAAGTGATAAATGCTTGTCTGGACATTTCAAATGTATATTTATTAAAAACAGATAAAAGGGATCAACAAATCACCAAAACAACACAAAAGACCAAGTTAAGAACTTTCCTAACAAATAAAGGCTCACTAACCCAATAATACATGTGAGCTTATCCAGCAAAGGTGTAGCTTCTATAAGCTAAAGAACAAAGGCACGCTTAGCGAGCAAATGTAGTTAATAAATTTTATGGTTTAGTTTATAATGAAGTAAGTTAGGCAAAGTTTATAATCTATGCAACGTGGGACTTAGAATTTTCTCAATTAACATACAAACACGTATAGTTTTCTAACAATGCGGAACTTAAGGAATATTTTAAAATTCATCCCTATATTAGAATATTGAAATATTTCAATAATCGCCCACTTGAATTTAAAAAAAGTGTTTCACAATAATATATAACGCTTATAAGATTGTGCATAAACAAATGTGTCTACAACTTGAACCTTTATATAGCAAGTATAATTTTGATTCAACTAGAGTGACACAATTGTCTTAAACTATATCTTAGGCCTCAAACCCATACAACATTTTCTTAAGGTGTGTTCTAAAAGCCCGTTCTTTAATGGTCATGCACATCTATCCCAGTTTAGTGAAGGATCTAGGTCTTCTGCCTCGAAATTCTATATGAAGTATCCTAAGTCCCACAAGCACACATGTGAGTCTAAGAAGAGTACTTCAGTAGCTAGGTACTCCACATCTACAAAGTATAGATCTCATTATTAATTTATATTATCTTATCCTCTTATCGCTTTAGGATTCATGATTCTCTTTATTTATACTAGCATTAGCATATCATATTACTCATAACTTGTTATTATCCGTTGAACGTGATTCTTGGGATTTTTAGTCTTTTAGATCGGGTTAACAACACAAATAACTCAATTATTTATAGGCATTAGTCTCATTTTCTTAGATGTATTATGAAATTTCTTTCTAGGTAATCATTTCGTCAAAGGATATGTTAAAAGGAGATTATTAAGCCAAACATATTTATTTAATTAAAGGAGTTTAAATAAATATATGAATGACTCACATTCTTTATTTTTTTTTTTTATTTTTATTTTTATTTTTCTAAATATACTCTCTGGCTCTTCTCTCTCGCGTTTGCTTCCTTTTTAAGGTAGAAACCCTCACACCTGATTAGATTTTCTATGATTTACGACTGCCGTGAAAACCATCGAGAACAACGAATTAACTTTCATAGTTTCCTCAACACTAGATTTCACCTAAATCAAACTGATCGCTGATTGGATATTCTTTGAATTCATCTACTTACTCTTGTTATAGTAATACAATTCTCTAACCTTTGTACTTCATTTTCTGTCTTACTTTCTTACGTTTATCATTTTCTGTATTAAGTTTTTTCCTACTTTAAAAAAACTGAACTTAGATTGTGGGGAACATAATCGTGGTGTCAGGGACCTTACAGTCGTGGTGGTTATCTTAAGTTTCATGGGTAAGTCTTCTTTTTCCTTAAATTTTTCAGTTATGCTTATAGATTTGGAAACACCCAAATTTCTATTGAAACCCTAATTTTCCTCTCTTTTAAATTTGATTTTTAGTCTTTGATTATGTTATTTTATGGATTTGTATTATGGTTTAATTTTTCTTATATCTTGATTTTAAGTACGAAATCATGAATCCTAAAATTTTAATTGAAGTTTATGTCCTTACTTCCCAAAATATGTCTTTTATCTTTAATTGAAGTTTATGTCCTTACAATAGATAAAATATTTACAAGAAATAACATGTTATCTTTATTTTTATTTTGTATTCCGTTTTTGGTGTTTCTAAGTTGTATTCAGTGCACGGAAATATCAAAGTAATATAAAAGATTGTCGAACCCACAGAGACCAATGTCAACCTACTGTAATCTATTGTTGCTTTGTAAAGTTAAGGATAATGAATGGTTGATTAAGGAGAAACTAAGATTAAATAAATACTAAAATAATATTAAAGAAATATATAATAAAAGAGAAGCCGCAATGTGGATTCCGTGTATCTCAGGAACTCTGTAACTTGTTGGCTTACATTGACGTTAGAAAAGTGTTTAATAGAAAATATCAATTTAAAGACAATATCTCACACTCTCGTGGTTTTGAATAAAGTCATGTTCCTTGACCATGGGATTTTTCGCTCGCTCGCCCATTTTAATTGAGGAACTCATTTTAAAAACTGAACAAGTTCTAATTAATCCTAAAGCACTCTCGTTGTGTTTAGGAATAATGCATAGTTAATACTATCCGGTTCGGCCCCCATGCTCTCGCAGTGCCGACTCGAACCTTAGTTAATTTTCCACTCTCGTGGCAAAATCGTGTTAAGTAACCTCTCACTCTCGTGACAAAGCTATTTAAATTAAGTTTAAAAACAAAGATCGAAACTGAATTTTCAAAGAGATATTAAGCCAACTTATTACCGAGTCTCGTCGGAAATGATGATCCTCACATACCAGACTCAAAACTATTTAGCTAGACATATTGTTAAATGAAAGTGAATTAAACATAACAATTGCAATTAAGAATGACATGGTAATTAAATTAACAATGATTAATGACAATAATGATAATAAAACAATAAAAGAAAACGTGTAAAAGTTGGGAATAAATTGTGAGACTTGAAATGAAAATGAAACTGAAATAACTTCTATTAAAGAGGTAAGATTTGATCCAAGCATTACACGGATTATAGGCCTAATAATAATGGTGTGGTAGTTCCCCGATGTGAGAAACTACCACTTTTACAAAGTGATTTATGCTTAAAACTATGAACAGCTAGTGCTTCCGCGCACAAACTTGGATACCCCAAACAATGAATGCTAGGTCCTTTATATAGTGAAAAATACTGGAAGTTATCTTATGAGAGGTAGTGAATATAATGGAGATCATGGTCGGAGAAGTTGAGAAAATCATGGGATGAGTGAGTGAGATGGTGGGCATGGAGAAGGCTGCAAGAAGTAAATATGTGGTTACATAAAATTGAGTTGTGGCGAGGGCCACATGATGTGTGGCGAAAGCCACATGTTAGAAGTGTGTGGTGAGGACCACAGGTCCGCGGCTAGGGCCATAGCTTCTGAAACTGCATTTTATGCTTTTTTCTTCCATTCTTCCGATCTTCCTCGTTTCTTCGCCATTTCTTGTTCTTTTTTCGTATGTGAGCTCCGTCTTAGAATGTTCCTAGAATAGAATAGAAATATCGGCATAACAAGACATAAACAAATGAAAAACAATATAAAAGTGCATATGAATCAAATTGAATATACCATATAATTTCACATTATCAAGTTTAAACCTTTGATTTTGGGGCTTATTTTGGCATTTGTTACTAGAATTTCAATATGATAATTTATGATGCATTGATTGATTTCTTGTATATTAACATCAGAATTGTGACAATGAAGCTGGGTGGTTGAGTTTTTGTTTTGAAATTTTTATTTCCTTGTTTGGGATGTGGTGATAGTCCATTTTCTTGAAAGTTATGAAACGTCCTTGAATATGATGATTGATATAAAAATATAGAGATGTGACTTATTGATATGCATGTTATTTAATACTTCACAAGATGGAAATTGTTATTACCTTAGAGGTGTGTTGTTCTTCAAATTTAAAGGTTAGGAAAGTGTTATTTATGATTGAAATAATTGGGTCAAATATGCTTTGAATGGTTGTTTGATGGTGTGATTATTGTGTGATGCTCTTATAAGCCATGAATTTTCCTATAATTTTGTTAGCCCTGAAAAAAGAAGTAACTTCTCATTCTATATTTTAATAACTATATTCTACTAAGCACTAGTACCATGTATGATGTACTCGATCATAAGTTTTTAATGTTTCAGTGATAATCATAACTGTAGCTCTAACATTCTTTTTTGTAGCTGCTATAGAAACTGTTAACCATTTTTAAAGTGGCTTATGAATTTTTGGTATAACAGGATTCTAGGCTTGTGCAACATGTTCTTTCAAATGTATACAATGAATAAGAAATGAAAATGATGGTCAAGGAGACAAGTAAAATATGAATAAGATATATTGTTTATTTCATATTTTTTATTTATCACATTATGAAATCATTTAACCTTAATTCACTATAGTTTTTTTTTCAAATTGACAAGGATGTTAAAACAATGGCTACATGTATACGAGTTCATGTCATGCAGACTCATGCTGAGTGTAAATCTTATATTCAAGACACCCTTTGATGAGGTAGTCCATAATATTTTGTTTTTATGTTGCCAAACAATCATATAAATTTTTATTCCCAGTCTAGTACTCATGGCTCACAACTGATTTTTACATTTTAAAAATATATAATAGACCCGATAATTTCGTGGGGCACATAATTTATTTTTATCCTTTGTTGGACACCATTTATGCATAGTTGTCATTTGTTAAGGATCTTTGTATTTAATTTTTATCCCTATTGCATAACACAACTAATCATTATGATTATGTGTACTTCATGTTTTAATAAGGATCGGTCCTATATAATTATAAGTAGAGGGTCTTGTCATTTTGTACATATCTACAATCATGGTCATTTTAAGATATCATAACTGAATTTCTTTGGTTTTAAAATCCACGGGACACTGCAAGAGATATTTTAAAGAGTGCTCTAAGTATAGTGGTTACTGATGACCGTGAATCCAATATTTTTCATACTTCACTGAAAAATTCAAATATAGTGGTTATTGCACTTCGTCATAACCAATTTACATCAATGGTGGATTATATTTACAGGTTGGATATTTTATATGGAGATCAACTTTTAGTTTTCAATCGATTTTTCAATTCGTGATAATCATCTTTATCTGGGCATCAAGTTTGCAATGGAGCTATACTTAAGGCAGTCTAGGTCAAAAACCCCCGCAAATTGGCAAAATAACCCTCACTATTCGGACGCATTTTTTGTAGTGTCAGTAAATACATAATCTATTCTTAAAACTTCTTTAGAGGTAAAATCTCTAACAATGATGTGTTTTATTCTTATTTGACGCCTCTTACCATTATAAGAATTTATTCTTAATTTTTCAAGTTGTGGTACTATCACAGTGGATCAACACAACTAGCATAAGTTTTTTTTCCCACTAAGAGATCTTAAATAGCAAGTGTGAGATATTGGATCAAACTCTAGTATGATCGAAGGGGTAGCTTCTGGTCCGATAGGAATTAAACATGAGGTCGAAGCTTGTTCGCGTGTTATTGTCGAAATAATGTCTGTTGTAGTCGAAGTTGTTCTAACATGCATTAATCGATATTTGCTAGGTTTGTTAGCATGTCGAATTGGGCTTGTTTGTTATACCCAATTGTTTAAGTTAGCTTGTTCCCTAAGTTAGCTTGTAATGGGTCTGTGTGTAAAAGGCCATTAGTTTAGTATGTTAGTTTTCTTATAAATAGCATACTAGTCTCTCATCATTGCACAATGAAAATCTTGATTAGAATGAGAGGTTTATTTGTTATTTTGTAACACTTGTAATCTTGTTTCAAAGAAAAAGTAAAGAATAGCAGTTTATAACCAATTCACTGTGTCCTTCTTGCTTCCCTTTTTCCTGCCCTTATGGGTTTCTTATCGATTAAGAAACTTTTTATACTCTGTTTTTGGCATCATTTTTCACAACAAATTAGTGTGGTGAGCGTGGAGAACATGATGTCAACAAAGTATGAGATTGAAAAGTTAATCGAATTGAACGGTTTCTGTCTATGGCGCTTGATGATGAAAGCTCTACTGGTTCAACATGGTTGTTTAGAAGTGTTGAAGGGAGCCCCAACCATAGACGCTACATTAAAGGATAAAGAAAAATGGAAATGGTAGAGAAAACCCACATCACATCTTATTGAGCCTTGATGATAAGGTCCTTCGACATGTTTTGAAGGAGACGACAACGTCGGGTCTATGAGAGAAACTCAGAAGTTTGTACATGACCTAATCGTTGGTCAATCACCTATACTTGAAGCAATCTATGTATTCATTCAAGATGAGTGAAGGACATGTCATGTCTGAGCAGTTGGATATGTTCAATAAGCTTATTCTTGATCTTGAAAATATCAATGTCAAAATCGAGGATGAAGATCAAACATTGTTATTATCGTGTGCTTTGCCCAGATCACATGCTCACTTCAGAGAAAATCTCTTGTACATAATAGAGTTGCTGATCTTTGAAGAAGTTCAATCAGATTTGTACTCTAAGGATTTGAACAAACGAAAGGAGAATAATCCATTTTTGATTGGTGAAGGTATGTTGATTAAGGCGAGATTTACCAAGAAAGATGGAAATTTCGACAAGAAGAAGGGTAACAGTCAATAGAAGTTTTATAGTGGAGATGTATCTAGTATTCAATGTTATCATTGTAAGAAAGATGGTCATACAAGAAATGTGCCTTAAACGCATGAAAGATCATGGAGGTAAGGATAATGGAAATATAGCCATTTTTCAAGATGATTTCAACTCATCTGATGTTCTTGTGGTTTCAAGCGGTGACTCAAGTAAAGAGTGGATTATGGATTCAGGTTGCACTTGGCACATGACTCCAAACAAATACTTGTTCGAGGAACTATATGATCAATATGGTGGATTTGTATTGCTGGGAAACAACAAAACTTGCAAGATTGCAGGTGTTGGATCTGTGAGATTCAAGCTCCATGATAAGTCAATAAGGTTGTTGACTGAAGTCATGTATGTACCTGATTTGAAGTGAAATTTGATTTTTATTGGTGAATTCGACAAGAAAGGATATGTTTTCCAAGGAGATAAAAGTATCCTAAGAGTCATGAAGGGGTCGAAGGAAGTCTTGAGAGGCGTGAAGAAACAAAACTTGTATACCCTTGAAGCTGAAGTTGTAAGTGGTTCTGCAAATGTTGCATCCATAAAATCTTTGTCGAAGACAGAAATTTGGTACATGAGATTGGGCCATCTCGGTAAAAAGGGGTCTGGTCGAATTGGGGAAACAAAATCTGCTTGGTAGAGACAAAGTCGAAAAGTTGAAGTTTTGTGAAACCTATGTACTTGGAAAATCTTGCAGAGTGAAGTTCAATAAAGGAAAACTATGAATACATGGATCCCTTGATTACATTCATGCTTATCTTTGGGGCCTGCAAGGTGTCCAACACATTCAAGAGAAAGGTATTTTATATCCATAGTTGATGATTATTCCAGAAAGTTGTGGGTATTCATCCAGAAGACTAAGGATGAAATTTTTTGAGAATTTCAAAAGTTGGAAGACTCTGGTCAAAAATCAGACTGGCAAAAAGTTCAAAAGGTTGAGAACCGACATTGGCATTGAATTTTGAAATGAGGCGTTCGACATTTTTTGTGCAACCTCTTGTATTGCAAGGCACAAAACTACTGCAAGCACCCCCAACAAAATGGTCTGGCTGAGAGGTTTAATTTAACCATTTTTGAAAGAGTTAGATGAATGTTGACTAGTGTTAGGTTAAAGAAGGTGTTTTGGGCAGAGGTTTTTTTGACATCATCATATCTAATAAATAGACGTCCTTCGTCTGTGTTATATATGAAGACCCTGAAGAAGTTTGGTCGGGACATCCACCAGGTCTCGATAAACTTAGAGTATTTAGTTATGTAGCCTATGATCACATTAGGCAAGACAAAGTATAACCTAGAGCTCTGAGATGCATGTTCATGAGAGAGCCTGAAGAAGTAAAAGCTTATAGGCTATGGTTCCTAGAGCCAGTTCACAGAAGGTGTATCACCAGTCGAGATGTAGTTATCAATGAAGCTGAGATGGCTTTCAAGAAAATTGATGACATTGATCAAAGTGCAGAGATATATGAAGAAGAGATGGAACAAGAAGAGATTCATGTTGAGGTGGATCAAGTCGATGCTGAATTGCGCATCCCAGATGAAGTCAAAGAAGAAGCACAAGATGCTAAAGATATTGTGGAAGTTGAGAAAAATGTCGATGACTACCTTTTAGCAAGAGATAGGCCGAGAATAATCAGCAATCCACCTCAGAGACTTGGGTATGCAGATCTCATAGCTTATGCATTAATATCTGCAAGTGAGGTTCTAGACGAAGAACTTAGAGACTATAAGGAAGTTATGATGAGACAAAATAAGACTAGATGGATGAATGCCATGGATGATGAGACGAAATCTATTCATGATAATAACACTTAGGAACTGATCAAGAAACCTACTGGAGCCAGGTTAGTCAGCTGTAAGTTGATTTTAAAAGTTAAGGAAGGGATCAAAGAAGTTATGTCGAAGATATATAAAGCAAGATTGGCCGTAAGGGGTTTAACTCATAAAAAAGGTGTCTATTTTAATGATGTGTTTTATCCTCTTGTAAAGCACAAGTCCATTCAAATGTTACTTGCCATGATGGCACATTTTAACCTAGAACTGGAACAAATGAATGTGAAGATTGCTTTCTTGTATAGAGATCTAGATGAAACAATCTTGATGAAGCAACCTGAAGGTTATGGCCTGAAATGATTCTCCTTGACAATGTAATAGGAGATTAAACAAGTTTATGACACACATAGGTTTCATTAGAAGTCAGTTCAACCACTATGTTTACTTTAGATTTCGACCTGGAAATTCATTTATTATTTTGTTGCTTTATATGGATGATATTCTCATAGCAAGAAATAATGTTGAGGTTGTAATGAAGGTGAAGGATGAACTCAATAAGGAGTTTTACATGAAGGATCTAGGAGCTACTTCCATGATTCTTAGGATTATCATTTGAAGAGATAGAAAGAAGTAGAAATCATGCTTATCTCAATAGACATACCAAAGGAAGATTCTCGGCAAGTTTGGTATTTCGAAATCAAATCTTGTTATGACACCGACAAACCCTCAATTCAAGCTGAGTATAGATCAGTGTCCCAGTACAGAGGTCGAAAGAGCTTATATGAATAACATCAAATTTGCTAACCTAGTAGGTTCTTTGATGTATGTTATGGTCTGTACTAGACCCGACATATCATATGCAATAAGTCTTATAAGTAGGTACATGGCGAATCTTAGAAAGGCTCACTGGAATGCATTGAAATGGATTCTAAGGTACATAAATGGGTCTCTAAATAGAGTCCTAATTTATGGTGGATCCTATGGTGAAGATAGTAAAGCAGTAATCGAAGGATATGTTGACCATGATTATGCAGGTTGTATGGATTCTAGAAAATCTATTTCTGGATATGTGTTCACTATGTTTGGCATAACAATCAGTTGGAAAATGACACTTCATAAGGTTGTCGCCTTATCAACCATTGAAGCAAAATATTTTTCCTTCATTGAAACTGTGAAAGAAGCATTGTGGCTTGAAGTTTTTGCTAAGGAGATGAAACTTCAATGTTGAGTTATCACTGTTAAATGTGATAGTCAAAGTGAAATACACATGTCGAAGAATTTAACCTATCATGAATGAATCAAGTACATCAATGTGAGGCTGCATTTCGTCAGAGGGGTAATCGAGCGTGGAGAAGTCTAAGTGCTGAAGGTTCCAACAGATCACAATGTTGCTGATATGATCACCAAGACTTTGCCAAGTTGCAAGTTTTTTCACTGTATGCAGTTGATAGAGTTGTATAAAGAAAGCTAGTTTATTACCTTGATGTTATAGAGTTTGTTTCAAAGTGGAGATTTGTGAGATATTATATAGAAGTCTAGTATGGTCGAAGGGGTAGCTTATGGTTCGACAAGAATTAAGCATGAGGTCGAAGTTTAGTTCTCATTCTGTTGTCGAAATAGTGTGTGTTGTAGTCGAAGTTGTTCTAACATGCATTACTCGATATTTGCTAGGTTTGTTAGCATGTCGAATTAGGTCTATTTTTTATGCCCAATTGTTTAAGTTAGCTTGTAACGGGTCTGTGTGTAAAGTCCCATTAGTTTAGTATGTTAGTTTTCTTATAAATAACATATACTAGTCTCTCATCACTGCAAATGCAAAACCTAATTAGGGTGAAAGGGTTATTTATTATTCTGTAACACTTGTAATCTTATTTCAAAGAAAAAGAAAATAATAGTAGTTTATAAAGAATTCATTGTAGTTTTCTTGCTTCCCTCTTTCCTACCCTTGTGAGTTTCTTTCTAATTAAGAAACTTGTTATACTATGTTCTTGGAATCATTTTTCACAACAACAAACATCTTAACCAACTTTATTCTTCACTAGTCGTTGTCAATACTATCATTTTAGACTCCATTATGGACTGAGCAAAGATAATATGTTTCTTTGATTTCCAAGATACAACTCCTTCAGCTATACTAAATATATAGCCATTAGCTGCCTTGTAATCATCTAGTAATGTTTTCTATTATGCATCGATGTATCCTTCAAGTACAACAAGAAATATCTAATAATGTAGGTCAAGATTCATTATCCTTTTAAGGTATCACATGAATATCTCAATGGCTTAGCATCACTCATTTCCTGGTCTACTAGTAAAACTGGATATGAATCCTATAACATGTGCAATGTTGGGTCTAATAAAATCAGTGACATACCTAAGAATGTCAATGATGCTCACATACTAAATTTTCATAACACTATCACTAGTGTTCTTAAATAGTTTACACTTGAAACATATGGTGTGCAAGTTGGTTCATAGTTAAATTAGTTATATTTCTTTAATATTTTCTCTACATAGTGAGATTGATCCAAATATATATATCTTTATTGGATCTAGTGCTTTTAATTCCATGAATGACATTTGCTTCTATAAGGTATTTAATATCAAACTTGTTACATAATAATGATTTTACAACATTTACACCCTAAATGTTTGATCCAAATAAGTGTAAGTCATCTAGATAGATACATATGATAATGTAAATGTTGTTTTCAGATTTTTAATAAACAAATTTGTCATTTTCATTCATTTTGAACCAATTCAATATTATTAAATTATCAAACTTGTAATGTTATTGCTTTGGAGCTTGTTTTAGACCATACAAAGACTTATCTAACTTACATACCTTATTTTCTTACCCATGAATCACAAACCCTTCCGACTTGTCAATCGAACCCATTGTTAGATTTAACTAACATCCTAATCCACGGTTCGTACGATGTCTTAGGCGTAAACCATTGAGGGCTCTTTACCATAAGGATATATGGTTTCACCCTGTTATACCCCAAAATTTTCCCTCTCATTTCATCAACATTTTTCTCATCACAAGACTCTTGGATCTCAAGATCAAGTTAGGGTTTGCTCTGCTCAAGACCCCTCCTTGCACTGTTGACCCAAATTAGGGTTTGAGTTTGCACGAGGATGTTTTGACCTAAAATTCCCAAAGTGACTTTCATGCTTCATGTTGGACTCACAAGTTTATCCATACCAAGTTTCAAGCCTTGATTCCAATCTTTGCCCAGTCAATTGGACAGTTGACCTGAAAATCAGCTGTATTGGGAAAAAAGTCAATTGTGGCCAATTGACAGTCAAACCTCATGAATTTTGACCCACATCAACATTATGAACTCATATGAACCATTTGGTCAAGTTTGGATCACAATTCCATAAGAAATTTGATCAGATCACCAAAAGGGCAAAATGATCATTTTTAGGGTTTTGACTGCACAAAGGCAATTTTTGACTGTTTGACATAACCAATGGCAAACCAAGCTCACATATGGACTCAAGGACTCAATGGAATTGTCTTGACCCATTCAACAAGTTCAAAAGATCTCAATTGCATAGGGTTGACAGATGAATTTTTCAGTCAACTAGTCAAAATTTGACTGTATACTGAAAAGTCAAACTTTGGCTTTTTGGTCAAAATCAAGTGCCAAGATTCATTTTTCATCAAGACATGTCAAATTATGAAACTTGTTCATAAAGAAACCCAAAATTGCCAATTAGGGTTTAAAATGAAAAAATTTCATAACTTAGAAATTTTCTAAGTTATAAAATTTTCTTATTTTTTCCTAACTTTGTCCCATTTTTTCACCAAGATTAAAATGGATTCAAACAAAACTTGAAACATGAAAGTTATAGTCCATTGCAAAATATACAACTTTGATTCACAAAGTTTTCTCAAAGGAAGCTTGTATCTCAAGTTATGATTTTTGGAACAAGGGTGCAAAACACTTTTAACTTAGAAGAAATTTGCCCTATTCTAGGCAGGATTTTGGCCCATTTTCTTGGCCATTTTTCACATGGTTCCACTAGGAGTTTAAATTTGCATTACAAAGATGGATTATAGTACACATTCCAAGCTTTCAAAATTGTCCAAGAACTTCTCAAACACCCTTGTGGTTAGAGAGAATCGAATTTGCAAAGTTGGCCAAAACTCACTTTTGTTCATGGCCAAAGCATGTTCATAACAATTGCATTTTTCAAATCAGCGGGGTTTGTGATAGCTTGCAGGCCTCTAAACCTCTTCACACTCAATAACTTAATGCCTAACCATTGTGTTAAGGCTTTATTTCATTCATTTGGACAATACATGCTAAATTAACCCTTAATTGGAAAAAGCAAAATTGCCATTTTTGAAAAGTGATACTTTATGTCAAGTTCCAAATCCTTGAGGTACAGGCCAGATCTTTGAGGCAAAGCTTTATGCACAAATCCCATTTATCAAGAGCAAATGCTACAGCATAGAGACAGAGAGTACACAGGCCTGCATTGCAACTTGAACCTCTTGGCTTAAAAAACAAGCAACTTTGCAAAAGATATCCAACTTTCATTTCCTGCAAACTAAAGCTTAAGCAAACCTTGTACTCATCTTCCACACATCCCAACTGCCTTAAAACACGACTAAACCACCCCTAATACCTCCTAATACACCAAAACACCACCTTGCTACAGAAACAGGGCATCCCTTGCAACTTGAGTTCCATAATCAATTCCACTCGTGCGCTTTGGCTAAAACTTGTTCAAACACATTCCATACCATCCATTGAAACTATTCCAAGCCTTAAACTCAAGCTGTAACACCCCTAACCTCGTTTGCCATTTTCACTTTCAAGCTGTGCAGGTGAACTTCTACAGTACAATACAAGTGGTTTCAAAGCAAGGTAGGCATTTGGGAAGCATCCTTGAACTTCAGGAAAGCTATACAGAAGCTCAAACTCCATTGAAGGTGGCCACATTGCTCTACACGATCCAAGCTGAAACAGGTAATCCATGGACTTCTATCCCTCAATCTAGGAAGAGTTAAGCTTAGGTTTGTGAATGAAACATGTCCTACTCATAGCCCTGAAGCCATACATGTGATCACTTTTCATTTATGTTGAGTGTGCTGTGAGAATTTTAGCCATGAACATTGAAGAAAAACTAGGTCAGAAATTGGGGATGATGAAATTCTCCCTGGTTTCTTAGAGTTAGGTCAAGTATTTTATATGTTTGAAATCGTGGTTTGATGCTCTACATTGTTTGTGTTATGAGTTTTGGCTAAAAATCAAGGAATCAGGAGTTTGTATGAAGCAAGGAAAACGCGCGTTTTTGTTGTTCAAACAGAGCTGGAGGTTGAAGACAGAGTTGGCTTGGGCTGGGCCTGAGTCAGCTTGCTTTTTACACCCCTTTTTATTCCATTTGCACCCCCCTGACCCATTATGTGAGATATTTGACATTTTTGCATTTTTCTTTTTTATTCTGATTTTATATTTTTTGCTCAAGCATAAAAAACTCCAAAAATATTTTTCCACATTTTTTTACATTTATTTGGCATTTATTTGCTTTATTAAAATATATGTATGTAAATAAATATATTTTCTTTTCATTTTAAAACCCTAAAAATAATATAAAAAAATATTTATTTGTAGTTATTATTTTTTTATTTACATTTTGAAAACATTTTCTAAAATATACATTTTTGTAAATATTTAGTATTATATTTTTGTACATATTTAGCATATTAAATATATATAATATATACATATAGATATATTATTAAATACTTAGGGCAAAAATACAAAAATAATACCTTTTATTTTTTTTATTTAATATTTAACACCAAAAATACTTTTTCTACAATATACTTCTTTTTTATTATTAGTGTATAAATTAGTATATATTGTACATAATTAATAAATAAATACCATTTATTCAAAAAATTAGGGTTTTGCCCTAAACAACAAAAATAACAAAAAAAAAAGACTTTTTTTTATCTTGTTTATACTTCAAACATGAAAACCTTTTTTCATACATAAATAATCTTTTTTGCATAATACATAGCATTTTGACATTTATTTATTTGTATGTTAAATATTAATTTGTATATTCGATATGGTTGTAATAATTTAGATTTTATTTCCTCATCAAATATCCCCCAAATTAAAATTTGTACCCCCTCCCTATATCATGTTGTAATAGCTTAGCATTTAAATTTTCGCATTTAAAAGCTTTCAATTATGCCATGCTTAGACTTAGGGTTTGTATGCAAATAAAATCAACAAGTAGTTTGACCTAAATCCAAGATAAACATGCATGAAAAACAAACACAATGCACACTTGCACCCTTAGGATTACTCCACTTGTTGCCTTCAAAAATGGGTCATGGTTGCATATTAAGTGTCTTTGGCAAAACAAAAACAAATCAAATGATCATAGTCCCTCGATGACGCTATCTTGTTGCCTAAACAAAATGATCATAGTCCCTCAAGAAAATTGCCAAAGACACTTGACACTATTGCTCTCATGGTCTATACGATGACCCGCGCCTGTCTTGTTAACATCCTAACGCAAGGTTGTTCACCAAATACAATGGTGAAACAAGACTGTTAAAAGGGTTAAAAACATGAGAAAAATCTTTGAGTAAAATAGGGTAGACAACTCTTAGTTACTTGATCAAAAATCTTGCAAAACATCCTTGCCAATTTTCAAAACACACACCATAACACAACTTCCAAACAACTTTCAAAAACATTGAATTATCTTTTCAAAAAGACAAACACCTTTGTAAAACATTCAAAATACGAATTGTTACAAAGGTTGCCTAGACAAGGCATCTTTTTCAAAACATTTTCAAAACCACACACACACAAACATCATTTCAAACAATTAAGGCAAGTGATCTAAGCAAGTAACTAAGAGCCCATGGATAACCATGGATAGAAAGGGTGCTAATACCTTCCCTTTCTATAATATACTCCCCGAACCCAAGAAAACATCTCAAAGGTTTTTCCTGTGCTTTTTAACCTTTCCTTAGGATAAAATAAAAAGTCGGTGGCGACTCTTGCTCAACCGAAACATTTGCAAAAACAAACGCAAAACCTCATGTCAGTTCTCCCACCGTATCACAGAACTGGCGACTCTGCTGGGGAATACTTTTTAAGTGGAGTAACCTTAGGGCCTAGATCACCCTTTTGCATGATTAATTGTTTGTTTTGATTGCTTTACATTTTGGTTCTCTTGTTTGGGCTTACAATCCTCCACCCGGATTTGGGGAAACATTCATAGATAGCAATACGTTGTGGAAACTGTGCAGGGTATACCGACATGGTTGAAGCAATAGCTATATTAGTGCGACATATTTGTGAGTACCGGTAACCCTTGAGTTCAATCAAGGAGAGTACGGGGCCGCTGAGCGATGTCACTAAGCACTAATGACCTAGAACCTTACTTGACCATCTTGGCCTTTTATTAGGGGTAGTGAGATGACCGGCTTTGGTGCAGTCCGAAGTTGGTAGATACTCGATACTACACTCATTGAGGGTTGTTTTCTTGGAATATTTTGGTCGCTAGTTAAGTGGCTAAACCAAAACAATGAACATAGAAAACAATCCAATAATATTGAGCTCCTTAGAACCCGGTTACTATTTAGGACAGGTTTTAAGCCAACTAAACTCAAGAGGGTACTTACCTATGAAACCCCATGCAAGCCTGAAACTAGGGTTTTGTGTGATTTGCTTGTACATATGTTTGTGCATACATCATGAACATCATAAAGCATCATATGCATCCACTAACCATTTCAAGGGTTTGGATCTTCATCTTTGTTCTTGTTTTGTAGGTTATGGAAACTCTTCGCAGGAAAACTATCCAAGTCAACCTTGTGAGAATCCCTCCACAACTCAAGGAGCTTACATCCAGAATTCCAGAAAATTCTCTCTTCAGTGAAAGACATGGTAGACTTCTCAACCTAGTCAACACCAGCATTGAAGAAGACATGATGAAAGTGTTGTTCCAGTTCTTTGACCCCCTTCACCACTGTTTCACCTTCCCCGACTACCAATTGGTGCCTACTTTGGAGGAATTTTCTCAACTCCTGAGAATTCCTATTCTTAATCAACTACCTTACAACGGTACGGAAAAAGAACCAAAACCCGAAGATGTTTCTCAAGCACTACACTTGCAACCATCTGACATCAAGGGGCATTGGGAAACTAGAAGTGGTGTCAAAGGCTTCTTGGCAAAATTCTTGTTTGAGAAGGCACAAGAGTGTTGGAATTTCCTGGACCTGCAAGCTTTTGAAGAGATTGTGGCACTCCTTATTTATGGGTTGGTCTTGTTCCCAAATCCTGACCAGCTTATAGATGTGAATGTTGTCAAGATCTTCATGTCCAAGAATCCCATACCTACATTGCTTGGGGACATCCTACACTCATTTTACAAACGAACAATGAGGAAAAGAGGTGTTCTCATGTGTTGTACTCCTCTCCTTGCAAGGTGGTTTATTTCTCACCTTCCACAATCAGTTTTGAAGAACGAGCAGGGTTCAAGGTGGTCACAACGATTGATGACCCTCACACATTCTGATGTACATTGGTGTTCTTGGTCCAGAGAAAATTTCATCATCATCGATCGTTGTGGTGAGTTCCCTAATGTCCCATTACTTGGCATTAGGGGAGGTATTACCTACAACCCCTGTCTAGCTTTAAGACAATTTGGATACGCTCGGAGGGATGGCCCTCATGACATGCTAATTCTTGACCTAGTTTTTGACTTCGACAACGATGCGCAAGGACTTCGACAAAGATTCATCAGAGCTTGGAGGATGCCTAACAAGGTAGATAGCAAAACACTGGGACACAAGAACTTCATCCCTCTTGAGCCTTACCTCAAGTGGGTACGAACCCGCGCCCAGAGTCTTATGATGCCTTACCCTCACATTCTCCCTTTGATCAAAGAGCCTGTTAAGGAAGGAGAGGTTCCATACACCATCCTACATCCTGACATGCCAACATCATGGGAGGAAATGCAGAAGAGTTGGATCCAACTCAAGGAAGAAAGGGATACTTTTGAAGCCAGCTTCTACACCAGTGAGAAGAAGGTTTTAGAGCTTACCCGCCGACTTCACGAGGAGGAGACCCTCAACACTTACATCGCACCAAAGAGGATGCGCAGCGTCTTTTTATCTTAAGAAGTTTTTGTAATATTTGGCCCATGGGGCATTTATGTACTGATAAAATTTCTTCTTATTAATATGACGTGTGTTCTTTTTGTCTGCAACAATTTTGAATTTCTAAATCCTTGAATGCATTACATGAATAAACATATCATTCATCATATGCATAAACAGGTCTTCACACCAGGTTTCCTTATCTTCCTGCTGTTTATTTCAGTAAGATGGATATTGAGCAGACGGTCAAAGATCTGCAGGCACAAAACTCGCAGTTTCAACAGCTCCTTATGACCTTGGCAAAGGGTCAGGGGGATCTTAAAGCACTGTTAGGGAATAAAGAGCAATAAAAAGGAAAAAAGAAAAAGAAAAGAGTTGGGGTAGCTACACTGGGAAGAAGATTTGAGAATGAAGCTAGGAGAGTTCTAGAATTCTCCTCCACATCTGACAAAGGGACCGGCAAAGGAAAAGGAGCTGCATTACCCTCTGAGTCTGAGGCTGAAGAAGAAGAGGTTGAGGAAGATGAATATTATTCAGAGCAGAAATACCCGCCAGCGGACGACAAATACAAAAACCTAGAGGATAGACTGGCAGCCATGGAGTTGCAACGGGTTCCCGGGCTAGATTTTGAAGAATTGGGACTGATTGCTGGGATTGTTATCCCTCCCAAATTCAAGGTACCAACATTTGCAAAATATGATGGTCTGTCTTGCCCAAAGATGCACCTGAGGTCATATGTCAGAAGAATTCAACCTCATTCATCCGATAGAAACCTTTGGGTACACTTCTTTCAGGACAGATTGTCTGGTACACAGCTAGATTGGTTTTACCAGCTTGAGAGGTCGGAAGTGCATAATTGGGAAGACTTGGAAGCTGCCTTCTATCGCCAGTATCAATACAACGCAGACTTGGCGCCAACCCGTACTCAGCTACAAAGTATGGGGATGGCCTCAAATGAGGGGTTCAAAGAATACGCCCAGAAATGGCGCGACTTGGCCGGAAGGGTACAACCACCGCTTTCAGATAAGGAACTAGTTGATATGTTCTTGGGGACCCTATCTGGCCCTTTCTTCAACCATTTGATCGGGAGCTCTTCTGCAGGGTTTACTGAACTGATTCTGAATGGCGAAAGGGTGGAAGCTGGTATTAAGAGCGGAAAAATTCAAAGGGATGCCTCTGCCTCCACAGCTGTTAAAAAACCTTTCCCAGCTAAGAAAGAAGCAGTTGCTATATACTCTCAAAAAGGATTGGGAAGAACTGAGCGCCGGCCAAATGTAGGGGCCGTGATGATTCAAAATTCGTCAAATGATCAGCCTCGTAACAATCAGTCTAGACCTAATCAGCAATGGGTAGAACAGCCACGACGGACGTTCACCCGCATCAACATGACGCCTGCATAAGTTCTTCCCCATTCGTTGAAGCTAAATCTGACTGGTTTAAAGGAGGCACCGAAAAACCCTAACACCACATCTCCGTACTATCATCCTAATGCTAAATGTGCCTATCATTCTGACAGTGTCGGGCACGACACCAACGATTGCTGGGCACTTAAGAATAAAATTCAGGATTTGATAGATGCTAAAGAGGTTGAGTTCGACGCCCCTGAGAAGCCGAATGTAATCTCCACTCTGATGCCAAAGCATGGTCGTAATGTCCATGCTGTTGAAGAAGATCTGTTTTTTTCTACTGTTGATGATCTGATAACTCCATTACTGACAATCAAGCTGAATTTGCTGAAAGCTGGGATTTTCCCAGGTTGTAAAGAAGATTGCTACCTTTGTCCCTCCTTACCAACCGACTGTCCACTGTTGAAGTTAGGCATCCAACGCCTAATGGACAACCAAGAAATTCTTTTCGAAAAGACTCCTGTTACTCCAACTCCTATCAATGAAGTTTCAATAATAACCATTTCCGCCAATCTTTCTGAGGTCTCCAAAAGGCCTGTTAAGATTACATCCGCTCCGAAGACTGTACCCTTGAAGATAACCATGCCTGGGCCCGTCTCATACAAATATGACAAATCAATACCGTGGAATTATGGTGGAGAAATCTACTACCACGGTGTTAAACAAATTGAGATAACTGAGGAAAGTTCTGATGAAGAGACTTCCGACATTGGAAACATTGCCAGAATGATCAAAATTACCCGAAGTGGAAGAATTTTCTCTCCAGAGATTGCCCTTCTAAAGGCAATCTTTGGACCCTCAGCTGCTCCCAAGGTTACCCCTGCACAGGTAAAACTATCTGCAAGAACTCCAATGATTGAAGAAGTTGTTACTCCTATGGTTGCCCCTTCTGCTGCTGCTGATAAAGGGAAAGGGATCCAAGAAGAGCTCGTCAGGACGAGGGCTCAGCCATTGGTCATCCCCGAAACCTCTAAAAATGAAATGGAGGACATTCTGAAAATAATTAAGAAGAGTGATTATGATGTGGTGGAGCAACTGGGGCAAACCCCCTCAAAGATCTCCATGTTGGCCCTGCTGCTTTGTTCGAAGGCTCATGCCAAAGCCTTGATAAGGTTTTTGAAGACAACCCATGTGCCCCAAAAAACCTCAGCCGATCAATTCCAGGATTGTGTAGCCAGCCTTACCGCCGACAACGGCCTGGGTTTCTCTGATGCTGACCTAACTCCTAAGGGAAGAAAGCACAATGACGCACTGCATGTGTCAGTTGAATGCCGAGGAACCACTCTCGCCCATGTCTTGGTCGACACTGGTTCTTCCCTAAATGTGCTGCCTAAGAAAGCTCTGGACCGGTTGGATTATGAAGGCTTGGAGCTGAAACCAAGTAATATCATTGTCAGGGCCTTTGACGGGTCTAAAAGGATGGTGCATGGGGAGGTCGACATTCCCATCAATGTAGGAACTAAAGTGTTCCACTCAACCTTCTACGTGATGGACATCCGTCCATCATACTCTTGCTTTCTAGGAAGATCGTGGATACATAATGCTGAGGCAGTCACTTCCTTTCTACATCATATGCTGAAGTACCCTATTAAGGGTAAAATCATAACTGTACACGGTGAGGAGGAGTACATGATCAGTCATCTGAATTCCTTTCGGTATGTGGAAGTGGATGGCGAATTCATCGAAACACCCTTTCAACACTTCGAGGAAGTTTCTCCCGAGGTTGCAGTGGCAAAGGCAGTAGCTGAGGTACCCAAGCAGGTGGCCAGGATGGCATCTCTGAAAGACACAAAGGCTGCAATGAAAGTGGGAAACAACACGGCATGGGGACAGTTGCCTGACTTTCCCCACAAGACGGACAAGTTTGGGTTGGGGTTTACCGCTGCGGGGCAAAAGGCTATGCGTCGCTCCAAAATTGAAAAGACACCCATCAGGATTTCTCCTCAGGGAATCAATGCTTTAGAAGACGAAGACGAAGAGGGTAACGTTGAAGATTGGATCTTCCCAACCATTAAAGGGGGATTGCACAACTGGGAGGCGAAAGACTTTGTTCCCATTACTTTCATCAATCAGTAATTTATCTTTCGAACATTTCCTGTTGGTCTGTAATAATTACTAAAACAATCCGCACACTGTTTTTTACCTCATGCCTTGCCCGGGGCATGTAGGTCCATTTGTAAGGGCTTGATTCTCTTCATACTCATATGCCATGTTTAATGAATCATTGGACGTTTTTCATTTATAAACTGCTGTGTTCATTTTCTTTCCTTTTGCATTTTTGTTTGTTTAAGGATGGGTATCCCTTACACACACCCACACTCACAAATGCAGGTACCCATCCACTCCGGATTCCATGGGTGACTATTTTGTTTTATCTTTCAAAAACTCTGAAGATTTGGTCAATCAGGCTGAGTACAAAGATGACGAAGATTGTGAAGTACCGGGAGAGCTAGCCAGAATTCTACAACAAGAAGAGAGGGCCATCTTGCCTCATAAAGAGTTGTTGGAAACCATCAACTTAGGAACAGAGGAAGACAGGAAATAAGTCAAAGTGGGTGCCAATCTGGAACCAAGTGTCAGGGAATGCTTAATACAGCTGTTGAATGAATACGTTGAAATTTTCGCCTGGTCTTATGAAGACTTGCCAGGGTTAGACACAGATATCGTGGTTCACCGTCTCCCTACAAGAGAAGACTGTCCACCGATCAAGCAAAAAGTCCTCCGAATGAGGCCCGACATGTCTGAGAAGATTAAAGCTGAAGTAATGAAGCAATTCAACGCTGGTTTTCTGGCTGTTACATCCTATCCACAATGGGTTGCTAACATTGTGCCCGTTCCCAAAAAAGACGGCAAGGTCAGAATGTGTGTGGACTACCGGGATTTGAACAGGGCCAGCCCTAAAGATGATTTTCCGCTACCACATATCGACATTTTGATTGACAACACGACTCAGCACAAGGTATTTTCTTTCATGGACGGATTCTCGGGCTACAACCAGATCAACATGGCCCCCGAGGACATGGAGAAAACAACCTTTGTTACACAATGGGGTACCTTCTGCTACAAGGTGATGCCGTTCGGACTGAAGAACGCAGGGGCAACTTATCAACGCGCCATGGTAGCTTTGTTTCATGATATGATACATCATGAGATTGAAGTTTACGTAGACGACATGATAGCTCGATCAAAAACAGAAGAAGAGCACCTTGAACATTTGCAGAAGCTGTTTGCCAGGTTGAAGGAATACAAACTCAGACTGAATCCAAGCAAGTTCACTTTTGGAGTTAGGTCTGGTAATCTTCTGGGATTCATTGTCAGTAACAAGGGCATTGAGGTCGATCCAACAAAAGTAAAAGCTATACAAGAAATGTCGCCCCCCGTACTGAAAAGGAGGTTAGAGGATTCTTAGGACGCTTGAACTATATTGCAAGGTTCATCTCTCATCTGACGTCTACCTGTGAGCCAATTTTCAAACTATTAAAGAAAGATCAGGTAGTCGAATGGAACGATGATTGTCAAATTGCTTTTGATAAGATCAAGGAGTATTTGCTAGAACCTCTTATTCTGATGCCACCCGTCGAATGAAGGCCGCTGATCATGTATCTGACTGTTTTGGACAACTCAATGGGGTGCGTACTGGGCCAACATGACGAGTCTAGTCGAAAAGAGCATGCCATTTATTACCTTAGCAAAAAGTTTACCGACTGTGAGACTCGCTACTCACTGCTCGAGAAAACTTGTTGCGCTTTGGTATGGGCTGCTCGCCGACTAAGGCAGTATATGTTGACTCATACCACTTTGCTGATTTCCAAAATGGACCCGATCAAATATATCTTCGAGAAGCCTGCTTTATCTAGAAGAATCGCTAGATGGAAAATAATTCTGACTAAATATGACATCCAGTATACTACCCAAAATGCTATAAAAGGGAGTGTACTAGCTGACCATCTAGCTCATCAAGCTATCCAAGATTATCAATCCATGAGATTCGACTTCTCGGACGAGGACATCATGACTTTGGACAACATTGAAGGTAACAGACCGTATGACGGACCTGAAAATGGATCTCGATGGACCCTGTACTTTGATGGTACTTTAAATGCACTTGGAAACGGTATCGGTGCGGTACTCATTTCCCTAGAAGGTTGCCATACACCTTTCACTGCCCGACTTTGTTTCAGCTGTACCAACAACATGGCCGAATACGAAGCTTGCATCTTTGGTCTCAAGGCTGCTATAGACTTGGGGATCAAATCTTTGATCGTATTTTGGGACTCGGCTTTGGTTATCAGTCAAATCAAAGGAGAGTGGGACACCAAACATCCTAATCTTATCCCATAAAAAGAACATGTCCTAACATTGTTGCCTCATTTCGAGCAAATCACCTTCGATCATTTCCCGCGAGAAGAAAATCAGCTAGCAGATGCTCTGGCTACAATGTCTTCCATGTTTAAACTCAACTGGGATAACGAGGCTCCCCAAATCACCATCGAGCGAATGGATGAACCTGTGCACTATCATGAGATTAATACCGAAGAAGTAGTAGAACAACCCTGGTTTCATGAAATCAAAAGGTATCTCCAAACTAGAGAATATCCCGAAGGAGCTTCCGTCAATGACAAAAAGTTCTTAAGGAGATTTGCAGCCAAGTTCTTCCTAAGCAATGGCATCCTTTATAAGCGCAGCCATGATTGTGTTTTACTCCGATGTGTAGACAAAGCTGAAGTAGAGTTAATCATGACTGAGATACACAGTGGCACATTTGGCACCCACTTGAGCGGGCATACGATGGCTAAGAATATTCTAAGGGCAGGCTATTACTGGTCTACCATGGAAGCTGATTGCCATCAACATTTCCGTACTTGCCACAAATGTCAAGTCTACGCCGACAAGGTTCATATTCCTCCTGTTCCTCTCAACATTCTGACAGCTCCTTGGCCATTCACAATGTGGGGCATTGACATGATTGGAGAGATCAAGCCCACAACGTCTAATGGACATTGCTTCATCTTGGTCGCTATTGAATATTTTACCAAGTGGGTCGAAGCAGCTTCCTTTGCCTCTGTTACAAAAAATATGGTTGCCCGCTTCATCAAGCAGAATCTCATATGCCAGTATGGTGTCCCCGACAGGATCATCACAGACAACGGTACAAATCTGAACAATACCATGATCACCGCTCTATGCGAACAGTTCAAGATTTATCATCACAATTCATCTCCCTATCGGCCGAAGATGAACGGTGCTGTTGAAGCTGCGAACAAAAACATCAAGAAGATCATTCAGAAAATGATAGTTACCTACAAAGGCTGGCATGAGATGTTACCGTTTGCTCTGCATGGATATCGTACCACGGCACGTACTTCAACAAGGGCAACCCCATTCTCTTTGGTATATGGCATGGAAGCTGTCCTACCCATGGAAGTTCAGATTCCTTCCTTAAGGATTATGAAAGACGCTAGTTTGAGTGAAGACGATTGGATTCAGACCCGACTTGATCAACTCAATTTGATCGACGAGAAACGACTCACTGCTGTTTGCCATGGTCAGACGTACCAAAAAAGAATGATCAAGGCTTTCAACAAGAAAGTAAGACGTCAACTATATCAAGTCGGAGATCTTGTGATCAAGCGGATCATCTTGCCGCAAAATGATCCCAGGGGAAAATGGACTCCTACTTACGAAGGACCATTTGTAATCAAGAGCATATTTTCTGGTGGTGCAATGATTCTGGCCACCATGGACGGCGACGATTTGCCACACCCTGCGAACGCAGACATAGTCAAAAGATACTACGCATAAAATAACCCGACAAGTCGAAAACCCAAAAGGGCGGCTTGGGCAAAAATGGGCATCCCGGTGAACCGAAAACCCGAAAGGGCGGTTCAGGCAAAAATTAGGGATAAAACAAAAAAAATCTGTACACCCGGCAAGTTGAAAACCCGAAAGGGCGGCTTGGGCAAAAAAGGGTTTCCCGGTGGATCGAAAACCCGAAAGGGCGATTCAGGCAAAAGTTAGGGAATTAAAGCGTATGACTATGTCTCATCGGATCAATTCAAAGAACAATCTCTTCATCAATAAGCTCTGAGCTTCTGATCAATCCAATCATCGACGGACAAAGCAATGAATGGACAAGATATTCAGAGTTGTGAAGGCTATAACAGAATGGGAATCCCATGGAATTGTTTCACATAGCCATCTTTCCTTTTGTATAAATTTTTCAATGTTTACGACAACGTCCTCTTACTAGGATGTTTGTCTCCTTTGTACAAAGATACTCATAAAAAGTTAATACAAATACTTTTCCAAGTACAGAAATTTGCTTTGTCTTCTTTTTCTTTTTACACTTATGTTTTATTTGAGAAACGTCCAATGTTTTGTTAAATAGGCATATGTATTTGAACAAAATCATTTTCTTACAAATCAAGAAAAGAGGATTGCTGATAGGTTGAAGGTATAGGTAGATATCTTGATACCCTTTCAGAAGAGATCCCCAGCGGAATTGAACTCCAAGTTCCTCAACTGAGTTAAAGTCCAGAACTCAATTCCCCAAACAGAGTTAAATTTCAAGATCCTCAGCAGAGCAAAAGCTTTCTAAAAACTGGATCCCCCAGCTAAGCTGAATTTCAAAATTCCCCTCAGAGTTAAGTTTCAAGATCCCCAGTGGAACCAAAACAGTTGATCCCCAGCGGAGCTAAAACTTCCAACTATCAATCCCCAGCGGAACCAGATTAGTGAACATTCTCCCACAGAGATACTTCCCATCAGATTGAAGATTCTCAGTCTCATTTCTCCAGCATAAGTCTCCCAGGTTTTAAATTCCCCAGTAGAGATCGTCAGAATTCTCATTCCCCACAAGTCACCAAGGATTTTCAATCCCCAGCTTCGGTTATGGGTTTATTTCCCCAACATTTGTCAAGGATTTATTCTCCAAAGAAAATTACATTTCAAGTTGAAAGGTCGTTCAAAATTTCCTTCATCACCTGCTGGAATTCAAGGGCGTTCAAAATTTCCTTCATCACCTGCTGAAAGTTACGATCATCATCAAATTTCCTTCATCACCTGCTGGAAGTTACAACCACCAACAAGATAACGGACAACTGAAAATCTGTTTCTCTCAAGAATGAAGACTCTCATCCTTGAAACCTCAGAAGACTGGTATACTCCCAATTTCTGACCCTTAATAGAATGAAGAGTCTCATCCTTGAAACCCCAGTAGATTGGCATACACCCAAGCTCCTGATATTCCCAACAGAATGAAGATTCTCATTCTCAAAGTGGCATATAACCTGAATTCCTGATATCCCCAACAGAATGAGGATTCTCATTCTCAAAGTGGCATATAACCTGAGTTCCTGATACTTCCCAACAGAATGAAGATTCTCATTCTCAAAGTGGCATACAATCTGAATTCCTGATACTTCCCAACAGAATGAAGATTCTCATTCTCAAAGTGGCAGACAACCTGAATTCCTGATATTCCCAACAGAATGAAGATTCTCATTCTCAAAGTGGCATACAACCTGAATTCCTGATATCCCCAACAGAATGAAGATTCTCATTCTCAAAGTGGCAGATAACCTGAGTTCCTGATACTTCCCAACAGAATGAAGATTCTCATTCTCAAAGTGGCATATAACCTGAATTCCTGATATCCCCAACAGAATGAGGATTCTCATTCTCAAAGTGGCAGATAACCTGAGTTCCTGATACTTCCCAACAGAATGAAGATTCTCATTCTCAAAGTGGAAGATAACCTGAGTTCCTGATACTTCCCAATAGAATGAAGATTCTCATTCTCAAACTGGCATATAACCTGAACTCCTGATATTCCCAACAGAATGAAGATTCTCATTCTCAAAGTGGAAGACAACCTGAGTTCCTGATACTTCCCAACAGAATGAAGATTCTCATTCTCAAAGTGGCATACAATCTGAATTCCTGATACTTCCCAACAGAATGAAGATTCTCATTCTCAAAGTGGAAGACAACCTGAATTCCTGATATTCCCAATAGAATGAAGATTCTCATTCTCAAAGAGGCATACAACCTGAATTCCTGATATCCCCAACAGAATGAAGATTCTCATTCTCAAAGTGGCAGATAACCTGAGTTCCTGATACTTCCCAACAGAATGAAGATTCTCATTCTCAAAGTGGCAGACAACCTGAATTTCTGATATCCCCAACAGAATGAAGATTCTTATTCTCAAAGTTGCAGATAACCTGAGTTCCTGATACTTCCCAACAGAATGAAGATTCTCATTCTCAAAGTGGCATACAACCCAAGCTCCTGAGTCCCCAACAGTGGTCCCAGGACTTCTCAGTTTCAACGATCAAAAGATTCTTGCAATCCCCTGCAGTAGTCAAGGATTCACTTTCTCCGGTAACAGTCAAGATTCTATTATCTCCGGCTATCCAGGATTCATCTATCCTCAGCAAGACAGCTCATCAGCTTACATGCGCATTCACTACATTCATATATCATAAACATTGATATAACGTATATATTGCATCATACATTTCATGCAACATAACTTTGTGTTCCAGCTAATATTTTACCCTTTTCAGGATACGATTAATAAGCTTCAACTTCAACTTTTGAAAACAGTGTATGGATGCTTCCAAATACGGATGTCAATCTATTGCTCACCAACAACCTAACAGTTCAACATACATTCCAGATGGCATCTTTAAGCCCATCCCTCAACAAGATTCTGTCACTTTCCAGATGGCATCTTTAAGACTATCTCCAAATGGCATCTTTAAGCCCATTCTACGCTTTGATGAGTGCAAATTTACGGGCACTCTAGTGTCCAATCCTCTTTTACCTTCGAGTCGCGAAAGGCAATCTTGCCAATCTAACTCTTCAGGTTCAAGAAGATTGAACAGGGGCAACTGTTGTACCCCAAAATTTGCCCTCTCATTTCATCAACATTTTTCTCATCACAAGACTCTTGGATCTCAAGATCAAGTTAGGGTTTGCTCTACTTAAGACCCCTCATTGCACTGTTGACCCAAATTAGGGTTTGAGTTTGCACGAGGATGTTTTGACCTAAAATGCCCAAAGTGACTTTCATGCTTCATGTTGGACTCACAAGTTTATCCATACCAAGTTTCAAGCCTTGATTCCAATCTTTGCCCAATCAATTGGACAGTTGACCTGAAAATCAACTGTATTGGGAAAAAAGTCAACTGTGGCCAATTGACAGTCAAACCTCATGAATTTTGACCCACATAAACATTATGAACTCATATGAACCATTTGGTCAAGTTTGGATCACAATTCCACAAGAAATTTGATCAGATCACCAAAAGGGCAAAATGATCATTTTTAGGGTTTTGACTGCACAAAGGTAATTTTTGACTGTTTGACCTAACAGATGGAAAACCAAGCTCACATATGGACTCAAGGACTCAATGGCATTGTCTTGACCCATTCAACAAGTTCAAAAGATCTCAATTTCATAGGGTTGACAAATGAATTTTTCAGTCAACTGATCAAAATTTGACTGTATACTGAAAAGTCAAACTTTGGCTTTTTGGTCAAAATCAAGTGCCAAGATTCATTTTTCATCAAGACATGTCAAATTATGAAACTTGTTCATCAAGAAACCCAAAATTGCAAATTAGGGTTTAAAATGAAAAAATTTCATAA
Source organism: Vicia faba (assembly GCA_948472305.1). Classification (NCBI taxonomy): domain Eukaryota; kingdom Viridiplantae; phylum Streptophyta; class Magnoliopsida; order Fabales; family Fabaceae; genus Vicia; species Vicia faba. The sequence goes on along the minus strand of OX451736.1, from coordinate 71,990,447 downwards.
CTTAGAAATTTTCCAAGTTATAAAATTTTCTTATTTTTTCCTAACTTTGTCCCATTTTTTCACCAAGATGAAAATGGATTCAAACAAAACTTGAAACATGAAAGTTGTAGTCCATTGCAAAATCTAAAACTTTGATTCACAAAGTTTTCTCAAAGGAATCTTGTATCTCTAGTTATGATTTTTGGAACAAGGGTGCAAAACACTTTTAACTTAGAAGAAATTTGCCCTATTCTAGGCAGGATTTTGGCCCATCTTCTTGGCCATTTTTCACATGGTTCCACTTGGAGTTTCAATTTTCATTACAAAGATGGATTATATTACACATTCCAAGCTTTCCAAATTGTCCAAGAACTTCTCAAACACCCTTGTGGTTAGAGAGAATCGAATTTGCAAAGTTGGCCAAAACTCACTTTTGTTCATGGCCAAAGCATGTTCATAACAATTGCATTTTTCAAATCAGCAGGGTTTGTGATAGCTTGCAGGCCTCTAAACCTATTCACACTCAATAATTTAATGCCTAACCATTGTGTTAAGGCTTTATTTCATTCATTTGGACAATACATGCTAAATTAACCCTTAATTGGAAAAAGCAAAATTGTCATTTTTGAAAAGTGATACTTTATGTCAAGTTCCAAATCCTTGAGGTACAGGCTAGATATTTGAGGCAAAGCTTTGTGCAAAAATCCCATTTATCAAGAGCAAATGCTGCAGCATAGAGACAGAGAGTACACAGGCCTGCATTGCAACTTGAACCTGTTGGCTTAAAAAACAAGCAACTTTGCAAAAGATATCCAACTTTCATTTCCTGCAAACTAAAGCTTAAGCAAACCTTGTACTCATCTTCCACACATCCCAACTGACCTAAAACACGACTAAACCACCCCTCATACCTCCTAATACACCAAAACACCACCTTGCTGCAGAAACAGGGCATCCCCTGCAACTTGAGTTCCATAATCAATTCCACTCGTGCGCTTTGGCTAAAACTTGTTCAAACACATTACATACCATCCATTGAAACTATTTCAAGCCTTAAACTCAAGCTGTAACACCCCTAACCTCGTTTTCCATTTTCACTTTCAAGTTGTGCAGGTGAACTTCTACAGTACAATACAGGTGGTTTCAAAGCAAGCTAGGCATTTGGGAAGCATCCTTGGACTTCAAGCAAGCTATACAGAAGCTCAAACTCCATTGAAGGTGGCCACATTGCTCTACACGATCCAAGCTGAAACAGGTAATCCATGGACTTCTATCCCTCAATCTAGGAAGAGTTAAGCTTAGGTTTGTGAATGAAACATGTCCTACTCATAGCCCTGAAGCCATACATGTGATCACTTTTCATTTATGTTGAGTGTGCTGTGAGAATTTTAGCCATGAACATTGAAGAAAAACTAGGTCAGAAATTGGGGGTGATAAAATTCTCCCTGGTTTCTTAGAGTTAGGTCAAGTATTTTATATGTTTGAAATCGTGGTTTGATGCTCTACATTGTTTGTGTTATGAGTTTTGACTAAAAATCAAGGAATCAGGAGTTTGTATGAAGCAAGGAAAACGCGCGTTTTTGTTGTTCAAACAGAGCTGGAGGTTGAAGACAGAGTTGGCTTGGGCTGGGCCTGAGTTAGCTTGCTTTTTACACCCCTTTTTTCCATTTGCACCCCCCTGGCCCATTATGTGAGATATTTGACATTTTTGCATTTTTCTTTTTGATTCTGATTTTATATTTTTTGCTCAAGCATAAAAAACTCCAAAAATATTTCTCCACATTTTTTTACATTTATTTGGCATTTATTTGCTTTATTAAAATATATGTATGTAAATAAATATATTTCATTTTCATTTTAAAACCCTAAAAATAATACAAAAAAATATTTATTTTTAGTTATTATTTTTTTATTTACATTTTGAAAACATTTTCTAAAATATACATTTTTGTAAATATTTAGTATTATATTTTTGTACATATTTAGCATATTAAATATATATAATATATACATATACATATATTATTAAATACTTAGGGCAAAAATACAAAAATAATACCTTTTATTTTTTTTATTTAATATTTAACACCAAAAATACTTTTTCTACAATATACTTATTTTTTATTATTAGTGTATAAATTAGTATATATTGTACATAATTAATAAATAAATACCATTTATTCAAAAAATTAGGGTTTTGCCCTAAACAACAAAAATAACCAAAAAAAATGACTTTTTTTTATCTTGTTTATACTTCAAACATGAAAACTTTTTTTCATACATAAATAACCTTTTTTTGCATAATACATAGCATTTTGACATTTATTTATTTGTATGTTAAATATTAATTTGTATATTCGATATGGTTGTAATAATTTAGATTTTATTTCCTCGTCAAATATCCACCAAATTCAAATTTGTACCCCCTCCCTATATCATGTTGTAATAGCTTATCATTTAAATTTTCGCATTTAAAAGCTTTCAATTATGCCATGATTAGACTTAGGGTTTGTATGCAAATAAAATCAATAAGTAGTTTTACCTAAATCCAAGATAAACATGCATGAAAAACAAACACAATGCACACTTGCACCCTTAGGGTTACTCCACTTGTTGCCTTCAAAAATGGGCCATGGTTGCATGTTAAGTGTCTTTGGCAAAACAAAAACAAATCAAATGATCATAGTCCCTCGATGACGCTATCTTGTTGCCTAAACAAAATGATCATAGTCCCTCAAGAAAATTTCCAAAGACACTTGACACTATTGCTCTCATGGTCTATACAATGACCCGCGCATGTCCCGTTAACATCCTAACGCAAGGTTGTTCACCAAATACAATGGTGAAACAACACTGTTAAAAGGGTTAAAAACATGAGAAAAATCTTTGAGTAAAATAGGGTAGACAACTCTTAGTTACTTAATCAAAAATCTTGCAAAACATCCTTGCCAATTTTCAAAACACACACCACAACACAACTTCCAAACAACTTTAAAAAACATTGAATTATCTTTTCAAAAAGACAAACACCTTTGTAAAACATTCAAAATACGAATTGTTACAAAGGTTTCCTAGACAAGGCATCTTTTTCAAAACATTTTCAAAACCACACACACACAAACATCATTTCAAACAATTAAGGCAAGTGATCTAAGCAAGTAACTAAGAGCCCATGGATAACCATGGATAGAAAGGGTGCTAATACCTTCCCTTTCTATAATCTACTCCCCGAACCCAAGAAAACACCTCAAAGGTTTTTCCTGTGCTTTTTAACCTTTCCTTAGGGTAAAATAAAAAGTTGGTGGAGACTCTTGCTCAATCGAAACATTTGCGAAAACAAACGCAAAACCTCAAGTCAGTTCTCCCACCGTATCACACACCCACTTAAAAAATAATTTCTTTTAGTGAAGTGGTGGACGCTTGGTCCAAAATATATCACATTGTTAGTAACTTCTTTCCATAAATCAGCATCCAGAGATGACACGACTTCTTGAAGATTTGTTGGATCTTCTTCTATAGTATATACCATATAATCAGGCTCATAGTATTTATAAAATCTTACTCCTTTACTTTTTAAAAGTTCTATTTCTACTCAGTCGTTGCTTTTGATGCTTCTTATCATATGGATATGATTTGATTTTAGTTCCCCCACTATTTTTCGATTTGAAAGGAAATTTGTCTTCATAGAAATGGAAATCATTTTATTCTATGATCGCTTTAGCATTTAGATAATAAAACTTATCCGCCTTAATATTTGTTGCATACCCAATGAATACACATTCATAGGCTCTACTAACGAGTTTAACTCGCTTCAAATCTGAAATTCGTACATAAGCTAGACAACTCTAAGTTATAAAATAAGACAAGTTTGTTTGTCTTTTCTTCAATATACCATAAAGAGAGATCTTATTTTTAAACTTTGAAACTCTATTAAGAAGATAACAAATAGTCAATAAAATTTCTCCCCACTAGTAAGATGGAACACTACAATTCAAGATAATAACAACGACTAGTTCAATAAGAGTTTTATTCTTTCTTTATACTTTACCGTTCATTCTAAGAGAATATCATGTATTATTTTTATGTACAATTTCATGTTGTTTATAAAACTCATTAGATAAACTAAAATCATGCTTAGTTTCCCATATCACTATGAAACCACTTAATTTTGTTACTAAGTTGATTTTCAATGTCATTCTCAAAATTCTTAAACATAGAAAGCTCTTCATGTTCATTCTTAAATTGATTTTAAATTTCATTCATAAACTCTTAAGCTTATCAATTTCACAAAAGAATCATTTATAGTGATGGTGTACATATTTACCCCAATAGATTGACTAACCTTTGCCTCATTCAGAAGAATCCCAGAAACAATATTTTTGAACTTGTCTTTGTGGCACTCTCAATTGAAATTATTTTATTTTATGGAAAAACATTTTCTTTTAAATATTTCCAACTAGGGGCAAAATTTCAATAATAAATGCAATTTGAAAGTGATCATCTAAAGACATACCTTTAGTTATGATCTCATTAGCAATCTTTTGAAGTTTCTAACATTAATCCTCCACAGACCTTTCAGGTACTTCAGGTAGTTAATAACAACATACTTTTTTGCTCTAGGCTCTTTGATATCATACTTTCTTTTTCAGAACTTCTCGAACTTGTTTTGCAATATTGTAACCACTGTAAGAACTATACATATTATCCATCACTACATTTAGAATATGATTTTTGTAGAGATAATAATTCTCTTTCCATAATGTTATTTCTTTCTTTCATTATAAAGCCTTTTCTTTGATTTGTGTAGTAGATTTAGATTCATCAGAGTTAACTGTTCCATGCGAGCCATGCATTTCTTACCATTAGTTTTCTCATTTGATCCAGAAGGAACAATAGAAATGTCATTGGTAAAAACATTGGCAACATTTTTAAGGTTAAGAAATATCACATTTTTTGTTTCCATCATTTAAATTGACTTTCCTCAAACTTGAACCATTTGTCAGACATAACATCAGAATTACAATTAAATTCTTTGATAGCCATGGCAGTTTAAAACCTTATTAAAATTTTTGTTTCAAAATTTTGAAATATTACTGAATTGAGTTGCATATTAGGTTGCTCGATTTAATACATTTTGCAGTACTGTCCATAAATATGCAAGACAAATGATCAACCACGACACCTCTAAGATAAAACAGTTCATATCTATATTACAATTGATACTTACACAATAGATCATAAATATATAAATACACCCTTTTATGGTACAAGGGCTAGAAAAATATAGTATAAATACCTTTCATAGTATCTAGTATAAAGACGATTCTTAATAATTTCTCAAACATGAAAAAATTTAAATAATTCTCCAAAGAGAATTCAATAATGTTCGTTTGACCAATCTATAATTTCTCAAACAAGGAAAAATTCAAATAATTCTACAAAAAGAATCCGAAAAAATTACTTGGTTATATTTATCTAACTAGGATAAATTCAAATAATTCTCTATAGAGAATTCAAGAAAAATATTTGGAAAATTCAACAAGTAAAAAGAACGAAATTAAGAGAAATTTTTTGTGTATTTTGAAATGAAACGTGTGCTTTCTTTATATAATAAACTAAAATATGCAATGTTTGTAATCTAAAGCAATGTGAGACTTAAAATTTTCCCAATTTTCTGTCATTAACCCAACGCCGGGTTGGATCCATCTATTGTGCCCCGATGAGTTCAACTTTATAAATATGACATATTGAACAAACTCATCTTTTTAGGTTGCACATGAGTGAGCGTTGGCCGACCACTATAAATATTTATTTCCTTACAAGTCGGTTTATATGTTTCAATAAGCTTGAGCTCAAACTCTAAAGTTGTATTAAAGTTTATCTAAGATTCACTATACCACCCACTATCGAGTCACTTAGGTCGCACACAAGATGCCAAATTTTTAACTCAAAACCTAAAAACAATAATAAAGTCTAAGCAAATATTATAAATGGATTAAAGGTTTTTATATAGGAAATTGTTATTGGTTGGTTTGTGTTGCAGTGCAGATAACAAGTGCAGTTTTATCATCTTCACAAGGACTGACTGGACTTAAAAGAATGTTAAATAGTTTCTATTACTTTCATTTTATGTACCACAAGATTTATTGTTTGGTAAATAATTAAAATTTAAAATAGTATAAAACAAAATTAAACTTTCGGTGTTTCAACAGTGAGAAAACTTTGTTGGAGTTAGACTTCATTGGCCTTTTCTTATGTAGCGTCCTTGATCAATAATATGAAATTATAATTAATTATTAATATTACCTCTTAAGGCTCTCATTGCAACACATGTTTGAGTTAACAATGTGAGGTTAACCATATTACCTAATAGACGGTCTCTCACCCTATTAATGAATACCTCAAAATTTATTTTCAATAGTGATTGGAGATATTAATGATCAATCCATCAATATTAACATTACATGTGGATATTAAAACTAAATCTATGTATAACTTTAGCATCCAATAAATGACGAACTTGGATATAGTAATGACCATTATCATACAAATATCAAGTCATACTATGAATACATATTTTAGGTAGTTAATCTAAAACAAGCATTGAGAACGAAGAATCCATCAATATTAAAACTTAAATATAATTAAATAGAACACCATGATCGGGATAAAAACATAAGTAACATAACAACTACACCTAACCCCAAGAAAAAATAAAATTTACTTGTATTCATTGTAGCTTTACAATAAAGCCCTGGAAGAAAGAATTTGAAAAACATTTGTTAACGATTCCTCAGCCAGCACTTTCGCCCCCGATACTTATCTCTTATTTTCTCATGTTGTAATTTTTGTGAGAACCTAATTTCTCTGAGGAAACACCTCAAATCCACTGACTTCCAATATCTTCAAATGCCTGTATGGCACCCCTATTATAGGCTTGGGAAAGGTAGGCTCTCTAAGCGCACCACCCATGCCACCTATAGGTTAAGTAATGTTATCTATCCTGGGACTAGCCTTGCCACCTATGCTCGCTAAGAGTACTACATATGCCCACTTAACAACCAAACCTTCTTTCACTTTACAAGAAATTATCTAAGAAATGCACATGTTTCATTATAAAACACACTAAAAACTTCTTTTGAGTTTTTCTTTCTTCACTCTCTTTACCCTGTGTTTTCGATTTATTGAAGCGTCAACTTCTCCACCTTTCTTTCTACTTGTTGAATTTTTTGAGTTTTTTTTCCTGAATTCTCAGTAGAGCATTATTTCAATTTCTCCTTGTTAGAGAAATTATCAAATAATTTTTTTATTCTCTTTGGAGAATTATTTGAATTTTTCAATGTTTGACAAATTATTTTGATGATTTTACGAACATTATTGAAATCTCTTTAAAAAATTAAATAAATTCTCCTCATTTGAAAAATTTTATAATTAATAATTATATTAAATACTATGAATGATATCTATACTGTAATCAAGAAGTCTTTGTACCCAAAAAAAAATTATTTTTCTGCAATTATAAATCATCCAATAAATATATAGAGAGAGAATTACACATTAAAATTTTATCACATTTGACAAATCAACCTCCATTATTATATGTACAACTTCTGACTCACATTTAATACAACACTCATTTGACATTTGTACTCAACGCAATTCATGATTGAGTATTCTTCTATTTGTTCATTTACATGTTTGTCTTTGTAGTTTGTTATGACTACTATGATTAGGTGGATCTCATGTGAAAATAATGTCAAATAAGTCATAAGTTTGTCACCATCATCACTATTCATGTGTTGTAACAGCCACATAATCCATTTGAGACAAATGCACGTTGTGTTTATATTAGAAAGCTTTAAACAATCAATGATCATGCTCTGCTCTACGTCTTTCTCAATGAACATGGAATAATTGTTCAAAAGATATAAATTCAAATATTAGGTAGGAACATACATACACACTCTACCATGGCTAGAACCCTTGATTGCTCATTCTAATCAATTATTCATTTCCCTTTTAGTTTGTCACATTTTCTATTATATATTTTATATTATTAAACAATAAAAATGAAAACACCGAAATTTAAATGATATTTGTGAAGGTCTAAAATATATTACAATTAAATCATATTTAAATAGAATATTATAAAATATTTATCTCAATTAAACCTAATTAAATAAAATTTTTATTTATTTTATTATAATTAAATTGCGATTAATCTACACTTAGTTCGCCTCAATTATTTTCTTATCAAAAAGAGAAATGTTGTCCTATGCTATAATATAAATGTCACTATTGAATCACAAAGTCCTTAAAATCATTTCCATTAAAGCCAAGCACCCTTATTTCTTAAGGACTATGGTCAAGATTGATCCTGAAATAAGTTGGTAAAGCTATTACCAACCATAGAGTAGTAAATAACCAAATCACATGCATTACAATTATTATAGTTCCAATTTCAAAGCTAGATACTTTACCTCCCAACCTGTATACAAGGGCATATATATTCACCCTTTTGTCAGACAAAGATGGGAAAAAGCATGGCCACAATTTAGATTAATTTTAATATAAAGTTTAATAGGACTAACATGAGGAACCTAAATCTAATGCATATACTAATATTATTAAAATAGTTTTAGATTTAAAGCAGATCCTAATAAAGATCAATTGAGATCTGATACAATAAAGTAACTAATTAATTAAAAGAAGCACTTAAGCTGATCTTGATTCCTAATTCCTAACATCCCTACAAATTAATAATTAAAAAATTAAAAGCTTCATCTCTTTTAATTAGAATGTATAATATATTGAGTCTATATATAAAGTCTTTAAATAAGTGCTTACAAAGTGATACTGTCCTAAACCATTGGGCACCCTGATTTGATATGAAGAGGCAAACTCAATTTTAAAAATATCATCAAAGTGGTATCTAGAAGTTAGTAAATATTTTATACTATATACAAGAATCTAGTTTCTAATTTAATGTTTATTTTCAAAGTGTTAGGTTTGTGAAAGAGAAATCCACTCATTGATATATCTTATAAATGGTTGATTGAGGAGTTGGAATCCACTAAAAGAAGACACAAGCATTCTTAATGGTGGCACCATACAAGAAATGTTAGTTTAACTTGCATTCACACATTTGAAAAATCGGTAAGAAAAAATATATTTTGAATAAATGTAAATTTAAATTTTATAATTTAAATATTGAATTGTAACATAATTTGTTCGAGAAATATATCTAGTTAAAGGAGTGATTAGAGGGTGGTTAAAGGGATTCAGTTGTCAAAAATAAAATTTTGATCGTAAATGAATGAATAAGGATATAAAATTTTTTTTGATTTGTTAGACCATTTTTATTTTATTTTTTTTATACAACAAATTAATATTTTAAATCTGTATATTCTAATATATATTTTTACTAAATTTTTATAATTTTTAAACTTTAAAAATATAGCGTTTGTTGACATGTAGCCAATCAAAATTTTAATTTTACATTCTTAATAATATTTGTTCGCCTTGTTATTAAGTGGAATAGGATAAAACATGAACAAGTCCATTTGTCACTCCTAGAGTGATTCCACCAAAGTACATGAACTTCTACAAAACCTTTATTTTTATAGTTTTAGTTATTGGTGTCCATTAGAGATCATTGGTGTTCTAAATGGAAATAAACTAAGCCAAACTCTTATAGAGTGGTTTAATTATTGGGATCAAAACGAGCACTCCCTATGATACATATATGACCAAGCCCATTCTTCACTTTCTATAATGCTTAAATAGGACAATTTGAACTCATGTATGTGTCAATCATTCATGAGTTTTATATAGCTTTTAGTTGTATCCTTTTTATTTTTATGAAGCACCCCTAGAACTAAAATTGGCAAAAGAAAAAGAAATTGACTTTTACTGTGTCAATATCGAATTAATTGCGTTCAACATTGTTAGTCCGTGTTATTTGAAATCGACCATAATTTTTACCTTAAATGTTTGACACTTTTTTTATAGGCAGATACTACTAAATAAATGGCACAAATGATGCACAATTCAACAAAAGTAAGATATAAAAACGATTTTGTTTCAACCGAGTACAGGAATCAAGCCCCTAAGTATTTAGTTAGAGAGACACACCATTCATTCAAAGTAAATGATTATCCGGTTTATAAGATAATTGAAACCACTCCCAAACTACAATATATTGAAGCCATCTATATTAGCTAATACTCCTCCATCGAATAAAATAGTATTTGTACTCGACCAAATCGACCAACTTGTTGAAATGTAGATTGGATATTGTAGACGGAAAAGAAGGGTGTTAAAACGAGTTTGGTCGGTTGGATATTTCTATTTTATCTTAATTTTTTATAGGATAAATTTAAATTTTAGATAATCACTTATTGATAGAGTTGTTAAAATGGGTTATCCAACCTTAAACTAGTCAGTCTTGACGGATCTAAATTTTTTGGGGTTGGATAAAAAAAATCTCTATTGTAATATGAATTTCAAAATTACTATCTGAGTCAGGTCTTAGATAGGCTTCGGGTTACCGACTTTAAATAGATTTTTTTTTTATAAAAAAATTAAAATAAAACATCTATAATATTTATTATAAATAAAATAAAAAATTATATTATTTTCAACCTAATAAATTTTTAATTATTATATTATCTTTTATAAATACTATAATGTGTTTTTAAATACAATACATGTCTAAATCGTAGAAAGTAATACTTAAATATTTAACATGTGAGAAAATAATAGAATACAGAGAAAATGTGTTTATTATATTAATATATAATATTTAAAAAATATATATTAAATAGAATAGAGACAAAATTTAGTGAAAAAGAATTAATATATTATTTTATAATAATTCAATACAAGAATTAATATAATTTTTTTTAAATTAATAATTATGGTGGTTTAATGAACTACCTACAATTCATGTGGACTAATCTTAATAGATAACGAACTTTTTAAAATTTAATTAAAAAATCTTAAAAAATATAGGCTCTAGTTTAAAAATCCAAACCATATAAATTTTTGAGTCGGACGAGTCAATCCATATACACTAATTCATTTTAATAATTCTACTTATTAATATGTTCGTCTCACTCCGCCCTATTTTTTTTAAGGCGCATATATTAATTATTTTTTTTACACGCAACTTTTAATTTTTAAAAGTACAAAACCTTTGTCACCTTCATTTATTCGTAGAGTGACTTAATATTTTAAATCCATACCTTTAACTATATACATTTCACTCCATTTCACCTAGTTTTTAACTAAAAAAGTATTAACGAGACAGATACGGCTGTTGCAACTTGTATAGTGTAACATTAACATGTTAGTTGCTTTAATAATGAAGTTAGTAGCTAGCATGCTACAAAGCATATGGTTCTATAATGCATTATTTGTTGCCATATAGAGATATACTCAATAATGAGTTCCCAATCCATAGACGTGTCAACTCTCAACCTAAGGTCCCCACATAGAGACTCGAGCATATAGAGTAAAAATATTCTAACTTTGTAGTTGTATGGTGTAGATTATAATTCATTAATGGTTTGTGTTATTGGTTACCACTTAATTGGCATTCATGTAATTGGATTAATGTAGAATTTTATAATTATATGAATTGTTGCTGCTGTTAGAGGGAGCAATTTCTGCTTCTTTTTTTAACTTCCAGAATCGATTATTGATGGAATCTAGGTCTCTACGGCTTTTGTGATTACGTGCAGAATATTAAATTTAATAGTTTTATTAATTTTGTTTAGTTTTTTTAAGTGATTTAACTACATTACATATATATAAGTGTATTGTATAAATGTATTGACTGTGTATGATCCATGCTTTCATGTGTGTAGAACTTATAATGTAAGTTAAACTTTAACAGTATTTTGACAATGTGATTAGTTTGTATCTGATGGCATGCAATTAATTGGTCTGGTTAGGATTATATGTTCTCTTTTATTTTCTACGTGGGGTCTAGTAACCAATTTATTAATTATTTATTTAGAATAAAAATCTTAAAGACATATGTTTATTTATTTGTATTGTCCCTTATTAGTACTGTATTTGAGAAACAAAATTTGGCATATCATATTTGAGTGGGTTAATGGTGTTGAGAATGTAATTTTTTATATCAAAATAGATTATTCAACTGAAATAAAATCGTGTTGAAATATTCTAGTGTGTCAAAATTATGTAATTGTCGAAATGTCAAAGTAGTGCAATTTGATAGAAATTTTAACTTAGGCCTAATTTTGCCGTGTTAGTAAAATTATGTATTTTAGGTTTTTTGTATTTGAGGATTTGTGTAGGGAACAAGCAAAACCCAAAATCTATAAATAGGGAGTAATCCCTGTCATTGATTAATATTTGCAGTTGCAAAGAATAAAATCACAGTTTGTGAGCAGAGAGAAGCTCTACAGAAAAAAAAATTTCTCCTATTTTGTTCAAACCCTAATTTTCTTTTTTTCCTAATTCATCTTTTCTTTCTTTTACCGTTAACAATTGCGCAACAGAATCATCTTACAGCCAAGATTGGTTGATTCACTCAAGTGAAGAGTGAAGAACAAGAGAGGAATTCATTCAATTGATTGAATCTTGTTCATCAAGATTGATTAGGAAATCTCCATAGGTTTTGGTGCAATTCCAACATCGGGTATCTAGAGTGTTGGCTAAGCGATTTGTAGGAAGCAAAACACGATGGCAATGAATCATCCTAATGGGCTTTTTCTAGAGAGTCTCCCAATTCTGAAAAGTCAGAATAATGAGAATTGGTGTAAACATATGAAGGTTGTTTTCTATTATCAGGATCTATGAGATCTTGTGAAAGAAAGAGTAACACCGCTTGAAGAATATGCGACATATGAAAAAAATACTGCACACAAAGAATTGAATAAGAAGAATTATAAAACTCTCTTTATAATTCATTAATATGTTGATCCAGACAATTTTGAGAAGCTGAGTGATGTTAAATCTATGGAACCTTGTTTTGCAGATAATAGGTTTTCTTTTGATGATGACAATTGTGAATAATCGAATAGATATTCAGTATAATGAAGATGAAAGCTGATGACAACTATAAAAGATCTGAAAAGATAACATTCAGCATAGTAAAGACGCAACCATTAAGAAAGTCAACCAATGTACTTAAGTGGTTAAAGATGTCAACCATGGGTTTGATAAATGATTGACAAAGTTTCATACATCGACAAACTTTGAGATAAAGGTAAACAAATGTATTACATCAAAAGACTCAAAAAAAAACCTCAGAGGAAGTGTTAACACAAAAAAGTCTATCAGACAAGGCTTAGAGGAGTCAATCTCTTAATTTAGTAAGTGAGTGAAACTTTAGTAAAAGAAGAAGTTATTTCTTTATAGAAGTAGATGGCTATAAGAACACACAAACACACATAAAACATTTTTAAAATGTATTTAAATAGAAACATCTTTGAATAAATATATAGAACTTGAATGGAAACAGATGGGAGCATTCAAAAAACCAAGAAAATATTTTTGACTAAATCCAATTGATTAGAACAAAGTTTTAATCGATTAGATTAGCACATTCTTAAGAAACAAATCAATTTAAATGAACTCAAACGATTAATGACTATATTGTTGTACTCCAAAAATTTTCCTCCCATTTTCTTCAAGGCATTCTTCTATGGTTCTCAAATGCTCAAGGATTCTTAAGAGTTGACTGGTCAAATCTCCTTCCAAGCATTGGCCTATAGCTAGGGTTTTGGTTCTCTCAAGGAAAATTGGACTTCTAATGCCTCAAGTTAATTTCATGGTTCATCACATGTCCTTAGTAATTCTTATGTCAAGTTTCAAGCCTTGCATCACAAGTTTTCCCAATCAATTGCTTAGATGACTGAAAATCAACTACATTAAGTAAAAAGTCAACTATGGTCAAACATACAGTCAAACTTCAAGTTTTTTTGTCAACATCAACATTTTTAGGTGATATTCACCATTTGATCAAGGGTTGACCATGATTCCTCAAGGAAAGCCCTCAAATCATCAAAGGTCAAAAATTGCCAAAATTAGGGTTTTGATTGAAGATGACTGATCATTGACTTTTGGCCTAGTACATGACCTAATGGCTTGAAGCATGATCTCAAGGGCTCAAATACAACATATTGACCTAATTACATGGCTTAAGACATTTCCAAAGATGCAAGTGATTGATATTTGAAAATTTGAATCAGTTGATGAAAAGTCAAAAGTCACTCAAAAGTCAAACTTTGACTTTTTGGTCAACATTGGAATTCAAAATTCAAGAATCATCAAGATATTCAAAACTATCAACATTATCATCAAAAAATAAAAAAGTCAACAAAAGTCAAAGATAGAAAATTTTCTAAGTGTTAATGCTTTATTCTTAACAAAGTCACTACTTCATGGCCATTTTTCACTAAGATGCAAGATGAGTCAAAGAAAACTTTTAACATGAAAGTTATAGGGAATGAGGAATTATACAACTTTGTCCTTGAGGGTTGATGTCCAAAAAATGCTTGGATTAGGAGATATAGGCCTATGAAGTCATGATGTTTTTATCTAACACTTAGAGATTTTTTTAACAAGTTTTGGTCTGTTTTTCATCCCAACTTCTTGGCCAATTTTCACCAAGTTCCCATTTGATTTAGTCAAAATGATCAACATGAAAGTTGTAGACAATGTTTTAAGCTTTCAAAAACATCTAAGAGCATGAATATATCATACTTGAGCTTGAAGTTTCGAAGAGATGAAGATGGCATGTCAAACTTGAATTACAAGTCATTTCTTTGATAAACACATAACCAAATCTTCAAGCCATACTGCATAATCCCACTTTTCAGGCCTCTAACCTCAAAATCTATCCATAATCAGAATATTACCCAAGCTTTTGAGCTATGATCCAAGTGATTAAAGCTTTGTCCAATCCATTTTTCCATTAAGGGAAGAATGTTCACACTTCCATTCTTGTAAAGTCACTTTATACACAAAGTCAACTTCTTGAGCCTCTAAATTGTTTGTTCTGATCACACTCAACCTAAGAAACTCATAGGAACATGTTTAAAGTGTCTAACCACTCTATGAGACAAGGTACAAGGCATTGGAACGATGATCTTCAAGTTTGCTTCATAACTAAGCAACCAAGCCATTACTTGTTTTCTTGCAAACCTGGCTATTTCAGCTCTTCAAACCTCTTGCCTATAAATAGAGGAATTATTTTCAAGGTAACACACGAATAAACAAGCCCTCTAACCCTCTCAAACTCAAAATTTCCAAAAATTCCATTTGTTGCAACTTCTGACCTTGAACACCAAACACTTAATCCACTCGTGCGTTTTCACTCTAAATCATTTACAAAGTTTCTATAACTCATATAGAACTTATCCAAAGACATGTTTCATCACTATAACACCATTTTCATCATCTTCCAAATTCAAAAATAGAGCTCTACAACTTGACTTATCCAGAAGAATTGAGGCACTCTCAATCCAAGGTAAGCATTGCAAAATCTTCCTGGGAGTTTAGTGAAGCTATCCAGATCATCCTAACACCTCCATAAGTGCTCTAACTTCAAACTCGATTCTCACTTTTGAGGTATGTTTTCTAAACTTTGAAATCTCTGTACAAGCATCATTTGCATATATTTTCTAAAGCAAAAATATAGATATCAATGCTCTGAAGCTAACCATGTCCTTACTTTTCATTTATATTGACCGTGTGATGAGAATTTTGGATTTGAAATTTATGAAATATTAGGGTTCAGTTTAGTACCAATAGAAATTCACTTTAATCTTTGAGTTTTAGCTTAAGTTAATGGCATGGTTGAATTCGAGGTGAAATTAAGAACAACTTTGATGTTTACATTTTTCAAAATGGTTGAGAAATGGAAGAGTTTGAAAATAAAAAATGTTGGTGTTGTTATTCTGGCGCGAGGAAGAAGATGAAGTCATAGTCAAATTTCCAGGGTTGAGTTTATAATATATTTATTGGTGGTTATTTCATAATCAGATGAAACAACCACCCCAGTGGAAAGCTTGTGTGTGTGTGTAGAGTGTTAGTATGCCAGGGCAGAGGTTCGATCCTTGTCTCTGACATTTTGTTTTTCAATGTTTTCTTTGTTAATCAGGTACATGCAAGTCACACGCGCTCATCATACACCTCATGCTACAACCATCAGATCATCATACAGGAAGATCCAATGCTTCAAGCGCGCCTTTCCACCATGAACTATCAAGGGCCAACCTCACTGGATCCAAACAGCGTCTGGGCCTCCCTTTTGGGCTTTTTGTTTTTGCTTTCTAACACTCCATTTTTTCTTTTGTAGTGCATGCCCATTTTATTTCTTTTTTATTTTAATTAACTTTTTCTTTTTTCTATATCATTTTTATTTAATCAGAAAAAAAAATCATAAAAAAATGACAAAAAATTAGATTTAGTCTTTTTAATCAATTAATTTAATTTTAGATAAATAAAAATTGTTTTATTTTAACCATCTTGTTTTTATTTTATTAAGACTAGGTTTTTTATACTTCATTTATTTTTCTAAACAAATACAAAAATATTTTCTAAACACTTAGATTTCTTTAGGCCTTAAATTAATTAATTTAATTTTGATAAACAAAAATAAATTAATTTAGTTACACCTTATTTTATTTTGTATAATTAATTTATAAATAAAATTAGAATTAGGTCTAAATTTTCCATCTCACATTGCAAATATTTTTCCAAACAAAGAAACAACAAAATATTTTTTTTTTAAAAAATACTTAGAACTTTTTTAGGGTTTTTACACATTTCCCCTTCTCACCACCTTCGCGCACTTTATTTTTCGCATTAATATTTCCAATATTGTAAATTCTCAAAGCTTGTAAATAGATAAATTAGGGTTTATTGTTTTCCTCCCCTTTTCATAAACTTGTAACCCCCATCCCCGAAGCATTGTAATAGCGTAGGACATTTAATTTCCGCAATTTACAGTTTTCCTTATTAGTGCTAGTAATTAGGGTTTGTATGGCAAGATTAAAATCAATCATTAGAAAACCTAATCTCAAGACAAATACTTGAAATCAAAACACTTCTCACATACGTACCTCTAGGGTAACCTCACCTATTACCTCAGATAAAAACAATCATGTCCCTCGAACTTGAGATGCTTTAGCAAAGTCCCTCAGTTAAAAGATCATATTCCCTCAATGACCATTTGATGTTGCCTTCGATAAACGATCTTAGTCCCTTACGATAATTGCTAAAGCGTCCTACAAGTTGCCTTCTATAACTGTACAATGACCCACGTCTGTCCCTCACATCCCATGATATGGCTTCCCACTAACTAATGGTAAGATAGTATTATATGAAGGGGGAGGAAAAGAACAAATACTTTTGAGTAGGTAGATCGCTCATAATCGCTTGCTCACAAACTAAAACAATTTTTCACACCTTACACTTTCAAAGCAATTACTTTCAAAACGCTTTATAAACATTCTTGAGGACTGATACAAGGGTTATTATAAAGCAAATTGTCTTACATTGGCATTTTCAAACATCTTTTCACAAGACAAAATTTTCTCCCAAAATATCTTTTGAAACTAAAAATTTTGTATACATTCTCAACGATACGAGAATCATTACAAAATTTCCGCACTTAGGAATTTTCAAAATATTTTCAAACATACACAAAGCATTTCAAAGTGAGCTAGTGTGATCGGTGGATCTGGAACTGACCGTTTAACGCTGGTTCGCGAAATGTCGCGGAAGCAAGAGTCGCCACCGTCTTTTATTTTCTCCAATATGGAAAGGACAAAAGCACAGAAAAATTCCTTATTGAGATTAGTTCTCGGTTCGGGAGGTAGATTTATAGAAAGGGAAGGTGTTAGCACCCTTTCTATCCATGGTTATCCATGGGCTCTTAGATACTTGCTCATTTGTGTTTTCAAAATGTTTGTTTGCTTTTCAAGGTGAGTGGGTTTGAAAAAGTTTCGTTTAAAATTTCAGTTCGACTCTTGTATCAGTCCTCAAGAGTGTTTGAAAAAATTGTTTTGAAAGCTTTTTGCAAAGTGTCGGTGTGAAAAGAAGTTTTTGATTTGTTTTGAATTAGAGAAAGTATCTACGAGTCATCTACCTACCCTAAGGAATTAGTCTGTGTAAATGTCCTTAAGGTAGTGCCATCCCACCATTGAGAGGTAGGTAGCACCACCGTTGGAGGTGTTCGGGTCAATTCGAGAGTTAGGGACAGTGTGGTCACCAGAGCAATAGTAGGACACCTTAGAAGCTACCCCCATACCATGTTCACGGACATGAGGACTTACTTAAACGTCATATACTCGACGACCACGTTTCGAGGGGCAAGGCAACAGTGAGGCGTACCCTAAGGGTGGTGTGTGAATTGTGTGTCATTTTCAGATAATGTTTGTCTTGTCATGCATTTGGTGAGCTACGCTTCGATTTTATTTGGGCATACATTCTTTCATGTGATTATTAGCTATTTAAAGGTGCAGAAATTAAAATGCGGAAAAATAAAAGTCCTACGCTATTACAAGGCGCGGGTCTACATCGCCAAATTAACAAAAGACCCGATTTGAAATAAAATGCGGAAAGTAAATGTCCTAATTATCTGTTACAAGGCTTTGGGGCAATTACATTATATTTAAAACAAAAAACGTAAATAAACGCGCGAAAAGAAATTAGAAACGAAAGTGCGAGGGCGTTGGACCCTTTAAGGAATTGAATTGAAATTATAAATTAATTAATAATTGAATAAAGAAAAGACATTGTTTTTTTTTTTGATGTTTTTGTATTTATGACAAATAAAGAAAATTATTTAAAATTAAAAGTTAAATAAAACCCTAATTCTAAATTGTTTTTAATTATTAAAGAAAATTGTTTAAGTTTAACCTAATTTAACCCTAATTAATTAATTATAAGTATTTACAAAAATAATTAATGGTTAATAATAATTATAATAAGAAAAAAATATTTATTAAGAAAGAAGAATAACAATGCTAAAACCTAATTTTATGTTTTTTTGTTTATTTAAGAAAAAATGTTAAAGTTAAAAAAAAAGCCTAAATTAACCTAAATAGATTATTAAATTTATTTACAAAAACTATTAGTGAATTAAATATTTAAAACATATTTTTATTTTTGACTTTTCTGAATTTTTTTTGTGTCTTATGAAAATTATTTGAAATAAATTAAATAAAAGTGATCAAAAGAATTAAAAAAAAGAGAAAAGAGAAGAAAAGAAATTAAAAAATATACAAACATTGGGGGGTTTTCAGGCCCTTTTGGAGGTGTTTGCAAGCAATTTTGGCCCACTGATTCCAAGCCCATGTTGACTTTCAGCACTTGCGTATGGCATGGTCAACTAATGTGCATGATGGACCTCACATCCTAACCTTTGGATTCATCTCCTGGGACATTTGGCAAGCCAAGGCGTTGAGTGCATGGTACTCCTTTGAGTGAGACAATCACCTGAACATGTTAATACAAAAAATATGGAGAAATATGGGGGACCTGGGAATTGAACCCAGGTCCCATTTCCTGCGTGACAACACATCAACCAACCCAACCAACGCTTGTCTTTGTAAATTAAATGGAATATGAATAATATGAGAGAGAAACAATTATTATGTTGGACAAATAAAAAAGGGCGGCAGTTATTCAAACCAACCAACCATAGTCCAACACGCTAGCATCTTCTTCATCGTTTTACATGTAACATAAGCAGATAGCGGGGGTTTTAAACCCCCACAAACTGAAACAACGAATAATAGCGAATAGAATTTGAGCAAGCATAAAAAAGGCGCGATGAGTGATTTGACTTCATGGGAATGTCACGAGTTCATTGGTCCCAGTTTCATGGCCTGATTTTTCCATATACGCAAAACCCCAATTTGAGGTTTCTGAAACCCTAGCAAGCATTAATGGTGGATTCTTGTAGAGGGCTTAAAAATTCAATCAAAGAATGCCAACAACTTTAGAATACTCATGTTAGTATAAATCAATGCTTAAAACGTATGGAAAAGGTATGCAAGTGCAAACACGAATATGAAAATATTTGGGAACAGGGCAACGTGATTCTACCAATTCTGGATGTATGGAGACTTGATTTCGATTGGAAAAGATTCCTGGTAGTCTTGGCAAGCTTGTGGAATAGTTTTGAGGCCTTGAAACACCCTGCAATTCAGTTTTCAGTTTCCAAATTTTTGGTCAAAAATTGCAATGTTGTTCTCTTGTCTCAGCGCAACTTTTCTTGTTTTTAGCCTTAGGGTTCTGTTTGCATATGTATGAGGAATTATTCTAGGTCAAAAACAAAGCCCATGATCCATGTTTTAATGCCTTTCAATATTTGATTTTCAAGCATCTTTTTTCAATCTTTTCCATACCAATCTTATGCCAATCATTGAAGATTCCTTCCCTTTTGAGTGTGCACGAAATCTTGAGCTCATAAAGAGTGAATATGCTGTATAAAAAGATTTGGAAAACATGATTTGCTATTTTTGTCATATTTTATTTTGATTAAATGAATTAATAATAATAATAGTTCAAATAATTAATCAAAAATGATAAAATAACTCCCTTGGATGTCAATGGGGTCGTGCATGGCTTTTGGGTGATGATTCTTGGGAGAAATTGTGGCCCATTAGCAATTTTGAGGCATTTGAAGCAAAGTTGACTTTTCCAAATTCCCTAAAATTCCCCAACTTCCACAAGGCATATCTTGCTCAATTTTTAAGCTTTGATCATGTTCTTGGACATTTTGGAAAGGTCTTGAAGTCCTCTAAGCAATGTCTTTGGTCCCATGTCAGTTTGATTTACCAATCCCAAGTTATGTTCTTTGACTTAAAATTCCTTTTTGTTGACTTTTGAAAATGACCTATAATGTTGAGATTGATAACTTTTTGTGAGAGCATTTCTTGGACTTGAAGTGTGAAGATGAGTTGTAGGAAATTTCATTCTCTTCAAAATGAGCTTTGGATGGAATTTTTATGATAAACCATGTGGAAGTTATGCCTTGGTCAATTTGCAGTTGACTTTTTCAACTGTCCAAAAATAGAAACTTTTGCATCTTGAGACTTTTTGAGCCATGCCTTGAGAATCATGATCAAGAATTGATCAAATGATGTTTGTGGCTTCAAAATAAGATGTTGATAAAAAATTTGGACTTTTGACTGTCAAATGACCATTTTGCCCCTGCAGTTGACTGTTGAGCAATTAGGGTTTTTGACTGTGCAATTTTGTGCTGTGAGTCTTGAAACTTGGCATAAGGATGCTTGACAATGTTTATAGGCATGTGGGACTTGTTTGGGTCCTTGAAAACTTCAATTTCTTTGCCATAACAAAAACCCTAATTTTTGACTGTTAGGAGGCCATTGAACTGTGCAACCCTTGAGAGATTTTGAACCTTGATCTTGGCAAATCTTGAAGAATATGGGAGGGCAAATTTTGGGGTACAACAGCTAGCAATTAAGAACTTGTAGATAACTACGGATGAAAAAGGGTGCTAAAACCTTCCCTTTTCATAACCTAC
The DNA here is from genome assembly GCA_948472305.1 of Vicia faba. Lineage (NCBI taxonomy): Eukaryota > Viridiplantae > Streptophyta > Magnoliopsida > Fabales > Fabaceae > Vicia > Vicia faba. Next base: position 71,968,927 of record OX451736.1, on the reverse strand, counting down.
CCCCCTTAATATAAAATTATCAAAGTTCTTTCCTGTTCTTTTCACCCTTTCCTTTATTGGATAAAAGAACACTCAGTGGCGACTCTTGCTATCTGCAACATTTGCGATAAAACGCAAACCCAAAAGTCATTTCTCCCACCTTATTACAGAACCACCGACTCTGTTGGGGAGTTAAATAAACTAAAAGTGGGGTTACCTTAAGAGCTAGATCACCGTTATTTGTTTACTTGTTTTCCTTGTATGCTTTATATTTTGGGATATGCTTGGGTTTATTTCTTAATTAGATCATATACCTAGATTTGGGGGCATTTTAGGTAAATAGCAATAGATCGTGAAAATTGTACGGCGTAGATCGATATGGTTGAAGCGATGGCTATGTTAGTGCGATGCATTGGTTGGTGTTGGTTTCCCTTGAGTAAGTCAAGGAGAATACTGGGCTACCGTGTGGTGTCATAAGCACTAACTAACCATAGAACCTTATTTGACACAACTTAGCCATTAGAAAGTAGTGAGATAGTTGGCTTTGGTGCAAATTGAAGTTGGTTGATACTTGATACTACACTTATTGAGATTGGACTTTCGGGATATTTCGGTCGCAATTTAGATGCTTGTGCTAAAACAATGCCCGAGAGAAAGATCAATGATATTAAGGCTCCTAGAACCCGATTACTTCTTTTAGGACAGGTTGAACCAACTAAATCTTCAAGAGGGTACTTACCTATAAACTCCATGCAAGCTTAAAACCTAAGGATTTGTGTGTCTTGTTTGTGTTTGATTAATTGTTCGAACATGACATCATAACATCATGACATCATACCATATAATTTTCACTAACCATTTCAAGGACCTAGGGATTTATCTTTGTGATGTTTTGTAGGTTATGGCTTCCGTTCACAAAAACACTATCCGAATCAATTTTGCGGGGATACCTTCTCAACTTAAGGAATTAGTCTCAAGGGTTCCCGAAAGTTCTCCATTCATCAAAAGGCATGGTGGACTACTTAGTTTGGTTACCTCGGGTTTTGAAGAAGATATGATGCGTGTTCTATTCCAGTTCTTTGACCTTGTACATCACTGCTTCACTTTTCCCGATTATCAGTTGATACCCACAATGGGAGAGTTTTCTCAATTACTAGGAGCACATATTCTCAATCAAATACCTTTCACTGTTTTAGAGAAAGATCCACAACCTGAAGAAATTGCATCAACCTTACATTTGAAGCGGTCCGACATTGTATCAAATTGGGAAACAAGAAGTGGAGTCAATTGTTTTCTAGCTAAATTTCTGTTAGAGAAGGCTCGACTATTTTTGGATGCTATGAGTTTTCAAGATTTTAAGGAAATCTTGGCTTTATTAATCTATGGTTTAGTTCTTTTCCCTAATCCTGACCAACTCATAGATGTGAGCGCCATCAAAATATTTCTTTCTCGTAACCCTGTGCCACCTTTTCTCGAAGACATTTTGCATTCTCTTCACACTTGTACTATGAGGAAGCAAGGGACTCTTATAAGTTGCACACCTCTGCTATCTAGGTGGTTTATTTCTCCCCTTCCCCGATCAGTTTTGAAGAATGAACAAGGTTTGAGGTGGTCTCAAAGGATGATGTTGCTCTCTTATTCGGATATCTATTGGTGTTCCCGGTCTCTGGAAGATGTCACTATCATTGAACGATGTGGAGAATTCCCTAATGTTCCACTCCTTGGAATTAGGGGAGGTATTACTTACAACCCTTATCTGGATCTACGATAATTTGGTTATGCTCGAAGAGATGGTCCTCATGACGCACTTATCCAGGGTATCATGTTGGACTACGAGAATGATTTTCAAGGTTATCGTCAAAGGTTTATACATGCTTGGGGCATGGTAAAAAAGGTTGATAGAAAAACCTTAGGACATAAGAATTCTATCCCTTTGGATCCATATCTCAAATGGGTACGAGTTCGCACTCAAAACCTTATGATTCCATATCAAACTGTTCTACTTGTGGTCTTAGAGCCTGTTGTCGAAGGAGACGTTTCTCGCATCATCCTCCATATGGACATGCCTACTGACCTCGAAGAATTGCAGAAGTCATGGATTAAACTCAAGGAATAATGGGACACCTTTGAAGCTCAGTTCTATGCAAGTGAGAATAAAGTGTTGGAGCTCACGAAGCAACTTCACGAGGAGAAAAGCCTTAATGCATACATCGACACAAAGAGGAAGCGTCCATGGGAGACTTGAGTCTTAGGTTTTAGGAGTTTATATTATTGTCTATTTGAGACCTTTTTGCTTTTTCATTTGTAATCCTAAGAGGCATTTTTAATTTTCGAACTTACTAATGAAATATTTGTTTTTGTTTCCTCTTGTTTAGAAAATTTAAATCTCCTAAGGTCCTTGAAAACATTGCATCCACATATCATACATCATTTCATAAACAGGTTTTCCAACACAAGATTCCTCATCTATTTACTGTTTATTTCAATATAAGATGGCTCTCGAACAAACTGTCAAGGATCTGCAGACTCAATATACACAATTTCAAGAGACTCTTCTGAATCTATCTAAAGGGAAGCAAGAGATGATGGCTCTCCTCACCACGAAAAAGAAGACTAAGAAGCGGGTTGTTATCCTCAAAATGGGAAGAAGATTCAAAGGTCCTGCTCAACTAGTTCAAGATGTTTCCTCTAAGGAAGACGACAACCAAGAGGAGGATGATAGAAGTGTCAGAGGTGAAGGTAAAAACAATCAGGGTTCCGAAGAGGAAGACTACTCAGACGAACAGTATCCTCCTGCAGATGACAAATACAAGCAGTTGGAAGACCGACTCAAAGTTGTGGAACTCCAGAAAGTGCCTGGATTAGATTTTGGATATCTAAGTCGGATCCCATGGGTGGTCATCCCTGACAAATTCAAGCTCTCTATCTTTACTAAATATGATGGGGTCTCCTGTCCAAAACTTCATCTGAGGTCGTATGTTCGAAAAATCTAACCCCATACTGTTGACTGGAAGTTATGGGTCCATTTCTTCCAAGAAAGTTTGACTAGCACTCAAATGGAATGGTTCTATCAGCTATAGGGAACCAACATTCACACATGGGAAGACTTGGCTGCTACTTTCTACAAACAGTATCAATATATTGTTGACCTTACAAAACATGACCATGGGCTTGAATGAAGGGTTCAAGGAGTATGCACAAAAGTGGAGAGACTTAGCTGGAAGGGTGCAACCTCCTTTGACTGATCGGGAATTGGTGGATGTGTTCATGGGCACTTTGATGGGTCCATTCTTTAATCAGCTGATTGGGAGTTCTTCATCAGGGTTTACTGAGCTAATTCTGATTGGCGAAAGAGTTGAAAGTGGTATTAAGAGCGGGAACATTCTGATGGCTACATCTTCTAATGTTGTGAAGAAGCCTTTTGTTGGAAAGAAACCAACACTGTCTATGGCCAGAAAAGGTGTAGTAATAATGATCGCCATTAGTTTGTGGGGGCGGTATGGATTTTTAATCTGGAGTCAGTTCAACAATCAGAACAAGGCAACCAATGAAGGCCAGACGCTCCGAGAAGGAAATTCTCCAGAATTAATATTCCTTTGGCTCAAGCGTTACAACATTTATTAAAAGCTGACCTCATAAAACTCTGAGATCCTCCTTCTAATCCTAACATATCCTCTCCGAAGTACAACCCAAATGCAAGATGTGCCTATCATTCAAACAATCATGGGCATGACACCAACAATTATTGGGCTTTGAAAAAAAATCCAAGATATGATTGATATAAAAGAAATTGAATTTGATCCTCCCGAGACCTCTAATGTGATTACCGCGCCCATGCCCAGTCATGGTAAAGGTGTTAATGCTATTGACGATGTTTCCTATGTCTCCATCATAAGTGACTTGACCACTCCCTTGATGATCATTAAGAAAAATCTGTTGCGAGCCGGTTTGTTTTCAGGTTGTCCTAAAAATTGTTACCATTGTGCATCCCAAACTAATGGTTGTATGTGGCTGAAGAAGGGTATTTAGCACTTGATTGATAGCCATGAAATTTTGTTCGAGAAGACTCCATCCATGAAGAGTTTTCATGAAAGTATGTCTCAAGAACTGAGACTTGAAGATGTTTCCATAATCACAATTTCTAATACTCCTGTAAGGATCACCTCTAGAGGTCCTATAATGTTTCCTGCCAAACCGAGAGTTGCTCCCTTGATCATTACCGCACCAGGGCCAGTCCCCTATTCCTCTGACAAGATTGTTCCCTGGAACTATGGAGCATAAGTTTATTACCATGGTGTTAGGCAAGAGCCATGGATTATTGAAGATGGAGATTCTAAAGTTACCAATCTCAATGTCGAAAATATTATCAAAACTAGTAAAGTTACCCGAACGGGAAGGATCTTCTCCTCGGAGATCTCTCCTCCAAAAACTATCACAACACCTGTTCATATTTCTGCTATTGGGTCAACTGTTGATGCCCGAGGCAAAGAGAAAGTGATTGAGCCTGACCAGATAGAGGCACCCTCAAAAGATGTTACAATTGAAGACTCCTCTAAACAAGAGATGGAAGAAATACTGAAGATCATTAGTAAAAGTGACTAAAAAATAGTATAACAACTGGGGCAGACACCCTCCAAAATATCCATGGTGTCCTTGTTATTATTCTCTGAAGCCCATGCTCAGTCTTTGTTGAAATTTCTGAAGAATGCTCATGTACCACAAGAGACCTCTGTTGATCAGTTTGAGAATTGTGTTACAAGCCTAACAACTGATTATGGTTTAGGCTTTCTGATGCTGACTTAAATCCGGTTGAAAAGAATCATAACAAGGCTCTTCGCGTCTCTATTGAGTTTAAGGGGACTACTTTGGCGCATGTGTTAGTAGATACAAACTCCTTCTTGAATGTGTTACCAAAAGGTGCTCTGGATAGATTGGACAGTGAGAGGGGTTGGTGCTGAAACCTAGCGATATTATGGTAAGAGCCTTTGATGGGTCAAAAAAATGGTACACTGAGAAGTTGATCTTCCAATCAAGGTGGGATCTTAGGTCTTCAATTCCACCTTCTATGTAATGGATATTCATCCAGCTTATTCCTGTTTTCTTGGACGCCCCTGGATTCATTGGGCAGGCGCTGTTACCTCTACCTTACATAAAAAATTGAAGTATTCGGTGAAAGGGGAGATCATTATAGTTTGTGGAGAAGAAGAGTATATGGTCAACCATTTGAATTCTTTCCAATATGTTGAAATGGACAGTGAATTCATTGAGACTCCCTGCCAAGCTTTTGAAGTGATTTCCCCCACTGCTGTTGAAGATGTTTCTGTCATTACAAAGACTACCAGGGTTCCGCACAAGATGGCTTCCTTGAAATATGCCAAAGCAACTATAGAAGAAGGTGGTTGTACAATTTGGGGTCAGCTTCCTGATATCCCCTACAAATCTGATAAGTTTGGTTTGGGCTTTACTGTCGAGGGTCAGAGGGTTGTTCATCGCACTCATGCTGGAAAACCTCAATTCCATATTAGGAATAACGAAATCAATGCTATAGAAGATGCTGACAGTGATGGTGATTTCGACAACTGAATATTCCCTACCATTGGATAAGAAGTTGAAGGCTCAGATTGTAAGACTCACGGGAAAGCGTCAGTGCGTGGAGAGATCTTCATCAGCTTTGCCTTCTTAGGATTTTAGATTCAATCTTCTCTTGTACTTAGGATTGTTGAAACTTGTACTAAAATATGTAATCCATTTTGAAGTTATTATAATGAGATTTTCAGTATTTCAAAATGTGTTACTACTTTAGTATTTGCGAATCGTCTATAAATCTTTGAGTCCCTTGAAATTATTAATAAAGATAAATAAATCATATGCGTTGCATATCATGCATCATCTTGCACATATTTCTTGCATTTATGTTCATATCCAGGTGTCTTACCGTGTTTCTATACTTCATTCAGCAAGTTGTCTCACCGGTACAATACTCGAGCTAATTCCAGGAAGAAAGTGGAGAATCTTGAACAAGAGAATCGCGAGCTGCATGAAGAGGTTACTGCTTTGAAGGCCGGTATGGCCAATCTGACCGCTTTGATGGAATCATTGGTGGCTTCTTAGAACCAGCCACCACTTGATCTTCCTTTTTCTCATCCACAACAAACACCGGTTGCTTATGAAGGTCCATCAGTTCCCATTTCTTTTATTCCAGTTACTGCTTCATAGAATCGTATGCCTCAGTGTTACCCGTGGGGGATGCTTGAGAATTTTATGCCATAAGGGTAAAATCTTGATGCTCAAGTCGCTCTAGTTGTTCAAGTTACTGCTAATCCTGCACCTCGTGTGGTGCATGTTACTCCTATGGCTAGAAATGAGATTCATTATACTACACCTCCTACGGTGAATGCTATGCCATTTGCTAGTGATGAAGTTTATTGTCATGTTCCTCCACCAAGTGAAAGTATGGGTTTGTATGACCGGTTGGATGACTTTCAAGACCAGTTTAATGAGATGCAGAAGGAAATGAAGGCCTTTCGAGGAAAGGAATTATTTGGATAGAACGTCAGTGAACTCTGCCTAGTTCCCAATGTGAAGGTGCCAGCGAAGTTAAAAGTGCCGAAATTTGAGAGGTACAAGGGAAACTCTTATCCTCAGGACCACCTGGTGATGTATATCAGAAAAATGTCCACCCATACTGATGATTAGTGCTTTCTTATTCATTTATTCCAAGATAGTTTAACCGGGGCCGCTTTGAAGTGGTATATGAGTTTGGACAGTAGTAGTATCCGCACCTTTAATGATCTGGGGGAAGCCTTTATCAAGCAGTATAAGTAAAATATGTTCATGGTACCTGACCATGACATGTTGAGGGAAATGGCTCAGAGAGACAAGGATTCATTCAAAGAATATACGCAGCATTGGCGCGAGATAGCCGCCCAGGTGGTGCCACCTATGGGAGAACAAGAAATGACCAAGGTCTTGCTAAAAACCCTTGGATCATTTTATTATGAAAGAATGGTCACCAGTGCGCCGATTGATTTCACCGAGATGGTGAGCATGGGTGTTCGTTTAGAAGAAGCTATCAAAGAAGGGCGCTTGAAAAAAGATGAAGGGACAAAGAAGTCATCATACGAGTTCTCTCGAAATAAAAAAAGGTGAAGCGGATTCTGTTATTGGGGAAAGGAATATTAGGCTACCTAGAAGACATCATCGATACCAGCAACTGGTTGCTTCTGTGACTCCATTTGTTAATATAGCTCCAACCACAGTTTCCTATCAGAGACCATCTCCTCAGGGGAATCAAGGGAAAAGTCAGAAGAGAGAGGCCTTTGACTCTATTCCAATGAGCTATGCAGAGTTATTCCCGAATTTGATTCATAAGAAGTTGGTTCAAACCAGGCCTCCCCTGCTATACATTCACCTTTACCCTTGCATTATTAGGTAGACCAGACATACGCTTTTCATCAAGGAGCCCTAGGGAAAAACATTGAGAAGTGTTATCCTTTGAAATATGAAGTACAAAAGATGGTGAGATCTGGCCACCTATCCTTTAAAGATGTTGGTCCTAACGTAAAAGATAATGCTTTGCCTAAACATGGAGGAGTAAATGCTGTAAATATGGTTGTTGGTTGTCCTGGGGACTTCCGAATTTTTGATATCAACTTGGTTAGAGGGTATCTGGTGAAGAAGCATGTTGACCTCTATGAATTCAGCTATTATATGCACGACCATGCTGGTTGTGGTATTTGTAGTACATGTATCCAGGGATGTGATAAGATAAAAGCTGATCTTTAGGAAATGATGGACGGAGGCCTCATTAATATAATCAGGCCAAGGGCAGAGTACGAAGAAAATGTGAATATGATCTATGGATGTCCCAGTGAATTCCATATTTTTAACGTAAATTATATGAATGATGATTTGGTGCAATTACATGCTACCTTCTGTCACATGGACGGTCAAGAAGAACACTAGTATGGGTCTTGCGAAATTTGCTACAGAGATTCTCGGGGTTGTTCCACTGTGAGAAGGGGTGTTCAATTATTATTGGAAAATGGTACTATCAAAGTTTTGGGAAATAGAGATGATTACAATGGGATTAACGTGATTGAAGATTGCACAGCCGAAACTGTGTCAAATGATGAGTATGCTTCTACAGATGAGTTCTTTTCTTCTGATGAAGATATGTCCTACAACAATGATTATGTGTTGTATAAGTATTATGAAGAAGGGGTGGATGTTATTGTGCCTTGCTTTGGTGTTCCCTCCCCTATAGAGATTGAGTACCATAGCAAGCTAGTTGTTTCTCCAATGGTTATTTGCCTGCCAGGCCCTATACCGTACAAATCAGACAAGGTCATTCCATATAAATAAAATTCGACAATCTTGTAGGATGGTATGGAAATTCCCATCCAAACCTTGTCTGATGTCAAGAATATTGCTGAAGCCAGTCGAGTGACCCGCATCGTCCGTGTTTTTGCACCTATCATTTGAGGGAATGTTAATGGTGATAAAATAGTTGTTGATAGTACTGAACCTAAGAAAGTAGTGGGGGAATCTAGTGGTACTACTCTAGAAAAAGATGTGGATGACCTATTGAAGATTATCAATATGAGTGACTACAAGATCGTAGATCAATTATTGTAGACTCCATCTAAGATATCTATTATAGCCTTTCTAATGAACTCCTCTGCCCACAAGGAATCTTTAATGAGAGTATTGGATCAAGCTTTTGTGGAAAGTGATATGTCTCTGGACCAATTCAGTAGTGTTGTAAGGAATATTACATCCTGTAATAACCTGAGTTTTTGTGATGATGAATTTCCCGATGAAGGAAGTAATTACAACCTGACTCTCTATATCTCCATGAATTTTAAGAATGACTCATTGTCGAATATGCTGATTGATAATGGGTCTGCTTTGAATGTCATACCGAGGAGCACACTCATGAAGCTAAAGTTCCAGGAAACTTCCATGCGCCCGAGTGGCATAATTGTGAAAGTTGTTGATGGATCGAGGAAGTCTGTCATTGGAGAAGTAGATTTGCCTATTCATATAGGCCCAAACTTTTTTCAAATTACTTTCCAGGTTATGAATATTGTTCCCGTTTACAATTGTTTACTGGGATGACCGTGGATCCACGAGACATGGGCCGTTACATCAACTTTTCACCAGAAGCTGAAGTTTGTTCGTGAAGGAAAGGTGGTCATCACAAATGGAGAGCATGCGTTGTTAATATCTCATTTATCCTCTTTTAGTGTTGTGGAAGCGGATGAAGCTGCTGTTGGAACTCAGTTCCAAGCTTTATCCATTGATAATGTAAGGAAAAATAAGTATTCTATAGCTTTATTTAAGGATGCTCAACAGGTAGTGCATATAGCCCTAGTAAGGGGTGGGGGAAGATTGTTGATCCGCCTGTGAATAAAAATAGAGATGGTTTGAGATTCTCTGTAAAGAATATAAAAGGTGAAAATATGAAGCCGAAGTCTGCTTTGGGAAAATATCAAGACATTTTTCATAGTGGAGGTTACCTTTATCCAACTGTTCCTAGGATCAATGTTATTCTGGAAGGTGAATCAGAGCAAGAGATGCTGAACTATGTGATGCAAGGAGTTAGAGTCCAAAACTGGATCTCTATTGATGTTCCCTCTTGCATTCATATTTCAAAGTAATTTGTTTTTCTTTAATCTTTTCAAAAATCTTTCACTCAACCCAAGGTGAAAGTATTGATATTGTATGGGCATATATGTTGTTTTGATCTTTAAAATCATTAATAAAAGTTGTCTTTGATTCCCAAATTGTGTCTTTTTCTCTACTTTTTCTTGGAAAATGGTAATCAGAAAAAAGAAACTTTCAAAATAAATAATAATTGTAAATAAATCTGCATAATCACTTGCTATATGTGTCAGTTTCTAAAATCAATCATAAATCATATATGCAAATTAATTAAAAAAACCCGTTGAGTACAATGACCCTACACCCTCTCCCAACTTTGAATATCCTGCGTATATGGTCGGAGAAGAAGAATATGATGAAATCCCATAAGAGGTTTCGCGGTTGCTTGAGCGCGAGGAAAGTACCATTCAACCATATAAAGAGCCATTGCCGATAATCAATTTGGGTTTAGAGGAAGATCCGAAAGAGGTCAAGATTGGAGCATTGCTTTATCCCGACATGAAGCGCGGGTTAATTTAATTATTAAAAGAGTATGTAGACATCTTTTCTTGGTCTTACCTGTTAGAACAATGTTTGAATCTACTACCCTATATTTGAGTTTTGATGATAACAAAGTGAAAAGATATAGTATTTATATGTTTCATGTTTGAACTATATGCTGCCTAAAATTACTATGCTCTGACTTGCAGATACGCTGATTAAAATAAGCAAGATCACTTCTTCAGCATCAGAATTTGATTTCATACACCAGCATCAGAAGTTGCTGAATCAGAACATCAAGATCAGATGATCAACTCACGTACATGCTGAAGCTTGATGAACAGAACTGCGCGTAAACACTCTGATACAAAAACAATAGTTCATCAGCAGCGAAGCAAAATCAGAATGAGCCAAGCCAGAACGTGCATTGAAGAAGCAACGGTACTGTGCATTGAACGCTAATTAATTCCAACGGCATCATTCTAGACAAGATCTGTTCAAAAAGGAAAGCTTGTTATTAGCATTGAATCAAGAATATTGCATTCAACGTTCATCTTCTCAAGTGCTATATAAACAAGGCTTCGAAGATTATAATGGCTAATGCTCTCCAATTCTCTACACGCACAAAGCTGAACAATAATCTTCATCTACCAGTTTTGCTAAACCACAAACTCTGATACTCCATTAGTGTTTAGCAATCTAAGTTTCTAAGCTTCATTTGTGTATACATCACAGTTGTGATAAAGTTTTGTAGAAAACATTCACACACATTTGTTTTATACCTTTGTAAGAAAGTGTTGCCTTGACAAACCGGATTGTGGTTTGAATCAAGAAGGCTTTAGCAGTTGTTAAAGCAGTCTGTAATATTCAGTTGAATATAGTGAATTAAGACCTCGTTGGAGAGAGGCGAAATCACCTTGACGGGTGGACTGGAGTAGTTTGAGATCAAACGAACCAGGATAAAAATATCTTGTCAATTGCGTTAAGATTCCAGTTTTACAATTCAACCCCCCCTTCTTGTGTTTTTCACCCCTTCAATTGGCATCAGAGCGCCTGGTTCTGAGCTAAAACACTTAATCGTGTCAGTACAAGATCCAGCGTCAGAAAAACACAATGGCAGGAAACAACTCTCATTTCAGCAATGACAACAATGAGGACAGAGACAGATTCAGCGGCAAACCTCCAGTCTTTGATGGAGAAAACTTTGATTACTGGAAAGACAGAATTGAAAGCTTCTTTCTAGCACATGATGCTGATCTGTGGGATATGGTGACAGATGGATACACGCACCCTGTGAATGCAACTGGTCAGAAGATTGATAGAAAATCAATGACTGATCAACAAAAGCGTGATTTCAAGAATCACCATAAGGCCAGAACCATCCTCCTCAGTGCCATCTCCTATACTGAGTATGAAAAGATCTCCAACAGAGACACAGCTAAGAACATCTTTGATTCTCTCAGAATGACGCATGAGGGCAACGTTCAAGTCAAAGAAACAAAAGCTCTGGCGCTCATTCAGAAGTATGAGGCGTTCAAAATGGAAGAATCTGAATCCATTGAAACTATGTTCTCTAGATTCCAGATTCTGGTAGCTGGTCTCAAAGTTCTGGACAAAGGATACTCTACTGCTGACCATGTCAAGAAGATAATCAAAAGTTTACCCAAGCAGTGGAGGCCTATGGTTACTGCTCTGAAGCTAGCAAAGGATCTCAACAAAATCACTCTGGAGGAACTTATAAGCTCCCTCAGAAGTCATGAGATAGAGCTAGAAGCTGATGAGCCTCAGAAGCAAGGTAAGCCTTTAGCTTTAAAATCTAACAGAAAATCTGAATCTAAAGTTTTGCAGGCAGTTGAAGAAACATCTGATGGATCCTCATCAGAAGAAGACGAACTTTCCCTTCTCTCCAGAAGAGTAAATCAACTGTGGAAGCAAAGACAAAGGAAGTTCAGGAATCCCAGAAGATCTGATCAGAACGAGTCTTCTTCCATATACAGAAGGACAGATTCTTCCTCTGGATACAGAAGATCTGAAGGCTCCTCCAGTAGCAAGAAGCCAAACACAAAAGACATCATCTGCTACGAGTGCAATGAGCAAGGACACTACAAGAGTGACTGCCCAAAGCTTCAGAGGGAAAAGCCCAAAAAGAAGTTTGGAAGAGAGAAGAAGAAAAGTCTCATGGCCACATGGGATGACTCTGACTCGTCTGAAGCTGACTCAGAATCAGATGATGAAAGGGCAAACATAACGCTCATGGCTAACATTCCAGATGATAGTGAAGCTTCTGAATCAGACTCAGAATCAGACACAGAAGAGGTATTCCCTAACTTCGCTGTTAATTTTATAAAGGCTGAACTTGCTGAAAGCCTCAATGAAATTCTGGAACGTTATCAGCAGATTAGAGCTAAATTCAGAGACCTGAAAAGGAATCTTGAATCTGACTCTAATAAGTCTGAGAGTCTCAAATTGGAAAACTCTGAGCTGAGAGATAAAATTTCAAAATTAGAAAACTCTTTACAAAACTCTCAGAAGGAACCAATTTCTGAAACTCCCAGCAACGCTGATGAGATCATCAAGGAGTATGATCATAGTTTCCAGAAGTTCCTTGCTAAAAGCATAGATAGAAGCAGAATGGCTTCAATGATCTATGGAGTTAGCAGAAACGGCAGGAAAGGAATAGGATACCTAGGTAAGGTTCCTACACCTAAAAATGTCATGGATTTAACCATTAAACACACTCCTCTAAATTCACACTTTGTGTATGGTCACACACATGACATCAAATATACTAGTAGTAAGCACTCTGTGAAACCAAAATTCAACCAGAGTTTTGGTAAAACTAACAAATCAGGACCCAAGAAGATCTGGGTACCTAAGGATAAAATAATACATGTTGCAGATATCTTTAGCAGCAAGTCAGAAACACCAGTCATGGTACCTGGACTCTGGCTGCTCACGACACATGACGGGAAGAAGGCATATGTTCCAAAGCCTGGAACTTAAGCCTGGAGGCCACGTTGGCTTTGGAGGCAATCAGAGGGGAAAGATAATTGGCTCTGGAACTGTAGGTAATGGAAATCTTCCCTCTATTAATAATGTTCTGCTAGTAGATGGATTGATGCATAATCTGTTATCCATAAGTCAATTAAGTGATAACGGTTATGATATAATCTTTAATCAAAAATCATGTAAAGCTGTTAGTCAGAAAGATGGGACTATCCTGTTTAATGGAAAGAGGAAAAACAACATTTACAAAATCAAACTTTCTGAACTAAAGAGTCAGAACGTAAAATGTCTTCTGTCTGTTAACAACGAGCAGTGGATCTGGCACAGAAGATTGGGGCATGTTAGTATAAGAAGAATATCTCAGATTAACAAACTCAATCTGGTCAGAGGACTTCCTAATTTGAAGTTCAATTCAGATGCTCTGTGTGAAGCATGTCAGAAAGGAAAATTTGCAAAACCTTCTTTTAAATCCAAAAATGTTGTTTCTACCTCTAAGCCATTAGAACTTCTGCACATTGACTTATTTGGACCAGTTAAAACTGCTTCAGTCAGTGGTAAGAAGTATGGGTTAGTAATCGTAGATGACTATAGCAGATGGACATGGGTAAAGTTCTTAAGACACAAGGACGAGTCACACTCTGTGTTTGTTACCTTCTGTAACCAAGTTCAGAATGAAAAAGATCTTAGAATCGTTAAAGTCAGAAGTGATCATGGTGGAGAATTTGAAAATAAAGATTTTGAGTCATTCTTTAATGACAAAGGCATTCTGCATGATTTCTCTTGTCCTAGAACTCCCCAACAAAATGGAGTTGTAGAACGAAAGAACAGAACATTGCAAGAAATGGCCAGAACCATGATCAATGAGACAAACGTTGCTAAGACTTTCTGGGCAGAGGCAATAAACACAGCGTGCTACATTCAGAATAGAATCTCAATAAGACCTATTCTGGAAAAGACTCCATATGAACTGTGGAAGAACAGAAAGCCCAACATTTCGTATTTTCATCCATTTGGATGTACTTGCTATATATTGAATATAAAGAATTATTTGAACAAGTTTGATTCTAAGGCACAGAAGTGTATTATGTTAGGATACTCTGAACGCTCAAGAGGGTACAGAGTATACAATACAAAAACACAGATTGTGGAAGAATCAATCAGTGTTCGTTTTGATGACAAGCTTGACTCTGAAAAGTCAAAGCAGAATGAAAATCTTGCAGGTATAGAAATTGAATTTGCAGGTTCTGAAGACAAGTCATCAGAAGCTCTCAACACAGACATTCCTTCAACGTCTGAAAGGAGCAATGCTAGAAATCCTACAACTGCTGCTGATCAACCTCAGAAGAGATTACCCAGAAGCAGTTTGGATCACCCAGAAGAAACTATCCTAGGAAGAAAGGAAGATCCAATCAGAACAAGAGCAAGCTTCAGAAACTCTGAAGAAACTCTTATGGGACTTGTGTCTCTGATTGAACCTTCTTCTATTGATGAAGCACTTCTGGACAATGACTGGATTCTGGCAATGCAAGAAGAGCTGAATCAATTCACCAGAAACGACGTATGGGATCTCGTTCCCAGACCAAAAGGATTCAACGTCATTGGAACAAGATGGGTGTTCAGAAACAAGCTAAATGAACAAGGTGAAGTCATCAGAAACAAGGCACGACTGGTTGCACAAGGTTATAGTCAGCAAGAGGGGATAGACTATACAGAAACCTTTGCCCCAGTCGCCAGGTTAGAATCTATCAGACTTTTAATTTCATTTGCTGTTAATAGAGGCATCACTCTGTATCAGATGGATGTCAAAAGTGCATTCTTAAATGGTTATATAGAAGAAGAAGTTTATGTTCACCAACCCCCAGGTTTTGAAAATACAAAACATCCAGAACATGTTTTCAAACTGAAAAAGTCACTGTATGGTCTGAAACAAGCTCCCAGAGCTTGGTATGAAAGGCTAAGTAACTTTCTGCTTGAAAATGAATTCACCAGAGGGAAAGTGGACACTACTCTATTCTGTAAAACAGTTAAGAGTGACATTTTAGTCTGTCAAATTTATGTTGATGATATTATTTTTGGTTCTACTAATCCTTCTCTTGGAAGAAAATTTGCTAAGTGTATGCAGGCAGAATTTGAGATGAGCCTCATGGGGGAACTGAAATTCTTTCTAGGAATTCAGATCAATCAAACTCCAGAGGGAACTTACATTCATCAGAGCAAATACATCAGAGATCTTCTGAAGAAATTTGACCTCTCAGAATGTAAGCCATCAAAGATTCCAATGCATCCCACGTGCATTCTGGAAAGAGAAGAGGTAAGCAAAAGTGTAGAACAGAAGGTCTACAGAGGTATGATTGGTTCTCTCCTTTATCTGACAGCTTCAAGACCTGATATCTTATTCAGCGTATGTATTTGTGCTAGATTCCAATCAGATCCTAGAGAATCTCACTTAACAGCTGTTAAGCGAATTTTCAAGTATCTGAAAGGTACTACTAATCTGGGTTTGTTTTATAGAAAATCTAGTGATTACAGCTTAGTAGGCTACTGTGATGCTGATTTTGCTGGAGACAGAGTGGAACGTAAAAGTACTTCTGGAAGCTGCCAGTTTCTGGGAGAAAATATGATCTCGTGGTCCAGCAAAAGGCAATCAACAATTGCTCTGTCAACAGCAGAAGCTGAGTACATAGCAGCAGCAGGATGTAGCACACAAATGCTCTGGATGAAAAGTCAGCTTGAAGACTTCCAGATTTTTGAGAGTAACATTCCTATTCTTTGTGATAATACTTCTGCTATTTGCTTAAGTAAGAATCCTATTTTACATTCTAGAGCTAAGCATATAGAAATAAAACATCATTTCATTAGGGACTATATTCAGAAAGGTATTTTAAACTTGAAATTTATAGATACAGACCATCAATGGGCTGATATCTTTACTAAACCCCTTTCAGAAGATAGGTTCAATTTCATTCTGAAACATCTCAGCATGAAAGTATGCCCAGAATGAAAATGTTTTAATTCCATGTATTTATCTTCAGAATGTAATTATATTACTGTGAACTTCTGATCAATCTTCTTTCAGAAAGATAGAACATGCAGATTGTATCAGATGCAAGTCTAAAGATCTGAGAGTCTAATCTCAAATACAGACGTGCTGATCACTACATCAAACAAGTGTCATCCAATCATCAGCAAATCCCTGAAGCAGAACGCGTGCACGCTTCTGAGAAGGCAAAGCGCTGATTGGGTGCATTGAGACACATGTCTGGTAACCGTTTTTAAGTATCTTTCTCAAATCCCCCAAAATCAGCAAGCATTTAATGAAAAGTAATCACGCTTGTTAAATGGCAATCATTATTTTTTTTTCTCTCTCTTAAAAACGTTTAATTTTTCAAAATAATTTTTGAAAACTCTATTTAAGCACATTAATCCTTCACTCTTATTCTTTACGCTTTCTCATAATCATTCAAGTATTTTCTGCATATTTCTGAGTTTATCTCCTACAAACCTTTTTCTCTCAAATCATTCTCAAAGCTTTCTTTAGTGAGAACAATGGCATCCTCCAGCATTTCTGCAGGCAATCAGAAGAAAGAAACCTCTGAACAATATCAGGTGCCCCTCAGAACTCTTCTCACACCGGTAAAGAATCTTGAAGTTCTCTCTGAGTTAATCATCGACTTTGAAAGTTTGAAGGAAAATGGATTTGACCTAACTGAAGAAATTAGGGCTCAAAAGTGGGAGAGGTATTTCGATAGGTTGGTTGGACCAACATTCCCAGAGCTTGTCAAGGAATTTTGGATTCACGCCAAGATTCATAAACATCTAGTCATCTCTTCTGTCATGGGAAAGAAGATAGTGATTTCTGAAGATCTCATTGCAAAGCTAATCGGTCAAAGTTGTGGTGGAGTCCGTTGTGTGGACATGGCTGATAGATGCCCTGATATAGGTGTGGTAGCCAACAGCATTTTCTCTCTTGGATTTCCCAGCAGCAAAATTAAGGATCTGAAGGATCACTGCAGAGTATGGGCCAAGATTGTTCTTGGATGCTTCAATCACAGGAAACCAACAAGTTCTCCTGATTATATAAACGTGGATCAGCAATTTCTGATCTACTTTATTGATCAGAGGGTAAAGATCAATCTGGCACACTTCCTGTTCAACCATCTCAAGACCAGTGTCAAAGAAACAAGAGAAGAAGAAAGGACCAAAAGGGACTGGATACCGTTTGGAAGGCTCATATCAGATATTCTGACAGAGAATAAGCTGATAGAGTATCTGAGCGAAGCTCAAGTGCTGAGCACTATTGAACCTACTGTTGGAAAACCGCTGAACGCTAAGAACCTGAAAAAGATGAAGCTGATAGAAAATATTAAGAAGGAACCCAGAGCTACTTCAACTGCTGACATCTCCAGCAGAAGAGTGCCTCTGAGTGATTTCCCAAAATTTTCTGAAATGGAATCCAAACCTGATATGTTTCTCAAGTATCCAGATTCATACAAGGAAGAAGATACAGTTTCAAAGCTGAAGATCAAAGATCTGAGTCAACCCCAACCTGAAGTGACTCAGAAGAAGACAAAGAAGAGGAAAGCGCCAACAGCAGGATCATCTCATCAGACTCCAAAGAAAAGAGGTATTTCATCTGCTGCCCCTATTTCAATTTCATCTACTATTCCAACATCTGCTGCCCCTCCTCAAACCTCTCACAGAATATCCATTCCAATCCCTACCATTGATGAAACCATACCAGAAGACCCTTCTGAGGCCTTACTACTCAGAAGACCCAGAACTAAGATTCCCAAACAACCAACTGTTTCAACAACACCAGCACTTGATAGAGTGCTAGCTGATATTGAGCGTGAACATGCTTCTGCTCAACCAAATTCTGAACCACCAAATATTCCTCCTCCACAACCAGAACCACAACCTGAACCAGAAATACAACCAGAAACAGAACCAGAACCACAATCACAACAACCACTCACAGAAGAACCTCTGATCCCTGAGCAATCAGAGATTCCACCTCCTCAACCAGAAAATAATCCACCTTCACCACAAACAGAGTTTCACCACTATGAAACCCCCTCTCCTCATCATTCTGACCCTCACTCACCTCAACCTTCACCGCTGGCAATCCAGTTGCCATGTGGAACCACTATTGTCAGGCCCCAGTTGCCATCTTCAGAGGAATCAACACCTCCAAAAACTCCAACCACTCCAATAGAAATATCTGACTCTGATTCTGATAACCCTCCTCCAAAACAAACAACCTCTCAAAAAACCGCTGAAAACCCCAGCAGAACTTTCATTGACTTAACAAGTCTTGAACATCTTGCTGATCTAAGACACAAAATTGCCATACCCAAACCAAAGCAACCAGATGTTGGCTCTGGTATTTTGAATTTTGAAACAGGTATGCTGCAATGGATTGCTTCTTTGAAGCAAGTCTGTCCGGGGATGATCGACCCAGCTGCTTCTGATCAGCTCTGGTCACAGTTCAGACTATGGGTACGTGCTGAAGCCCTCAAGCTGTAGGACGTCAACTACGAGCAGGCTCAACAGAACTTTAGCAAGCTGCTGAAGGAAGTTGAGAGTCAGCTGCCTCAAGAAGTTGTGCTCCCTCTGGACAGTGAATCTTGGTCTGAGAAAGAGCAAGCTGCTCAGGTGCAACCATCAGAAGAAGACAAGACCATTCAGGCTGAAGAAAATCCAGCAGAAGATGTCGCTGAAAGTTCTGAGAAGCTTCCTCCTTCTGACCCTTCTCAAGCTGCCTTGGACAGGCAGGCTCTGGAAGAATTAAGGCTGAATGACTTGCGTCTACAGCAGCGGATGGAAGAGAATGATCAGAAGATGAAAGCAAGAATGGATGTACAGGACAGCAAGATTGACACTGTTGTCAACATGGTTCAGAAGCAGAATGAAACTTCTGAAAAGATTCAAGCAATGCTGGAAAGCCTGTTCTCACGCATGCCCCCTCAACCTTAAATTTTTTTTTCATGCATGACATTCTCTATGTTTTCTTCATTTTCTGATGTACTGCTTTGACTATGTTTTGTAATGTTCTTTTGCTCTGATTATGAACTATTTTAATATAATTTGTTTTTCTGATCTAAATTGTTTTAGCACATCACCAACACTTTTTGATTGCTGACAAAAAGGGGGAGAACAAGAATGATATTTAAAATCAATAACGGCTAACTAGACAGAAATTCTCAAACATTCTAACTCTATTACTTGAAATGTTTTTCTGTTTTTGTTTAAAGTCTACAGGCACAAGGAAGCTCCTGAACACTATGAAGACTAGAAGCTCTGATCAAAATGTAGAAGCTCTGATCAATGTTGCTCTGATCTAATATGAAGATTCTGATCGACCAAATACTCTGATCCAAAGCAAAGCTCTGACAGGAAAAGCTCTGAAGCTCTGCTCTCTGACAAGTCAAAGACTCTTAATCTGATGTTCAAAGAAAGACAAAGATCTGATCCTGAAGAACATGTATCATCAAAGGGAAGTAATCAACTCAGGGGGAGTATCTCTTAACTCTGATTTTTCCGTACTTCTTATTCTGATACATTTCCCAGACACCTTTTCCCGATTATTTTTCATTTAAAATATCTAGTTTTTGTCATCATCAAAAAGGGGGAGATTGTTAGAACAATGATTGAATCTACTACCCTATATTTGAGTTTTGATGATAACAAAGTGAAAAGATATAGTATTTATATGTTTCATGTTTGAACTATATGCTGCCTAAAATTACTATGCTCTGACTTGCAGATACGCTGATTAAAATAAGCAAGATCACTTCTTCAGCATCAGAATTTGATTTCATACACCAGCATCAGAAGTTGCTGAATCAGAACATCAAGATCAGATGATCAACTCACGTACATGCTGAAGCTTGATGAACAGAACTGCGCGTAAACACTCTGATACAAAAACAATAGTTCATCAGCAGCGAAGCAAAATCAGAATGAGCCAAGCCAGAACGTGCATTGAAGAAGCAACGGTACTGTGCATTGAACGCTAATTAATTCCAACGGCATCATTCTAGACAAGATCTGCTCAAAAAGGAAAGCTTGTTATTAGCATTGAATCAAGAATATTGCATTCAACGTTCATCTTCTCAAGTGCTATATAAACAAGGCTTCGAAGATTATAATGGCTAATGCTCTCCAATTCTCTACACGCACAAAGCTGAACAATAATCTTCATCTACCAGTTTTGCTAAACCACAAACTCTGATACTCCATTAGTGTTTAGCAATCTAAGTTTCTAAGCTTCATTTGTGTATACATCACAGTTGTGATAAAGTTTTATAGAAAACATTCACACACATTTGTTTTATACCTTTGTAAGAAAGTGTTGCCTTGACAAACCGGATTGTGGTTTGAATCAAGAAGGCTTTAGCAGTTGTTAAAGCAGTCTGTAATATTCAGTTGAATATAGTGAATTAAGACCTCGTTGGAGAGAGGCGAAATCACCTTGACGGGTGGACTGGAGTAGTTTGAGATCAAACGAACCAGGATAAAAATATCTTGTCAATTGCGTTAAGATTCCAGTTTTACAATTCAACCCCCCCTTCTTGTGTTTTTCACCCCTTCATTACCAAGAAATATCAGGGTTGGATACTGATATTGTGGAACATCATTTGCCGCTAAAGCCGAAATGCCCGCCAATCAAGCCGAAATTGCGAAGAACTCACCCTGATATAGCAGTAAAAATTAAAGAAGAAGTCCTAAAGCAGATTAATGCTGGTTTTCTTGTGACATCAGTGTACCCTCGGTGGATTTCTAATATTGTTCCAGTACCAAAGAAAGACAGAAATGTTCGCATGTGCGTTGATTATAGAGATTTAAAACAAAGCTAGTCTAAAATATGACTTTCCATTGCCACATATTGATATGTTGGTTGATAATACAACAAAATTCAAAATATTCTCGTTCATGGAGGGATTTTCTGGATAAAATCAAAATTAAAATGGCTCCTGAGGACATGGAAAAAACAACGTTTATCACTCCCTGGGGAACATTCTGTTACAAAGTGATGCCCTTCGGGTTGAAGAACGATGGTGCAACGTACCAGAGGGCTATGACAACTCTATTCCATGATCTGATGCACAATGAAATTGAGGTATATGTTGATGATATGATTGCCAAATTCCAGACTAAAGAAGGGCATATAGAAGATTTGTTGAATTGTTTCAGCGTTTGAAGAAGTATCATCTCCACTTGAATCCAAACAAATTCACCTTTGGTGTCCGATCAGGAAATATGTCAGGTTTCATTGTCAGCCAAAAAGGAATTGAAGTTAATCCTGATAAAGTTAAGGAAATTTAAGAAATTCTTGCACCAAGGAGTGAAAAATAAGTTAGAGGCTTCCTTGGGCGTTTGGACTACATTTCCAGATTTATTTCCCATAAGACTGCAGCATGTGAGTCGATCTTCAAGCTGTTAAAGAAAGATCAAGGTTGTGTATGGACAAATGATTTCCAAAGGGCATTTGAAAGCATTAAATAGTATCTGCTCGAACCTCCTATCTTGCTCCCTCCTGTTGAAGGAAGACCATTGATTATGTATCTGACAGTGTTAGATAATGTTAGAACATAGTTTGAGTCTACAACCCTTAATTAGAGTTTTGATGATAACAAACACAAAGAACAAATATGCACTCTAAATTTGTGTTATTTTGTATGCAGAAGTTCTGACTGAAACAACATCAGAAATTAAGCTACAGAAGCTTTCAAGCAGAGGTAATCAGAATCTGCGTTGAAGAATGATGATCAGAATCTGCGCTGAAGTGAAGAATACTCTAATTCTGAACAAAAGTTTAATATACCATCAGATCCTCACATCTGAGTCATCAATGTTCTGAAGCAATTGCAGCATGCAAGATTCTATGTTCTGAAGCGTTACTTTTCAATTAAGACAACATCATATGCAACGACTTCATTCAGACAAGAATCTTCTCAATATGGAAATAGAATTGAACATCCTTTATCATGCTTTATGTTGGACAAGATTTCCACGCCTATATAAACAAGCTTAGAGGACAAATCGTTTACGATTTTGACACATAACTGCAAATACCTCTCAAATGTTGCAATCTTACATATTCATATATACGCTCAAAATTGTGTAAAATATCACAATAGTGATACAGTTTTTGTAAGGAAAAACAACAGTACACAATTGGTTATTTTATCTTGATTAAGCTAGTTTTCCTTGAGATAAATCGGGTTGTGGTTGTACTCAAGAAGACTTTGGCAGTTGTCAAAGTTGTGTTGTAATCAGTTTTGATTAGTGAATTAAGTCCTCGTTGGAGAGAGGCGAAATCACCTTGGCGGGTGGACTGGAGTAGTTTGAGATCAAAATAACCAGGATAAAAATATCGTGTCTACTGCGATTTTGATTTTAAGTTTCAATTCAACCACCCCTTCTTGTGTTTTTCACTTCTTCAATTGGCATCAGAGCGCCTGGTTCTGAGTTCATACAGTTAACCGTGTCAGTACAAGATCCAAGCTTTAGAAAAACACTATTGTGGGACCAAGCCAAAACATCATCAATGACTATCATGAAGACAAGGACAGAATCAGCGGCAAACCTCCAGTCTTTGATGGAGAAAATTTTGACTACTGGAAAAACAGAATTGAGAGCTTCTTTCTGGCTCATGATGTTGATCTATCGGATATGGTAATTGATGGATACACACATCCTGTGGATGAAAGCGGTCAGAAGATAGATAGAAAAAGGATGTCTGACCAGCAAAAAAGTGATTTCAGAAACCATCATAAAGCCAGAATAATACTTCTCAGTGCCATCTCATACTCAGAGTATGAGAAGATCTCAAACAGAGAAACAGCCAAAAACATGTTTGACTCTCTGAGAATGACGCATGAAGGCAACATACAAGTCAAAGAAACCAAGGCCCTTGCGCTCATTCAGAAATATGAAGCATTCAAGATGGAAGACAATGAATCTATAAAAGCAATGTTCTTAAGATTCTAGATTCTTGTTGCTGGGCTGAAAGTTCTTGACAAAGGATATTCTACTGCTGATCACGTAAAGAAGATCGTCAGAATTCTACCCAAGAAGTGGAGGCCAATGGTCACTGCACTTAAGCTAGCTAAAGATCTCAACAAGATATCTCTGGAGGAACTTGTCAGCTCCCTCATAAGTCATGAGAAAGAGCTAGAAGAAGATGAGCCTCAAAAGCAAGGTAAGCCTCTAGCATTAAAATCTAACAAAAAATCTAATTCTAATGTTTTGCAGGCTATGGAAGAAACCTATGATGGATCCTCATCAGAAGAAGATGAATTGTCTCTTCTCTCCAGAAGGGTCAATCAACTATGGAAGCAGAGACAAATAAAATTCAGAAACCCGAGAAGATCAAAGAATCAAAATGAATCCTCCTCCAGATACAGAAAGTTTGAGTCATCCTATGGACACAGAAGATCTGAAGCTTCTTCAGGACACAGAAAGTCAAATAACAAAGACATCATCTGCTATGAGTGCAATGAACAAGGGCACTACAAAAGTGATTGTCCAAGGCTTCAGAAGGAGAAGCCTAAAAAGAAGTTCTTCAAGGAGAAGAAGAAAAGCCCCATGGCAACATGGGACGATTCAGACACTTCTGATGTTGACTCAGAGTCAGATGATGAAAGAGCCAACATAGCTCTCATGGAAAATGTGACAGAAGAAAGCGAAGCTTATGGTTCAGACTCAGAATCAGACACAGAAGAGGTATTCCCTGATTTCACTGTTAGTTTTACTAAGGCTAAACTTGCAGAAAGTCTGAATGAAATTCTGGAAAGGTATCAGCAGATCAAAGTCAAATTCAAGAACATGAAAAGGGAACTTGTCTCTGACTCTGAAAGAACTGAGAGTCTTAGATTAGAGAATTCTGAGTTAAAAGAAAATATTTTAAAATTAGAAAATGATTTACAAAACTCTCAGAAAGAAATAATCTCAGAGACTCCCAGTAATGCTGATAAGATCATCAAAGAGTATGATCACAGCTTTCAGAAGTTTCTGGCTAAAAACATAGATAGAAGAAAGATGGCTTCAATGATCTATGGAGTTAGCAGGAATGGCAGAAAAGGAATAGGATACCAAGGTAAGGTATCTCCACCTAAGAAAGTCATGGACCTAGTTATAAAATGCACACCACTAAAATCACACTTCACATATGGGCACACACATGACCTAAAATACACTTGTAATGATTACTCTGCCAAACCAAAATTCAAACAGAATTTTGGTAAAACTAACAAACCAGGACCCAAAAAGATATGGGTACCTAAGGACAAAATTATATATGTAGATAATATCTTTAGCAGCAAGGCTAAAACACCAGTCATGGTACCTGGACTCTGGATGCTCTCGACACATGACAGGAAGAAAGAATATGTTCCAAATCCTGGAACTTAAACTTGGAGGCTACGTGGGCTTTGGAGGCAACCAAAGAGGGAAGATCATTGGCTCTGGAACAGTAGGTAATGGTAATCTTCCTTCTATCAATAATGTGCTTTTAGTTGATGGATTAATGCATAACCTGTTATCCATAAGTCAATTAAGTGATAACGGTTATGATATAATATTTAATCCAAATTCATGCAAAGCTGTTAGTCAGAAAGATGGAACTATCCTTTTTAATGGAAAGAGGAAAACAACATTTATAAGATAAAACTTTCTGAACTAAAAAGTCAGAATGTAAAATGTCTTCTCTCTGTTAACAACGAGCAACGGGTCTGGCACACAAGATTGGGGCATGTTAGTATGAGAAGAATATCTCAGATTAATAAACTCAATCTGGTCAGAGGACTTCCTAATCTGAAGTTCAACTCAGATGCTCTGTGTGAAGCATGTCAAAAAGGAAAATTTTCAAAACCTCCTTTTAAATCTAAAAATGTTGTTTCCACCTCTAAGCCATTAGAACTTCTGCACATAGACTTATTTGGACCAGTTAAAATTACGCCTGTTAGTGGCAAGAAGTATGGGTTAGTAATTGTAGATGACTATAGCAGATGGACATGGGTAAAGTTCTTAAGACACAAGGACGAGTCACATTCTATGTTCGTTGCATTATGTAACCAAGTTCAGAATGAAAAGGATCTTAGAATTGTCAAAGTTAGAAGTGATAATGGTGGAGAATTTGAAAATAAAAAATTTGAAACATTTTTAATAAAAAAGGAATCTTGCATGACTTCTCTTGTCCTAGAACTCCCCAACAAAATAGAGTTGTAGAACGAAAGAACAGAACATTGCAAGAAATGGCCAGAACCATGATCAATGAGACTAACATTGCTAAGATCTTCTGGGTAGAAGCAATTAACACAGCGTGTTACATTCAGAATAAAATCTCTATAAGACTTATTCTAGAAAAGACTCCATATGAATTGTGGAAGAACAGAAAGCCCAACATTTCTTATTTCCATCCTTTTGGATGCACCTGTTTTATTCTGAATACTAAAGATCATCTGAACAAGTTTGACTCTAAAGCACAAAAGTGTATTATGTTAGGATACTATGAACGCTCAAGAGGGTACAGAGTATACAATACAAAAACACATATTGTTGAAGAGTCAATCAGTGTTAGATTTATTGATAAGCTTGACCCTTAAAAGTCAAAGTAAAATGAATCTTTTACAGATATAGAAGTTGAATTCATAGGTACTTAAGACAACTCATCAGAAGTTCCCAACAGAGACGCTCCAACAACTTCAGAAAGAAATGTTACAAGTGATCCAGTACCTTCTGTTGATCAACTCTAGAAAAGGTTATCTAGAAGCAACATAGATCACTTAGAAGATAAGATCCTGGGAAAGAAGGATGATCTAATCAGAACAAGATCAACATTCATAAACTCTGAAGAATCCCTCATGGGACTGGTCTCACTGATTGAACCAACAACAATTGATGAAGCTCTTCTGGACAATGACTGGATTCTAGCAATGCAGGAGGAATTAAATCAGTTCACCAGAAATGACGTATGGGATCTGGTTCCCAAACCAAAAGGATTCAACAACATTGGAACAAAGTGGGTGTTCAGAAACAAACTGAATGAGCAAGGAGAAGTCATCAAAAACAAACCACAACTGGTGGCACAAGGTTATAGTCAGAAAGAGGGGATAGACTATACATAAAACTTTGCTCCAATCACCAGGTTAGAATCTATCAGACTCTTAATCTCCTTTGCTGTAAACAATGGCATCACTCTGTATCAAATGGATGTCAAAAGTGCATTCTTAAATGGTTACATAGATGAAGAGGTATATGTACACCAACCCCCTGGGTTTGAAATTTCCAAACACCCAGAATATGTTTTCAAACTAAAGAAGTCACTTTATGGTCTGAAACAAGATCCCAGAGCTTGGTATGAAAGACTAAGTAACTTCCTGTAAGAAAAGGAATTCACCAGAGGGAAAGTGGACACAACCTTGTTCTATAAGACATTTAAGAATGACATTTTAGTTTTTCAGATTTACGTAGATGATATCATTTTGGGATCCACTAAACCTTCTCTGGGAAGAGAATTTGCTAAGTGCGTGCGGGAAGAGTTTGAGATGAGCTTAATGGGTGAACTCAAATTCTTTCTGGGCATTCAAATAAACCAAACTCCAGAAGGAACTTACATTCATTAGAGAAAATATGTCAGAGAACTTCTGAAGAAATTTGACCTCTTAGAATGTAAGCCCTCAAAGACTCCAATGCATCCCACGTGTATTTTGGAAAAGGAAGAGGTAAGTGAAAAGGTAGAACAGAAAATCTACAAAGGTATGATTGGATCTCTCCTTTATCTGACGGCTTCAAGGCCTGCTATTTTATTCAGTGTTTGCTTATGTGCTAGATTCCAATCAGATCCTAGAGAATCTTACTTAATAGCAGTTAAGAGAATTTTCAAGTATCTGAAAGGTACTACTAATCTGGGTTTGTTTTATAGAAAATCCAATGAATACAGCTTAGTAGGATACTGTGATGCTGACTTTGCTGGAGACAAAGTAAAGCGTAAAAGCACTTCTGGAAGCTTCCAGTTTCTGTGAGACAATCTGATCTCATGGACCAGTAAGAGACAACCCACAATAGCATTGTCAACAACAGAAGCTGAATACATAGCAGCTGCTGGATGTAGCACACAAATGCTCTAGATGAAAAGTCAACTTGAAGACTTCAACATTTTTGAGAGTAACATTCCTATCTTCTGTGATAACACTTCTCCCATATGTCTCTCTAGAAATCCCATTTTTCATTCTAGGGCTAAGCATATAGAAATAAAACATCACTTTATTAGGGATTACATTCAGAAAGGAATTCTTACTTTGAAGTTTATTGACACAGACCATTAATGGGATGATGTATTTACTAAACCCCTTTCTGAAGATAGATTCAATTTCATTCCGAAATATCACAGCATGAAATTGTGTCCAGAATAAAATGTTTTATTTG
Organism: Vicia faba; assembly: GCA_948472305.1. NCBI lineage: Eukaryota > Viridiplantae > Streptophyta > Magnoliopsida > Fabales > Fabaceae > Vicia > Vicia faba. The sequence goes on along the minus strand of OX451736.1, from coordinate 71,941,363 downwards.
CATATCCTAACCCTCAGAACTTTATTGTTTTCTATGAACATCTGATCAACTTGTCTTCAGAAGTTAGAAGTACATTTGCCTCGGAATCTATCTATGAAGATCTGAACGTTTCATTTCAAAGGATAAAGGCGTGCATTTCACACAATCAAACATCTGTCATCCTATCACAAGCTACCTTCTGAGGCTAAACACGCGTTCAAATTCTGAAGGGTCCAAGGCTCTGATTGGATGCATTGAGACACTTGTCATTGGTAACTATTCAATATCTCTCTAAATCCCCTAATTTCAGGTGTCATTAATTTAATATAATCATTACTTATTTTTCTCTTTCTTACTGATTAAGTTTTCTAAAGAACTTATATAAACTCAATTTACTATTTCATTCATTCACGTTTTACCATCTTCAATATTCTCTCTTATTCTAGTTTCTTTTTCAAAATCTCCTTCCATCAATTTACTTCAAATAATCCGTGTGAACAATGGCATCATCATCAAGTCTCAAGAATCTCAACAGTGCTCCTGATTCTTCATCAACTGAATAGTATGAAGAGCCCATTAGAATGCTACTCACTCCGGTTGACAACCTTGAAGTTCTCTGTGAATTGATCATTGATTTTGAAAGCTTACAAGAAAATGGGTTTAATTTGTATGAAGCTATAACTGCACAAGGATGGAACATATACTTTGATCATCTGTTGGGTCCAACTTTTCCCATTCTTGTTAAAGAGTTCTGGATTCATTCTACCTCATCCAACCACCAGGTCACATCATATGTTATGGGGAAGAAGATAGTGATTACAGAAGATTTAATTGGGAAACTCATTGGATACAATGGAGGTGGAGTCAGATGCATTGATATGGTTGATAAGTGCTCTGACCTAAAATCTATTGCTAGGGAAATCTTCACTTATGGACAGCCATCCAGCAAGATCAGAGACTTGAAGGACCATTATAGAATCTAGGCTAGAATCATTCTAGGATGTATCAATCACAGGAAGCCTACAAGCTCCCCTGATTATATCAATATTGATCATCAGTTTCTGATTTACTTCATTGCAAAGAAGACCAAGATAAACCTTCCATATTTTCTCTTCAACCATCTCAGAATAAGTGTGAAAGAGACAAGAGAAGAAGAAAGAACTAAGAGGGATTAGATTCCTCTAGGAAGATTGATTTCAGATATTCTAATAGAAAACAAGCTGATAGAACATCTGACAGAGGCTAAAGAAATCAGTACTCTGGAAGCAACTACTGGGAAACCTTTAAATGTCAAGAATCTGAAGAAAATGAGATTATTGAGAACATTAAGAAGGAACTAACAATTGCTTCTCATGAGGTCATCACTTCTCAGAGAATCCCTCTGAAGGATTTTCCACTATTTTCTGAGATAAATGCCTCTCCAGAGATCATAGTCAAATACCTTGAAGCTTGCAAGGCTGATGGGACTATTCCAGAAATTAACATCCAAGATCTGCACAAGCCAGCTCCAGAGGTTGTGCTAAAGAAATCTAGAAAGAGGAAGGCAGCAGGAGAAGGATCCTCTCAGAGGACACCCAAGGCTGCCAGAAAGAAAGGTAACCCATCTTTTGTTTTTGTTGTAGAATCAATAGCTATTCCAACATCTGAAACCATTCCCCCTCAACCAATAGAAAATCCTTCACCCCAAACATTTGACGATTTTGACATAGAGTTTGACCCATCTATAACTCTTGGAAATTTCTTGAATGAACCTCACTCCCCCAATCCAAATCCAAATCCAGAACAACATCAACTCGAACTTGCTAGAGTTCTATCTGATATTGAACTGTTTGATCAAGACTTTTCCTCACCACTCCCAGAAAATCCAAACACTCAACCTCAACAACCAGAAAATCCACAACCACACTCTCCTCAACCAGAAAATCCACAACCATACTCTACTCAACCATAAAATCCACAACCACACTCTTCTCAACTGGAACATCAAAACCTCAACTCACCCCAACCAGAAAATGAAAACCATCTCACTCCTCAATCTGAAAACCCATCTTCTGAAATACCTGAACCAGAAATTCAACACGATACCACAAACCAATCGGAAGACTCCCTTTCAGACCCTGATACCACTACCCCAATTCCTGGGATAACATAACCTCTTATGGTTCGTTTACCTCTCTCCATTCATGATATTCCAGAAATACCTTCACCATATGAATCCACTCCACCAAACACCCCTCACTCACCAATCCTGATTTCTGACTCTTCCACTCCCTCACCTATCAACCGTCTAGCTGATAACCTCAGACTTGTCATTGATCTACAAGTGCTGGGCCAACTAGCTTCCACCTCAAACAAAATTGCCACCCCCAAACCTAAACCAACCTCAAACAAATCAGATGTTGGTAAGAATCTGTTGATTTTGAAACATAAATACAAGAATGGATTACTTCTTTGAAGAAAGCAAGTCAAGAGATTTCTAATCCTGCTGCTTCTGATTCTCTGTGGGAAAGATTCAGAAAATGGCTCAACTCTAAAACCTAGAAGCTGGAAGAATTGAGCTATGAAAGGGCTCAGCAGAACTTCAGTGATCAGCTGAGAGCCTTCAAAGATCAAGTTCTGAGCCAATGGGACAAGAAATAAATTCTTCTGCTGGATAATACTCCCCGGAAAGAGCACCAACCTTCAGAAGCCACTGAACCAGATTCTGATAGTCACCCTCTGGCTACTTCTCCAGAAAAGGTGATTGCAATAGAAGAAGTTTTTCAATCAGAAGAGACTGCAGAGTGTTATGAACGACATGTAACCCCTGAAGATACACCAACTTCGTCTATAATCATGCAAACTCTGGAAGAGTTGAAGAAGGAGAATGCCTTAATCCATGCCAGACTGGATAAGCAAGAGGACACAAACAAAGAGATAAAGGATATATTGGATAAACAAGAAGATACAACAAAAGAAATCAAAGACATTATGGGAAAGCAGGAAGAATCAAGCACTCATATTAAGATCTTGTTGGAAGTGTTGTTCGCACGTCTTCCCCTCCTTCTTAGATTTTCTTTAAATGTTTATCTGTATTTTTATTTTTCATCTTATCCTCCTTGTTTCTGAAAATTGTCATTGCATTCTGTTTTAAATATAAATCATCTTTTTGACTCTAATTATATTGCTTTTTGATACCTAACATAAAGGGGGAGAAAGTACGATATTTTCAATAATAGTTTACTGGGACAAAGTCTCAAACATTCTGAATATCTTAACCTCTATGTTTTTCTGAAAAGCTTGAATAGGAACATATTCTGATAAGGACAGAAGGAGATGCATCAAAATCTCTAAGGAGAAGGAAATTCAGGGAAGTAACTCATCTCTATCTGAGTAATCAACTCAGGGGGAGACTCTCTTAAGCTTTTTGGTCTCTATTTTTCATTGAAAATCCTAGTTTTTGTCATCATTAAAAAGGGGGAGATTGTTAGAACATAGTTTGAGTCTACAACCATTAATTAGAATTTTGATGATAACAAACACAAAGAACAAATATGCACTCTAAATTTGTGTTATTTTGTATGCAGAAGTTCTGACTGAAACAACATCATAAATTAAGCTACAAAAGCTTTCAAGCTGAGGTAATCAGAGTCTGCGTTGAAGAATGATGATCAGAATCTGCACTGAAGTGAAGAATACTCTGATTCTGAACAGAAGTTTAACATACCATCAGATCCTCACATCTCTGAGTCATCAATGTTCTGAAGCAATTTCAGCAAGCAAGATTCTAAGTTCTGAAGCGTTACTTTTCAATTAAGACAACATCACATGCAACGACTTCATTCAGACAAGAATCTTCTCAATATGGAAATAGCATTGAACATCCTTTATCACGCTTTATGTTAGACAAGATTTCCATGCCTATATAAACAAGCTTAGAGGACAAATAGTTTACGATTTTTACACACAACTGCAAATACCTCTCAAACGCTGCAATCTTACATATTCATATATACGCTCAAAATTGTGTAAAATATCACAGTAGTGATACAGTTTTTTAAAGGAAAAACAACAATACACAGTTGGTTTATTTATCTTGATTAAGCTAGTTTTCCTTGAGATAAACCGGGTTGTGGTTGTACTTAAGAAGACTTTGTCAGTTGTCAAAGTTGTGTTGTAATCAATTTTGATTAGTGAATTAAGTCCTCGTTGGAGAGAGGAAAATCACCTTGGCGGGTGGACTGGAGTAGTTTGAGATGAAACGAACCAGGATAAAAATATCGTGTCTACTACACTTTTGATTTTAAGTTTCAATTCAACCCCCCTTCTTGTGTTTTTCACTTCTTCAGATAATTCCATGGGCTGTACTTTGGGACAACAAAATGAAATAGGGAGAAAGGAATATGCCATTTATCATCACAGCAAGAAGTTTACTAACTGTGAGTCATTGTATTCTATGCTGGAAAAAACATGTTATGCTCTAACCTAGGCGGCAAAACGGTTGCGACAATATATGTTGAATTATACTACTTGGTTGATTTCCAAAATGGATATTAAGTATATTTTTGAAAAGCCTACTCTTACGGGAACAATTACCCGTTGGCAAATGCTGTTGTCTAAATATGATATTGATTATCGTAATCAAAAAGCTATAAAAAGCAGTATGTTGGCAGATTATCTTGCTCACCAACCAGTTGATGATTATCAGTCTTTTAAATATGATTTCCATGATGAGGATGTGATGCTTTTGAAAATAAAAGATTGTGATGAACCTTTTCCTGGGGAAGGTCCTGATCCTGAATCCAGATGGGGTATGGTGTTTGATGGAGTTGAGAATTCTTATGGGAAAGGAATTGGTGATGTGATTATCACTCCTCATGGATCGTATATCCCTTTTACTACAAGATTGGAATTTGATTGTAGAAATAACATGACAGAGTATGAAGCTTGTATCATGGGTCTCGAAGAGGCTATAGATCTCAGAATCAAATTTCTAGATGTATATGGGAATTCAACTTTGATAATAAATCAGATTAAAGGAGAATGGGATACTCATCACGTTGTCTTAATTCCATTCAAAGACTATACTAGAAGATTATTACCCTTCTTTAATATAGTTGAATTCCATCATATTCCCAGAGATGAGAATCAGATGGAAGATGCTTTAGCCTCTTTGGCTTCTATGTATCAAGTAAATACTTGGAGCAATGTGCCTCGTATCACAGTTCGGATTTTGGATAGACCAGCTCATGTGTTTACAACGGAGGGAACATCAGATGAAAAACCTTGGTATTATAATATCAAGCATTTTCTCCAAACTCAGGAATACCCGGTTGGTGCATCAAACAAAGATAGAAAGACATTGAGAAGGTTGGAAGTAAGCTTTTTCCTTAATGAAGATATGTTATACAAAAGAAATTATGACATGGTCTTGTTTAGATGCGTGGATAGACACGAAGAAGACATGTTGATGCATGAAATCCATGAAGATTCCTTTGGTACTCATGCCAATAGGCATTGGATGGCAAAGAAGAAGCTTAGGGCTAGTTACTATTGGCTGACAATGGAATCTGACTATTTCAAATTTATAAAGAAATTCCATAAATTCCAGATTTATGCTGATAAAATTCGTGTGTCTCTGACACTTCTTAATGTTATTTCTTCCCCATGGCCTTTTTCTATGTGGGGTATTGACATGATTGGAATGATTGAACCCAAGGTGTCGAATGGACATAGTTTTATCTTGGTGGCAATATACTACTTCACCAAATGGGTGGAAGCAGCTTCCTATGCTAATGTCACTAAGCAGGTGGTAGTACGCTTTATCAAAAATAATCTTATATGTCAGTATGGTGTGCCAAGCAGGATTATCACCGACAATGGCTCAAATCTGAATAACAAGATGACGACAGAACTTTGTGAAGAATTCAAGATTTTCCATCATAATTCATCTACTTACAAGCCAAAGATGAATGGGGCTGTTGAAGCCTCTAATAAAAACATTAAGAAGATCATCTAGAAAATGGTTGTTACCTATAAAAATTGGCATGGAATGCTCCCTTTTGATTTGCATGGATATCGTACATCTGTCTGCACTTCAATAGGAGCAACCCCATTCTCTCTTATGTATGGTATGGAAGCAGTGCTCCCCGTTGAGGTTGAGATTTCCTCTTTACGTGTGATAATGGAAACCAAGTTTTCAGAGGCTGAATGGGTCCAGAACAAGTTTGACAAATTGATTTTGATTGAAGAAAAGAGAATGACGACCTTGTGTCATGGCCATTTATACCAGAAGAGAATGAAGAAAGCTTTTGATAAGAAGGTCAAGCCTTGTGAATTCAGAGAAGGCGACCTCGTGCCTAGGAAGATCATGTCTTTTAAAGATGATTCTAGGGGCAAATGGACTCCCAATTTCGAAGGCTCATATGTTGTCAAGAAAGCCTTCTATGGTGGTGCATTAATTCTTGAAACTATGGATGGCGAGGAGTTCCCACGTCCTATGAATGCTGATGCAGTCAAGAAATACTTCACCTAAAGAAATAAAAGAACTGCTCGCTAAGTTGAAAATCCAAAAGGGCGGCTTAGGCAAAAAGGAGTCTCTCCGTATGCTGAAAACTCAAAAGGGAGGTCTAGGAAAAAGTAAGAGACACAAACATAATAATTTCTTCCCGCTAGGTTGAAAACCCGCAAGGGCAACCTAGGAAAAATTTATGGATTCTTTGGCAAGTAACTACGTCAGACAAGACTTGATCATTGAAGCAACAATCTCATCGGATCCTCACCACACTTCAACAAAAGTCGCTGCTTAGGAATTCAAAGTTGTTAGGGAGAATAGTGGTCATTGTATTTCAATGTATCTTTTCCAATATATTACCATTTTCCAAACTTTATAATCATCTATGGGGTCTCGCCATTCGCATACCACCATTTTATTAATAAAATTTGAGCTTTTATCCAATTATTTGTAATTCTTATTTTATTCTTCTTACAAAGACTCCATTTATTATTGATAGTAATTTTAAAAAGAAATAGATTTAATAATAAAATTGTTTTTGAAAAAGAATTTACAAATTACTTTTTAATTTAGACTTTTATGATTCAAGAAAAACAAAAATAGTGATTCCAAGGATGGACGGACTCTGAAATTTTGGAAGTATATATTTTGCAGGAAAGTTCTCTTAGGTCACTATTGCTTGTATGCGCATGATCTCATTGTGTCTCTCAAATATTTAGAGATGATACCAATCGATATATGGTGTGGTGTCGGGTTTGTGATCCCATTTTCCCCAGTCAAGTCTTGGTTCATTTGTTTTCCTCTAGAATGATTTTTTGATTTTGGGTTTACATGGTCTGAAGCCTCTATCCCAGATTCCCTAGTGAGGTCTTCGCTCATACCATGAAAGTCCATTGTCCCTTTGTGTTCTAAGGAATAATAATTTGAAAAACACCGCCCTTTACAGCAATGACATTATTGTTGTTGTTTGTTTCCCAGGTAACTAGACAAGGGTAGTATCTTTTCTAAGAAGTGTTGAAACAGTTGTCAACTTTTTGGGTTTTCTCTCGCCAAGTGTTGGGTTTGATTTAAAATCCCCATAATTTTGATTTATGGCTGTATTGTTTGACTTCTTAAATCCCTAAGTAAAGTCGAGGTCACGATTCTCTCTAAAAGTTGTTATCCCCATGTGGTTTCATGATGCCTCCCAGGGAAATTTGAATAAACATCACTGTTGGGGTTGAAGAATGTGTTTTGGGACTCCCCTCGACAATGTGATATTGTCCTCCTCAATGAATTCAGCATGAGATCCCCAGTTGATATCTCAATGATGTGGTTTTTATCTTCCCTAGTAAAGTCAGTATTATAATATCTAGCAAGAGTCTATACGTTGAAACATTGTTTCCCTAGTGAAGTCTATATGATATTCCCCGGTGGAGCCTGGTGGAGGATGTTGCATCCCTGTATCTATTTTGATTTACTATTTTGACGTGATTATCTTTTGGATTATGTTTCTTCCCAGTGGATTTAAGTCGTGAATTAAGAACTTGTTTCCTCAGTTTGTGCTTACTTTCTTATGAAATTTTCATCCTGCATGTGATCTAGCCGAGTGTTGACTTTACCCAAGCTAGTTTTGTCTGGTTAACCCCCATGTTGTATGACTATTTTGTCAGCATATACATGATAACATTCATACATTCATACATTCATACATACATCATGCATAGTTGAATTCAACAATTCATTGCTCATCTGCATTCATTAATATTTTGTTGGCATATTACTCTATTTTGCAGAGTTATGTTACCCTCTCTCCAATAGAGTGTCGACCTTAAGCATAAAGTGTATATTCTTTCAATTTCCCCACTGAGTTATCCCTTGTGGGAGAATTTTTCTTTAGCCTTCTTATTCAGCTTATTATCTGGATGGAATATGATCGCTTTTTGAGTTTATTTCTCATCAGGTGCTATCTTGGCTGACTGTTTCGCTCCGGTTTATTTCTAGTTTAACCTGTAGTCCCCATAGATATTGCTATTATGATTTCTACATGCTTTAAGCCCGAATTTGAGAATGTGAATTTATTTTGGCACAAGAAGACTTTATCTCCTCAGCAAGACTGTACTGGCACAAGAAGTCATAATTCATTTCCCAACAGCATTGTTGCACTTCCTTCTCATAATAGCAAGTGGCAGGTCTCTTTATTTGAGCAACCTGTACTTTCCCCAGTAAGTCTGTTAGTCCCCAGAGAAAATTCATATTTTTTACTCCAATGGATGGTAGTCTCGTCATTATAGGAGATAGTTTGTTGTTTAGATTTGTTACTCCAATGGATGGTAGTCTCGTCATTATGGGAAATAGTTCATTGTTAAGATTTGTTACTCCAATGAATGGTAGTCTCGTCATTATGGGAGATAGTTCATTGTTGAGATTTGTTACTCCAATGGATGGTAGTATCGTTATCATGGGCGATAGTTCGTTGTTAAGTTTTGTTACTCCGATGAATTGTAGTCTCGTCATTATGGGAGATAGTTCGTTATTGTGATTTATTACTCCAATGGATGGTAGTCTCCTCATTATGGGAGATAGTTCTTTATTGAGATTTTGTTACTCCAATGGATGGTAGTCTCGTCATTATGGGAGATAGTTCTTTGTTGAGATTTATTACTCTGATGAATGGTAGTCTCTTCATTAGGGAGATAGTTCGTTGTTGAGAATTGTTACTCCAATGGATGGTAGTCTCGTTATTATAGGAGATAGTTTGTTGTTGAGATTTTGTTACTCCAATGGATGGTAGTCTCGTCATTATGGGAGATAGTTTGATGTTGAGATTTGTTACTCTGATGGATGGTAGTATTATCATTATGGGAGATAGTTCGTTGTTGAGATTTGTTACTCTAATGGATGGTAGTCTCGTCATTATGGGAGATAGTTTGTTGTTGAGATTTGTTACTCCAATGGATGGTAGTCTCGTCATTATGGGAGATAGTTCATTGTTGATATTTGTTACTTCAATGGATGGTAGTCTCATCATTATCGGAGATAGTTCGTTGTTGAGATTTATTGCTCCAATGAATGGTAGTCTCGTCATTATGGGAGATAATTTGTTGTTAAGATTTGTTACTCTAATGGATGGTAGGTGAAACCACACGGCCGGAACCTGTCATCTGGATATAATGAAACATCAATGAAGTTGCCACCGAACGTCTTTTATCCTGCCGAAAGGGAAAGGTAAACATCGAGAAAACCTAAAGAGGGAGAAATCACGGTATTTAGACCGAGAGATCGGGTAAGGGAGTCTGTTACGTGAGGGGAAGGTATTAGCACCCCACACGCCCGTAGTACTCTACGATATCCACTCTTGTTGTCTAATCTAATGGGTATGGTCAAATACTATGTCTATGGCTTAAAACTGAAGAGGGAATGCATGCGAAAGAAAAAGAAAAAAATGTACGGAAAATAAAAGTTATGCTCGGTTGGGCCCTATCCCTTTGCCTACGTATCCCTTTTAAGGAATCAGAGCAACCGTAGTTCGGCTTATATATTTTGGTTGGTTTGTGCTTTTTAGGTAAGACAACAAAAACAGTCAAGATGGCAAAACATCAAATAAAGCAACAAACAAATGAGGTGGTAAAACATCGACTAAATAATAACATAGGAACATGTCAAAGATGGCGAAACATCAAATGAAAAAACTGATGACAAAACATCACACCTAACAATGATATTGAGAATCAAAGTAGGATACCAAACATGTGCGATGGCGAAACATCGGCTTCAAACAAGTGTGCGATGGCAAAACATCGGCTAACAGGTAGTAAAGTATCATGGCAAAGATGGCAAAACATCAATAAATCGGATGACGAAACATCACACCTAACAATGATATTGAGAATTTAAGTAGGATAACAAACATGTGCGATGGCGAAACATCGGCTTCAAACAAATGTGCGATGGCGAAACATCGGCTAAAAGGTTCAAAAACAAAACCAAGAGGCGCACAAACAAATAGGATTGGTTTGTATCTTTTACCTTGAAGAAGGGTTTGAATTTATTAGAAGTGTTTTATGATTTGCCAAGAAAATAATTTTTGTTTTAAGATGCAAAATGTAAAGAAAGGAAAAAACAACTAAGGGAAACTAGCCTAGCACTATCCCTAGTGTTATCATACAATGGTTGATCCTAAGGTTGAGGATAAAGGAAAATCTTACCCTACGTTAGCATACGTGGATTTTTACCTTAATCAACATGTTAAAGGAAGTTTAAAAAAACTATCCTATAGGGAACATACAATGAAAGCGAAGTCGTGATCTCAATTTCTAAATTGAGTGACTCATCGATCAATCAATTAAAGAAGAAAAGCAATAAACATCCTATAGGGAACATGCACTGAGAGCGAATCGTGATCTCAATTTCTAAATTGAATGACTCATCGATCAAAAGTTAAAGAAGAAAAGCAATAAACATCCTATAGGGAACATGCACTGAGAGCGAAGTCGTGATCTCAATTTCTAAATTGAGTGACTCATCGATCAAAAGTTAAAGAAACAAACACATCACATGTATCAGACAAAAACCAGAGGGCCTCCTGACATATATCAGCAACAGAGGTCCCATTATGCAATCATAGAACTATGCAAAATGAAAATGGAAGAAAGGAAATAGTACAATACCAAATGGGTAACTATCCGTAGAAACTGAGCAAGAATAAAAGAAACCCAGAGAACTTCCAGCAAGCTGGCATCAGCAGATAAATCAAGTTAGAAATTACGCCATTAGGATGTAAGTAATGAGATTATCAGATATGAACAGATCCCATGGGAAATGTATAGCATTGACAATCATATGTATATATCCTGCATAGACTATCAAATATGCCAAACACAAGAGTAGTGCCAATATAATAAATTGTGTTCCACAAATAAAGTGAAACACAATAGCCTCAAGCCAAAAATGGAAACTTTCCTCAAAGTACCTCGCACATTCAACAACCAAGTTAGTATTCCCATAAATTGAATGATGACTCACATAAGGGATGGATGAAACATGATGAAGTGAGAGAACATGATAACAATTATCAAAGCATTAGGTATGGTAGACAAAAAGAAACAGGTATATGCACAAATTGGTCAAAAGAATCAGAGGAATGTTGCTCCCTTCTATCACCATGTTGAGTTGACAATTGAATATCAATCAAGGATCATGGGAGCTTGAGAAGAATGCAATCAAAGACCATGAAGGTCAGTAGCAAACACAATTCAATCATGCACAATAATTCATCATAGCTCATAAGCATAATAGAAGACGAATCCCATACAATGCATCAAAAGGTTCAATCATTCAAGCCTAGGGCATTAAGTGAAATGACTTGAGTTTATGTGGATAAACACATCATGATCATTAGGTGCCCAATTATAGGCCTCACTCAAGCTCATTGTCCATCAAACAAATTGCAACAAGATATGCAACATTAATTGGGCACCTTCACTTTAAAAATACATTAAAAATAGAAACAAGGATCAATAATTCAAACCAAAAATTTCTTAGCATCTTTAAAGTATGTAGAAGTCAGAAATCAAGTCTTAAGTTCATGAATGGTTGAGGGGGGGGGGGTCAAATGAGGCCCAAAGTTCAAAACTAGTTGGCTAAACTATCAAAACTAGACAAGTTTTAAAAATAATTCATAGAAAAATATCAAACCAAGTAAAATAATTCATTAAAAATGGTTTTCATATCCTCAATACGTTCATGAACCCTAATCAAGACCTAAGTTCCATTGGAAGTCTAGGGCATAATGATTTTGAAAATGAAACTTGCACAATAAGCAACAAAACCCTAATTTTTGACTTTTAATCTTAAATATTGATTAGATAAGATCAAAATTAAAAAAAACAAATATACATCAAACATGACAAAACTCAAGAGGTCAGAATACCTATTTTTTCATATTTTTTGAATTAAAGAAAAGTCAAAAATAAAATAAAATTCAAATAATTAATCAATTAAACTATTATTCACATCTCCAAATGAAATCCTAATCAAAAATCAAAAAACATCCAACCAAAATTATATTCAAATATTAGAATTAAAAACACACATCACTGATTTTTTGTGGAATTTTTGGATTAAAGAAAATATTAAAATAAAAATCAAACAAACAATTAACAATTAAACTATTATTTATTGGCAAAAATGCAAACCCTAGCCAAAATTCACAAAAAGGTCAAAATAAAATTATATTCAGAATCTATGATTAAAAACAAGCTTGCATGATTTTTTTGAGGATTTTTGAATTGAAGGAAGTATTAAAACAATAATTATGAAACAAGTATTTCAAATAAACTTTTGAAATTAAATTTCTAATCAAAAATATAAAAAATGCTAAAAAAAAATCAGAATCAATTTCTAAATCATTTTATGAGCCCAAATATTTTTTGTGGAATTTTTAGATCAAAGAAATATTAAAACAAAAATAATCTTTAAACAAACAATTATTTAAACCAATGAATTTTTTAACTAATCAAAACATTTTCAAAAATTCCAATAAATTTACACAAGATAGTAAAAATTATTTTGGACTTGTGATAATTTTTTCAGAATTTCTTTAAATTGTTTTGATTAAGAAATAAAAATCATAAAATCAAATAATATGAAATGCATTAAAATTTGAATCAAGCCAATCACAGCGCGCCACCTCACTTCATCTTCAACCTCCAGCATAGGGCAAAACGCGTGCAACACAAAAGGTCATGAGCCTATGTTCAGATCCATTAATCATGCTCGTTTCTCAACCAAAATCCATGAAATCAAGCGCAAATTAAAGCTAGCATATCATACTACATTATGCAATTTGAATCAAACTCAAAGATCAAGCATGGATCCAGAAATAAAGTCTCAAAAATTGAAAAAACTCACTGCAAACATCAAAGTCATGAACACGATTTCAACAATTCTGCTTGAATCAAAGCTCAAATATACATCAATCCTAATGATTGGCCAGCTAGCAACTCAATGGACATGATTTACAACATCAATTCAAGCTGAAACACATAAATCAAAGTTCAAGAAACTCACATGGATGTGAAAAATGGAAACACGATTCCTTCACTCCATAAACAATCCAATGGTGCAGGCTTGATCTCCTTACTTCACTGAAGCTGAATCACCAAGGATTTTGAAGAATGATCCAAGGAAAAGAGAGATTCGAAGCAATTTGCAGAGATGCTTCCAAGATGTTCATATTTTCAATGTAGCGATTATGAGCCTCCTCCTTCACAAATGAGCCTTGATTTTTGTTATATAGCACGGGGGTAAGAGGATAGAAGTGGTATTTGTCACTCAAAACTGTTGGAGGGCAAGTTTGAAGTTTTGGCCAAAAATAAGGATGCATATGGAATCTGCGTTTCACTCGTGCATTTTCTTTCCTTTTGTGTGTTTTTTGAGCCAAATGAAGTCAGAATTACATGCCCAAAGTGCCAGCTCATGATTGTTTGAAATGAAGAAGTGTTGGTGAATTTGCAAAATTGAGCAAGTTTGTCATTTTTTCAATCCAACATGTTCAATACCATATGGGGCACGAAATGGTGAGTGTGATGGGCCTCAGCATGTCACAAATTGCTCATGGGCTTGATTAGAAGCAAAAGGAATGGCTAAAACTTGAGTTTGCAAGAAATGGTCATTTTGCATATTTGTCAAGTTTCAATAAAATGCCTCAAAATTCCAAAGTTCATAACTTGCTCATACTTTTGAATTTTGACACAAATTAGTACAATTTGGAAAGGTATTGAAAAGATCTACAATCCCTTAGTTTTGAGTCTTTGCAATTGAATCCATTAAGGTCCTCAAAATTTGACATGAAATTCACTAAATTTGGAAAATGACCTATAATTATGTGACTTCCAAGCTTTATAACTCTTGACTCTTTGACAATTTGGACATGAAACCAAAAGGAGATGAAAGATCATCCTCTTATCTTTCCAAGCATACTTCATTTTCATTTTTTTGATCAAACGTGAATAAAATATGAATTTTTGAAATTAAGTCCTTATTTTCCAAAATTAGAAACTTTTAGGGTTTCTTCATGGACAAGTTTCAACCCAAACCTCAATCTCTTTGATCCAATGATCAAAATGGAGTTGAAATATGAAAAGTACATCCTTGAATTGATGGTTTCCCAAAAATTCACTTGGTCAACCTTGACTTTGTCTGATTTTGACCAAAATGACCATTTTGCCCCTTTGAATCAATTGATCCACTTTCCTTCAAAATTGATGATCAAAACTTCAAACATATGATCTTCCAAATATATAGAGGCCATGTGCAAAGTTCCACTTCAAAATTCTCAAGAAAACTTGATGAAATCCTAAACCCTAGTTTTGGTCAACACCTTAGGAGACTGATGAATCACCTCCAAAACTTCAAATCCTTTAGGCATCTTGATCAATTTCCTGTACAAAGACTTTTCAAATACCACAGAGATGTTGTAGCTTCCAAATCAAGACTTGTACATTAATCAATAGCTTTGATCAAACAAACCCTAATTTTTACTAATGAATCAAAAGAGTGATTCTTCTTACAATTAAACACAAACTTCAATCCTCTGATGATCCAAAGAGATGGATAAGATATCTTGAGATATGCAATAACTTGAGCTTGAAAGACCTAAAGGTTTATATGATAAGGTTCTACTTGAGCAGCTTGTCAATATAATCAACCTTCAAAGCTTGAGGAAAACTTGATAACCAAAGTACTTTGATCCCATCACAATGTATGAATGCAATGCAATATGATATTCATGATGAAACATAAGCCTAAATCAAGAGGGTAAATTTTGGGGTGCAACAACTGCCCCTATTCAAATATCTTCAACATGATAAGTGAGAAAAGTGACAACTTTCGAGCGTTCATAATTTAAGATGATTGAATATAAAAGAACCCGAAAATTTACACTCTCGAAGAAGAGAGAACAAGAAACAGAAAACCCCTAAGACATGCGTCAGAATGAAACTGTAACGCAGGTTGAAACAAGACAAAAACAAAGAAGAGTAGACACAACTAAACTTCCGGACAAATGTGCCAGGGAAAAACTGGGCTTCAAAAAGAAGTGAGATAAAACTCAAACCACAGAGTATAGGCGAAACTAAGCTCTGGAAAAGAAACGTACGCCGGTGAGGAGGCGAAACTCTAAGCTTATCCCAAAGAAAAGTGGCTAGAGTGCGTGATTCTAGGAGCACTTGCTAATTTCAACTAAGATAGACAGTGTGAAGGAACTGAAAGAATCTCAGAAATGAAGAACAAAAGCGAGATGAAACTCGACTCAATAACCAGTTAGACGAAACTAAACTGGATGAGTACGAGGAAGGAACTGGATTTCACGCACGGGTAACGAGGCAAAACTCGACCCAAAGCAAAGTGATGAGAGTGCATGTTTCTCAGAGCACCTGCTGGTCTCAGATCAGTGGATAAACAGTGACGAAAACTGATAGAAGAATCCAAGGAATAAAAGAGACATATTTCAATCCAGGGACACAGTACAAACACTGCACTCGGTAAACAAACACCGTCAAAGGGTCCAATGTATGAAAGCAAAAATGAGACGAAACTCGACTCAATAACGAGTTAGGTAAAACTAAACTAGATGAGTACCAGGACGAAACTGGATTTCATGCACAGGAGACAAGGAGAAACCCGACCCAAAGCGAGAGTGATGAGAGCGCATGTTTTTCAAAGCACCTGCTGGTCTCGGATCAATGGATAAACAGTCACGAAAACTGATAGAATAATCCAAGGAAAAAAAGAGATTAATTTCCAAACAAGGACGCAGTATGAACACTGCACTCGGTAAACGAACACCGTCAAAGGGTCTAAGGTATGAAAGCAAAAACGAGACGAAACCTTACTCAAAAACTAGTTAGGCGAAACTAAACTAGATGAGTACCAAGACGAAACTGGATTTCATGCACAAGGCGAGGAGACGAAACTCTGAACTCCACCCAAAGCAAGGAGATTAGGGCGTACACCTAAAAAACCTGCTGAAAGCGAATATCAGGACGAAACTGGTATTCGAAAAGGTGCATCAATAGACATTGGAATGAACCGGAGATGGTAGTGAAGACTAAACCCGAGAATACCGCACCAGGGCGAAACTGAACTACAGTCAAGAGTAGACACTCAAACAAACAAATGATTGACGTAAAAAAGATATTGGTATGAGGGGAAAACTGAGATAATGAGGACGAAGACCTTGCTGGGGATGGCTTATGTTCCGGTGCATGTTTGAATTCTTTTTTATATAGCGCAATGTTCCATATAATGGAAATGCTACGTGTTTTGGTAGATGCAATGTAATGATGCATGTTTAAAAGTTCCACTAGGGAATGGCTAATTGAGAAGCCAATAACCAAGAAGTCAGAATCTGACACGACTTGCAAAAATAAATGGCAAAATCCAAAGGAGAGGAGAAAATACAGGGAACCGCTAGAGAGGGAACCTTGAAGAGATGAAGCTTCACGGGGAATAACAACCGAACAACCAGTAGAAACGGGTCACAAACGTTGAGAGGAGCTGCAAAAATAAATTGTGAACTCCTAGAGAAGATTAGATCGACACTGTAGCTTCTAGAGAGGGACGCCATTGAGGGAGAAAATCAAGGCAAGACTGTAATCTCTGAAAAATATAGCGTACAGACGTGTTTAAGATGATATCAAAACAACAAACCTGACGTGAGAGGCGAAAACCTTTGTTGGGGGTACAAAGCTCCGCTGAGTAGACGGGATTTCGTCGGGGATACAGAACTCTGTTGAAGATTCTTGTTGGAGAGATATTTCTTGGAATGGAACCATTGGATGGATCATGCAGATAGTCACACGGTATCGACCTTACCGGGGATAAGGACATATCTTTAACATAAGGATGCCCCAGTCAACAGATTGGCTGGGAAATGAGAGATCATGGCGAGGGAACTCTGTTGGCAACTCCACTAGAGAGTTAAAACTACTTCAGAATGTGAGTTCCCATTTAAACAACTCCACTGGGGATGTGTGACATATCCAAACTTGAAGTCTCAGAATGAATCTTTTGAAAGAATATTCATGGGGAAACAAAACTTCGCTGCGGAAATGAAACTTCACCGGGGAAACGAAACTTCACTGGGGATAAGTAAAGTCCTATTCATACACAGGTCCTGTCTAACAAAAGAAAGCCAAAGATTCCCTTCCTGACTAACATTAAGCCCTTTACAGGTGTTTAACGTGTAAACTCTTTTTTGATGTCAAACAAATGTTTTGCATGCAGAAAAATGTTTATTTTGGGAATGACAGACCTGATGTGATGATTATTTAAGCCTTGAAGTTGAAAACCTTTACAAAGTGTCGCATCTCTGTTGTGAACGAGTCACTGGCTAGAGTGCAAGAATTTCAAAACTTCTTCCCCCCCCCCCCCTTTATAAAAAAAAAACGAGTCAAGATGCGGGTGATAAGATACCAACATGGATATGCAACACATATTTGGGAGTTTAGGAAAAGTTATCTTGTTGTAGTATGCTTTCGAGTTAAACCCTTGTTTCAGTTAGGACTTTTAGAGGTTGTAACGTGGCCTGGTTCGGGGGTTTTTTAGAAAAAAAAGTTTTTTTCAAGGTTCAAGTTATTTGGTGCCCACCCCCTTCATGATATTCTCCCGTCCTAAGTTCAGTTGACTTATCACAAGCATTCATCTTTCAAAAGGATTTATAATGGTAGAGTGATCACGGCAAATTCCCCCAACATGATTGTCATTTAACTTTTGCTGCTTTTGTTTTTGATATTATTGTTCCTCTTCTTTTGATGAAAATTGAATAATCTCTCTTCTCTTTTTTGTTTTGACCTTTTAGGCTCTCTTTTCCCTAGCTTTTGCCTGGACAAAATCTTTTGAATTTCAATTTTGGGAGTCCAGCGGGACGCCCTAACTTTTGCCTAAGCGACTTGTTTTCAAGTTTCGACTTAGCGGGGCTTTTTGTTTCTTTCTTATTCATACCTTCCACTTCGAACAAGTCAATGTGACTTTAGGTCTTTGAACCTATTTTTTTCTTTCTTTCTCTCTTTTTTTTGAAGAAAACAAAATGCCTCATTCCTTGGTCGGCGAGGGATAGCCATTATTGTATCGATTCAATCTCGACCTCAGGACTTTGTGAGGAAATGAACATCGTGGTTTAGACATTTTTCCTGATCTCATGATGTGAAAGATAAAATGTGGTGATCCTCTGATGGGACATTCCTTATGAAATTTGAATGCTTGATCAAATTAACTGAACATCTACCCTGCCCCTGGTTAAAAAACAAGGTTTTCTTTTTTGAACGGAAAAGAAACTCCAACTTCGAAGGCTCAGAGGGGTTAACGAGGGTCTAACTCCCTTATATCTCCAGTGTTTGGGGATTGAAACAATGCATGTACATCGTTAATGAGGTTCTACTCAAAAGCATACCACTACAGTCATCATTTTTAGCTAAACTCCTTCTTCCAAACTCTTGGCTAAACAAAATAATTGGCACAGTTGGTATCAAAATGCCCGAAAAAATCGATTAAAGAGTGATACAGAATGGATTAAGAAATGAAACAAAATTTTTTTCAAGGCAAAAAATATTCAACGCATCCAGACTGAAATTCAGCCATAAACAAAATCCTATATGCAGACAATGCTAAAACAGTCAATCAAGATAACACATGAAAGTGCGACAAAGAAATGTAATAAAAGACATTATGGGGAAGAAATATCTCCAACTAAGTTTGCCGATCTCGCCGACATGCCGTAATCTTGATATTACCCTGACCCATGACATTTACCAACATCACGGAACTATGAAACAAAATGGCAAGGCATCCGCCAATAAAGTGAATGAGAATCCTATCAATCATAGAATCGAACATGCCCCTCGCACAGCAGAAGTTATGTTTGTTATCCGTATTTCAAGCGATCAACCAACCATGACTTGTATTACCATTTCCGTGTAAGGTCCACAAAGTTTATATGCACATGATTATCAAAATATTGGACATTTTTGCAAACAAAATAGTAAAAAGGGAGAAAAGAAACATATATGTATACTTGAAAGAAGATATTCTATTGATTTTGAGGAATCAGCCTGTGAAAAAGGAATTTACATTTGGAAGCAAGTGATTTACAAAATCAAAGCAAACAAGTGTTTACAAATAGCAATGTGAATGTGAATATCCATCAAGTCCCGACTCTGTTATGACTCTTATGACTCTTACGCTTTCATCTTCCTGCTTTCAGACAGATCATTCTTGGATTAGCTTCAAACTTATGCCAGGTGACAGAACGAAAGAAAGAAACAAAGGACTTCATGCTGAGCGTAGTTATTTTCTTTAAGTCCCTAACTTTTGCCTGAATCGCCCTTTCAGGTTTTCGATTCACCAGGACACCCTCTTTTTGCCTAAACTGCCCTTTCAGGTTTTCAGTTTAGCGGGCTTTTATTTTTTTATGCAAAGTATTTTTTAACTACGCTAGCATTCACAGGGAGAGGGAAGTACTCTCCATCCATAGTCGTGAGCATCATCGCTCCTCCGGAGAAAACTTTTTTGACCACGAAAGGACCTTCATAAGTCAGAACCCACATGCCCCTGGGATCTCCCTGGGGGAGAATTATTCTTTTTAGCACAGGTTCAATTGGCTTGTAACACTGAGGCCGTACCCTCTTATCAAAAGCTTTCCTCATCCTTTGATGATATACCTGACCATGACATACAGCCGTCAACCTCTTCTCGTCAATTCTGTACCCATTCACTTTCATCCAGCTCAACATCCCTCATGATCCTAAGAGAAGGAATCTCGACTTCTACCGGCAATACTTCTTCCATGCCGTAAACCAAATAAAATGGGGTTGGCCCAGTCGAAGTACGCACAGTGTTGCGATAACCATGCAAAGCGAAAGGAAGTATCTCATGCTAATCTTTATAGGTTACCACCATCTTCTGTATGATTTTCTTGATATTCTTGTTGGCTGCTTCGACAACACCGTTTATCTTTGGTCGATATGGGGAAGAGTTATGATGCTTGATTTTGAAGGACTCACAAAGCTCCTTCATCATTTTGTTGTTCAAATTAGACCCATTATCAGTAATGATCTTCTCAGGCACTCCGTAGTGACAGATAATATTTTTCTTAATGAACCGAGTTACCACTTGCTTGGTGATATTGGCATAGGATGCAGCTTCGACCAATTTTGTAAAATAATCGATGGCAACCAGAATGAAATGGTGTCCATTGGATGCAGTCGGTTCAATTATGCCGATCATATAAATTCCCCACATTGCAAACAACGAAGGGGAAGTCAAGACATTCGAAGGTACTGGCAGCACATGCACCTTATCAGCACAGATTTGACATTTGTGGCAAACCCGTGCATGATTGTAACAGTCAGTTTCCATGGTGGACCAATAATAACTCGCTCGCAATATCTATTTAGCCATGGTATGCCCGTTGGAATGGATCCCGAAATCACCTTCATGTATCTCCTCAATGATTCTAGCTGCTTCTTTCTTGTCAACACATCTGAGCAGTAAGCCGTCATGATGCCTTCCATACAACACACCACCACTGAGAAAGAACTTGGCTGAAAATCTTCTCAAGAACTTCTTATCTGTGATAGATGCCTCTTCAGGGTACTCTTGTGTTTCAATATATCGTTTAACATCATAAAACCAAGGATTACTATCTGATTCCAAACTAGCCTTAAAACAGAAAGCTGGCTCACTCAAACTTCTGATGGTAATGGAAGGTGCCTCATTAGCCCACTTAACCTTGAACATGGAGGACAAAGTTGCTAGTGCATCAGCTAGATTTTTTTCTTCTCTGGGAATATGCTTAAACGTGATCTCCTCGAAGTACGGAATTAGGTTCTGATGGCGAGTCTCCTAATCCCTATTAATCTGGCTGATAACAAGATTGGAATCCCCGTAAACTTTCAAAAATTTGATGCGCAGGTCGATCGCCGCTTCAATGCCATAAATGCAAGCCTCATATTCGACCATGTTGTTAGTGCAATCGAAACAAATACGAGCTGTGAAAGGAATATGGTATCCCTCAAGGGAAGTGATAATAGCTCCGATACCGTTGCCCATGGCATTAGAGGCACCATAAAAAACAAGTGTCCAACGTGATCCCAGCTCGGGTCCTTCGTCTGGGTCTGGCATGTTACAATCCCGAAAATACACAATTTCCTCATCTGGAAAATCAAACTTCATCGGTTCATAATCGTCCATGGGCTGGTGAGCAAGATGGTCGGCCAATACAGTACCCTTAATTGCTTTTTGAGTAGTGTATTGGATATCATATTCGGTGAGTATCATCTGTCAACGGGCTACCCTTCCTGTAAGAGCTGGCTTCTCAAAAATGTACTTGATTGGATCCATTTTGGATATCAAGTAGGTAGTGTGAGTTAACATGTACTGCCTCAAACGTTTGGCGGCCCAGGCAAGCGCATAACAAGTCTTTTCCAGCAATGAGTACCTCGACTCGCATTTTGTAAACTTCTTACTCAAGTAGTAAATAGCCTACTCTTTCTTCCCTGTCTCGTCGTGCTGACCGAGGACACAACCCATTAAGCTCTCCAACATAGTTAGATACATGATTAGTGGCCTTCCTTCCACTGGAGGCATAAGTATTGGAGGTTCCTGCAAATACTCCTTTATTTTATCAAAGGCCTTCTGACAATCGTCATTCCATTTCACTGTCTGACTTTTCTTCAACAACTTGAATAGAGGTTCACAGGTGGTTGTGAGATCCCAAACCCTAGTTTTGGTCAACACCTTAGGAGACTGATGAATCACCTCCAAAACTTAAAATCCTTTGGGCATCTTGATCAATTTCCTGTACAAAGACTTTTCAAATACCACAGAGATATTGTAGCTTCCAAATCAAGACTTGTACATTGATCAATAGCTTTGATCAAACAAACCCTAATTTTGACTAATGAATCAAAAGAGTGATTCTTCTTACAATTAAACACAAACTTCAATCCTCTGATGATCCAAAGAGATGGATAAGATATCTTGAGATATGCAATAACTTGAGCTTGAAAGACCTAGAGGTTTATATGATAAGGTTCTACTTGAGCAGCTTGTCAATATAATCAACCTTCAAAGCTTGAGGAAAACTTGATAACCAAAGTACTTTGATCCCATCACAATGTATGAATGCAATGCAATATGATATTCATGATGAAACATAAGCCTAAATTAAGAGGGTAAATTTTGGGGTGCAACAACTGCCCCTATTCAAATATCTTCAACATGATAAGTGAGAAAAGTGACAACTTTCGAGCGTTCAGAGTTTAAGATGATTGAATATAAAAGAACCCGAAAATTTACACTCTCGAAGAAGAGAGAACAAGAAACAGAAAACCCCCAAGACATGCGTCAAAATGAAACTGTAACGCAGGTTGAAACAAGACAAAAACAAAGAAGAGTAGACGCAACTAAACTTCCAGACAAATGTGCCAGGGCAAAACTGGGCTTCAAAAAGAAGTGAGATAAAACTCAAACCACAGAGTATAGGCAAAACTAAGCTCTGGAAAAGAAACGTACGCGGGTGAGGAGGCGAAACTCTGAGCTTAACCCAAAGAAAAGTGGCTAGAGTGCGTGATTCTAGGAGCACTTGCTAATTTCAACTAAGATAGACAGTATGAAGGAACTGAAAGAATCTCAGAAATGAAGAACAAAAGCGAGATGAAACTCGACTCAATAACCAGTTAGACGAAACTAAACTGGATGAGTACCAGGAAGGAACTGGATTTCACACACGGGTAACGAGGCAAAACTCGACCCAAAGCAAAGTGATGAGAGTGCATGTTTCTCAGAGCACCTGCTGGTCTCAGATCAGTGGATAAACAGTGACGAAAACTGATAGAAGAAATAAAAGAGACATATTTCAATCCAGGGACACAGTACAAACACTGCACTCGGTAAATAAACACCATCAAAGGGTCCAATGTATGAAAGAAAAAATGAGACGAAACTTGACTCAATAACTAGTTAGGTGAAACTAAACTAGATGAGTACCAGGACGAAACTGGATTTCATGCACAGGAGACGAGGCGAAACCCGACCCAAAGCGAGAGTGATGAGAGAGCATGTTTTTCAAAGCACCTGCTGGTCTCGGATCAATGGATAAATAGTGACGAAAACTGATAGAAGAATCCAAGGAAAAAAAGAGATTGATTTCCAAACAGGGACGCAGTATGAACACTGCACTCGGTAAACGAACACCGTCAAAGGGTCTAAGGTATGAAAGCAAAAACGAGACGAAATCCTACTCAAAAACTAGTTAGGCGAAACTAAACTGGATGAGTACCAAGACGAAACTGGATTTCATGCGCAAGGCGAGGAGACGAAACTCTGAACTCCACCCAAAGCAAGGAGATTAGGGCGTACACCTAAAAAACCTGCTGAAAGCGAATATCAGGACGAAACTGGTATTCGAAAAGGTGCATCAATAGACATTGGAATGAACCGGAGATGGTAGTGAAGACTAAACCCGAGAATACCGCACCAGGGCGAAACTGAACTACAGTCAAGAGTAGACACTCAAACAAACAAATGATTGACGTCAAAAAGATATTGGTATGAGGGGAAAACTGAGATAATGAGGACGAAGACCTCGCTGGGGATGGCTTATGTTCCGGTGCATGTTTGAATTCTTTTTATATAGCGCAATGTTCCATATAATGGAAATGCTACGTGTTTTGGTAGATGCAATGTAATGATGCATGTTTAAAAGTTCCACTAGGGAATGGCCAATTGAGAAGCCAATAACCAAGAAGTCAAAATCTGACACGACTTGCAAAAATAAATGGCAAAATCCAAAGGAAAGGAGAAAATACAGGGAACCGCTAGAGAGGGAACCTTGAAGAGATGAAGCTTCACGGGGAATAACAACCGAACAACCAGTAGAAACGGGTCACAAACGTTGAGAGGACCTGCAAAAACAAATTGCGAACTCCTAGAGAAGATCAGATCGACACTGTAGCTTCTGGAGAGGGACGCCATTGAGGGAGAAAATCAAGGCAAGACTGTAATCTCTGAAAAATACAGCGTACAAACGTGTTTAAGATGATATCAAAACAACAAACCTGACGTGAGAGGCGAAAACCTTTGCTGGGGGTACAAAGCTCCGCTGAGTAGACGGGATTTCGTCGGGGATACAGAACTCTGTTGAAGATTCTTGTTGGAGAGATATTTCTTGGAATGCAACCATTGGATGGATCATGCAGATAGTCACACGGTATCGACCTTACCGGGGATAAGGATATATCTTTAACATAAGGATGCCCCAGTCAACAGATTGGCTGGGAAATGAGAGATCATGGCGAGGGAACTCTGTTGGCAACTCCGCTAGAGAGTTGAAACTTCTTCAGAATGTGAGTTCCCATTTAAACAACTCCACTGGGGATGTGTGACATATCCAAACTTGAAGTCTCAGAATGAAGCTTTTGAAAGAATATTCATGGGGCAACAAAACTTCGCTGCGGAAATGAAACTTCACCAGGGAAACGAAAATTCACTGGGGATAAGTAAAGTCCTATTTATACACAGGTCCTGTCTAACAAAAGAAATCCAAAGATTCCCTTCCTGACAAACATTAAGCCCTTTACAGGTGTTTAACGTGTAAACTCTTTTTTGATGTCAAACAAATGTTTTGCATGCAGAAAAATGTTTATTTTGGGAATGACAGACCTGATGTGATGATTATTTAAGCCTTGAAGTTGAAAACCTTTACAAAGTGTCGCATCTCTGTTGTGAACGAATCATTGGCTAGAGTGCAAGAATTTCAAAACTTCTTCCCCCCCCCTTTATAAAAAAAAACGAGTCAAGATGCGGGTGATAAGATACCAACATGGATATGCAACACATATTTGGGAGTTTAGGAAAAGTTATCCTGTTGTAGTATGCTTTCGAGTTAAACCCTTGTTTCAATTAGGACTTTTAGAGGTTGTAACATGGCCTGGTTCGGGGGTTTTTTAGAAAAAAAAGTTTTTTTCAAGGTTCAAGGTATTTGGTGCCCACCCCCTTCATGATATTCTCCCGTCCTAAGTTCAGCTGACTTATCACAAGCATTCATCTTTCAAAAGGATTTATAATGGTAGAGTGATCACGGCAAATTCCCCCAACATGATTGTCATTTAACTTTTGCTGCTTTTGTTTTTGATATTATTGTTCCTCTTCTTTTGATGAAAATTGAATAATCTCTCTTCTCTTTTTTGTTTTGACCTTTTAGGCTCTCTTTTCCCTAGCTTTTGCCTGGACAAAATCTTTTGAATTTCAATTTTGGGAGTCCAGCGGGACGCCCTAACTTTTGCCTAAGCGACTTGTTTTCAAGTTTCGACTTAGCGAGGCTTTTTGTTTCTTTCTTATTCATACTTTCCACTTCGAACAAGTCAATGTGACTTTAGGTCTTTGAACCTATTTTTTTTCTTTCTTTCTCTCTTTTTTTTGAAGAAAACAAAATGCCTCATTCCTTGGTCGGCGAGGGATAGCCATTATTGTATCGATTCAATCTCGACCTCAGGACTTTGTGAGGAAATGAACATCGTGGTTTAGACATTTTTCCTGATCTCATGATGTGAAAGATAAAATGTGGTGATCCTCTGATGGGACATTCCTTCTGAAATTTGAATGCTTGATCAAATTAACTGAACATCTACCCTGCCCCTGGTTAAAAAACAAGGTTTTCTTTTTTGAACGGAAAAGAAACTCCAACTTCGAAGGCTCAGAGGGGTTAACGAGGGTCTAACTCCCTTATATCTCCGGTGTTTGGGGATTGAAACAATGCATGTACATCATCAATGAGGTTCTACTCAAAACCATACCACTACAATCATCGTTTTTAGCTAAACTCCTTCTTCCAAACTCTTGGCTAAACAAAATAATTGGCACAGTTTGTATCAAAATGCCCGAAAAAATCGATTAAAGAGTGATACAGGATGGATTAAGAAATGAAACAAAATTTTTTTCAAGGCAAAAAATATTCAACGCATCCAGACTAACATTCAGCCATAAACAAAATCCTATATGCAGACAATGCTAAAACAGTCAATCAAGATAACACATGAAAGTGCGGCAAAGAAACGTAATAAAAGCCATTATGGGGAAGAAATATCTCCAACTAAGTTTGCCGATCTCGCCGACATGCCGTAATCTTGATATTACCCTGACCCATGACATTTACCAACATCACGGAACTATGAAACAAAATGGCAAGGCATCCGCCAATAAAGTGAATGAGAATCCTATCAATCATAGAACCGAACATGCCCCTCGCACAGCAGAAGTTATGTTTGTTATCCGTATTTCAAGCGATCAACCAACCATGACTTGTATTACCATTTCCGTGTAAGGTCCTCAAAGTTTATATGCACATGCTTATCAAAATATTGGACATTTTTGCAAACAAAATAGTAAAAAGGGAGAAAAGAAACATATATGTATACTTGAAAGAAGATATTCTATTGATTTTGAGGAATCAGCCTGTGAAAAAGGAATTTACATTTGGAAGCAAGTGATTTACAAAATCAAAGCAAACAAGTGTTTACAAATGGCAATGTGAATGTGAATATCCATCAAGTCCCGACTCTACTATGACTCTTATGACTCTTACGCTTTCATCTTCCTGCTTTCAGACAGATCATTCTTGGATTAGCTTCAAACTTATGCCAGGTGACAGAACGAAGGAAAGAAACAAAGGACCTCATGCTGAGCGTAGTTATTTTCTTTAAGTCCCTAACTTTTGCCTGAATCGCCCTTTCAGGTTTTCGATTCACCAGGACACCCTCTTTTTGCCTAAACCGCCCTTTCAGGTTTTCAGTTTAGCGGGCTTTTATTTTTTTATGCAAAGTATTTTTTAACTACGCTAGCATTCACGGGGAGAGGGAAGTACTCTCCATCCATAGTTGTGAGCATCATCGCTCCTTCGGAGAAAACTTTTTTGACCACGAAAGGACCTTCATAAGTCGGAACCCACTTGCCCCTGGGATCTCCCTGGGGGAGAATTATTCTTTTTAGCACAAGGTCAATTGGCTTGTAACACTGAGGCCGTACCCTCTTATCAAAAGCTTTCCTCATCCTTTGATGATATACCTGACCATGACATACAACCGTCAACCTCTTCTCGTCAATAAGTTCCAACTGATCCAGCCGATTCTGTACCCATTCACTTTCATCCAGCTCAACATCCCTCATGATCCTAAGAGAAGGAATCTCGACTTCTACCGGCAATACTGCTTCCATGCCGTAAACCAAATAAAATGGGGTTGCCCCAGTCGAAGTACACACAGTGGTGCGATAACCATGCAAAGCGAAAGGAAGCATCTCATGCTAATCTTTATAGGTTACCACCATCTTCTGTACGATTTTCTTGATATTCTTATTGGCTGCTTCGACAACACCGTTCATCTTTGGTCGATATGGGAAAGAGTTATGATGCTTGATTTTGAAGGACTCACAAAGCTCCTTCATCATTTTGTTGTTCAAATTAGACCCATTATCAGTAATGATCTTCTCAGGCACTCCGTAGTGACAGATAATATTTTTCTTAATGAACCGAGTTACCACTTGCTTGGTGACATTGGCATAGGATGCAGCTTCGACCAATTTTGTAAAATAATCGATGGCAACCAGAATGAAACGGTGTCCATTGGATGCATTCGATTCAATTCTGCCGATCATATCAATTCCCCACATTGCAAACAACCAAGGGGAAGTCAAGACATTCGAAGGTACTGGCGGCACATGCACCTTATCAACATAGATTTGACATTTGTGGCAAACACGTGCATGATTGTAACAGTCAGTTTCCATGGTGGACCAATAATAACTCGCTCGCAATATCTTTTTAGCCATGGTATGCCCGTTGGAATGGATCCCGAAATCACCTTCATGTATCTCCTCAATGATTCTAGCTGCTTCTTTCTTGTCAACACATCTGAGCAGTAAGCCGTCATGATGCCTTCCATACAACACACCACCACTGAGAAAGAACTTGGCTAAAAATCTTCTCAAGAACTTCTTATCTGTGATAGATGCCTCTTCAGGGTACTCTTGTGTTTCAAGATATCGTTTAACATCATAAAACCAAGGATTACCATCTGATTCCAAACTAGCCTTAAAACAGAAAGCTGGCTCACTCAAACTTCTTATGGTAATGGAAGGTGCCTCATTAGCCCACTTAACCTTGAACATGGAGGACAAAGTTGCTAGTGCATCAGCTAGATTGTTTTCTTCTCTGGGAATATGCTTAAACGTGATCTCCTTGAAGTACGGAATTAGGTTCTGATGGCGACTCTCCCAATCCCTATTAATCTGGATGATAACAAGATTGGAATCCCCGTAAACTTTCAAAAATTTGATGCGCAGGTCGATCGCCGCTTCAATGCCATAAATGCAAGCCTCATATTCGGACATGTTGTTAGTGCAATCGAAACAAATACGAGCTGTGAAAGGAATATGGTATCCCTCAGGGGAAGTGATAATAGCTCCGATACCGTTGCCCATGGCATTAGAGGCACCATAAAAACAAGCGTCCAACGTGATCCCAGCTCGCGTCCTTCGTCTGGGTCTGGCATGTTACAATCCCGAAAATACACAATTTCCTCATCTGGAAAATCAAACTTCATCGGTTCATAATCGTCCATGGGCTGGTGAGCAAGATGGTCGGCCAATACACAACCCTTAATTGCTTTTTGAGTAGTGTATTGGATATCATATTCGGTGAGTATCATCTGCCAACGGGCTACCCTTCCTGTAAGAGCTGGCTTCTAAAAAATGTACTTGATTGGATCCATTTTGGATATCAAGTAGGTGGTGTGAGTTAACATGTACTGTCTCAAACGTTTGGTGGCCCAGGCAAGCGCATAACAAGTCTTTTCCAGCAATGAGTACCTCGACTCGCATTCCGTAAACTTCTTACTGAAGTAGTAAATAGCCTGCTCTTTCTTCCCTGTCTCGTCGTGCTGACCGAGGACACAACCCATTGAGCCCTCCAACATAGTTAGATACATGATTAGTGGCCTTCCTTCCACTGGAGGCATAAGTATTGGAGGTTCCTGCAAATACTCCTTTATTTTATCAAAGGCCTTCTGACAATCGTCATTCCATTTCACTGTCTGACTTTTCTTCAACAACTTGAATAGAGGTTCACAGGTGGCTATGAGATGAGAAATAAATCTAGAAATGTAGTTTAACCTTCCCAAGAAACCACGCACTTCCTTCTCTGTCTTTGTTTTGGGCATTTCCTGTATCGCTTTTACCTTGGCCGGGTCCACCTCGATACCTTTTTCACTTACAATAAAACCCAACAGCTTGCCGGATCTCACCCCGAAGGTGTACTTATTCGGATTCAACCTCAGCAAGAACTGCCTTAGTCTCTCGAACAATTTTTCCAGATGAACAAGATGTTCCTCTTCTGTGTCAGACTTAGCAATCATATCGTCCACATATACCTCAATATCTTTGTGAATCAAATCATGAAAGAGAGTGACCATAGCGCGCTGATATGTTGCCCCAACATTTTTCAAACCAAACGACATCACTTTATAGCAGAAGGTTCCCTAAGGCGTGATAAACGTTGTCTTCTCCATATCCTCCGGAGCCATCTTAATTTGATTGTAACCCAAAAAACCATCCATGAACGAAAACACTTGGGAATGAGTAGTATTATCGACCAACACATCAATATGCAGAAGAGGGAAATCATCTTTAGGGCTGGCCCTGTTCAAATCACTATAATCCACGCACATCCTGGCCTTACCATCCTTCTTGGGTACATGCACAATATTTTCAATCCATGGCAGATAATTGATGACCTTTAAGAAATTCGCGTCCAACTGCTTCTAGACCTCCTCTTTGATCTTTTTAGACATCTCAGGATGAGTTCTTTGGAGCCTTTGCTTGACAGGAGAACAACCTTCTTTGAGCGATAGTCGATGCACCACTATGTTTGTATCCAACCCAGGCATATCCTCATAAGACCAGGCGAAGATATCAGAATACTCATGGAGTAGCTCAATCAATCTATCCTTTATACTTTCTTCGAGATCTGCCCATATCTTGACATCTCTTCTTACCTCTTCTGTGCCAATATTCACCACCTCAATCGAATCCTGATTCGGCTGGATAACCTTCTCCTCTTGTTTTAAAAATCTTGCTAATTCCTCAGGAAGATCACAATCCTCATATGCTTCTTCTTCAGCTTCATAAATAGGAGTATCAAAGTCATAATGAGCCATAGCAGGATCGTTATCAATATGATCGGTGGTGGAAGTGCATCTGCATGAATGACATTTTGGCGTTTTTTAGTGACAGTGTATGAAAAGAGAAACATTACCATTCAAATAAAAAAGAAATGAGCAAAATTTTGAATGCAAAAATGTCCTTTATTTCATGATAAACTTTTTGAAACTAAACATGGTGGCCCTACACAAATGATCCACTATGCCTTGGGCAGAGCGTAGGAATTATGATATGATAATAAAAGCAAACAAGAAAATTACTCCTCAGTGCTTGAAACTTGGATAACATCCACAGAAGTCCAATTGTTGAGTGTCTGGCCTGGAATACTCAGGCGAATCCAATCTTCGATATTGTAGCCATCAACCCTATCGTCACCGACTGTGTTGACGTGTCCTTCTTGAGTAGCACAAGGACGAGAAAACTTCACAGGAGTAGATAAACTAGATGCTCTGGGAGTTGCACTCTACTGACCTGGGCTAAAACCAAGAACAAATTTATCAAATTCCGGGGTAACGTCCAGCACCTGACCCCAACCTTCAGGGTTACCATTTTCCATCACAGCTCTCGTATCCTTGAGAGAAGACATAACAGTTTCAGGTTTCCTTTTCTACTCTGGAGGAGGAAAATTGACAGCATGAACTGTCTCAAACGCCTGAAACAGAGTCTCATGTATCGCGCCTTCAACCTCAACATAGCGGAATGATGTCAAATGACTCACGATGTACTCTTCTTCGCCGCACACGGTTATCACCTTTCCCTATGCAGGATACTTGAGTTTCTGACGAAGAGTAGAAGTGACTGCCCCTGCTCTATGAATCCACGACCGCCCCAACAAACAACAATATGCTGGCTGTATATCCATCACAAAGAATGTAGCCGTGAAGGTGCGAGGACCAACCTTGATTGGTAACTCCACCTCCCCAAACACTGACCTTCGAGACCCATCAAACGCCTTCACCATCAAATCACTAGGGCGCAGCTCCAGTCCAGAATGATCAATTTTCATCAACACTAACTTTGGTAGTACATTCAAGGACGATCTTGTATCCACCAAAACCCGAGATAAAGTAGTTCCCCTGCACTCCATCGAAATATGCAATGCTTTGTTATGGTCTGGCCCCTCCGGAGGAAGATCAAAATCTGTGAAGCCCAGACCGTTCCTGGCAGATATGTTAGCACAAACGTTCTCAAACTGATTGACTGTTATCTCATGTGGCACGAACGCATTCTTTAACAACTTCATCAAAGCATTTTTGTGAGGTTCTGAATAAATCAACAGAGACAAGATAGACATCTTAGAAGGAGTATGGCTCAGATGATCAATTATGCTATAATCACTCTTTCTGATAATTCGCATTAACTCTTCAACCTCATCGGGAACCGAAGAAGCTTCTGGTATAGGAATTGGTTGAGTCACGCTGGCTAGCGTAACCCTTGGATTACCAATCATCGCCTGATGTTTTCCTTTTTCTCTTGCAGAAGCATCTGCCGCATCTTGTACATTGGAAGGACCAAATACTCTCCCGCTACTAGTCATTCGACCCACACCAGAAAAATTATGAACTTCCCCTTCATTATCTTCAGCACGTTCTTCCTCAGATGAACGGGTACTTACTTCTCGCTTCACCCCATGGTAATAAACATCAGCACCGTAATGGCATGGGATGGCCTTCTCACTGGTATACAGCATGGGACCAGGTACCGTAATCATCAAAGGAGGCGCCTTAGATAGGGTAGGAATGCGCACAAGGGTGTAAGGAATAGATACCACAACAACATCTTCTTCGGTAACCTTACGATAGCTCGGTTTTCTATCAAACTGCAGGGAACCTTCTTTTATCATCAACTGGATACCGGCTTTTAAATCATCACAGCCCTTCGGTTTCTCTCTACACTTTGCACACTCTGAAGTACAACCCGGGAAAATAAAATTGTCAAGCAAATACCTCTTAACATACCACAACGGAGTAGTTACTTGTTCCACATTCATGATTAAATTCAACACTTCACCATTATCATCAATCATATTAACAGCACCCCCTCCATGCCTAGACATCAGATTCTGAGTAACATTCGGACCAATCACTGGAGTAAACTCAATTGCGTTAGCATCCAACAAGTCTTTTATTTTGCACTTCAACGCAAAGAAATTGTCAGTAGAATGACCAACTCCGCCTGAATGGAATTCACATCTTGTGTTAGCATCATAGTTAGGAGGAAGTCTTGCGGGTGGTGGTGGCATATTTCTCAAATCGATCAACTTCAAATCGAGCAAATGGTGGAGTGCTTCGGTAAGAGATACTGGAAAGGTATCGAATTTTCTCGGCTGTCTCTACTTCTGGTTATTATACTGACGGGGAGCATCCTGCTGTCTTTGTTGTTGAAGCACTGTATTCGGTCTCTGCCGCGGAAGAGCATTAACAAGAATAGAAACAACATTGATTTGTTGGTGCTGACGATCCTCTCTTCTTCCTCTATGAGAGTAAACCGCACCTGCGTCGCCTTCCCTTTTCTTAGGGTAAGTGTTGAATGGTTTCTTACTGCCCCTTGATGAGCCACTAGAACCTCCAATCTGAATTTTCCCCAATTTCAAACCTACTTCAATTCTTTCACCAGCCATAACCAAGTCTGCAAATCCTGCTGAAGTACTTCCTATCATGTGCTCATAGAACGGCCCTTGCAGGGTACTCATAAATATATCAATGAGTTCTCTCTCCATGAGTGGAGGTTGAACTCTCGCAGCCAACTCACGCCACTTCTGAGCGTATTCCTTGAAAGATTTTCTTGGTCCCTGTGACAAATTCTGTAACTGAGTGTGATTAGGCGCCATATCCACATTGTACTGATAATGTTTGACAAAATCCTGAGCAAGATCATTCCAGTAACGAATATGAGTTTTCTCCAACTTCATGTATCACTCCAGGGATGCCCTAGATAGACTATCCTGGAAAAAGTGAATCAAAAGCCCCTGATCCTCAGTATGCACCGACATCTTTTGAAAATAAGCAGTTGCATGAGTAACAAGACATGACATTCCGTTGTACTTTTTAAATACATGAGTCTTGAACTTTGGAGGAACTTTCACCCCAGACACCAACCCGAGATCATTAGCATCCATACCAAGGACTCCTTGT
The DNA here is from genome assembly GCA_948472305.1 of Vicia faba. Taxonomy (NCBI): domain Eukaryota; kingdom Viridiplantae; phylum Streptophyta; class Magnoliopsida; order Fabales; family Fabaceae; genus Vicia; species Vicia faba. Next base: position 71,907,505 of record OX451736.1, on the reverse strand, counting down.
CCTTCCACAGCCTTCAAATGTTCTTTCAACAACCAATACTTCCTATCTTCAACTTGAACTTCCGGCTCTGAACTCCGAACAGAAAATTGATCTTCATCCTAGTCAAAGTCATAATCCTGCTCCTGATAGTTCCTTGCACCGCCCTGATTATCTCTTCTGTTCCCCATAAGATGAGGTCCAGGAGACAGGGGAAACTGCCCTACGTTGCGCACAAAAGGGTTTCCGGGCATCCCGTGAAAATTTCCAACAGGCTGATCTTACACATCCCCCAATCCTATATAAATGTCCTGATAGAGCCCTTGATTTCTACCACCCCCTGGATAGCGGCGCTGGTTGTTAACAATGGCAGCCAGTTCCTCTTGTCGGCGATTCACATTGGTGATGACCTCCATGAACTGGGTCATTTGAGTAGCCATCTGTGCCCCCATTTCAGCGAGTTCAGCTTGAACTTGTTCCATCTGTCTTGGCAAATTGTTTCTGGTGGAATACCGATGAGTAGTCGTCTTGAATTCTGAATAAGAAAAGCAGAAGAATAAGAATACCGGCTTGAGATAACCTGTAATGTTATGAAATGCATGATGTGCATGATATGTTTGTCATTTCTCGGTATTCAAGAGTCCTTTTATTCATCAGTCACGACGTGCAACCAATAATCAAGCATACAATCAAAGGGAAAAAAGGACAATACGACAAACACTTTAATCATTTACAAACAAAAGAAACGATGTTCGAGTGACTTCGGATATTTAAGAGTGTAGCGATAAACAACAAAATACATGTTTCAAAGTAAACTTAACAAAAAAAAGAATAATAAAAACAAACAACGGTCCCTTCCAACAATCCTGTGGGTGACCAAATACATCAAAGGTAAGTAGCAAAAACTAAATCTCCGGAACAAGACACGCTTCAAGGTGTTGACAATACTCTTCGAGCCTGGCTTTCTCCTTCAAAAGTTGTGACGCGACTACTTTACTTTCTTGAAACCGATCCTCTGCGACATGCCTCTGGGCTAATTCCTTCTTAAGCTGAGTATCTTTGTCTTTGAGTAGTTTCTCCAAGTTTTAAACCTTCTTCCTGTAGCTATTCTCAGATACCTGAAGCTTCCGGCACTCTTGCTGGGTCTTACTCAACTCTTCTTCCATTTCAGCATGAGATCTCTTCCTAAAACTGGTTGCATCAGAAGTTTCCCCTTGAACTTCTTTGAGTTTGCGAGCTAAGTCAGCCCTTTCTTGATCTGCCCAATAAAGTTTCATCCCTGCCTCACGGTCTTTTGCACGAATTTGAATATTCTCAACATGAACCTGGGTGAACACCTCGGTAGGCATCGTGTTACTCAGAACAGTAGGAGGTTGCTCACATATAGGAGTCGACCTTGCAAATGGCAACCGTAAAATCTTAACCCTAGCTCTAATCCATTCCACGTAAGGAACCCTAGCAATAGGAACCTTCTTGCCCAAAGTAGTTCTATCCCTCTTGTGAATTCTCTTCCAAGCACTTGTCACTCTCTTCATCATCACATGATCACTACCTCTAACGAAATACACTGATTCAGACACCTCTTCAACCTTTAGCGGTCCATCCATTGCATATCCCAATTGACGATAAGCAAGCACATGATTATAGTTGATACACCCCTTAGTTCCTATGAGGGGAACCTTAGGGAAATATCCGCAGATAGTGATAATACTTCGTACTTCCCCCATGTCATAATTCCACCGGATATCAAATGAAGTAAGGTTAACAAGTCTTGATGACCATCTGAGAGAAAGTCTGGTATCCATGAAAGGGCCACTTACCGGTAGTTACAACTTAAACCATTGATACAACATCGAATGACATAAACTTACATTACCTCATTTTCCATGCCTGAAATCAATGGTGTAAAGAGTATCTTCCAAGAGTGTCGGTACTGGGTTCTTGTTTCTAAAAACACAAATAGCCGTCAAATCCACAAAATTTCTCTTGCGAGGGAATAGGATGATCCCGTATATCATGAGAGCAAACAGAGAGCTGATGTCATTCCAATTCCCTTTCTTTGCCCAGTCTTCAGCTTTATTCACTAAGAAATCCAAATAAAACCCTGTAGTATCCTCACTTGATTTCCAATTGTTTTTCACCTCTTTCCAACTCAAATGAAGAATTTCAGCAATAACTTCGAACTTCGGCTTCTCAGGCACTTGGACAAAAGGAACTTCATCGGACAACTTGATATTAAGTAGGTACGCGTACTCTTCTAGTGTGTGACCAGTTGATAATCTTGAAAAGTAAAACACCATAATTCCTTGTCATAGAACTGGAAGAGGGTGATCAAAGCCATTGGGTCAACTGGAGTGTTAAGGGTTAGTAACAAATTGCCATAATTTTTGTTGAAATTATTCAGAACATCACCCTTCAAATAAGAACTTAACCTCTTCAATTTGAACACATCAACAGTAGGAATCTGATAAGCGAATGTATGTCTGGTGGGCTCTTTAACACGAACTAAATTAGACTTATCTGACGGGAGGCCATCCATTTCTGATGGAAAGAAGACTCTCGAATGTCCCTGGAAGATGACATGCACATGCTAGTTATTTTATATACATCATTTTTTAGAAATAAATATGTTATGATGCAACATGAGAGGATCAAAGTTTCACATTGGATAATGGCTGGACCATTACAGAACAGCACCACTCAAGATCAAAAGAAAATCCCAAAGCTTCAAAACTATCATGGGAACCTGAGTCACCTTTGCAACACAAAGTAACCAACAGTACCCGTACCTGTAAGAAAAGTTTTCCCGCCCCTCTCACGGGTGTAGTCTAGGTCAAAGTAAGGTTAAAAGCCAAATCAAAGTACAATAGCTCAACTGTCGATATCATTATACGATAACACCTATCCGAACTACCTCTAAAGTCATGGGTCTCATAGTCAGGTATACAAAGCATCCTCCTCATAGCTGTCATTGCCACTCTATTCCTAGTTCTTATGGAATTCACTCATAGCCTGGGTACGAGGCCTTTTACCTCATGGAATAACCCACCCACCAAGAAATCCAGAATCCAAACAGTCAAGCCAAATCCAGTATGCAGAAAGTAAAGCACACATAGGATGCAATGCAAACAGATAAATATGCAAAGCGGTAAAAATAAACACCCAGAAAAAAAATAGGAGCTAGGATCGACTCCGGGATGAACCAGCAAGAGGTTAATCTGTCCCCAGTGAAGTCGCCAGCTGAAACCACCCGGCCAAAACTTGTCATCTGGATGTAATGAAACATCAATGAAGTCGCCACCGAACCTCTTTTATCCCGCCGAAAGGGAAAGGTAAACATCGAGAAAACCTGAAGAGGGAGAAATCACAGTCTTTCGACCGAGAGATCGGGTAAGGGAGTTTGTTATGCGAGGGGAAGGTATTAGCACCCCACACGCCCGTAGTACTCTACGGTATCCACTCTTGTTGTCTAATCTAATGGGTGTGGTAAAATCCTATGTCTATGACTTAAAACTGAAGAGGGAATGCATGCGAAAGAAAAAGAAAATAATGTAGGGAAAATAAAAGTTATACTCGGTTGGGCCCTACCCATTTTCCTATGTATCCCTTTTAAGGAATCAGAGCAGCCGCAGTTCGGCTTATATATTTTGGTTGGTTTGTGTTTTTTAGTTAAGACAACAAAAACAATCAAGATGGCAAAACATCAAATGAAGCAACAAACAAATGAGTTGGTAAAACATCGACTAAATAATAACATAGGAACATGTCAAACATGGCGAAACATCAAATGATAAAACAGATGACAAAACATCACACCTAACAATGATATTGAGAATCAAAGTAGGATAACAAACATGTGCGATGGCGAAACATCGGCTTCAAACAAGTGTGAGATGGCAAAACATCGGCTAACATGTAGTAAAGTATCATGGCAAAGATGACAAAACATTAATAAATCGGATGACAAAACATCACACCTAACAATGATATTGAGAATCAAAGTAGGATAACAAACATGTGTGATGGCGAAACATCGGCTTCAAACAAATGTGCGATGGCGAAACATCGGCTAAAAGGTTCAAAAAAAAAAAACCAAGAGGCACACAAACAAATAGGATTGGTTTGTATCTTTTACCTTGAAGAAGGGTTTAAATTTATTAGAAGTGTTTTATGATTTTCCAAGAAAACAATTTTTGTTTTAAGATGCAAAATGCAAAGAAAGGAAAAAACAACTAAGGGAAACTAGCCTAGCACTATCCCTAGTGTTATCATACAATGGTTGACCCTAAGGTTGAGGATAAAGGAAAATCTTACCCTACGTTAGCATACATGGATTCCTACCTTAATCAACATGTTAAAGGAAGCTTAACAAAACTATCCTATAGGGAACATACAATGAGAGCGAAGTCGTGATCTCAATTTCTAAATTGAGTGACTCATTGATAAATCAATTAAAGAAGAAAAGCAATAAACATCCTATAGGGAACATGCACTGAGAGTGAAGTCGTGATCTCAATTTCTAAATTGAGTGACTCATCGATCAAAAGTTAAAGAAGAAAAGCAATAAACATCCTATAGGGAACACGCACTGAGAGCGAAGTCGTGATCTCAATTTCTAAATTGAGTGACTCATCGATCAAAAGTTAAAGAAACAAATACAACACATGTATCAGACAAAAACCAGAGGGCCTCCTGACATATATCAGCAACAGAGGTCCCATCATGCAATCATAGAACTATGCAAAAGGAAAATGGAAGAAAGGAAATAGTACAATACCAAACGGATAACTATCCTTAGCAACTGAGCAAGAATAAAAGAAACCCAGAGAACTTCCAGCAAGCTGGCATCAACAGACAAATCAAGTCAGAAATTACACTATCAGGATGTAAGTAATGAGATTATCAGATATGAACAGATCCCATGGGCAATGTATAGCATTGACAATCATATGTATATATCATGCATAGACTATCAAATATGCCAAACACAAGAGTAGTGCCAATATAATAAATTGTGTTCCACAAATAAAGTGAAACAAAATAGCCTCAAGCCAAAAATGGAAACTTTCCTCAAAGTATCTCGCACATTCAACAACCAAGTTAGTATTCCCATAAATTGAATGATGACTCACATAAGGGATGGATGAAACATGATGAAGTGGGAGAACATGATAACAATTATCAAAGCATTAGGTATGGTAGCAAAAAAGAAACAAGTATATGCACAAATTGGTCAAAAGAATCAGAGGAATGTTGCTCCCTTCTATCACCATGTTGAGTTGACAATTGAATATCAATCAAGGATCATGGGAGCTTGAGAAGAATGCAATCAAAGACCATGAAGGTCAGTAGCAAACACAATTCAATCATGCACAATTAATTCATCGTAGCTCACAAGCATAATAGAAGATGAATCCCATACAATGCATCAAAAGGTTCAATCATTCAAGCATATGGCATTAAGTGAAATGACTTGAGTTTATGTGGATAAACACATCATGATCATTATGTGCCCAATTATAGGCCTCACTCAAGCTCATTGGCCATCAAACAAATTGCAACAAGATATGCAACATTAATTGGGTACCTTCACTTCAAAAATACATAAAAATAGAAACAAGGATCAATAATTCAAAAAAAAATTCTTAGCATCTTTGAAGTGTGTAGAAGTCAGAAAGCAAGTCTTAAGTTCATGAATGGTTGGGGGGGAGGGGGGTCAAATGAGGCCCAAAGTTCAAAAATAGTTGGGCAAACTATCAAAACTAGACAAGTTTTCAAAATAATTCATGGAAAAATATCAAACCATGTAAAATAATTCATGAAAAATGGTTTTCAGATCTTCAATACAGTCATGAACCCTAATCAAGACCTAAGTTCCATTGAAAGTCCAAGGCATAATGATTTTGAAAATGAAACTTGCACAATAAGCAACAAAACCCTAATTTTTGACTTTTAATCTTAAATATTGATTAGATAAGATCAAAATTCAAAAAAACAAAACAAATATACATCAAACATGACAAAACTCAATAGGTCGGAATACCTATTTTTTCATATTTTTGGAATTAAAGAAAAGTAAAAAATAAAATCAAATTCAAACAATTAATCAATTAAACTATTATTCACATATCTAAATGAAATTCTAATCAAAAATAAAAAAAACATCCAACCAAAATTGTATTCAAATATTAGAATTAAAAAAACACATCACTGATTTTTTGTGGAATTTTTGGATTAAAGGAAATATTAAAATAAAAATCAAACAAACAATTAATAATTAAACTATTATTTATTGGAAAAAATGCAAACCCTAGCCAAAATTCACAAAAAGGTTAAAATAAAATTATATTCAGATTCTATGATTAAAAACAAGCTTGCATGATTTTTTTGAGGATTTTTGAATTGAAGGAAGTATTAAAACAATAATTATGAATAAAGTATTTCAAATAATTTTTTGAAATTAAATTTCTAATCAAAATAGAAAAAATGCTAAACAAAAATCAGAATCAATTTCTAAATCATTTTATGTGTCCAAAATATTTTTTGTGGAATTTTTAGATCAAAGAAATATTAAAACAAAAATAATCTTTAAACAAACAATTATTTAAACCTATGAAGTTTTTAACTAATCAAAACAATTTCAAAAATTCCAATAAAATTACACAAGATAGTAAAAATTATTTTAGACTTGTGATAATTTTTTCAGAATTTTTTTTAAATTGTTTTGATCAAGAAATAAAAATCATAAAATCAATTAAAATCAAATAATATGAAATGCATTAAAATTTGAATCAAGCCAATCACAGCGCGCCACCTCACTTCATCTTCAACCTCCAGCATAGGGCAAAACGCGTGCAACACAAAAGGTCATGAGCCTATGTTCAAATCGATCAATCATGCTCGTTTCTCAACCAAAATCCATGAAATCAAGCGCAAATTAAAGCTAGCATATTGTTGCACCCCAAAATTTGCCCTCTCATGTTTTCCAAAGTCTACTCCCTGCATGGTTGACCAGAACCCCTTGCCTAAGGAAAAAGAAAATTTTTGAGTGGTGCTTTAAGTACCTTTCGATTGGCATTCTGAGAGACCCTTCGATTGGTATTCTGAAGGAGCCTTTCGATTGGCATGGATAATTCCCTTCGATTGGCATTATGGACAAACACTTCGATTGGCATTGTGTCAAGGCCTTCGATTGGAATTCTGAAAGACCTTTTCGTTTGGCACCCTGGGCCAAGCCTTTCAATTGGCATGCCAAGGGATCCTTCGATTTAGCATTGTGTCAAGGCAGCTTCGATAGGCATGTTAACCATGTCCTTCGATTAGGATGAACAACACCTTTCGATTGGCCTGTTAACAAAGCCTTTCGATTGGAATTTTTACAAATACCCTTTGATTGGTATATGGACAAATACCCTTCAATTGGCATTTCAAAAGGTCCTTGGACTGGAACTTCAGAGTGTCCTTCGACTGGAACTTCAGAGTTTCCCTAAATAAGAACATCAGAACGAAATGACCTTCGAATGGCATTTCAGTGCAGAGTTTCTCTTAATCTAAGATGCTCTGATGAAGGAAGTTCTGAACACTTCGAATCAAAACTTATACTCATCACAAGGCCAAGGGCTGATCGAAGTTGTCTAATAGGTAATGTTCTAAATAGATTCTAATTGGACTTTGAAGCTGGCAAAGAAGGCCCATTCGAAGGGTACATAAGAAGTCCATTCGAAGGAGGCTACTCAAGACCAATCGAAGAGCATGGCCTGGAGGCATTCAAAAATCAAAGGTGTCCAGGTTCATTCAAGATTCCAAAGAGACATGAATATTTCAAAGAAGGAAATCTTTTAATATGTCTGATTCTTGTCTCATGGCTTTAAAGGCCGGTTTAATTGGTTGTCTCTTGTCGTTACTAGACCATCATACTCCTATAAATACAAGGGCCAACATGCAGTGCAGAGGGGGGGAAAGACACACAAAACTCTGCAGAAACGGGAAAAACCCACGAAGACGGCCACACATACCTTGCCTCGCAAAAGCACCAGCCTGCCCCACGAAAGTCTAGACTCCATTGCAGGCACCTTCCGTCCAAATCCAGGCGCCTCCAGTGGTATAATGTTCAATCTCACTTAATCTTAAAATTACTCATAATTGCATATTCATAGTTTTTTTGTTATTACTTGTGAGTGATTTAACAAAGCGTGTATAAGCTGCAGTGTTCATACGTTTGAACCCCCCGTGGATAAAGTTTCTTTCAAAGCAGGTTACATTTTAAGTCCATGATCTTGGCTGTGACAAATCGAAACCAACCCAGATCTGGGTTCAGGAATTGATCTCGAATGAGACGTTTCTCTATGTTGTTTAGTTCCGAATTGACTAATTTGCAGGGCCAAAAGCAGGAGTCATGCCTTTTGAATGAGCAAGCAGCTCAGGGGTGAAAGGGAATTCGCTCAATCGAAGGGACTAGGATCCAATATCACATGCCTTATATATTCAATTTCTAACAAACTTCCTTGCAGGTCCAACATCCCAGGTCCCCCAAAACTTTGTAATGTTTTTCTTTCAGGTATTCAGGCGCAACATCCCAAGCGTGGACCACCATACGTCCTCAGATCTCAATGTGCCAAGTGGCTTCAAGCTAGATCCAAAGGCCATAACCATTGATCCACCATGGATTCAAGTCAATGCAAGCATATGCAATCTAGAGGGTCAACAAGGTCCAGCTTTCTGGGCCTGGAAAAATTGCTGATCATACAACCTCTTCAGCCCCCCCCCCCCCCCCCGAAAGTTTGCTTATATTTTATTTCTTTTCATTTTTTTATTGCTTTTCATTATTATTATTAAAACTAATTAATTAACAAACTAACCTTTTTTTCATAAAAAAATCAGAAATAACAAAAAATAATATTTATTAATTTCACTATTTTTATTTTTGTAAATAAATCATTAATTAATTAAGTTAGTTTTAATTAGGTTTAATCTTAACATATTTTGCATTAAATTAAAATTGGTTTAGAATTAGGGTTTTGATATATTTTTACCTTTTTAATTTTGTTTCCTTAATTAAAATAAAACTCAAAAAAATATATTTTCTTTTAATTAATTAATTAAGCTTAATTCTTAAATCAAAAATGACAAAAATATGCTTTATTCAATAAAAGGGTCAAAACCCTAAAGGACAATCCGATTCAATTTTCTCGCGCGTATTATTTTTGATCCATAATTGTAATTGCTCCGAGGATGTAATAGCTTTAACTTAGGATTTTATTTACTTTTTCGCATTTAATTTTAAGGGTTTGTTTTTGGCGATGTAAATACCCGACGCCTTGTAATAGCCTAGTTTTATTTTCTGCAATTTATTTTCCACAACCATTAACTGCTAGATGTTTGAATAATAGGCTATGCATGACAAGATTAACCTTTAATTTAAAATCAACCGTAGCTCACCATAACATGTACAAAGATAATATAAACTGAAAAACAATACACTCGCACATGCCACTCTTAGGGTACGCCTCACTTGGTTGCCTCGAACGTGGTCATTGAGTATAGGAAGTTTTAGAGGTCGTCCTTTTGTCCAAAGATCATAAGTTGCCTCGAAACGGTTGCCTAGGGTTACCGCTAAGCCGTCCTAACATTGCTTTAGTGGCCACACGTCCCTTAAATCGAATTGACCCGAAAACTCCAACGACGATGCTACCTACTCCTCAATAGTTGGATAACATTGTCTAAAGGACATTAGCACAGTTTAATTCCTTTTTGAGTAGGTAGATGTTCTTAAGTACTTGCTCCTTTTAAAACAAAACAAAACATTTCGCACTTACACTCTCTTCAAAACAAAAAATCTTTTCAAACCCATAAACACAAAGAAAAGCAAACTTTTTGAAAACATAATGAGCAAGTACCTAAGAGCCCGTGGATAACCACAGATAGAAAGGGTGCTAACACCTTCCCTTTCTATAATCTATCTCCCGAACCCGAGAAACATCTCGAAAAGGAATTTTTCTGTGCTTTTGTCCTTTCCTTGTTGGATAAAATAAAAGACGGTGGCGACTCTTGCTTACCGCGACATTTTGCGAAAACAAACGCAAACGCGAACCAGCATTCCGAAAACAGTCAGTTCCATTCCCACCGATCATAGAACTGGCGACTCTGCTGGGGAAAATCTTATAAGAGAGTTGTACCTTAGGATTAGATCACTATGTTTTCAATTGTATGCTTTGTATGCTTAAATTTTATGGGCTTGTATCGGAGTTCTATAGATCCTAACCCGGATCTGGGGATACTCTTTAGGTAAGTAGCAATAAACTGTGAGGGATCTGTCCGGCGTAGACCGACACGGATGAAACAGTAGCTACGTTGGTGTGGCACCTTGGTCTGTACCGATATCCCTTGTGTTGAAACGAGGAGAATATGGGTCTTCTGAGGAGTCATTAAGCACCAACTGACCTTAGAACCTTAAATTGACCAACTTGGCCATAGAACAGTAGCAGTATGCTACACTCATTGAGACTAAACTCTCGCGATGATTCCGGCCGCAAGAAAAGGTTGCTAAACTGGAATTATGACCGATTGAGGGTAGTCAGTGATATTGAGATCCTCTAGAACCCGGTTACTATTTTTTAGGACAGGTCTTAACCAACTGAAATTGAAAGAGGGTAATACCTAAACTCCATGCCAGCCTAAACTTAAGGCTATTTGTGTGACTTGTGTGCCTTCAAACTTGAACTACTTGCACATTCTTGTTATCTGACAACATGAGTTCCTTGCATGTTTTGTTTACAGTCCTTATCCGATAATTTGGATTTATTGCAGGGTTTACTTACATCACTTCACACTTTTGCTTAAACGCATAACATACACATCATAACATCATGCCTTAACATTTCCTTAACCATTTCAAGGATCTCAAGGGTTTGTGATGCAGGTTATGGTAAATCAAATGTCTAGCAAGGGGCAAGGGGATTTATTTTCCTCTAGACAATGTCGTCTAGAGATCAAAACATGATAACTTGAGTCATGGGCTATGACCCACTCGATATGGTGAGCTTGACTCTTGAAGAAGGACTCTTAACGACACGAAGTTTCTTCTATCAAATTCTAACAAGTTTCTTGTTTACCCCGCGAGATCCTTGAAAACATTGCATACATATATCATACATATCATTGCATAACAGGTCATCCAGTACATGTCTCTCATGTTCCCACTGTTTATTTCAGCAATGGCTCTCCCACAAGACAACCAAGATCTCCAGGCTCAAAACCTTCTCAATAAAGAGGATCACCTCAAGTGGAAAAACACTTCCAATCAAGGGGCATCAACGTAAGGAGGTCGCGCCTAAAAGACAATTCACTAAGATCAACATGTCACTGACTCAAGCGCTACAACACATGTTGAAGGCAAAGCTGATTACATTAAAGGCTCCTCTTCGGAACCCAAATACTTCCGCTCCTACCTATCATCCCAATGAAAGGTGTGCATACCACTCTGACAGTCCGGGACATGACACAAACAACTGTTGGGCTCTGAAGAACAAGGTCCAAGACATGATTGATGCCAAGGAGATCAAGTTTGACCCTCCAGAGACTCCAAACATAATCACTGCTCCTATGACGAATCATTGAAAGCTTTTGTTCATTTGAATTTTCAAGTTGTAATCTATTTGTTACTCAAACAATTATCTATTAATGCCAAACCTTGTTTCATTAATGCATTGCATATGTTTGTCTTGATTTGGTACAATCATTTTCATTACATTTAAACTATGCTTTTTACTCACTTTATGACATTCAACTCTTGCTAAAAGTTACAAGCCTTTAGAGGGAGGATGACGAAACTGTGATCGGTGGATCTGGAACTGACTGTTTAACGCTGGTTCGCGAAATGTCGCGGAAGCAAGAGTCGCCACCGTCTTTTATTTTCTCCAAATGGAAAGGACAAAAGCACAGAAAAATTCCTTAAAGAGATTGCTCTCGGTTCGGGAGGTAGGTTATAGAAAGGGAAGGTATTAGCACCCTTTCTATCCATGGTTATCCATGGGCTCTTAGATACTTGCTCATTTGTGTTTTCAAAAATGGTTTGTTTGCTTTTCAACTGTGGGTTTTAAAAAGTTTCTTTGAAAATTCCAGTTCGACTCTTGTATCGGTCCTCAAGAGTGTTTGAAAATTTGCTTTCGAAAGCTTTTGAAAATGTGTTGGTGTGAAAAGTATTTTTGAATTTGTTTTGAAATTAGAGCAAGTATCTAGAGTCGTCTACCTACCCTAAGGAATTCGTCTGTGTAAATGTCCTTTAAAGTAGTGCCATCCCACCATTGAGAGGTAGGTAGCACCACCGTTGGAGGTGTTCGGGTCAATTCGAGTTTGTAGGGACATGGTGATCACCGGAGCAATGGGAAGACACCTTAGAAGCTACCCTCATGCCAGGTTCCCGAATCATGAGGACTTACTAAGACATCCTCTACTCGACGATCACCTTTCGAGGCAAGGCAACAGTGAGGCGTACCCTAGGGGTGGTGTGTGCGAATTCGTGTGTCGTTTTCATTGATATTTGTCTTGTCATGTTCATTGTGATCTACGCTTGATTTTATTTAAGTCATTCATTCTTGCATGCTTATTTAACAGTTAATATCTGCGGGGAAAAGTAAATCTAAGGCTATTACAAATGGCGCGGGTCCACATCGCCAAAATTAAACCGGAACCGATTTGACGGAAAATAAATAAAGCAATAAAATAAAAGTGCGAGCAATTGTTTACACGGCTTTGGGAGAGATACATAATGAATTAAGCGAAATAAGGTAAATATGCGCAATTAAATAATTAAAAACAAGACTAGGGCGTTGGACCCTTTTGCAACAATATTTAAAGTTTAAAATTAAAATAAGAATGTTTTTTGGTATTTTTGTGTTTTTAAGATTTAATGGAAAAAAGGAATTAATTAAAATTAAAATGAAATGTTAAACCTAATTCTAATTATTTTTAAGTTATTAAGAAAAATATTACGTTTTTGATCTAATTTAAACCTAAATTATTTATATACAATTTAATTATGAAAATAAATAAATAATAATATTATGATAAAAGGAAAAATTGAAAGGAATGGAAACTGTTAATTAAACCTAATTCTACCTTTTTTAGATTTATTAAAAATAATTAAACTTGCAAAAATCCTAATTAAAACTAAATAATTACATGTTAATTTATTTACAAGAAAATAATTACAATAAAAATATTTATTATTTTTTGGTCTTTTTTCTGATTTTTTTTTATGATGTTTTTTTTTTGTAGAGAGATAATTAATTAATTAAAACAATAAAAATAAATAACACAATAATTAATTTAAAAAAATAAAATGTGAAAAGAAAAGCAAACCAGAGGGGGGTTCAGGCCCCAAAGTGAGGTGTTGGTCCAAGAATCCAGGCCCATTAAGCATGGCCTTGTGGACTTTTTAGAGTCACGTGTAGCAACGTTGACTTGTCTTTATGGTGTTCTTCAATGTATGGCCCTTGATCTGATTCCATTAAGCACGTGGCTGGCTTGATATGGTGGTTGTATGGTGATCCACAAAGTTACGCCTGTACCTGAATACATAGTGAAAAACAATATTAAGATAACATAGACCTGGGGTTCGAACCCAGGTCAAGAGCTTTGCCAGTCTTCATGCTTGCCACCTGATCCATTTGCACATTGTTAATATAAAATAAACAAATAAATATAATATAGGAAAACAACCGGTATTCGTGAATTTGCGCGCACAATTCAAACGGACCAACCATTCCTCGCCACGACTCCGTCTTCTTCATGTGTTTTTTCTTTTTCTGAAAACAAAAGCATATGGCAACGGTTTGGCAAACGTTGCCTAAGACCATCTACCAAAAAATAGCGAATAGACCCTCGACGCTCATAAATTGAGCGCGGGGGTTGGAATCTCTTCGTCTGGGCGTGCTAAGGGCAATGGCAATAGTCTTGAGCTCCAATTTTGCTTCGTTTGAGAAGCCCTAATTCTGAGTCCTGAAAACCCTAAAAATCAAGTATGGCATTTTTGTGTATAACGCGTAAAAACATAATTAAATCACATGATAAGCATCAGCAAGCATCATTGAATAAGAATATGTAAACCAAATGTCATGAAAATGCCTTAAAATCAAGATGCGTGTATGCAATTTTGTGAGAAAACTTTGAGTTCTGTACAGCGATTCTTTGCCTTTTGATGAGTGTTATGAATTGGGATATGCTCAGTGAACCACAAGGAAGCTATTGGGATCGTTGTTGTGCCTTCAATCGCCTCCTAAAGTTGATTTCAGTTTTTCAGTTTTCAAGCAATTTTTCAAGTTTTTAATGGCCTCTTATGCGCAGCTTTTTGTCTCATGCCATTAGGTTTGTGATTCTGAATATGTAGTAAAGCTTTTAGGTCAACAAAATTGAATAATATCCATGGCATTCAATGATTTACATATTTGATTTCCTTAAGATCTTTTCCATATCTTTTCATGTGCATTTGGTGTCAATTAGCTCAAATCCAACCAAAACTTGCCTAATTAGGATGTGCACGTGATATTGAGAGTAAAACATGCATGAAAAGATTTTTTAGGTCAAGTTTGGTATTTTTCACATATTTAAATAATTTAAATGAATTAATATTAATATAAATTCAAATAAATAAATAAAAAATGAGAAAATGCTTCCCTTTGGGCCAAGTGGTCGTGCATAGGCTTGGAATGATGAAACATGGAAGAAAAATGGGCCCATTAGCAAATTTAGGTCATTTGAAGTAAAGTTGACTTTTCAAAATTCCCAAAAGTTTCCCAACTTCCACAAGGCATAACTTGCTCAATTTTTAAGCTTTTCACATGTTCTTGGACATTTTGGAAAGTTCTTTGAGTCCTCTAACCAATGTCTTTGATCCCATGTCATTTTGATTTACCAATCTCAAGTTATGGCCTTTGACTTAAAGTCCCTTTTTGTTGACTTTTGAAAATGACCTATAATGTTGAAATTGTTAACTTTTTGTGAGAGCATTTCTTGGACTTGGAATATGAAGATGAATTGTAGGAAATGTCTTTCTCTTCAAAATGAGCTTTGGATGGAATTTTTCTGATAATCCATGTGAAAGTTATGCCCTGGTCAATTTCAGTTGACTTTTTCAGCTGTCCAAATATAGTAACTTTTGCATCTTTGATGATTTCTGAGCCAAATTTTGAGAATCATGATCAAGCATTGATCAAATGATGTTTGTGGCTTCAAAATGATATGTTGACCAAAAATTTGAACTTTTGACTGCCAAATGACCATTTTGCCCCCACAGTTGACTGTAGTGCAATTTAGGGTTTTGACTGTGCAATTTTGAGCCGAATGCCTTGAAACTTGATATGAAAATGCTTGACCACATTTGTAAGCATATGAGACTTGATTGGGCCTTTGAAAACTTCAATTTCTTGATCAGAACCCAAACCCTAGTTTTGACTGTATAGGAGACAGTTGAGCTGCGCAACCCTTGGGGAATTTTGAAGCTTGGCTTGGCAATTTCTTGGAGAATATGGGAGGGCAAATTTTGGGGTACAACAGTTGCCCCTGTTCAATCTTCTTAGACCTGAGGATGCAGATTGGCTGACATGCCTTTCGTAATCCGAGGGTAGAAGATGATTGGACACTAGAGTGCCCAGAAATTTGCGCTCACATAGTAACAGTGATGGGGAATGGGCTTATAGATGCCATTTAGAGGTTGCTGGATAGGGTGATGGGCTTATAGATGCCATCTGGATGCTGATTGCGTAAGAGATTCCTTAGCGAGAACCTGCTTACCTGCAAAAGAAAAATGAGTACC
Organism: Vicia faba; assembly: GCA_948472305.1. NCBI lineage: Eukaryota > Viridiplantae > Streptophyta > Magnoliopsida > Fabales > Fabaceae > Vicia > Vicia faba. The sequence goes on along the minus strand of OX451736.1, from coordinate 71,891,718 downwards.
TGGCACGTTGCAGGAGCTGATTTTAGATGCTTGGTATAGATGTGTCCTGACTGGTTACAGGAGCTGAGTCTGGAGTTTCAAACGCTGATGAATGAACCAGGGATGGTTACTACCTTAGCAGGAATGGTAAGAGAACCTTGGGCGACTTTAATCTCAACAACGCTCGTTGAGAAAAAATCTTGATGGGAATTATTATCTTCGCAGTATTGGGCAGAGAACCATAGGCAATTATAATCTGAAAGGAATGATCACCTCACACTCATCGTCGGAGAGGGAAACATCTGAAAAAGACTTACCACCTCACACACCGTTGGAGAGGGAACCATAGGAGACTATCACCTCACACTCATCGTCGGAGAGGGAAACATCTTGAAAAAGGAATTACCACCTCACACGCCGTTGGAGAGGGAACCATAAGAGAATATCACCTCACACTCATCGTCGGAGAGGGAAACATCTGAAAAAGGACTTACCACCTCACACACCGTCGGAGAGGGAACCCTAAGAGAATATCACCTCACACTCATCGTCGGAGAGGGAAACATCTGAAAAAGGACTTACCACCTCACACACCGTCGGAGAGGGAACCATAAGAGAATATCACCTCACACTCATCGTCGGAGAGGGAAACATCTGAAAAAGGACTTACCACCTCACACACCGTCAGAGAGGGAACCCTAAGAGAATATCACCTCACACTCATTGTCGGAGAGGGAAACATCTGAAAAAGGACTTACCACCTCACACACCGTCGGAGAGGGAACCCTAAGAGAATATCACCTCACACTCATCGTCGGAGAGGGAAACATCTTGAAAAGGACTTACCACCTCACACACCGTCGGAGAGGGAACCATAGGAGACTATCACCTCACACTCATCGTCGGAGAGGGAAACATCTGAAAGGCAATCTGGAAGCAGTATCAGAACGTCACCATATCTGGATCATATCTGAAACTATATCTAGAAGGATATCTGGAAGCAGCATCAGAACGTCACCATATCTGGATCATATCTGAAACTATATCTAGAAGGATATCTGGAAGCAGCATCAGAACGTCACCATATCTGGTTTACATCTGAAACTATATCGAGAAAGAATTCTGGAAGCAGCATCAGAACGTCACCATATCTGGATCATATCTGAAACTATATCTAGAAGGAAATCTGGAAGCAGCATCAGAACGTCACCATATCTGGATCATATCTGAAACTATATCTAGAAGGATATCTGGAAGCAGTATCAGAATGTCACCATCTCTGGATCATATCCGAAACTATATCTAGACTGAATTGCGATAGTTAATAGTAGTCATTTTTGTATTGATCTTTTTCCTGAAAAGGCAAAACATAATTGTATGCAAAATCATGATGCACAAACTGTATGTCTTCAAAATCAATGAGATTCGTGTAATGTGATGCATATGCATGCTATAATGATGTGTGAAGATGTGATGTTTATGAATGTATTTTTGTCTAAGAAAATAAATCCTTGACGGGTGCCGGGAAATCACTCCTGGGCTGATGTTGAAGAATAGCTTTTGCTTCCGCTGGGGATGATAGTTGCAAGTATACCGGTAGGAGAAGATAACTCCGTTGGGGAATAAACTTGGCAAATGGAGGATTCTGCAGGGAGAAAAGATACTCTAGTGACCATGCTGAGAAGCAACACTCTGTGGGGAGAGAGATGCTTTGCTGAATGTTGACAGTAGTTTGCTGAGGATACCCTTGTTGTATGGGAAGTAATTGATGACCTTTGCTGGGGTAAGAAGACTTCGGCGACGACGCTCTTTCCGGGGCTTTTGGCTGAGGATAACCCAGTTATATCCTATTAAGGAAATAACTCTTTTAAATAAAGCCGGACGACGCGTTCGGGCTCTGCGAGGGTAAGCTTCCAGAATTTGCTGGGGGTAAGCTTCTGCTTGGGGGAGATGGATTCTAACTTTCCTGGGGAAGCTGGGTTGGGCTCTCCTGGGGAAGTATTGAACTGTATTGGTTATGTTCTTCAACGGAACCTATCCTGAGGCCTTGGAGGATAGAACAATCAGATTGCGTAGACCAACCATTATTGCCCCTGTTCCCATGGGGGAGGTACTTGTGGGGTGCTGACAATTGTTGAGGGTCAAACCTTCTTATGGTAGGCAGATGGCAGGACATAGTCGTACGCTTTAATCCCTAACTTTTGCCTGGACCGCCCTTTCGGGTTTTTAGTCCATCGGGATACCCATTTTTGCTCAAGCCGCCTTTTCAGGTTTTCGACTTGCCGGGTGTACAGATTTTTTCATTTCATCCCTTCATTTTGCCCGAACCCTTTTGGTTCGCCGGGAAGCCCTTATTTTTGCCTAGGTATGTCAACCTAGCGGGTCTTTGATTTTGCATAGTATTTTCCGACTATGCCCACGCTCTTAGAATGCAGGGGGGTGCCCCTGGCTGTTTATGTTGCCATGTTACCAGAAGATGTCTGATCGTGCAAGATTCGTTGCTGGAGTGCCCCAAGTGACTCAGGCAGAGATTTGCCCCAGGCTTTTCAGACGAAGATTTGCCCCAGTCTATTTGGCCTTTGAGAGATTCTCTGGATCTTGACTTCGCTGCCCCAGATGATGGACAATAGTCATGGCATGCCCCTTGATTGGAGATACTCTTATTCATTAGACTTTCGTCGTGCAAATTTTTATGCTGTTCAAACAAAAAGTCATATGCAAACAAAGTTATGTTAAAAACGCAAAGCTTATGTCTGTCTCGAAGATTTTGAAAATGCATCTTTTCATAAAACAAGTGAATGCTTGTAAAACGTGATGTCAACTCCGTATTTACCGTAGGCCTTCAGGAGTCAGGATACCTTCCGTAACAGTATGCTTTCGAGCTAATCCATGCTTCAGCTAGGACTTTTGAGGGTTATAACGTGGCCTGGTTCACGGTTTAAGAAACAAAGGATAAGGCTCAAAATGTATTTGTACCCACCCGCTCTTCGTGATGTTCTCCAAACCTAAACTCAGTTGATCATACGTTAGACCTTGTTGAGTCTTTGCTCTTGGTATACCAGTGATGGTTCGAATGTTGACAATTTATTTCAAATAGGCAGTCATCTTTGTTTTTGTTGAGGGTTTGTATGACCTCTTTCTTTTTGATTTTTGTTATCCCTTTCTTTTTGCCTGAACTGTTTCCTTTTTGGAATTACAGTCAGCGGGATGCCCCAGTTTTGTAAGTCTCCTTCATGGGTTTTGGCTTAATGGGTTTTTCATTTATGAACTTTTTGATAATGACTGCCCTTCTTTATGATTGTAGGGAACCATCACCGTCTTTTGTTTTGTAAGGAATTTTTGGTGCCATTCGTTATGCACTTGGATCAACTGAGAGAACTACCCTGCCCCAGGTTATGATTATGGGTTTTGATTTTCGAAAATAAAAACTTCTACTTCTTTGGCTCAGATGGGTTGACGAGGGATTATCTTCCTTATAACTCCAGTGTTTAGGATTTGAAACAATGCCTGTACCTCATCAGCGGGGTCTGTTCAAAAGCATACTGTAAAAGATAGCGGTATCGTTTTCGTCATCCTCCCTCAAGAGGCTTAGAATTTTAGATCCAGAGTTGACATCAGAAAAAATATGACAAGATATTTGAACATAATGAAAACAATTGTATTAATTTCCAAAACAGACATATGCGATGCATTAATAGAATAAAAGAGTTTGTTATGACATTAATTGTTTATATAAGCAAAGAAAAACACAACTCAGAAATTCAAATAAACAAAAGGTCTTCAACGATTGGGTAACGAAGCAGTGATTATGTTCGGAGTCTCTGGCACTTCAAACTGAATCTCTCCGGCGTCAATCATATCTTGGATCTTGTTCTTGAGAGGCCAGCAGTTGTCTGTAGTATGCCCCGGGCTATCTGAATGATATGCGCACCTATCGTTGGGATGATAGCTGGGTGCAGAAGTGTTCGGATTCCGGAGAGGAGCCCTTAAGGTGATCAGCCCCGCCTTCAACATTTGTTGCAGTGCTTGATCCAACGACATGTTGAGTTTGGTGTACTGCCGTTTCTCCTTGCGCTGCTGCCCCTGTCCTTGTTGAGCAGGTCCGGGATTGGAGATTTGGACTGCCCCTGCCTCATGACGGCTCTTTTTACCGTGCACAGCATTGGATTCTTTCTTTCCATGATGAGGCTTTTTATCAGAGGGTGCAGCCTCTTGAATTTTCCCAGACCGGATGCCAGCTTCTATTCGCTCTCCAGTCAAGATAAGATCTGTGAATCCAGCAGACGAATTCCCAATCAGGTGGTTATAAAATGGACCAGACAAGGTCCCCAAGAACATGTCCACAAGTTCCCGATCAGTCAGAGGTGGTTGTACCCTTCCAGCAAGATCCCTCCATTTCTGCGCATATTCTTTAAAACCTTCACTTGATCCTAACGACATACCCTGGAGTTGGGTACGCGTAGGGGCAAGGTCGGCATTATATTGATACTGCTTATAGAAAGCAGTAGCCAACTCCTCCCAGTTACGAACTTTGGTCCCATCCAGCTGATAGAACCATTCGAGATGAGTCCCTGAAAGACTCTCCTGGAAGAAGTGGATCCATAAATTCTTGTCCACCGTATATGGCTGAATCTTCCGAACATAGGACCTTAGATGCAGCTTGGGGCAAGACGCCCCGTCATACTTAGTAAAGGATGGTGCTTTGAACTTCCGAGGAATAACCACACCAGTTGACAAACCCAAATCTCCAAGATCCAGCCCAGGTACCTGTTGGATCTCCATAGCATTCAGCCTATCCTCCAACTGTTTGTACTTGTCCTCAGCCGGAGGGTACTGTTCATCGTCGAAATCTGTTTCATTGTCAGAGACCTCTGGACTGGGCACCCTTTCCTCTTGATGACTGCTTTTTCCCACAGATGGGGTTGTCCTCTCAGTTTCAATTTGGGGTGTGTTCCCAGATCTGCGTCTAGGGCTGAACAAAACAGTCCTCTTCTTTTTCTTGTCCTTCTTCAAGAGCAGAGCCTTCAGATCTTGTTGCCCCTGGGTCAAGTTCATGATTAGCCCTTGGAATTGGGCATTCTGAGCCTGGAGGGCCTTGATGGACTGCTCAGCTGATGATTCAGGATTCATGTCGATCGGCTGAAATAAACAGCGGAGAAGGGTAAGCAACCTGTCAAAGGGATACCTGCAATGCAATGAGATGTATGACATGCATGTAATGTTTTCAAGGACCTCGCGGGGTAAACAGGGAAATTTGTTAGAGTTGGAAACTGGCAACTTGATTGAAGGAACTTCCTGCTGTAGAGAGCCCTTCTTCAAGGGTCAAAGGCTCACCATATCCAGTGGGTCATAGCCCCTGACAACCTTGGCTAGAGGAAAATAAATCCTCTTTGCCCCTGGCTATACAGTTGGTTCATCATGACCTGCATCACAAGCCCTTGAGATCCTTGAAATGGGTTAGGATGTATGCAATGGTATGATGTCATGCTATGCATGGGGTGATGTAGGTAAACCCTGTTATGAGTCCCAATTAAGGACTATAAACAGACCCTGCAAGAAATTCAGTATACTTTGTTATGAGTCCCAATTAAGGGCTATAAACAAAACCTGCAAGAGATCTAGTAAACCCTGTTATGAGTCCTAGTTAAGGACGATAAACAAAACCTGCAAGAACTTTGGTAAACCTTGTCATGAGTCCTAGTTAAGGACTATAAACAAAACCTGCAAGAAATTTGGTAAACCTTGTCATGAGTCCTAGTTAAGGACTTAAAACAAAAACCTGTAGGAAATTCAGTGAACCCTGTTATGAGTCCTAGTTAAGGACTATAAACAAAACCTGCAAGCAAACTCAGTAAACCTGCCATGAATCCTAATTAAGGACTATGGACAAAACCTGTAAAAACTTAGCAAACCCTGCTATGAGTCCCCATTAAGGACTATAAGCAAACCCTACAAGTAATTCCTGTGTTAGATAACAAGCATGCAAATAGTCAAGTACGAAGGCACGCAAGTCACACAAAGGAAGCCCTTAGAGTTTAAGGCCAGCATGGGGTCTGGGTAGTACCCTCTTGAAGTTGGTGGGCTCAACCTGTCCTAATCAAAGTAACCGGGTTCTTAGAGGATCCCAATATCATTGACTACCCTCAATCGGTCATAACTCCAGCATCGCAATCTTTTCTTGCGGCCAGAACCATCACGAGAGTTTAGCCTCAATGGGCGTAGCATACTGCTACAATTCTAAAGGCCAAGTTGTGTCAATTAAGGTTCTAAGGTGTGTTGATGCTTAATGACTCCTTGGAAGACCCATATTCTCCCCGTTTCAACACGAGGGATATCGGTACCGACCAAGGTGCCACACCAACGTAGCCACTGCTTCACCCATGTCGGTATACGCCGGACAGGTCCCTCACAGCTTATGCTACCTAAACAGGGTATCCCCAGATCCGGGTTAGGATCTATGTATCTCCGATGCAACCCACAATAGTAAAGCAAGCAAAGCAATACAATTGAAAACACAGTTATGAACTAACCCTAAGGTACACCTCACTTTATAAAGGGTCCCCAACAGAGTCGCCAGTTCTGTGATCGGTGGATCTGGAACTGACTGTTTAACGCTGGTTCGCGAAATGTCGCGGAAGCAAGAGTCGCCACCGTATTTTATTTTCTCCAAATGGAAAGGACAAAAGCACAGAAAAATTCCTTAAAGAGATTGCTCTCGGTTCGGGAGGTAGGTTATAGAAAGGGAAGGTATTAGCACCCTTTCTATCCATGGTTATCCATGGGCTCTTAGATACTTGCTCATTTGTGTTTTCAAAAATGGTTTGTTTGCTTTTCAACTGTGGGTTTTAAAAAGTTTCTTTGAAAATTCCAGTTCGACTCTTGTATCGGTCCTCAAGAGTGTTTGAAAATTTGCTTTCGAAAGCTTTTGAAAATGTGTTGGTGTGAAAAGTATTTTTGAATTTGTTTTGAAATTAGAGCAAGTATCTAGAGTCGTCTACCTACCCTAAGGAATTCGTCTGTGTAAATGTCCTTTAAAGTAGTGCCATCCCACCATTGAGAGGTAGGTAGCACCACCGTTGGAGGTGTTCGGGTCAATTCGAGTTTGTAGGGACATGGTGATCACCGGAGCAATGGGAAGACACCTTAGAAGCTACCCTCATGCCAGGTTCCCGGATCATGAGGACTTACTAAGACATCCTCTACTCGACGATCACCTTTCGAGGCAAGGCAACAGTGAGGCGTACCCTAGGGGTGGTGTGTGCGAATTCGTGTGTCGTTTTCATTGATATTTGTCTTGTCATGTTCATTGTGATCTACGCTTGATTTTATTTAAGTCATTCATTCTTGCATGCTTATTTAACAGTTAATATCTGCGGGGAAAAGTAAATCTAAGGCTATTACAAATGGCGCGGGTCCACATCGCCAAAATTAAACCGGACCCGATTTGACGGAAAATAAATAAAGCAATAAAATAAAAGTGCGAGCAATTGTTTACACGGCTTTGGGAGAGATACATAATGAATTAAGCGAAATAAGGTAAATATGCGCAATTAAATAATTAAAAACAAGACTAGGGCGTTGGACCCTTTTGCAACAATATTTAAAGTTTAAAATTAAAATAAGAATGTTTTTTGGTATTTTTGTGTTTTTAAGATTTAATGGAAAAAAGGAATTAATTAAAATTAAAATGAAATGTTAAACCTAATTCTAATTATTTTTAAGTTATTAAGAAAAATATTACGTTTTTGATCTAATTTAAACCTAAATTATTTATATACAATTTAATTATGAAAATAAATAAATAATAATATTATGATAAAAGGAAAAATTGAAAGGAATGGAAATTGTTAATTAAACCTAATTCTACCTTTTTTAGATTTATTAAAAAGAATTAAACTTGCAAAAATCCTAATTAAAACTAAATAATTACATGTTAATTTATTTACAAGAAAATAATTACAATAAAAATATTTATTATTTTTTGGTCTTTTTTCTGATTTTTTTTTATGATGTTTTTATATTTTGTAGAGAGATAATTAATTAATTAAAACAATAAAAATAAATAACACAATAATTAATTTAAAAAAATAAAATGTGAAAAGAAAAGCAAACCAGGGGGGGGTTCAGGCCCCAAAGTGAGGTGTTGGTCCAAGAATCCAGGCCCATTAAGCATGGCCTTGTGGACTTTTCAGAGTCACGTGTAGCAACGTTGACTTGTCTTTATGGTGTTCTTCAATGTATGGCCCTTGATCTGATTCCATTAAGCACGTGGCTGGCTTGATATGGTGGTTGTATGGTGATCCACAAAGTTACGCATGTACCTGAATACATAGTGAAAAACAATATTAAGATAACATAAACCTGGGGTTCGAACCCAGGTCAAGAGCTTTGCCAGTCTTCATGCTTGCCACCTGATCCATTTGCACATTGTTAATATAAAATAAACAAATAAATATAATATAGGAAAACAACCGGTATTCGTGACTTTGCGCGCACAATTCAAACGGACCAACCATTCCTCGCCACGACTCCGTCTTCTTCATGTGTTTTTTCTTTTTCTGAAAACAAAAGCATATGGCAACGGTTTGGCAAACGTTGCCTAAGACCATCTACCAAAAAATAGCGAATAGACCCTCGACGCTCATAAATTGAGCGCGAGGGTTGGAATCTCTTCGTCTGGACGTGCTAAGGGCAATGGCAATAGTCTTGAGCTCCAATTTTGCTTCGTTTGAGAAGCCCTAATTCTGAGTCCTGAAAACCCTAAAAATCAAGTATGGCATTTTTGTGTATAACGCGTAAAAACATAATTAAATCACATGATAAGCATCATCAAGCATCATTGAATAAGAATATGTAAACCAAATGTCATGAAAATGCCTTAAAATCAAGATGCGTGTATGCAATTTTGTGAGAAAACTTTGAGTTCTGTACAGCGATTCTTTGCCTTTTGATGAGTGTTATGAATTGGGATATGCTCAGTGAACCACAAGGAAGCTATTGGGATCGTTGTTGTGCCTTCAATCGCCTCCTAAAGTTGATTTCAGTTTTTCAGTTTTCAAGCAATTTTTCAAGTTTTTAATGGCCTCTTATGCGCAGCTTTTTGTCTCATGCCATTAGGTTTGTGATTCTGAATATGTAGTAAAGCTTTTAGGTCAACAAAATTGAATAATATCCATGGCATTCAATGATTTGCATATTTGATTTCCTTAAGATCTTTTCCATATATTTTCATGTGCATTTGGTGTCAATTAGCTCAAATCCAACCAAAACTTGCCTAATTAGGATGTGCACGTGATATTGAGAGTAAAACATGCATGAAAAGATTTTTTAGGTCAAGTTTGGTATTTTTCACATATTTAAATAATTTAAATGAATTAATATTAATATAAATTCAAATAAATAAATAAAAAATGAGAAAATGCTTCCCTTTGGGCCAAGTGGTCGTGCATAGGCTTGGAATGATGAATCATGGAAGAAAAATGGGCCCATTAGCAAATTTAGGTCATTTGAAGTAAAGTTGACTTTTCAAAATTCCCAAAAATTTCCCAACTTCCACAAGGCATAACTTGCTCAATTTTTAAGCTTTTCACACGTTCTTGGACATTTTGGAAAGGTCTTTGAGTCCTCTAACCAATGTATTTGGTCCCATGTCATTTTGATTTACCAATCTCAAGTTATGGCCTTTTACTTAAAGTCCCTTTTTGTTGACTTTTGAAAATGACCTATAATGTTGAAATTGTTAACTTTTTGTGAGAGCATTTCTTGGACTTGGAATATGAAGATGAATTGTAGGAAATGTATTTCTCTTCAAAATGAGCTTTGGATGGAATTTTTCTGATAATCCATGTGAAAGTTATGCCCTGGTCAATTTCAGTTGACTTTTTCAACTGTCCAAATATAGTAACTTTTGCATCTTTGATGATTTCTGAGCCAAATTTTGAGAATCATGATCAAGCATTGATCAAATGATGTTTGTGGCTTCAAAATGATATGTTGACCAAAAATTTGAACTTTTGACTGCCAAATGACCATTTTGCCCCCACAGTTGACTGTAGTGCAATTTAGGGTTTTGACTGTGCAATTTTGAGCCGAATGCCTTGAAACTTGATATGAAAATGCTTGACCACATTTGTAAGCATATGAGACTTGATTGGGCCTTTGAAAACTTCAATTTCTTGATCAGAACCCAAACCCTAGTTTTGACTGTATAGGAGACAGTTGAGCTGCGCAACCCTTGGGGAATTTTGAAGCTTGGCTTGGCAATTTCTTGGAGAATATGGGAGGGCAAATTTTGGGGTACAACATAAACAATGCCATAATCTCATACATTATGCTTTTGGACAGACCTTGCTGACGATGTACAGGCGTTTCTTTCAAATCCTAAACACTGGAGTTATAAGGAAGATAATACCTAGTCAACCCCTTCGAGCCAAAGAAGTAGGAGTTTTCTGTTTTAAACACAAATTGAAACCTTTAATTTAAACCTGGGGCAGGGTAGTCTCTCAGTTAATTCAAAAAGATGCGCATTGAGGTCGCAAAACTCTCAGTTCATAATACAACGAACGACATCAAAAGCATTCCTCTGGAATCAAAAGACAATGGTGGTTCCTTATCTCATAGGCAGTCAATCTCTCAAAAGAGAAAAGCCCACTGAGCCAAAACCTATAAAGGAGGCTTAAGAAAGCTGGGGCATCCCGCTGACTGTAATCTCGAAAATAGGAACAATCAGGCAAAAATTAGGGATAATAAATCAAAAGAACGAGGTCATTACAAATCCTCGACAACATGAGCAATGTTGCAAAAAAATGATGACTGCCTTCCAAAATCCAACTTGTGTGAACCATCACCAAAATGTCGTTCCAAATGCGAATAGAGTTTGACGAACAATTAACTGAGTTTAGGATTGAAGAACATCAGGAAGAGCGGGTGGGTACAAATATGCTTAGAGCCTTTATCCTTTGTTTCTTAAACCGTGAACCAAGCCACGTTACAACCCTTCAAAATTCCTAATTGAAGCATGGGTTAGTTCAAAAGCATACTGTTACAAAAGGTATCCTGACTCCTGTAAGGCTTTGCCCTAAATCTTGTGTTGAATTTGTCTTATAAAAAGTTTTCTGCTAAAAAACGCATTTTTCAAAACTTCGAGACAAGCATAAACTTTGCATTATTTGAATATCACTGTTTGCATTTGGCTATTTGTTTGACAGCGGTGAAATTCACACAATAAATATCCGATGAACGAAAGCCCTCTCAGTGAACAAAATCACTTCAAAAAGGATGACACTTCCATTGACAAATCTCCTATCAACAGGGGGACTCGACATGTCACTATCCAGCACACCTGGGGCAGTCCAGTCAAGATTTCAAGAAATCTCTGAAGAAGTGCAGAGTAACCAGGGGCAAGTCTCCATCTCCGTCGCTTGGGGCATTGAACATCAATCTCAGTGAAGGGTTACGTACAATTAAACATTTTCTGGCAATGTCACAAACACTTGCTACTAGGGGCAATGACAAATCTCCCCAAAATCCTTCTCATAAGATGACTCCCAGCAAGGGTTTAATCTCTGAAAACCTTTCCCCAACTGAATCAACTTCAAGAATCCTCGAGGACTTCCCCCAACGAAGATGTCACCTCTCTAGCGGACTGACGATAGGGATTATTTCCCCAACAACACCAGGATTCCCCAGCTTGAGTTTGCCTCTCTGACTACTACAAATCAAAGGACCACAACTCCTCTTCCCCAGTAGACTACTCTACAATCCTCAGCAAGTTACTACGAAACCTGGACACGACCAGATATCAGTTCAACTTCGACTCCCCAGTAGAGCAAAGGACGACTAAGACTCCTAAATTCTTTTACCAAGCAGAAATAAACATACTCCCCACAGAGTTTTCAATATCCCCTAGCGGAGTTCTCCTCAAACAACAAAGCAAGGATCCCCGGTGGAAACATTTTGAGCAAAGTCCAAGACAAAATTACACTTCAACAACATTCATAACATATGCATACATAATACATATGACACAAATCTCATTTTATTTTGAGAACATCATTACACAATGCATACATCATGACAATGCATACATCATGACATTGCATACAACTAACTCTTTACCTTTTCAAGAAAGATCAATCAACATGCAAAGATCATCATCTTCCGAGATCCCTTCTAGAGACAGTTCAGATGCGATCCAGATATGGCTGACATTCTGATACTTATTCTAAATTCCTTCTAGAGACAGTTCAAATGCGATCCAGATATGGCTGACATTCTGATACTTATTCCAGATTCCTTCTAGAGACAGTTCAGATGCGATCCGGATATGGCTGACATTCTGATACTTATTCTAAATTCCTTCTAGAGACAGTTCAGATGCGATCCAGATATGGCTGGCATTCTGATACTTATTCCAGATTCCTTCTAGAGACAGTTCAGATGCGATCCAGATATGGATGACATTCTGATACTTATTCCAGACTCCTTCTAGAGATAGTTCAGATGCGATCCAGATATGGCTGACATTCTGATACTTATTCCAGATTCCTTCTAGAGACAGTTCAGATGCGATCCAAATATGGCTGATATTCTGATACTTATTCTAAATTCCTTCTAGAGACAGTTCAGATGAGATCCAGATATGGCTGACATTCTGATACTTATTCCAGATTCCTTCTAGAGACAGTTCAGATGCGATCCAGATATGGCTGACATTCTGATACTTATTCCAGACTCCTTCTAGAGACAGTTCAGATGCAATCCAGATATGGCTGACATTCTGATACTTATTCCAGATTCCTTCTAGAGACAGTTCAAATGCGATCCAGATATGGCTGACATTCTGATACTTATTCCAGACTCCTTCTAGAGACAGTTCAGATGCGATCCAGATATGGCTGACATTCTGATACTTATTCCAGATTCCTTCTAGAGACAGTTCAGATGCGATCCAGATATGGCTGACATTCTGATACTTATTCCAGACTCCTTCTAGAGACAGTTCAGATGCGATCCAGATATGACTGACATTCTGATACTTATTCGAGACTCCTTCTAGAGACAGTTCAGATGCGATCCAGATATGGCTGGCATTCTGATACTTATTCCAGATTCCTTCTAGAGACAGTTCAGATGCGATCCAGATATGACTGACATTCTGATACTTATTCCAGACTCCTTCTAGAGACGGTTCAGATGCGATCCAGATATGGCTGACATTCTGATACTTATTCCAGATTCCTTCTAGAGACAGTTCAGATCCGATCCAGATATGGCTGACATTCTGATACTTATTCCAGACTCATTCAAATTACAGTCCAGATACGATCCAGATTCGGATGTCATTCTGTCACTCATTCAAATACATTTCAGATACGCTCCAGATGCAGACGCAATTCTGGCAATCATCTAGTTCCAGCTTATAGATAAAGTCCAACAATCACTCCTGCATATGGCATCTATAAGCCCATCCTCCTACAAACAATCTCCAAATGGAATCTGTAAGCCCATTCCCGACGTCACAATGTTGATACTACACCATGCGAGTGCAAATTTCTGGGCACTCTAGTGTTCAATTATCTTCCACCTTCGGATCACGAAAGGCGCGAAAGCCAATCTATATCCTCAGGTTTAAGAAAATTGAACAGGGGCAACTGTTGCACCCCAAAATTTTCCCTCTCATGTTTTCCAAAGTCTTCCGCCTGCATGGTTGACCAGAAACCCTTGCCTAAGGAAAAAGAAAATTTTTGAGTGGTGCTTTAAGTACCTTTCGATTGGCATTCTGAAAGACCCTTCGATTGGTATTCTGAAGGAGCCTTTCGATTGGCATGGATAATTCCCTTCGATTGGCATTATGGACAAACACTTCGATTGGCATTGTGTCAAGGCCTTTGATTAGAATTCTGAAAGACCTTTTTGTTTGGCACCCTGGGCTAAACCTTTCAATTGGCAGGCCAAGGGATCCTTCGATTTAGCATTGTGTCAAGGCAGCTTCGATAGGCATGTTAACAATGTCCTTCGATTAGCATGAACAACACCTTTCGATTGGCCTGTTAACAAAGCCTTTCGATTGGAATTTTAACAAATACCCTTTGATTGGTATATGGACAAATACCCTTCAATTGGCATTTCAAAAGGTCCTTGGACTGGAACTTCAGAGTGTCCTTCGACTGGAACTTCAGAGTTTCCCTTAATAAGAACATCAGAACGAAATGACCTTCGAATGGAATTTCATTGCAGAGTTTCTCTTAATCTAAGATGCTCTGATGAAGGAAGTTATGAACACTTTGAATCAGAACTTAGACTCATCACAAGGCCAAGGGCTGGTCGAAGTTGTCTAATAGGGAATGTTCTAAATAGATTCGAATTGGACTTTGAAGCTGGCAAAGAAGGCCCATTCGAAGGGTACATAAGAAGTCCATTCGAAGGAGGCAACTCAAGACTAATCCAAGAGCATGTCCTGGAGGCATTCGAAAATCAAAGGTGTCTAGGTTCATTCAAGATTCCAAAGAGACATGAATATTTTAAAAAAGGAAATCTTTTAATATGTCTGATTCTTGTCTCATGGCTTTAAAGGCCTGTTTAATTGGTTGTCTCTTGCCGTTACTAGACCATCATACTCTTATAAATACAAGGGCCAACATACAATGCAGAGGGGGGGAAAGACACACAAAACTCTGCAGAAATGGGAAAAACCCATGAAGACGACCAAACATACCTTGCCTCGCAAAAGCACCAGCCTGCCCCACGAAAGTCTAGACTCCATTGCAGGCACCTTCCGTCCAAATCCAAGCGCCTCCAGTGGTATAATGTTCAATCTCACTTAATCTTAAAATTACTCATAATTGCATATTCATAGTTTTTTTGTTATTACTTGTGATCGATTTAACAAAGCGTGTATAAGCTGCAGTGTTCATACGTTTGAACCCCCCATGGATAAAGTTTCTTTCAAAGCAGGTTACATTTGAAATCCATGATCTTGGCTGTGACAAATCGAAACCAACCCAGATCTGGGTTCAGGAATTGATTTTGAATGAGATGTTTCTCTATGTTGTTTAGTTCCGAATTGACTAATTTGCAGGGCCAAAAGCAGAAGTCATGCCTTTTGAATGAGCAAGCAGCTCAGGGGTGAAAGGGAATTCGCTCAACCGAAGGGACTAGGATCCAATATCACAGGCCTTATATTTTCAATTTCTAACAAACTTCCTTGTAGGTCCAACATCCCAGGTCCCCCAAAACTTTGTTATGTTTTTCCTTCAGGTATTCAGGCGAAACATCCCAAGCGTGGGCCACCATACATCCTCAGATCTCAATGTGCCAAGTGGCTTCAAGCTAGATCCAAAGGCCAGAACCACTGATCCACCATGGATTCAAGTCAATGCAAGCATAGGCAATCTGGAGGGTCAACAAGGGCCAACATTCTGGGCCTGGAAAAATTGCTGATCATACAACCTCTTCAGCCCCCCCCCCCCAAAGTTTGCTTATATTTTATTTCTTTTCATTTTTTATTGCTTTTCATTATTATTATTAAAACTAATTAATTAACAAACTAACCTTTTTTTCATAAAAAAATCATAAATAACAAAAAATAATATTTATTAATTTCACTATTTTTATTTTTGTAAATAAATCATTAATTAATTAAGTTAGTTTTAATTAGGTTTAATCTTAACATATTTTGCATTAAATTAAAATTGGTTTAGAATTAGGGTTTTGATATATTTTTACCTTTTTAATTTTGTTTCCTTAATTAAAATAAAACTCAAAAAAACATATTTACTTTTAATTAATTAATTAAGCTTAATTCTTAAATCAAAAATGACAAAAATATGCTTTATTCAATAAAAGGGTCCAAACCCTAAAGGACAATTCGATTCAATTTTCTCGCGCGTATTATTTTTGATCCATAATTGTAATTGCTCCGAGGATGTAATAGCTTTAACTTCGGATATTATTTACCGCTTTTATTTACTTTTTCGCATTTAATTTTAAGGTTTTGTTTTTGGCGATGTAAATACCTGACGCCTTGTAATAGCCTAGTTTTATTTTCCGCAATTTATTTTCCGCAACCATTAACTGCTAGATGTTTGAATAATAGGCTATGCATGAAAAGATTAACCTTTAATTTAAAATCAATTGTAGCTCACCATAACATGTATAAAGATAATATAAACTGAAAAATAATACACTCGCACATGCCACTCTTAGGGTACGCCTCACTTCATTGCCTCGAACGTGGTCATTGAGTATAGGAAGTTTTAGAGGTCGTCCTTTTGTCCAAAGATCATAAGTTGCCTCGAAACGGTTGCCTAGGGTTACCGCTAAGCCGTCCTAACATTGCTTTAGTGGCCACACGTCCCTTAAATCGAATTGACCCAAAAACTCCAACGACGATGCTACCTACTCCTCAATAGTTGGATAACATTGTCTAAAGGACATTAGCACAGTTTAATTCCTTTTTGAGTAGGTAGATGTTCTTAAGTACTTGCTCCTTTTAAAACAAAACAAAACATTTCGCACTTACACTCTCTTCCAAACAAAAACTCTTTTCAAACCCACAAACACAAAGAAAAGCAAACTTTTTGAAAACATAGTGAGCAAGTACCTAAGAGCCCGTGGATAACCACAGATAGAAAGGGTGCTAACACCTTCCCTTTCTATAATCTACCTCCCGAACCTGAGAAACATCTCGAAAAGGAATTTTTCTGTGCTTTTGTCCTTTCCTTGTTGGATAAAATAAAAGACGGTGGCGACTCTTGCTTACCGCGAAATTTTGCAAAAACAAACGCAAACGCGAACCAGCATTCCAAAACAGTCAGTTCTCATTCCCACCGATCACACATATCATACTATATTATGCAATTTGAATCAAACTCAAAGATCAAGCATGGATCCAGAAATAAAGTCTCAAAAATTGAAAAAACTCACTACAAACATCAAAGTCATGAACACGATTTCAACAATTCTACTTGAATGAAAGCTCAAATATACATCAATCCTAATGATTGGCCAGCTAGCAACTCAATGGACATGATTTACAACATCAATTCAAGCTGAAACAGATAAATCAAAGTTCAAGAAACTCACATGGATGTGAAAAATGGAAACATGATTCCTTCACTCCAGAAACAATCCAATGGTGCATGCTTGATCTCCTTACTTCACTGAAGCTGAATCACCAAGAATTTTGAAGAATGATCCAAGGAAAAGAGAGATTTGAAGCAATTTGCAGAGATGCTTCCAAGATGTTCATATTTGCAATGTAGCGATTATGAGCCTCCTCCTTCATAACTGAGCCTTGATTTTTGTTATATAGCACGAGGGTAAGAGGATAGAAGTGGTATTTGTCACTCAAAACTGTTGGAGGGCAAGTTTGGAAGTTTTGGCCAAAAATGGGATGCACATGGAATCTGCGTTTCAATCATGCATTTGCTTTCCTTTTGTGTGTTTTGTGAGCCAAATGAAGTCAAAATTACATGCCCAAAGTGCCAGCTCATGATTGTTTGAAATGAAGAAGTGTTGGTGAATTTGCAAAATTGAGCAAGTTTGTCATTTTTTCAATCCAACATGTACAATACCATATGGGGCACGAAATGGTGAGTGTGATGGGCCTCATCATGTCACAAATGGCTCACGGGCTTGATTAGAAGCAAAAGGAATGGCTAAAACTTGAGTTTGCAAGAAATGGCCATTTTGCATATTTGTCAAGTTTCAATAAAATGCCTCAAAATTCCAAAGTTCATAACTTGCTCATACTTTTGAATTTTGACACAAATGAGTACAATTTGGAAAGGTATTGAAAAGATCTACAATCCCTTAGTTTTGAGTTTTTGAAATTGAATCCATTAAGGTCCTAAAAATTTGAAATAAAATTCACTTAATTTTGAAAATGACCTATAATTATGTGACTTCCAAGCTTTATAACTCTTGACTCTTTACAAATTTGGACATGAAACCAAAAGGAGATGAAATATCACCCTATTATCTTTCCAAGCATACTTCATTTGCATTTTTTTGATCAAAGGTGAATAAAATATGAATTTTTGAAATTAAGTCATAATTTTCCAAAATTAGAAACTTTTGGGGTTTCTTCATGGACAAGTTTCAACCCAAACCTCAATCTCTTTGATCCAATGATAAAAATGGACTTGAAATATGAAAAGTACATCCTTGAATTGATGGTTGACCAAAAATTCACTTGGTCAACCTTGACTTTGACTGATTTTGACCAAAATGACCATTTTGCCCCTTTGAATCATCCACTTTCATTCAAAATTGATGATCAAAACTTCAAACATATGATCTTCCAAATATATAGAGGCCATGTGCAAATTTCCACTTCAAAATTCTCAAGAAAACTTGATGAAATCCCAAACCCTAGTTTTGGTCAACACCTTAGGAGACTGATGAATCACCTCCAAAACTTCAAATCCTCTGGGCATCTTGATCAATTTCCTGTACAAAGACTTTTCAAATACCACAGAGATGTTGTAGATTCCAAATCAAGACTTGTACATTGATCAATAGCTTTGATCAAACAAACCCTAATTTTGACTGGTGAATCAAAAGAGTGATTCTTCTTACAATTAAACACAAACTTCAATCCTCTGATGATCCAAAGAGATGGATAAGATATCTTGAGATATGCAATAACTTGAGCTTGAAAGACCCAAAGGTTTAGATGATAAGGTTCTACTTGAGAAACGCAATCAACCTTCAAAGCTTGAGGAAAACTTGATAACCAAAGTACTTTGATCCCATCACAATGTATGAACGCAATGCAATACGATATTCATGATGAAACATAAGCCTAAATCAAGAGGGTAAATTTTGGGGTGCAACAGTAGTCTCGTCATTATGGGAGATAGTTTGTTGTTGAGATTTATTACTCCAATGGATGGTATTCTCGTCATTATGGGAGATAGTTCGTTTTTGAGATTTGTTACTCCAATTGATGGTAGTCTCGTTATTATGGGAGATAGTTCGTTGTTGAGTTTTGTTACTCCAATGGATGGTAGTCTCGTCATAATGGAAGATAGTTCGTTGTTGATATTTGTTACTCCAATGGTAATCTCGTCATTATGGGTGATAGTTCGTTGGTGAGGTTTGTTACTCCGATGGATGGTAGTCTCGTCATTATGGGAGGTAGTTCATTGTTGAGATTTTTTAATCTGTTGAATGGTAGTCTCGTCATTATGGGAGATAGTTCATTGTTGAGATGTTTACTCTTATGAATGATAGTCTCGTCATTATGGGAGATAGTTTGTTGTTGAGATGTTTACTCCGATGAATGGTAGTTTCGTCATTATGTGAGATAGTTCATTGTTGAGATCTGTTACTTCGATGGATGGTAATCTCGTCATTATGGGAGATAGTTCGTCATCGAGATTCACTTTGCTCCGAAGAATTAATTTGTTTCCAGTCATAAGTACTGATGCTGGTCATTTGTGACCTACCCTAATATTGGTATTTTCTGGTATTATCCTACCATTTCTTTCCCCCTGTGGGTCGACGTTACCTTTTTTTTGCTATCTTCTCTGTGAGTGGATAGTTTACAGTTACCTGACGATCACTGTTATTCCTTACTTTCCCTCCTCAATATTTGAGTTGATGTTGATTTTCCTCCTCCTTGGGCTTTACACCAGTAGAGTTGAGTCCTCTATTCACCAGCGATTTATTTTCCCGGTCGAATTTTCTTTTGATCCTTTATTTTCGGTTTTCTCAGCGATGTCCCGTGTCACCTTTGGATCTATTTATTTGAATGCATAATCATAAGCATCGCATGGCCTCTTAGGGCCAAAAATAGGGGTTGTTTTATATTTAAGTATCTTCAATCGCGTTGACACGAATATTTAACCTTCGTATCTCCAGATAGAAGACACTTAAATAATGGCAACTGTTGTACCCCAATTTTTGCCCCTAAGATTTCTCTATCATCTCATATCAACTCAATCACAACAGGATCACACTAGGGTTTGGTTCTTCTCCCTATCTTTGGGTTTTCTCATGAGGGATCACCAAGTACTTTGAATTGTATATTGTGATCATGCATGTTTTATATGGAGTAACTTTTGACTAACAAATACAATGAATGTTTGCTCTAATTGATGATACTATAGGCGAGGGCACAACACATTTCATCAGGTTGATTTATAGGTTCATGAGTTTATTTCCATGCCTTATTCAAGAAAGCTTCATTGAGATTCAAGCTTCATCACTGAATATTCTTTAAAGTAATATCATGACAAGATCTATAATGATTCATCATGCCTCAATTTGTCAAAGAAAGTCAAAAGATGCAAGGATTGATTGAAAGAGTTTGACTTAATTGGATAAGCTCTTGATTTCTTGATCACAAGTGCATAACTCTCTCAATTATTAATATTTGGAATTGTTTATTGTTGCTATGGGTTCTTATTATCATCCACAACAACTTATATTCACATGTAAAAATTTATTGTGCAAAGAAGCTTGTCAAAATTGAAAGGGATTTCCAAGTCATTTTGGTGCTCTAAGGACTAGGGTTTTGAAATTCTAAGGGAAATATCTTGTTCATATTTTTGAGATTTTTGAGTAATTACAAAGATATTATTCTATTTAAAGAGTTACCAACAAATTACTTCAAGAGATTCAAGAAAATTTTGTGTGGAAGATTCTTAATGAGGAACAAAGATTACAAGTCATCTAGAGAGACTATCAAATTCCCTTATATGACTTCAAAAGAACATAACTTGGTCAATTTTTATCTTCTTGAGCCCATTACTTTTCCACAATGATCTTAAGGATGTGAAATTCAAATCTTCTTTTATGTGAAAAGCTTGAAAATGAGTGGAAGATGCCCTAAGAACTCAAAAGATTATAGGTCACCTCATGGATTTTCACTAATTTCACAAGGCCATAACTTTTTCAATACTTGATATTTTTGAGTGTTTCAAGTTTCACAATGCTCTTTGGGAATTCTACTTCAAGCTATCTTCAATGATCAAAGCTCAATTTTGGAGGAAGGCTTTGTTTAAACTTAAAACATGATAAGTCACTTTTGAAGAAAAGCTTAGAATTTTTCTAAGTACAAAAAGTCAACATCTTTTTCTCAACTTTGACTCATTATAACTCTTAGATCAAGCATCCAATTGATCTCAATATTTTCACATTATAAATATTGTGACCTTATCTTTCAAATTCTTCAAGAATTATGCCCTAAGACCACTTGAGCTGTGAGTACCATTGGTTCAAACTGGGTACCTTGGAATTGAAGTTTCACTTGAAGTCAGAATTTGAAATCCATAATCCAACTTCTAAACACCAAATTAGCACATGTTTTTGATTTAAACATGTTTAAACAATTTCCAAAAGTTGAATTAAGCTTCAAAACACAAGAGTTAGCTAAGTTTTGAGCAAATTCAAGTCACATTTTTCTCACTTTCGGGCTTCCTTCATTTTCCCTCCAAACCTCACTATTGCTTCCCATTATTTTCAGCATTCACTCTTCTATAAATAGAGGGACACATTGCATTCATTTTCTCAAGCTTGAACAACCATAATCACCCTGCCAAACCTCTCCCTAGCCCATATTTTTGAAACTTAGAATTTGGTTTTACAACATTCTTCAATCCATTTTATTTTCCAATTCTTTATCCTTGAACTTCACTGAAGCTAACAGAAGAAAAACCAAGCCTTGAAACATCATAAATCGGGCTAGCCAAGTCAAGTTTCAAAGCTATGAAATTGAACTTCAATAGGTAGATTCTTTCATCAATTCTCTCAAAATTTGCTACCACAATAAAGCTCTAATTATTCTGATACTCGTCGCATCATTTGTTTTCAATTGGAAGTGAGTTTTGGCCATGATATTTCAAATCCCTATTCAACTTTTTCCTTCTATTTTTTCGCAAATCGATTGAGCTACACTTTAAATAAATTTTTTGTGAGGGTACAATTGTCTTCGTCTTGACAAGACAAAGCGAATGACACATGTATGAGCTCCTGATTTTACAGTTTGAGAGACCTGCAAATTCGCGTGCCTAGAGGTTGAAGATGACTAATGTGTCATGTCTCAACCAATGACAAGGCGCCACTTATTTTTTTTCAAAGTCTGATTTAATATTTGATCCAATGGTTTATTCACTAATGACCATGATATGCACAACGCGCCAGATTCCTTGGATTTAATTACTAATGCGTTTTGACATTGATCTAATGGTCTATATCTTTTTGGTTTCATTTTTATTTTCTGATTTTTATATTCTAATTGATTTAAAATTCAAAAATTCATAAATAAATCATTTTTGACTCAAAAAAACTGAAAAAAGTCTTAAAAATATTTTGTATTTTTCTCTTTCTAATTTTTATTATTTCAGAATTTTATTTTATGATTTGATATTTTTCATAATTTTTTCACTTTAACTAACTTGTTTTAATTGATTAAAAATACTTTTTCTTATTTTTTAATTTTTAAAAAATTATGGAAAGGTCCTTTGGCCTTTTGGAAATTTTTGATAACCTTGTTTTTATTTTATTTATGTTTTTACTATTTTTTTTACCATTTTTTGTTTCTTTTACTTATTTCTTTTATTTTTAAAATTGGTTTCTGACTTTAAAAAATTCTGAAATTTTTTGTCAACATTTATTAAATCATGTTTGACCTCTGACTATTTTTTTGGATTTTTATTTGGTGTTTTAATATGCTTTATGTATTTTACCATTCACTTTCCCTTTATTAACCATTTAAACATTGTTTTATTTAAATATTTTTATTTTATTTTTTATTTTGGTTCTGACTTAGACTCTATTTGGTGACAAATTCCTCAACCTCATTGGATCTTGGGTGTTGATAGGTTGAAAAAACAAATCCACCAAAATGGTTGAATGATGTTGATGATATTTGAAACCCTAATTTCATACATGACACCCCCTCCCTCTTCATCTTATCCCTTTCTCATTTGTGCTACATGTTGTTAGAGGATGATCAAAATTTCATCTCTCCAAACATATGGCACATAGATTGCTATTGATCGGCCTTAAAATAGGTGTGACTTCTATATAAGTCGACTTACGATTACTTAACATAGCCCTAAATTTTGTCCCGACTCGAGAAATGGTCATCTGTGGCCCAAACCTATATTTGCAAGCCCAAGTATGTTTAATTTGAAACCTCTGATCCAATAACCTTGAGGTTCATTATTAGGAGGCTTTGGTCTTATCAATCCTATAATGAATCTTCATAAATTTTGGACTAAGTGAATCATTTAAACATCATTGACCATTTGTTGTAGCCTCGAGAATTTGAAATGAATGATATACTTGACAAAAAGAAAATGAAACTTGTTGTTGAGAGGCTTTAATTTTATCAATCTTCTAATGAGTTTTCAAATGCAATTTTCAAGATGGTCATTCAACTAACCTCTAATTTCTAACTCATTAACAATTAACTTTTATTTTCATGCTTTTACTTTACTCCTTTACTTTTACGCATAATTTATTTTAGCATTTACATTTCATGCTATTTTCATCTTTGCTCACTTGAGCAGTTATCATTATGTCATTTTTATTTTTCTCACTTGAGCTTTCATTTTCTTTTTGAAGATACCTAAAAATCAACTTAAACAATAAAAAACTTTAAGGTTACTTGGACTTTTTGGTTACTATCCTTGGCATGGAATTATGGACTTCTTGGACTTAGGAGTAGAGACCTTGACCTACCTTGAGACCTTGTTGACTTCTATTGTTATTTTTTCTAGAGTTATTGGGGTTTACCCCGAGACATTGGGTTGTTTGTTTCTTTGTGCAGGTTATTCTGATTATATGTTTTGATTATGATTGGGAATTCATCTGTATACAGCCGTTACTCTGCCCAATTTTTGTGAAGACTTAATGTATTTGAAGCTTGGTTTTCTCAAGAGGTTTATTATATTTTCTTTCTTGGTTTCAAATCCAGAGGATGGGAATTCTACATTGACTCATTGTGTCAAGTGTTGGCTTCTTGTTGGTTAGATGGTTATTTTCCCTGGCTTTTACCTTATGCTTTAGGGTAGTCCCTTCATCTCCTCCCAACTTCTTTAATTTAAAAAATTTTCTCCCTCCTTTTGAAAACTCTTCTTGTCTTTGAACTTGAACCGCTTTTGCAATAAAATTGAACTTAGGTCCATGCATTTTAAAAAATTTTCTTAATAAAACTTTAAACAACTTAATAATACTTTGACATTTTTTGTGAGAGACTAAAAGTCAATCAATCTCATTCAAACCATTTTTCTATTTTGGATTTTTAATTTAAAATTTTATCAAAAAGATTAAACTCTTTTCAATCTTTGTAGTGATGCGAGCTACTATACTTCTATGATATGTAGTGAAGTGAGATATTTTCCACTTGGATGTTGAGCGAGGCTTTGTTGATTTTAAAATCCAAGCCATATCCTCCACTTTTAGATGACGCAAATTCTCCTTTCTCATAATCGTGGTTAGTAAGTATGCTTCCACTCAGATCCGACGATGATGACTATTCTCTTAAAATTAACCAACACACGTGTGTTTTAAAATTTTAAAGGTGAACTACGAGTACCCTGATCCCCTATTGCACGGAAGGTGGTATGTAGGCACTAAAGGTTCACAACCGCGGTAGATGACAAAATTGTAAAAAAATACTTCTTTTCTCATCCCCACAATCTACTTTTGTATACAACACTTATAGCCAAAATACACAAATTTTCAAAGTGGTTCCTGTAGAGTACCGTAGATGTTTAGAGTGCTAATACATTCCCTTTGCATAACCAACCCCCGTACTTAGATTCCCTACCCCTCTCTTTGGGTCATTATCCCTTTGCATAACCAATGGCTTAGTCTCAACATTTCTACCGCTACAGAAAAATGGCGACTCTGCTGGGGAAAGATCGACCAATTGCTGGTCCATCCCTAAGTGGGTTAGGCCTAACTCTGTTTATTTGTGTATGTTCTATTATTTGTTGTATATTATATGTTGTATATGTTTGTCTGGAAAGATTGGCCAATTTTTCATTTGAAGACTTTATCTTGATGTAAGTTGCCTTGACAAAAAGTGCCTTTTTGTTGACTTCTGAAATGACCTGTAATGTTTTGGCCCATATCTCTTAAATGAAGCATTTTTTGGACTTGATCTTAAATAGAAAAAGTTATAGAGAATTTAATTTCATTCAAATTGAGCTTTAGTTGAGAAAAATATGATGAAGCATGTGAAAGTTGTGCTTGCTCAAAGTTCAGTTGACTTCTCCTTAAGAAAACCCTAATTTAGTAACTTTTGACTTTTGATGAATCTTGAGTTTTCTTGATGAATCGAGATCAAACCTTGATCAAATGATGAATGTGACTTCAAGATCTTTATTTTGGCCAAAAACCTTGAAATTTGACTGTATGTTGACCATAATTGACTTTTTGTCTAATACAGTTGATTTTCAGTCATCTGAGCAATTAATTGAGCAAACTTATGATGCAAGGCTTGAAATTTTGCATGAGCATTACTTGGGCCATATGAGGAACCATGAAGTCCTCTTGAGGCATTAGAATTCCAATTTCCTTTGAGAAAAGTGAAACCCTAGTTGTAGGTCAACTACTTAGGAGGAGAATTTGTCTGATCAAACATGAAGTAGTCTTGAGCAATTGAAAACCCTAGGAGCATGAGGAGGTGTCTTGAAGAAATGGGAGGGAAAAATGTTGGGTACAACACATAGGCACCCAATGGAGGTTTTAGAAATAAACAAGTCGTACACAGAGTAATAACTAGAAACAAGGCACAACTAGTGGCTCAAGGATATAACCAAGGGGAAGGCATAAACTATGAGGAAACTTATGATTTCATTGCCCGAATCGAGGCTATACACCTTTTACTAGCCCATGCATGATTTAATAATTTCAAGTTATTTCAAATGGATATGAAGAGTTCTTTCCTTAATGGATACATTAATGAAGAAGTGTATGTTAGTCAACCTCCAGGTTTTGAAAATCATGAGTATCCTAATCACGTTTACAAGCTAAAATATGCTTTCTATAGTCTCAATAAGCCTCTAGGGATTGGTATGAACAACTTAGTAAGTTATTATTTGACCAAGGATACTCTAAAGGGAAGGTAGATATAACACTATTCATTAAACCTCAAGGAAACCCATACTTCTAGTTCAAGTTTATAATGATGATATTATATTTTGTTCTACTAACATCCATTTGGTCAAGGATTTTTCTAAGCTTAGGAAAGGAGAAATAAAAATGAGTCTAATGGGAGAGTTGAACTAGTTCCTATGAATTTAAATTAAACAACTCAATGAAGGAACATTTGTGTGTCAAATGATGTATTGTCACAAATCACTAAAACAATTCAGTATGGATGACGCTAAATCAATTGACACTCTAATGGCAACAAATGATAACTTGAATAAAGATGTTAATAGTAACGATGTGGATGTGAATAAATATATAGGTATGATTGGATCTCTTCTATATCTTACTGCATCTAGTCCCAACATCATATTTAGTGTTTGTATGTGCCCACAGTATCAATCAGCTCCCAAGGAACTACATTTAAAAGCGTTTAAATGCATCCATAGGTACATTCATGGTACATCTAAGTATGGGCTTCGGTATTCCAAAGGAATAACTTCATTGTAGTTTAGTTGGTTATTTTAACTCCAATTTTTCCGGTTTCAAGTCGGATAGGAAAAGTACTAGTGCAACTTGTCACGTGTTTTCAAATTCCTTAGTTAGTTGGCTTAGCAAGAAACAAGTTTATGTGGATTTTTCAATGCCCAAAGGTGAATACATTGTAGTCAGTAGTTGTTGTTCCCAAATTTTGCGGCTTAAACAATAATTACTTCACTTTGATATTAAACTTTCTCGTATTCTTATCATGTGCGACAACACTAGTTCCATTAACCTAACCAAATATTTGGTGTTACATTCTCGCACTAAGCACATTTAGATTCGTCACTATTTCCTATGTGACCATGTTGAAAAGGGATGTTGTATTTGAGCATTTTGATAGTAAAGATCAACTTGCAGATATCTTTACAAAACCTCTTACAACTAAACCATTTTTCAACATTCGAAGGGAATTGAGGATTCTTGATATTCCAAATGTCTCCTAAACATGCTTGTTGCATGAACTATATATATATATATATATATATATATATATATATATATATATATATATATATATATATATATATATATATCTAACTTTCTTTTGAGGACTTCATACTATGCGAGTGCATCCTCTGTTCCATTCATCTATGAGGTAATTTTGTTCCATTTATCCTTGAAAGTAAAGCCTTTTCCTTAATGCTATGTTATTTATGTTCCAAATGTTTGATATGCTCAATATTTGATATATATTCATGAATGTTCACTTCTAATAATTTCAATTTATAACTATAATATGTGTTAATTTTATATGCTTATAGTTACTTCATGCTATTATCTCTTTCAGATTTGAAGTATATGTTCTTGGTATACAAGCATGTTTTCTATCATTATTTCTTGCATTTCATGTAATTCGAGCATGTTTTAATGCAAATTCAATTCTTGATCAAGTTATGTCTCATTTTATGTTAGCATGTTTAGTTTTGATTTTGGTGGTGATGTATTTTTTCCAAGCTAGGCACATGTGTGTGCAGCATCAGGAGCACCAATGTGAAGTGTTGCGTAATTGTGACGTTTTTGAAGTGAATCAAGAGTTTTCTATAACATTACTTCCATCATATTTCATGCATTTGCATTTGTTATTATGGTGATGGATATTTCCTCTTATTTATGTTTTATCTCTTGCGTCATTCTATATATATGAGTATATGTGAGTGCATGTTCTTGCTAACGCGTATGTGTGGTGTATTCGAATTTGTGTAATATATGATAATTCTCCTGGCTTTCTTTGTCTCTTTTTGTTGTTTTAAAAGGAGGAGAAGCATATGTGGAGTTGAAGTTTGGGATGCACAAATTCAGCGGGAGCCTTCATGGAGACACGAAAAGCATCATCGCAAGTTTTGAAGTTTTTCCATCGTAAAAAAGGGAGAGTATATGAATGCATTTGCCTTCTAGATTGATGTTTTACATGATTTTAAAACTATAATAGATTTATATTTTCTATATATTGAACGGTATCTTTGAGTCATTGTGTGCATCCTTGTATTAGGAATATTATAATGCATCTAGAAAAGGTTTCAAATTGGTATCATGCATCAAAAATAATTTTCTGCATAAAAATCAGTTGGATGTGTCGAAACATCCATACTATGTGTCAACACATGTAATTCAATAATAAAGAATGTAGGATTTATAACCATCTGTCGACACAATGATCTCATACGTGTCGACACCTATCATTAAAAATATATTTTTGCATAAAAATCATTTATATGTGTCGAAACATCCAGTCTATGTGCCAACACATGTACTGCTGTTTTAAAGACTAAAAGCTTATATAATTATGTGTCGACACATTGACCTCATACAGGTCGACACATGTCATTACATGTGCCGACACATAACTTACATGTGTCGACACATGTGTCATAACTTTTAAAAAATATTTTACTTCATAAATCCATCATTTTTAACTTGATAAAACTATAAACACATACTAAGATTGCTCATCATCTTCGACCTTGTATCTATGCATACACACAAACAACGTACACATAATCATTCATTGTTTGGGTGTCATTTAGACTTTTGTTGATAACATTCAATTTAGGTTGGTTGTAACCTAAGGATGAGTTGAGAATCATATGGGGTTTCATTGAAAAAAAGGTGAGGGTTTTTATCTCAAGATCAAAGTGTGGCTTTGGGATTTTTTACAAGCTTTCACATATATTGGATTTGACCGAGTGAATGACTTTGAAGAACAGAAGGTTCTTGCAAAGGATTAGCAGGAGACAGTGAATCATTTGGAAATCATGGGATACAACAATTACACAATTTAGATTTTGCCAAGTGAAGAGCTTTGAAGAACATTGGTTTCTTGTAAAGTAGTGACGCAAGACAGTGAATCAAATTGGTATTGTTGGGTTACTTGATCAAACTCAGATCAAGGTAAGATAAATTGCTATGATCAACATCAAACGTAGGGTTCGTAGGATTGGATTGCTACATTTCTCTTGTAAACAACTTTTTGCGCATAGTAAGAAATTTATCTCAATTTCAAACAAAAATAAGGTGAGACGTAACCATAACGAGGACGGTCGGTGAAATTCCTAAACAAATCCTTGTGTCATTCTCTCTTATCTCTCTCTCTCTCTCTCTCTCTCTCTCTCTCTCTCTCTCTCTCTCTATATATATATATATATATATATATATATATATATATATATATATATATATATATATATATATATATATATATATATATATATATATATATATATATATATATATATATATATATATATATATATATATATATATATATATATATATAATATAATATCTTATTTACATTTTATTAAGTAAATTTGTTAAACTCTTTGATTGTGCAATTAATTTGTATATACAAATCCTTTGATTGTTAAAGTGCTTTGTATATTACCTTACAATCAATTAGATGGTAGATGCTTTTTCATACCAACAAAGCTCAAAGAAATATCTGAAAAATTAGGTGCACACCAAGTGTTTGATAAATTGTTTAACTTAGTTTTACCAATTGCACACTAAATGTTCGATAAATTGTTTTAATTAGTTTTATCATTAGTTTCATTGTATATTGGTTGGCCTTGTAATTTCAAAACAATTACTTGAGCGCTTATTGTATTAAGATCTTATTATCATCATTCAATTGAGTATTGATTTTATACATATCCGAGCCTCCAATAACATGTTTGGTTTGGACGACTTGTGATATAGGATATAACTTTTGCTTTCCATAGTTTTTACTTAATTTTTGAAAATAGTTTTTTAAAGTAGAATTTTTATTAGGGATCTATTTATCCACCTCTAGATAAGTTTCTGTCGTCTAACAAGTTACTCTTACTAGGCACACCTCAAGATGAAAACTTAATATATCCATGAACATGGAAAAACATGTGTGTAATCTAAAATTTAAAGAGCATATGCCTAAGGACTAGGAAACCTTGTTTATCATCAATATGTTATTTCCCATTAAGTGTGATATTTTCCTCATTATGGCATGATACTTTTTGCTTACCTTGTGCCATGCTTATAGACACTTTAGGAAAACTTATCTCACACACTTTAGATATGAAATATGTTGCCCTTCATAAATTATGATAGTTCCTTTCAACATGATCAAAAACCCTATTTGAATGAAGAAAAACATCACACGTGTCTTCATAATTACATGATAATTTAAACATGTTTGCATATGATTGACCTTATGCTATGCGTAAACACTTTTTAGGAAATCTTATTTTAGACATCTCAAGAATAATATCTTCTAGGAAAAACACATGCTTCTTTATATGACATAATATTATTCAAATCTTTGTCATGCATAAGTTTCCCTCATCACTACTCATTTCTTACATTCCATAAATGGTTAAACACTTATGATGTTATTGTCACATGATCTATCCTAGCTTTTCATGATTTTGATGTTTGATAAAATGCATTATACCATGTATTATTATATTAATATTCTTTCAACATGCCATGATATTTTGTGCTATATATTGATAGAACATGAGCACATATTTGCATCTTTTACCCGCCTTTTTTTATTTTGAAAAAAGGGGGAGAAGTATACTCTCAAGGGGAGGATACGTATTCTATCTAACTCAGGAGGAGTGTTATCACTCCAAAATATACATTGCTTTGTTTCTTTTACCACCTCCTCTGAGAGATGCGTTGTCACCATAAAAAAGAGGGAGAATGTGAAACTTTGTTTTGCAGGTAATAGGTTTTCTTTTGATGATGACAACTTTGAAGAACAAAATAGATATTCAACAGAATAAATATGCAACATGATGACAACTATTAAAGATCAGAAAAGATAACATTCATCATAGTAAAGATGCAACTACTAAGAAAGTCAACCAATGTACTTAAGAGGTTAAAGAAAAGAGTCATGGGCTTGATAAAGGATTGACAAAGTTTAAGACATCGACAAAGTTTTAGATAAAGGAAAAAAAATGTATTACATCAAAAGCCTCAAAAGATATCTCAGAGAAAATGTCAACACAAAAGAATCTATCCGAAAAGGCTTAGAGGAGTCAATCTCCTAATTTAGTAAGTTAATGAAATTTTTGTAAATACAAAATTTCTTTCTTTATAGAAGTAGATGGCTATAAGCACACACACACACAAACTTTTTAAAATGTTTTTGAAAATAAAAAGCTTTGAATAAAAATACTGAATTTGCATTGAAAAAGATGGGAGCATTCAAAAATCCAAGAAAATATTTTTGACTAAATCTAATATATTATAACAAAGTGTCAATCAGTTAGATTAGCGTGTTCTTGAGAAACAAGGAAACTTGAATGCACTCAAACAATTAACAACGACTATATATAACTTATTTCCTATTTTGGAACTCATAGTCTTTACGTTTAAATGAGTTATTCGATTGGTTTAATCGATTAACAACGATCATTTTTGCTTTAACGAAGTTTCCTCTTTTAGAGATTCTCAAGCCTATAAATAGAATGGTTGAAAGTGTTGCAAGTAAGTTGAAGAATGAAGTGACTCTACAAGACTAATCAACAAGAGAAAAGAAAGACAAAGGAATGTGGTTCGACAATAAAGGTAGAGGAAACCAACAAGAAGGAAATTCGTCGAACCAGGGAATACCCTCGTACCAAAGCAACCAAAGAGGTGGTGATGCAGGTAAAGGAAAAGGTGGTGGTTGACAACCTGAAAAAGTCACATTTAGTGTTTCAATTGTTAGAAGTATGGTCACTACTCAAGTGATTCTCCAGAAAAACAAAATAATCAAGAAAGTGATGCAAAGTTTGCAAAACATGAAGAAGAAGAGGTGATTTTGATGGTCACAACCAGAGATGAAGAGAGATTCAAGGACCAATGTTACTTGGACTCAAGATTCTCCTAATACATATCTGGAAGGGAAGATTGGTTTGTTAAACATAAAACCCTCAATGAATAACATAGTGAAATTTGCAAATGACAATACTTTAGCAGCTAAAGGTATTGGTGATGTTTTAATTATGGGGAAAGATGGAAAAAGGTCAGTAATTTCCAATGTATTGTATATACCAGCCATGAAAAGTGTTTTACCCCAAAACTTGCCCTCCCTTTTACTCAAGATATTCTCCTATAATTCTCAAATGCTCAAGGTTGCTCAAGAATTGACCAGACAAATTCTCCTCCTAAGCAAGGGCCTACAACTAGGGTTTTGTGTTTCTTATGGAAGATTGGGTTTTAAAGGTATCAAGTGGATTGCATGGTCTCTTATATGTCTCCAAAAATGCTCATACCAAGTTTCATGCTTTGCATCACAAGTTTGCTCAGTCAATGGCTCAAATGACTAAAAATCAACTATATTGGACAAAAAGTGAATTGTGGTCAACATACGGTCAAACATCAAGATTTTTGGTCAACATCAACATTTTGAAGTCATATTCATCATTTGATCAAGGGTTGATCCTGATTCATCAAGGAAAACTCTCAAATCATCAAAAGTCAAAAGTTGCCACATTAGAGTTTTCTTAAGGAGAAGTCAACTGAACTTTGACCAGGCATAACTTTCACATACTTCATCATAAAATTATAAACCAAAGCTCATTCAGAAGTTTATTAAATTATTTTCAACTTTGTCTCTCTAAGCTCAAGTCCAAAAAATTCTTCATTTGAGAGATATGGGCCAATACATTATAGGTCAATTCAAAAGTCAACAAAAAGACACTTTTTCTCAAGGAAACTTACATCAAGATAAACTCTTCAAATGAAAAAATGATCAACAAAGATATTGTAGAGGACATCTTGAGTTATCCAAACAGTTCTACACCACCTTCAAATGAAAAAAATTGAGAGAGTTATAACTAGTTCAAGTTGGGAAATTTTGAGTAAATGCATGAAGTTCAAATTGAGCAAACTTGATTTTTTGGGCTATTGGGTTATTGTTTCAAAGTCCAAACCTGTTCTACAACTCTAGATGCACCTCAAGACTTGTTCATACACCTCCCTTTGATTTATTTTATTTTTGATTTTTATTTATTTAAAAGTCAAAATAAAACAAAATAAAACAAAAGCTTATTACAAGAGTCCAAGTCCATGAAATATTTGACCTAAATATTGTTCTATAAATTGCATGTATTCAGACATGAAAAGGACACGGAAAAAAACCTTGTGCAAAAGCCATCCAAAAATAACAAAAATTATCAAGACTAGGGCAACTTGTAACCCTAGCTTGAAGTTAATTTCAAGGCCTTTTAGCCAGTTCATTCACTTCCAGGGACGCAAAAGGGTAAGATGGATCAATTTCCATGATAAAAAGGGTGTAAAAATATACATACATGCCGCATCGGTTTTGACATTACATGAATTTCATATATTTGTTTTCCTTACGTTTCAATATGTACTAACTCATTTAACATGTTCCCGAGGTCCAACGATGCAGGAATGAACTATTATGAGAGTCTTATAATGGTTGGATAGTGCAAAGCCATGTTAGCACCGGTCCATGGAATTTTCTTTGTATCTCCTAAACCCTTGCGATTCAGGCCAAGATGATAGTCCCGTTGAATCCGCAGACTGTGATTTAAGGGAGTAGCGTCCCCCTGGATTGCTAATATTCGCTTGTTTCGCAGGAACATAAAAGGAGGCTACCGGAGAAGATGACCGGAGCTAGGGATCCGGTGCCTCTCCGGTTCAGGAAGTGTTTTCATATTATATATATTTTGTTTGATTCAAAACAACAGATGTATTACCACCCCAGTGGTTAAAGCGTGCACGATAAGACATTATTATGCCAAGGCGTGGGTTCGATCCCATCCTTTTGGCATTTTTCTTTTTTTTTCTTGATACTTTCCTTGTTTTGTAGATTACAAAACATGTTGGCTTGCATTCCTTGACACAGGCGTGCACCTGGCCTAGTGGTGAGCATGCTGGATGGGAATGCTAAGGGCATGGGTTCAACACCCACCCCTGGAATTTGGTTTTTATCTCTATTTTTCTATGTTTCTTACTATTTTTCTATGTTTCTTACTATTTTCACCCATTTTATTTTAATTTATCAAAACCTTTGACAAAACCTTATTTTTTCCATATACCCTAATTAGTTTTTTTTTTAAGTTTTTCACTAATTAATCATCTTTTTATTTAATAAATCAACTTAGGTTTTTTTAGGTTTTTTAACTTAATTAATCAATTCTTTTTTAATTAATTAAAATTAATTATGTACATTAGGTTAATCATCAAACTCTTTTTAATCAAAAATCACTAAAAACTCTTTCGCTTTCCTATCTTACATTTTTGCATAGTTTTCTTTTCTCGCTTGTTTTACAATTATTGTAATTGCTCACAGTTTGTAATAGCAATTAGGTTTACTTTCCCGCACTGTTATTATTTTTGTACTTCTCCCAAAGCCATGTAATATTCTATGGTTTTATTTTCCGCTTTTACTTTCCGCTTATTTACCGCTTTCCTATTTCTTACTATTACTGTTAGTAATTAGGTCATGTATAGCAAGATAAAATAATACGGTAGCAAACCCTAATTTCAAAGATAAGCATAACTAAAAACAATCACTTTGCACACACGTACCTCTAGGGTAACCTCCCTTAATGTCTTTCGATAAAAACATTCATGTCCCTCGAACGTGGGGCGCTTTAGCACTGTCCCTCGAAATTAAAGATCGTAGTCCCTCGATGACCCTTTAGATGTTGCCTTCGGTAACCTATCTAATCCATTAATGATAAATTGCTAAAGCATCCTCACAAGTTGCCTTCTATGATTGTACTATGACCCACGGCTGTCCCTTCACATCCAACGATAGGACTTCCTACTAACTATTGGTAGGACAACATTATCTAAAGGAGGAGGAAAATTAAAAGAATGACTTTGAGTAGGTAGAACACTCGTGATCGCTTGCTCACAAAAATTTCAAAACAAAACAAAACATTTCAGACAAGACACTTCAAAAACATTTTTAAACCAAACACTTTGTACGCATTCTCAAGAACAGAAACGAGAATCATTACAAAGTCTTGCCTTACAATTGGCATTTTCAAAATATTTTATCAAACACACATTCACAAAGAAATTTTCAAAACAAAGTGAGTTAAGATATTAAGAGCCCGTAGATAACTACAGATGAATGGGGTGCTAACACCTTCCCTTTTCATAACCTACCCCCCGAACTCAAAAAAATATCAAAGGTCTTCCCTGTTCTTTTCACCCTTTCCTTATTAGATAAAAGAAAAGCCGGTGACGAATCTTGCTATCTGCATATTTGTGATAAAACACAAAACAAGTCAGTTCTCCCACCGTATTACAGAACTGGCGACTCAGCCGGGGAACACTAAAAAAGAGGGGTTACCTTAGAGCTTAGGGTCACTTTATTTGTTTTTACTTGTTTTCTTTGAGGAATTTATATTTGGGGTTTGCTCGAGTTTATTTCTTGCAAAGATCCTACACCCAGATCTAGGGGATACCCTAGGTAAGTAGCTATAGATCATGGAAACTTTACGGCATACACCGATATGGTTGAAGTGATGGCTACGTTAGTGCAACACATTGGTTTATACTGGTGTCCCTCGAGTTAGTCGGGGAGAATACTAGGCTGCCGTATGGTGTCATAAGCACTAACTGACTTTTCGAACCTTAATGACCCAACTTAGCCATTAGAAGGTAGTGAGATGGCCGGCTTTGGTGCAGTCCAAAGTTGGTTAATACTCAATACTACACTCATTGAGATTCGGCTCTCGAGATATTTTGGTGGCAAGTCAATTGCATTGTTGAAACAATACATGCGAGAAAGATTAGTGATATGAGACTCCTAGAACCCGGTTACTATTCCTAGGACAAGTTGAGCCAACTGAACTTCAAGAGGGTACTTACCTATGAACCCCATGCAAGCCTTAAACCTAAGGATCTCGTGTGCTTTGTTTGTGTTTGTTATCTGTTCAAACATGACATCATGGAATCATCACATCATATCATAGCATTTTTCTGACCATTTCAAGGATCTCAAGGGCCTGTGATGCAGGTTTATCATGAACCAGATTGCTAACAAGGGGCAGGGGGATTTATTTTCCTCTAACTAGATGCCATCAAAGACTAAGGTGAACTCTTTTGAGTTAAAGGCTAGGACCCACTCGACATGGTGATTTTGATTCTCATAGAAGGACAATTAAAGACACAAAGCTCTTCAGTCAAAGCTGAAGCCAAACTCAACTTCTATCACTATTTTTTATTTATCATGTGAGATCCTTGACCACATTGCATCCACGTATAATGCATTTCATTACATAACATGTATTTCCCAATACATGTTTTCTCATCTTCTTACTGTTTGTTTCAGTAAAAGATGGCCCTAGAACTAACTGTGGAAGAACTTCAAGCTAAGAATGCTCAGTTTTAGCAAATGCTCCTAGACTTAACTAAGGGATAAGATGAGCTAGAGACCCTCATCACAAAAGGGAATAAAAAGAAGACTAAGAAGTCAGTAGTCTTTCTTAATATGGGAAGAAGGTTCAAAGGTTCAGTCAAAAGGGCTCTAGATTTTGAGGCCACATCAAATGAAGACGATAACCAAGAAGAAGATGACAAGAGTGTGAAAGCTGAAGAGAATAACAACCTTGGTTCTGTCCAAGATTCTGATGAAGACTATTTTGTTGAAAAATATCCTCCCGCTAATGACAGATACAAGCAGCTGGAAGATCAACTTAATTCTATGGAGATTTAGAAAGTGCATGGGCTGGATTTAGAAGAGTCGAGGCTTATCTCAGGGGTTGTCATCTCTCAAAAGTTAAAAGTCCCCGTCTTTGCCAAATATGATGGTGTTTCTTGTCTAAAGCTTCACCTGCAGTCTTATGTTCGGAAGATCCAACCCCATACTACTGACATAAAATTATGGGTTCACTTCTTTTAAGAGAGTTTATCTGGGACACAACTGGAATGGTTCTATCAGGTGGAAGGAACCAATATACGTACTTGGGAAGACCTGGATGCTGATTTTTACAAGCAGTATCAATATAATGTTGACCTTGCACCAAATCGTGTGCAACTATAAATCATGACTATAGGCTCAAATGAAGGGTTCAAAGAGTATGCCCAGAAGTGGAGAGATCTGGATGGAAGAGTGCAACCTCCTTTATCTGATAAGGAGCTGGTTCATATGTTCATGGGAACTCTGGCAGGTCCTTTCTTTAACCATCTAATTGGAAGCTCCTCATCTGGTTTTACTTAGTTGATTATAACTGGGGAACATGTCGAAGGTAGAATCATAAGTTGAAAGATTCAAGTGGTTGCGTCTTCGAGTACTCTTAAGAAGACATTCAACGGTAAGAAGGAGACAAATGTAGTTTATGGCCAGAAGGGTCATACTAGAGGTAATCGCAACTAATTTATAGGAACTGTGCTAATTTCTAATCCTGTGCTTGTACAACAACAACAACAAGGCAGTCAGCGTAGGTCAGATACACCTAGAAGGAAGTTTACCAAGATCAGTATGCCTCTGTCTCATCCATTACAGCACTTACTGAAAGTAGAGTTGATAACCTTAAGGGATCCTCCTAAAAATCCCAACACCTCCTCTCCTTGTTACAATCCAAATTTGAAGTGTGCTTACCATTCCAATAGCCCTGGGCACGGCACCAATAGCTGTTGGGCCTTGAAAAACAAAATTCAGGACATGATTGACAACAAAGAGATTGAGTTCGATTCTCCTGAAACTCCCAATGTAATTACTGAACCTATGATGAAGCATGATAAAGACATAAGTGTTATTGATGATGTTCTTTATGTTTCTATTGTAAATGAATTGGCTAATACCCTTCCATTTATCAATAAGAATCTGTTGCAGGTTGGTTTATTTCCGAGTTATATTGAAAGATGTTATTGCTGCGCAGCCCAACCCAATGGCTACAAGTTGCTGGAAGAAGGTATTCAATGTCTAATGGACAATCACCTAATTATGGTTGAGAAGATTTCGTCTGTTGAGAATTTGTTGCAAGACTTGAAGCTTAAAGAGGTATATGTAATATCTAGCACGCCTATCAGGATCACTTCTAAGGGTCCTATAAGGATCACTGCCAAACCCAAAGTTTCTCCTCTAATAAACACCATATCTGGACCAATTCCATATTCTTCGGTTAAAGCTATTCCTTGGAACTATGGAGCCAACGTCTACTACCACAGCGTCAAGCAAGAACTATCGACTACTAAATATGAAGGTATTGAAGTCGTTGATCCCGACATTGACAATATTGTTGGGACCAGTAAAGTTACTAAAAGTGGAAGGGTTTTCTCTCTGGAAATCTCTCCAAAGACTGCCGCCGCACCAGTTCGAGTTACTGCTATCGAGCCAACTACTGAGACCCGTGGCAAAGAACAAATGACGGGGTCTTCCCAGATGGAGGAACCTAAGGAAGCTACAACTGAAGATACCTCCATGCAAGAGTTGGAGTAGGTATTAAAGATTATCCGCAAAAGTGATTACAAGATTGTTGAACAACTAGGGCAGACCCCTTCTAAAATCTCCATGTTATCCCTATTACTGTATTCTGAAGCCCATGCACAGGCTTTAGTAAAGTTCTTAAAATCTGCTCACGTGCCATAAGAGATTTCCGCTGATCAATTTGGAAGTTATGTTGCTAGCCGAACCACTGATAATGGGCTAGGTTTTTCTTATGCTGATTTGACTCATGAGGGAAGAAACCACAACAAGGCATTGTATGTCTCTATTGAATGCAGGGACACTACTCTAGCTCATGTATTGGTTGATATTGGTTCCTCGCTAAATGTTCTACCTAAAGGTGCTCTCGACAAACTTGATTATGAAGGGGTTATACTGAAACCTAGTGATATTGTGGTGAGAGCATTTGATGGTTCAAAGAGGATGGTACACGGAGAAGTGAATCTTACGATCAAGGTAGGTTTACAGGTCTTCGAATCTACCTTCTATGTGATGGATATCCGGCCAACATATTCTTGTTTACTCAGACACCCTTGGATCAATGGGGTAGGTGCTGTTACTTCAACCCTACACCAGAAGCTGAAATACCCTGTGAAAGGAAAGGTTGTTACTGTTTATGGTGAAGAGGAGTACATGGTGAGTCATTTAAACTCATTCTGGTATGTAGATATGGACGGAGAATTCATCGAGACTCCCTGTCAGTCTTTTGAAGTTATCCCTCCTACCTATATTGAATATGTTTATGCTATTCCCAAGATTACCAAGGTTCCTCCCAGAATGGCTTCTTTGAAGGATGCTAGATCTGTCGTAGAAGAAGCTGGTTATACTACTCAGGGTCAGCTTCTTGACATTCTGTATAAATCTGAAAATTTTGGTTTGGGTTTCACTGAAGAGGCTCAGAGGGCTATTCGTCGCGCTCATGCTGTAAGACCAACATTCCGTGTTGGCAACAATGGAGTCAACACTATAGAAGATGCTGACAATGACCACGACCTTGACAGCTGGATCTTTCTGACCATCGGCAACGGGCACAGTAACTGGAAGACTCAAGACATTATCTCAATCTCCTTTAGTCAGGAGTAATAGCTACTTTCTGTTTTATTGCTTTCAAAGTTTTGGTTATGTAATTTATTTTGAACAATGACTTTAAGCCTTGTGCCTTACCTGGGGCACAATGGTCCACTTGTTAAGGGTTGTCATTTCATAAACATGTCTTCATTTAATAAAGCATTGGACGTTTTTGAATTCAAATTTTATACTCTTTGTCTTTATTTTTTTTATCACTTTCTAAATAGTTCTGTGTTCTTACACACACCCACACAATAAATTGTAGATCCACATCCAATGTGGATCCCGTTGACGAAAATTCTGCTATTGCCACTTATGACTTTGAAAATATGATCTACCAAGCCGAGAAAGAAGGAGAGAAAGATTATGAAATACCTGGAGAAATTGCCAGACTTTTAGTGCAAGAGGAAAAAACTATCTGTTGTACCCCAAAATTTTCCCTCCCATATTTCTCAACACATGGCAAGTGAGGTCCCCAAATTGCTCAAGGAAGTTCAAAAGTTGACCAGACAAACTCTCTCCTAAGGCAGTCTACCTCAAATTAGGGTTTCCATTTTCATCAAAATGTGTGAACCAAAAAGGACTCAAATTCCCACCATTGTACTAATATGTTCTCAAGATCATCCATATCAAGTTTCAAGCCTTGCAGAAGAAGTTTGCTCAGTCAATTGCTCAAGTGCCTGAAAATCAACTATGCTAGGTCAAAAGTCAAATGTCACCCACATACAATCAAACTCCAAGATTTTTGGTCAAAATCCTTATTTTGAAGTATTATTAATCATTTAATCAAGGGTTGGTCATGATTCCTCAAGGATTGCTCACAATTCATCAAAACCCAAAAGTTGCTAAATTAGGGTTTTGTAGGAAAAGTCAACTCAACTTTGACCAAACATAACTTTATCATACTTTATCATAAATGACCCATACAAAGCTCATTTTAAGAGGATGCAATTCCCTACAATTCATCTTCAGCTCCCAAGTTCAGAATATGCATTCACAAAAAGATATGAATTTTGACATTATAGGTCATTTTGAAAAGTCAATAAAAACATCTTTTGGGTCAAAGCTTCATACATGAACATGGAAGATTCAATTGAGATGAGACCAAATGGGTTGCTTATAGGACATCCTAAGCTTTCTAAAAAGTCCAAGAACACCTCTCTAGGGTCAAAATTGAGAGAGTTATGCATTGGCCAAGTTGACCATTTTTGCAAAATTGTCAAAAGTCAAATGTGTTCAAATTTGCATTTTTTGCTAAATGGGTCCAAATTTTTATGCTTGGACTTCAATTATAATGTGGCCCACGAGCCAAATGATCACTCACCCATTATGTGCTTCATTTTTAAATTTATTTTGATTTTTTATTAATTAATAAGTGCATTAAATCAAATAAATGATGAAAATTATCAAAGATATGATTTGATTAGTTTTTTTGACAGTTTGCCAATCAAGATATGTTGCGTAAACAAGATCAATTCGATTTAAGGCCAATTGGTGCAAGAAAGGCATGATTTGGCTCAAAATAGGAACATATCATACAACTTGAAAATTAAATCAAATCTTGGATAAATGCAAAGATTCATGCCAAGTTTGTTAACCTAATTCATTCTAGGTTAAATAATGAAGCTTGCCAGATCAAAAAACAAGGGTTAGAGGTCGTGAGAAAGGGAGAACAAAATTGAAAATTTTAAAGAAAAGTGTGAGACGAATTTCACTCCACATGCCAACTCAAGGTGCACTAGCCATTCCAATAGCTTGCTAGACATCCCAGGAAGCTATTCCAATCATTCCCAGGGCCTGAAACACTCAGAAGCTTGTTCTACAACTCACGCGGTTTGGTATATTTTTCAAATTTGGCTATTGCAATTTATGCATCATTAGCACTTTTGATTATATATTCTTGTTTATCATCATGTTTGCAAGCTAATCATTCCATTTAATTGCATTCTTGATGCCTATACGTGATATTGACATTGTTAGGGTTTTATGTTCTTGTTTAGGGGTTTTCAATGCAGGAAAATTGGGCTTTGATTCTAGTACCAGGATGCTCGTGAGGATAAGACGAGTTGATTGGTGAAGCAACCGGCAGAAAATACAGATCCTACACCGAACTTTATTTATCCCGAAGGAAGGGGAAATATCGATAAAACCACAAGGGAATGGATAAGATGGTCTTGCGACCAAGAGAAAGGGTAAGGGAGTCGGTTATGCGAGGGGAAGGTATTAGCACCCCTCACGAGATCCATTTTGTTTGCTTGTCTTAAAGGGTATGTTTATCTACAACTGTGCTTGCTTAAAGGGAAATTGATGGTTTTTGATTATTGCATTCGTGAGGGTTTCCCGACCCTTTGCCTACGTATCCAATGAAGGAATCAGAACACCGTAGTTCCTCTATAAAATGGTTGGTTTGTTTGTGTTTCTTAGTGGGCGACGTTAACACACGCATTCTAGCAATAGGCACGACCAGTATCGCAGTAGAACGAAGATAACATGCCCTTTGGGGGAGTTTTGCTTTGTTGAGTGTTTTGTGGGTTTTAAGATAAATTCAAGTAATGATTAAAGAGTGTTTTTGGATTTTTGACTTTGGGAATGTTAAGCTTTAATTATTTAAAGAAGAAAAGGTTAAAAAGGGGGAAACTAGAAAAAGCCCTAATGTCGTCATGCATGGGTTTCATCCTAAGGTCTAATTAGTTTGTATCTTAAAGATGAAAAAACTAACATCCTAAGGGAGCATGTCATAGGTAAGAGGAGGCGGTGTTTGTGAAGAGTGGTCGTGTGTGGTGATCATGGCAAGAGTGGCAAAATGTGTAGTATTAGGAGAGGTGTGAATGAAATTCTTGGGGTATGGAAATTGGATTGGGTTATGATTAACCAAGGGGCATGCTTGATTAATCACGTGAGAGTAGGTGCTCCTACCCTCTACTATGAGACCCTTTGCGCATGGCATCACTTGGTATATGGACCAAAGTGGTTGATTCGGGTTATGGTTAACCAAGGGCAAAACTTGATTAACCTCGTGAGAATGGCCAGGCCCAAACTCAGCTATGAGACCCTTTAAGAAGATGCTTGGTACGTGGACCAAGGGGAGAGAAATTGCTTCAATAGATGAGAAAAAAAAGCCCATACAAGGTGGCTATATGCATGCGCCTAGAAAGTGGGACTAGTGTGGCACTAGTATTCTAAACGACCAATTGGAATAATTAATCGAATAGTTGTCGCTGTAGAAAAGCCCAGGACCAAACTATGAAATGTGTGCAAATGTGCATTTGTAGGTGGATACCTGCTCATTGATGATGAGCCCAAGAGGAGGCCATGTGTTCTAATTTAAACAAAATATGAATGATAGCAATTTAAACATATAAAGAAAATAGTAAAGAAAATAAAATTCTAAACTATTACAAACCATATGGGAATGGGGGGGGGGGGGGGTTTACAAGTTTACGAATGGGGATGAGTCGAATGCATAATACGCTTAATAGTCTAGATAATCAAACAATACAACCCAATTGAAATATTAAACAATTAATTAAATTGAACCATTTTATTCGATACCATTAATTAACCAAATAATTAATGATATCAAATAATATTTTTCAATATAATTAATTTTTTGAAACAAAAGTAT
The DNA here is from genome assembly GCA_948472305.1 of Vicia faba. Lineage (NCBI taxonomy): Eukaryota > Viridiplantae > Streptophyta > Magnoliopsida > Fabales > Fabaceae > Vicia > Vicia faba. The sequence goes on along the minus strand of OX451736.1, from coordinate 71,848,486 downwards.
ATTTTTGTATTATTACTATTATTATTTTTTTTATTAATTAAAATCAAAATAATTAAACAAGATAATATAATATAAACAAATATAAAGGGAAAAAAAAGAGGATGGGCTTGAAATAAGCAGAATGGGGGGTGCTGGAAGGAGTTGGGCGTTCAGGCCCACCGGATTCAGATCCACAAAGAGTTTTTTTTTGTTTACAAGGCCAAGGTTGTGCCAAAAACAAGGAATGAGCCTCTGGAATGGTAGTGCTCGGGCCATCAACCTACAACATTGATCTATCATTAGATTATCCAATTAGTTTTCAATTATTAAATTAAAACTATATAACAAAATTAAAACAATAAAATTAAAAAAAAAGTTTAGAAAGGGATTAGGGTTGGAAGATTTGTGGTGCTTCAGACTCAATCGTGAAATCACGATTTCACGTTCTTCTTCAAACGCATCAGCGACACATCCTCTCTTCTCTCTGATGCCGTCGTGGAACGATCAGCACCTCAGTTCACCTTCTCCTCATTCATGCCGTCTCTACGTCCACTCGATTGCTCAGCGTCGTTGTCACCGTTTCACTTCAGTTTTGATGAAGATGAAGAAAATCAAAAGGTAATCGTTTTCTCTCTCCGTGTGCTCTTCTTCTTCTTCACATTCTCTCTTCGTATTTTTTCGATTTATTATCTAAATCTTTGTGTTATCGTTCTTACAGTTTTGTTGTGTTGACGTTCTTGTAATATTGAAAGTGATTGAAGATTGACAGTGAAGTATTATGGATTGAAGAGGATTGTGGAAGGTTGTTACCGTGCAAAGCTTTATTAAGATGGAAGTAGTGATGTTTTGGTAGTGGAGAGATGGAGATTGTTGCTAAAGATTGAAGGTTGTGGAGATGAAGCAGAGAGAAGAGAGTTTTCGATTTCTTTTGGTGAGTTTCTGAAATATTTCTTGTAACTTCATTTTCTGAATCTCCATTTTTTGTGTTATGCAGTTGGTTTGCGTTTATAGTGTTAAAAAGGGGTTTTGGGGGGAAGATTGGTGAGATTTGAACAAATGTGGTATGCTGATTTTTTCTTTCTGATGCAGGATTTGTGTTGCTTATTTGGTGAAAATTATTTGGAATGATATGCAGATTTTTTTGTAGGTTGGGACAGGGCATTTTGGACTGCTATGGCTTGTTTCTACAGCATAGCTGTAGCAGAAATTTTGGACTGGTTTGGGCTGAATTGCAGCAGGTTTTGGACTATTTGTGCAGAATTTTTGGCTTGTTATGGCAGCAAGACGGTAACAGTGGGAAACAAGGCTTTGTTTCTTTGTTTTGGGACTGTTTTGGTAGCAAGTTTTATCTTTCCTCTTTTATCTTTCTGTGATGCAAAGCTATTGTGCTTTTTTTTCTTAAAACTCTAAAGGGTTTGCTTCTTTTGGAACATGATGACATAAAGGTTTTGGCTGTTTGTTAGCTTTTTATAACATTTGAATCATTGCTATTTTGTACTTGTTGATTTTGCTGCTTGTTTGCTAGCCTGCTATGCTTGTTTTGGCTTTGCTGCTGTATCGTTTATGTTGTTTTTGCTTTTATGCTGCCTTGCTACTTGCATGGTTATTGTTTGCTTGTGCTAGACTGTTTTGTGTGCTTGCTTTTGTGCTGCCTTGCTACTTGCACGGTTATTGTTTGCTTGTGTTGGACTGTTTTGTGCGCTTGCTTTAGCAATAAGAAAACATTTGCCATTTTTCCTTTTCTCCCTTTTGTGAACCAAAGAGAATAACCCCTTTTGTGATTGGCAATTGGGAGAAAATAAACCATGATAAAAATAACTCCCTGACTGATTCCAAACGCAAACCCTTATGATGACATTTTCTCTTAAGAAATAATTATTTGGAAGTTTTCATGCATTAGTTGCTTGCTAATTTTTGTCTTCTTTGTTTCATGAGCACGAGTATCGGACGACAAGCGAGATTGTAATAACATGGACGATTCTCTTGAAGAAGAAGCAACAACAATTGAAGGAGAAAGAATTGATTCCCTTTTTTTTTTGTAAACAACAATTGTAACTTGTAATTCGTGACATGCCTTGTAACTCGTCTCAAAAAAATGTAATTAACAGAAGTTTGAATGAATTTATCAATTATGAACTTTGTTGTAGAAATCAAATAACTCTTGCATCTTGTTTAAATTCTGAAATTCTCTCTTGAATAATTCGAATGCACCCTTTGAATTTGTAACTTAAACTTCAAGAAATTGTGAGCAATTGTTATAACTTGTATTCCAAACAATCACGCACCTTATCTTTCAAAATCCAATCAAACACTCAAACAAAATAAAGGCTTAAGAATTTAATTCCACTGATTAATTCGAACCCCAAAACACCGATCGCTTGAACCTTGATCTTCAAACCACACTTGAACCAAACTTGCATTTCTTAAACAGAACTCTAACTTTGACATTCAGATCGCGAGTAACTTGTAACTTACGCAACAAAATAATGTCTTGATCATCATGAACCCTCAGCCTCATTTCTTGTACCCAAACTTCGCATTTGTCAATTCAAACTTCAAATTCTCGACTCCATGGCTTAGAGACTTTAAGAATAAACTTGAAATGCGAGGAGATGAAATTCTTGACCTAATGCCCTGAGCTTTGAGCCATCCTCGAGGCAGGCGAAAGAAACATCTTCACAGAAACCGAAGGCCCGAAACCCTAGCATCTTGACCAACACACATAGGGAAATAAACCCTAATCCAGGCTCTGATAAATTTGAGCGAGAACCAACCCGGTAACCTCACGACACAAATCATTCCATAATCCGCTAATCGAGAACCAGATGCGTTTCCCTTTTTACCTGATAAGAAAACCTCAAAACAAGATTAAACACAAAGAGGGCGCAACCCTAAAACTTCTAACCAAAGCGCCTGATTCCCGGAGATGCGGGATATGCAAATGACTGAATGATAAAATGATGCAAATGGAACGCAAAGTTCAAAGCAAGACAAAAATAAAAGAGATAGGGCAAATTTGGGGTACGATAATTGGTACCAGCACTTGTCATTTATCTTGCTCGTATATAATTTTTTAGATGAACAGGTCTGTACCTACAGCAAGCGTCCGTAGGTAAAAGCTTTGTTTGTTAAAGCGACGAAGAGAGGAAGAAGAAGCTTGCATGGCAGCGTGTGACTCGTCCATTTTAAATTCCGCGCGTTTGACTGACCCCACTAGCTTGTTTTGAATATTATGTTTTGTTATTATTATTATCACAACTAACCATCATAGCTCAGTTGGCAAGCAAGCGTTGGAATTTAGTATAGGGACCTGGGTTTGATCCCCAGGTCCCAATGTTTTATTTGTATTATTTTCAATTAGATGATCCAGTGCGTTGCCCATAATGAGGCTCACCATGCAACCTCAACATCTATCCTTTGATGTCCAACTAGCCAGATCCAATGCCTCTCCATTGAAGTTCCACCATATTCCTCAAGTCAACATCCACACCAAATCAAGTGTGGTCAAACAGGCTTGGAGTTATTTGGGCCCAGAAAAATCAGATTCAAACCCCCTCTTTGCTAACAACAACACAGGCCCATCTCTTCACTTTTTTATTCTCTTCTTTTTTTAATTCTTTTAATATTTTATTTTAATTATTTTAATTAACACCTTTAATCACTTTTTTTAAAATCACAAAATCAAGAAATCATAAAAAATTAGAATTAGATTTTTTATCAAATTTAATTTTGTTAATTAATTAGATTAATATTAAAAATAGGGAAATTTTAACATATTTTTTTTACAATTAAAATCAATTAGAAAAAACTAGGTTAAGTTCTTGATTTAATTCTTTTCTTTTTTCCCAAATAAAATAAAAAAAACACAAAAATAGGTTTAGAATAAATTAATTTGTTTTTCTTAATTTAAAATTAATTAGAACTTAGGACTTTCTTTTTAATTTAATTGTTTCATTATTTTCTTAAATAACAAAACATGACAAAAACATCTTTTTTTAATCAATCATAAATAGGTTTAGTCAAGGGTCAAAACCCTAGTCGTCTCGTATTTAATTCGCCGCGTGCTTGTTATTTATTTTGTCAATATTTTGTAATTGTTCATGGTTTATAATAGTTAATTTAGGGTTTATTTTACTGTTTAAATCCCCGAGTTTTTGGCTATGTAATTAATCCCCCTCCCCGAAGCCTTGTAATAGCTAGGTTTATTTTCCCGCATTTTAATTCCCGTAAATATTTAACTGCTAGATGTATGCTAATAGGATTGTATGACAAGAATGCATGACAAGTTAATACAGTTAGAAAACCCTAATGTGCAAAGATAAATAACTGAAACAAATCACTCGCACATATCACTCTTAGGGTATACTCCCACTTCGGTTGCCTTCGGTAAACAATCATTAAGCATAGGGTGTCTTAGTGGTTACCCTCCTGTCTAAAAAAGATCAAATGTATCATTCAAATGTTATCTCGGAAATGTTGCCTCGAATATGATCTTATGACTCTAGGGTTGCTACTAAGGTGTTCTAATATTGCTTTAGTGATCGTATGTCCCTTTCGAATTGACCCTTTAGAATTCCAATGACGGTGCTACCTATTTCTCAATAGTGGGATAGCGCTGTCTAAAGGAAATAAGGATAGAATGACCTTTTCTCGAGTAGGTAGATGCTAGTAGGTACTTGCTCAAATCAAAACTTTTTCTCACTTACACTTTTCAAACAAACTTTCAAAACAACTTCGTCACACCTTTGACGATTGATACAAGGGTTATCACGAAGTAACACTTTTCAAAACAAAGCACACAAACACAAGCAATTTAAAAATGAGCAAGTACCTAAGAGCCCATGGAAAACCATGGATAGAAAGGGTGTTAACACCTTCCCTTTCTATAATCTACCCCCCCCCCCCCCCCCCCCCGTACTCAAAATCTTGAAAAAGGATTTTTTCTGTACTTTTTTCCTTTCCGATTGGATGAAATAAAAGTCGGTGGCGACTCTTGCTTACCACGACATTTTGCAAACAAAAAATGTAAAACGTAAACCAGTATTAAGCAGTCGGTTCTGCCACCATATCACACTATCCAACCGCATGAAGAGCCAGTCAAGGTTGTAAACTTGGGTACTGAAGCAGACAAGAAAGAAGTCAAGATAGGTGCCAACATGGAAAACGGTATTAAAAACTTAATCCAGATGTTTCATGATTATGTTGAGATCTTTGCTTAGTCGTACGAAGACATGACAGGGCTCGATACTGATATTGTGGTTCATCATCTACCGATGAAAGAGGGCTATTCTCCAATAAAGCAGAAAGTGCGTCACATGCGTCCCAAGATGTCGAAGAAGATCAAGGATGAGGTTATGAAGAAATTTAACACAGGTTTATTGGCTGTTACATCATATCCTCAATGGGTTGCAAATGTGGTTCCGATACCAAAGAAAGATGGAAAAGTGCATACGTGTGTAGATTACAGAGATCTGAACAGGGCAATCCCCAAGGATGACTTTCCGCTTCCACATATTGATGTTCTGGTCAACAAAACCGCTCAACACAAGGTATTCTCCTTCATGGATGGTTTCTCTAATTATAATCAGATCAAGATGGCACCTGAAGACATGGAGAAAACAAACTTCATCACACACTAGGGAACTTTCTTTTACAAGATTATGCCTTTTGGGTTGAAGAACACCGACGCAACATATCAGCGTGCCATGGTAGCTTTATTCCATGACATGATCCATCACGAGAAATAGGTCTTGACAAAATTATAGCCATATTCCAGACCAAAGAGGAACATCTTGACCATCTACATAAGTTGTTTGAGAGGCTGAAAAAGTACAAGCTAAGGTTGAATCTGAACAAGTGCATTTTTGGGGTGAGATCTGGTAAGCCCCTGGGTTTCGTTGTCAGTGGTAAAGGTATTGAAGTTGATCCCGCCAAGGTCAAAGATATTCAAGAAATGATGGTTCCCTGCACTGAGAAAGAAGTCAGAGATTTCTTGGGACGACTAAATTATATTGCCCGATTTATTTCTCATCTGACCGGTACTTGTGAGCCAATCTTCAAGTTACTGAAGAAAGATCGGGTAGTGAAGTGGAACAACGATTTCCAGATAGCCTTTAACAAAATCAAAGAGTACCTCCAATAACTTCCTATTATGATGCCACCATTTAAAGAAAAACCTCTGATCATGTACCTCACAGTGTTAGAGAACTCAATATGGTGTGTGTTGGGCCAACATGACGAGTCTGGTCGGAAAGATCATGCAATATATGACCTTAGCAAAAAGTTTACTGACTGAAACAAGATACTCATTACTCGAGAAAACTTGTTGCGCTTTGGCATGTGCTGCTCATTGACTAAGACAGTATATGTTGACACATACTACTTTGTTGATCTCTAAAATAGATCCCATCAAATACATATTCGAGAAACCAGCTCTCTCTCCAGAAGGATAGCCCGATGGAAAATGGTCTTAACAGAATATGACATTCATTACACCACTTAGAAGGCTATTAAAGGAAGTGTACTGGCAGATCATTTGGCTCATCAAGTCGTAGATGACTACCAATCTATGAATTTCGAGTTCTTGGATGAGAATATTAAGTTAGTTACGGATTTTTAAGAACCTGGACCATATGAAGGACCTGAGCCAGGATCCCAATGAACTATGGTTTTTGATGGAGCTTACGACGCGCTTGGTAATGGAATCGAGGCTGTGATTATCTCTCCCCAGGGTTTCAATACGTCGTTCACCTCCAGATTATGTTTTGACTGTACCAATAACATGGTAGAATACGAAGAGTGAATCATGGGTATCAAAGCTGATATCTATCTAAGAATCAAATCCCTGAATGTATATGGGGACTCAACCCTGGTGATCAGTCAAATAAAGGGAGAATGGGATACGAAGCACTCGAATCTCATTCCTTATCGAGAGCGTGTGTTGAGCTTAATTCCGTACTTTGAGGAAATCACTTTTGAGCATATCCCACGAGAAGAAAATCAGTTGGAAGATGCATTAGCTACCATGTCATATATGTTCAAAGTCAGATGGGACAACAAAGCTCCTCGAATTACTATTGAGAGACTAGAGGAACCGTCACATTGCTACGAGGTTGACACTGATGGAGTAGAAGAGAAGGCTTGGTTTTATGAAGTGAAGAGATATCTTGATGCTCAAGAGTTCTATGAGGGAGAATCTATCAATGACAAGAAATTCCTAGGAAGGTTCTCTGCTAAGTTATTCCTGAGCAACTGAATTTTATACAAACGCAACCATGATTCGACTCTGCTTCGTTGTATGGACAAGAAAGAAGCTGAGAAGATTATGGAAGACATAAACGAAGGGATCATTGGTACTCACTCCAGCGGACATATGATGTCTAAGAATATTCCGAGACCGGGTTACTATTGGTCGACCATGGAAACTGATTTCCATCACCACTCTAGAACCTATCACAAATGCCAGATCTATGCTGACAAAATACACGTACCTCTAGTTCCACTGAATGTCTTGACTGCTCCTTAGCCATTTTCATTGTGGGACATTGATATGATTGGAGAGATTAAACCTATTGCGTCTAACGGAAACTGTTTCATCCTCGTTGCCATTGATTACTTCACGAAGTGGGTTGAAGCAACCTTGTTTGCCTCTGTTACCAAAAATGTTGTGGCCCGGTTCATTAAGCATAACCTTATATGTCGGTATGATATCCCCTAAAGTATTATCATGGACAATGGTACCAATCTCAACAATACTATGATCACGGAACTCTGCACGCAGTTCAAGATCAAACACCATAACTCTTCTCCGTATCAACCAAAGATGAATGGTGTAGTGGAATCCGCCAATAAGAACAACAAGAAGATTATACAGAAGATCACAGTGACGTATAAAGATTGGCATGAGATGTTACCATTTTCTATTCATGGATATCTCACTTCAGTACGAAAATCGATTGTGGCAACCCCATTCTTTCTAGTCTACAATATGGAAGCTGTATTGCCTGTCGAAGTCCAGATTCCTTCTTTAAGGATTATGAAAGATGCAGGTTTAGATGAAGATGAGTGGACTCAGACTAGGCTGGACCAGTTGAATTTGATTGACGAAAAGAGGCTTACGGATATTTGTCATGGTCATATGTATCATAAGCGTATGATCAAAGCCTTCAACAAGAAAGTCAAGCATCAGGTATATCAGGATGGTGACTTGGTAATAAAATGCATCATTCTACCGCAAGATGATCCCATGGGAAAATGGACTCCCACCTACGAAGGGCCATTTGTGATCAAGAAGATACTTTCCGGCGGTGCTATGATACTTACCACCATGGACGGTGAATATTTTTCGCACCCTGTGAATGCGGACATAGTAAAAAATACCACACATGAATATGACCCGCTAGGTTGACAGGCCTAGGAAAAAATAAGGGCATCCTGGCGAACCAAAAGGTTTCGGTGAAAAATTAGGTATATATATAAAGATTGTACACCCGGCAAGTCAAAAATCTGAAAAGGAGACTTGGGCAAAAAAAGGTATCCCGATGGACTGAAAACTCGAAAGGGCAGTCCAGGCAAAAGTTAGGGATTAAAGCATATGACTATGTCCCGTTGGATCATCTACTTACAGCAAGCTTTATTACCAACGTCAAGTTCAAATGGTGCAGATCAATTTAGTAAACTTCTTCTAACATTGAGGGTGAGATGCTCGAAGACATAAAGGCAATAGCAGCGTTGAAACCCGGCGAGATCATTTACACATAGATATATGTTTTGCCTTACTTTTCATTTTTACGACGATTTCTTCTTACTAGAATTTCTGTCTCTTTGTACAAAATCGCCTTTTTATAGGAAAATTATCAATGCAAATCAATTTCAAATTTCAAATTTGTTTTACTTTTTCTGTTTTGTTTGCAAAAATGTCCGATGACTAAATTGAATGAACATATTTATATGAATATGATTATTGTTGACAAATATATGCATAAAAACAGGAATAAGCATTTACTAAAGACTCTAGGAGTTGGGATAGCGTCCAAGTCATCCACAAATCCCCATAGAGAAAACCTCCATGGGATTATCCCCCCATATTTACCTTCATGAGCTCATCCCAGACGAAGATACATTCCCCCGCAAGTCTAATATGTCTTCAAGACAAGAAATTGGGGCATCTCCCAGCCATTAATATAACCATACTCCCCAGCAAATCCCCCTAGCGGATAAAGGAGTATGATTTATTTCTCCAACATACGGCAGAAACTTCCTCAGCATAGCTCACATGAATCTAATTCCCCAGCTGGGTTTATTTCTCCAACACTGTACAATCCCTTGTAGAGCTCTCTTCTCCAGCAGGGCTCATTTCCTTAGCAGAGTATATTTCTCCAGCAAGGTTTATTTCCCCAACAAAATTTAATTTCCCAAGCAAATTTCATCTCTCCGATTACTGCAATTCCCCGACAAATTCTCTTCTCCAACAAAATGTAATCAAAGTTATTGTCCCTAGAGAGTTACTACGGAATCTAAAATCTGGACATATATCAATTTTTCCTCCCCAGAAGAGTCACGTCCATACCTAAAACTCGGTCATACGCACCTCTGAAGATTATCCAAATCTTTTATCCCTATTCAGGGTATATAAGAACTAAATTCCCCAGTCGAGCGATTAACGACCAATGTTCCTGAACTCTTCTATCCCCACACAGAAGTCAAACATTCCCAGCGGAGTATCCTCAAATAGATGGCAGGAATCCCCATCACAAACATTCTAAACAATATTGAAGATTCATATTCTTCATCCCCAACAACAGTCAGAGACTTATTTTCCCCAGCCAAAAATGTTACACGAAGCTACCAATATGCTTCAACGACATATCATATCCATACATCATTTACAAAATATCATAGCTTATGCATACAAAAAGCATATAGAATTCTCATTTATTTTGAGAACACCATTACACAATGCATCACATACATCATGATATTGCACAAAACTAACTTTGTTTCTTTCAGGTTAGTCTGCAAATAGACGATAATCATCAGTAATTTACAAACAGGTCAAATATTAATTCCCGAAGCAAGACGAGGAAACTATCTATACGACCAGGCTATATGAATTCCTGAAATAGGATAGGTTTACCAACAAAAAATAGGTCAGAGATTAATTCCTGAAACAAGACTGGGCAACTATCTATTCGGCCGATAAAAAGCAGGTCCTATATTAATTCATGAAACAAGACGGGACAACTATATGTATGACCAGGCCTAGATTAATTCCTGAAATAGGACGGGGAAAATATCTGTATAACCAGGCTAAGATTAATTCCCGAAACAGGATGGGGCAACTATCGACATGGCCAGGTGGTATAAATTCCCGAAACAGGATGGGTTTACCAACAAAAACAGACTGTGGATCAATTCCCGAAAGAGGACGGGGCGACTATCTACATGACAAGCCTTTCCCTCAGAGACTAAATCTGACAAGCATTACCCTCAGACTAAATCTGACAAGCAGCTACTTGAACACCTTCCCAAGAGGTTCATTCTGGAAAGTATTCTCCATATACGATTAAGCATAGACTCATTCTGATACTTCTATCAACAATTACTTTGGATGACATCTATAAACCCATCTCCAACGAAACTCTGTCACCTCTCAGAATGGCATCTTTAAGCCTATTCAAGCAACATTATCAACCAACAGTGTTACCTCCTACACATGTGAGTGCAAATTTCTGGGCACTTAAATGTTCAATCCTCTTCCACCTTCAGATCACGAATGGAAGACAGACTCATCTAACTCCTCAGGTTTAAGAAGATTTAATAGGGGAAACTGTTGCACCCAAAACATTTCCCTCCCTTTTACTCAAGACATTCTCCTATAGTTCACAAATGCTCAAGGTTGCTGAAGAATTGACCAGACAAATTCATCTCCTAAGCAAGGGCCTACAACTAGGGTTTTGTGTTTCTCAAGGAAGATTGGGTTTCGAAGGTCTCAATTGGATTTCATGGTCTCTTATATGTCTCCAAGAATGCGCATACCAAGTTTCATGCTTTGTGTAACACGGTGGGAGAACTGACTTGGGAGTTTTGCGTTTGACCGCATTTATTGCGGATAGCAAGAGTCGCCACCGAATTTTCTTTTATCCAATAAGGAAAGGCTGAAAAGAACAGGAAAGACCTTTCAAGATTATTTATTGAGTTCGGGGGGTAGGTTATAAAAAGGGAAGGTTTTAGCACTCTTTTCATCCGTAGTTATCTATGGGCTCTTAGTTTCTTGCTAGATCACTTGCTTTTGTTTGAAAATGTGCTTGTGGTGTGGGTTTTGAAAGTATTTTGAAAAGGGTGTCTTTGTAATGGTTCTTGTCTCTATAAGAATGCGTACAAAGTTTTGTTTTGAAAATAGTTCAAAGAGGTTTTTGTGGAATGTGTTTTTGAAAGTGATCTTGAAAAGTGTTTTTGTAATGGTTCTCGTCTCTATAAGAACGCGTACAAAAAGCTTTGTCTTTTGAAAATGTTTCAAAATGAAAGTGTTGGTGTATAAAATGTTTTTTTGTGAGCAAGCGAGCAACTAGGAGCAACCTACCTACTCAAAAGGTCTTAAATGTTCTTTTCCTCCTCCTTTAGATGTTGCTATCTTACCATTGATTTGGTAAGAAGCCCTATCGTTGGATGTGAAGGGAAGGACGTGGGACGTTTGTATAGTCATAGAAGGCAACCTATGGGACGTTTTAGCAATTTCGTTTAGGGACTAGATCGTTTACTGAAGGCAACATTGAGGGTCATCGAGGGACTATGATCTTTTATTAAGGGTCTTTGCTAAAACTCTCATGCTCGAGGGGTATGACTATTTTCTGAAAGGCAACAAAGTGAGATTATCCTAGAGGTGCTAGTGTGCAAGTATGTTTTATTGCATACATTTTGTCTTTCATTTAAAGGTTATCTACTTGTTGATTTTATCTTTCCATACACCCTAATTACTAACAATGTATGAAAGCAATAAACGTGCAGAAAATAAATCCTAAGCTATTACATCATTTCAGGGATGGGGATACATATTTACAAATGGGGATTGCAAGAATTTAAATCTTGATTATCTATTACAACCATATTGAATTGTACAATACAAGAAAAGAAAAGGATTTGTTTTGAAATTGGTTTTTTGTCTTAATAAATTAAAAGAAAAGTAATTAGTTAATAAAAATAAAATATTTTTATGTCTTTTTTATATTAATGAAAGTAGTATTAATGCTGAAAATAATAAGAATAAGAGAGAGAAAAGAAGAAATAACGAGAACAGAATATACATGTTGTTGAAAACAAAGATGAGTGGGATCAGGAGATCTGATATAAGGCACGTTGTAGTTCAAAAAGAAACGTTAGAGGAAACCAAAAGTTCTGGGTTGCTGCGCGCTGAAGTCTTGAAAGAAACAATATAGGAAAACATAAGTTCTGGGTTGCTGCGCACTGAAGTTCTGAGTGTTAAAACAGTGAGAAAAATCCTAGAAGTTATGTGTTGTGTTAAAACAGTGAGAAAGACCTAGAAGTTGTGTGCTGTGTTACAACAGTGAGAAAAACCTAGAAATTTTGTGTGTTGTGTTACAATAGTGAGAAAGACCTATAAGTTTTGTGTGTTGTGTTACAACAGTGAGGAAAACCCTAAAAGTTCTGTGTTGTGTTAAAACAATGAGTAAGAACTAGAAGTTTTGTGTGTTGTGTTACAACAATGAGAAAAACCTAGAAATTTTGTGTGATGTGTTACAACAGTGAGGAAAACCCTTGAAGTTATGTGTTGTGTTAAAATAGTGAGCAAAATACTAGAAGTTCTGTGTTGTGTTAAAATAGTGAGAAAGACCTAGAAATTATGTGTGCTGTGTTACAACAGTGAGAAAAAACCTAGAAATTCGGTGTGCTGTTACAACAGTGAGAAAGACCTAGAAGTTTTGTGTGATGTGTAACAATAGTGAGGAAAACCTAGAAGTTTTGTGTTACACTTCACCTTCTTCCTTACATTAGCCAGAGAATTTGTAACTTATTCAATTCATAACAATAGCAAAACATAAAAAATCAAAGCACGACAGTTTATAGAAGTTATATTCCTAATTCTGAGCCTAGTTTTCTTCAAGAAGTTCTGATCCACCATTTTTCTACTTCGACAATGATATATAAAGTCTCAACACTATGATATCTACATTTTTAATGATGTTCTGAATGAAAAGCTCAAAATCAGGATGACTTACCTTGAATCTGAGGCGTGTGTTTGGGACATGAGCTGCTGCCTTCAAATGTTCTGGGGTTAGCAAGAAACGAAACAGAAATGTTATGTCCTTTGATTTAAAGGGAAGAAAAAAGGTATTTTTTGAGAATTCTGGGTTTAAGAGTGTTTGAATGTTTTCTTTTTCCTCTTTTTGTATTCAATAACTCTCTATTTCCAAAAGCCAACCCCTTATACGTGTGGTGGAACAACTTATTTATAGATGAGTTTGCTGTATTTTGGGGGAAAAAAACAAATGGGATTTGAACCTTTTTGGCATACTGTTTCATTTCTTTTTAAATAAAGCTTAGAAATTCTAATTTGGTGTAAATATGGGGTTTGAGAAAAATACAGGCGTGGACTAGATCATCAGCAATTTGGAGTGTTGTGGCAGCTGGATGCAGGTCTGTGTCATAGCATTGCAATAAAATGTTCAAAACGAGTTTTTTGGGCTTTGTGATGTTCTAATCGAAGAGTGAAAAGACCAAAGTGAGATTCGAAGGCTGATGTTCTGATCGAAGAGTAGAACATAGTCTCCATATGCTGAAGAATGAGATTTGGAGAGTTATGTTCTGATCAGAGAACATAACTTCCATATGTTCTGATTGAAGAGTCATGTTCTGAATCATTTTTGCAAATTCTGATTGTACTTGTGTGAAAATTTGCCCAGAAGTTATGTCCAAGTCTTGACTTATAAATGCTCAGAATTTTACTAAGTGTTTTAGCTTCATGGATGTCTTCATGGATTTATAACTTGAAATCCCAGCCTTTCTAGAAGAAGTTCTATTCTGCAATGTTTTAGATCTTATTGAGATCTATAACTTTCATGTCAGAAGTTCTGATTGAATCATCTTGCATCATGATGAAAATCTGGCCCAAAGTTATGAAATTATCATATTTTCTTAACACTTAGAAAATTTTCTAAGTGTTTAGAAATTTGACTTTTCAAAGTAATCTTTGAATTTTGATTTCTTGATGAACCAACTTCATGTCTTGATGAAATATGATTTTTGAAACTTGAAGAAATATGATTTCTTGATGAAATATGATTTCTTGATGACCATTTTGCCCTTGTGAATGACTTTCTTGGAAAATTGTAATTCGAGACTTGAAACTTGACAGAAGCAATCCTGAGGGTCAAGGATGATCCCTTGAGAAATGAGAGGGAAACTTTTGGGGGTACAACAACTACCCCACTTCAATCTTCTTAAACCTGAAGAGTTAGATTGGCGAACCTGCCATTCGTGACTTGAAGGTGGAAGATGATTGAACACTAGAGTGCCCAAAAATTTGCACTCGATGATTTTGAGGTTGAGGTGTAAGGAATGGGCTTAAAGATGTCATTTGGAGAAATGATGGAGACTTGGCAGAGATAGGCTTATAGATGCCATCCGAAGGTGACTGTTGATATAAAATTAGACTAAGTCTAAGCTTGGCTTCAACTGGGAAAATAATAAGAATAAACCTTTGGTCGATTTAAAACTGAACCTAGCAGAAGTCTTGAGTATTGTTTAACTAGAAAGAATTAGGATAAATATTTAGAGTGATTTATCTAAACCAGGGAAAGTGCCTATTGGGAAAGAATCAGGATAAACCGTTGAGAGGTTTTAAATTGAACCAGAAGAGGTCTCGCAAGGAATCAGAATAAATCTTGGAGCGATTTATCTAAACCAAAGAAGAAGTCTACATGAAAGAATCAGGATAAACCGTTGAGAGATTTAAACTGAACCAGTAGAGGTTTTGGATATTCTTTAACCAGAGAGAATAAAAACAAATCTTGGAGCGATTTATCTGAACCAGAGAAGAAGTATACGGGAAAGAATCAGGATAAACCATAGAGAGATTTAAACTGAACCAACAGAGGTCTGGAAAGAATCAGAAAAAATCTTGGGGCGATTTATCTGAACCAGAGAAAATGTCTACAGGAAAGAATCAGGATAAACCATTGAGAGATTTAAACTGAACCATCAGAGGTCTTAAATATTCTTTAATTTGTGATAGGCCTGTGTAGGGCTGCTTTAGGAGACATATGAGATGGAAGCCTGGGTAGAGCTGCTTCAGGATGAATCCATGTGAAACTTCATCTAGAATTTTAAGAGAAGGAACCTGGGTAAGGTGGCTTCAGGACGAGTCCGGGTAAAACTGCATCTGGAAATAAGGAGGAACCTGTATAGGGTTGCTTCATGATGAGTCCGGATAAAACTGCATTTGGAAATGTCTGAGAAGGAACCTGAGTAGGGTTACTTCATGATGAGTCTGTGTGAAACTCCGTCTGGAAATGTCTGAGAAGGAACCTGGGTAGGGTTACTTCATGATGAGTCTGTGTGAAACTGCATCCGGAAATTTCTGAGAAGGAACCTGGATAAGGTTACTTCATGATGAGTCTATATAAAACTGCATCTGGAAATGTATGAGAAGGAACCTGGGTAGGGTTACTTCAGCTGGTTGTGTAGATAGTAGTCTTGGCTTGTTTCAGGTATTGGTTTTTGACCTTAGAAAGAAAGATAGTTTTCCTGGCTTGTTAAAGGTATTAATCTTCAATCTGTTCATGTAGATAGATTTCTTGGCTTGTTACAGGTATTAGTTTTTTACCATAGAAAGAAATATAGTTTTACTGGCTTGTTACGGGTATTAATCTTCAATTTGTTCATGTAGATAGCTTTCCTGGCTTGTTATAGGTACTAATCTGGAACGATTGAAAATTGTTGACGATAGTCATCTATTGTTTGATCTTTCCTGAAAAGGTAAAGAGTCACCCGTATGCAATGTCATGATGTATGAAATGAATGGTGTAATGATGTTTCTCAAAATAAATGAGATTGTATTGTATGCGTTCCTCATGTACGTAATATGATGCATGAAATGTTATCGAAATGTAATTTTGTCTTGGAAAATAAATCCTTGGCAAGTGCTGGGGAGTCATTAAACCCCTGACTATTGTTGAAGAGTATGTGTGTCTTCAAACTTTGTTTAGAATGTTTCCACTGGGGATTCCTGTTTTGTTGTTTGAGGAGAACTCTACTGGGGAATATTGATTTTGGCTTGACAAATCTTTGTGGAGAATGTTAATTTCTGCTCAGGGATAGAGTTCAGGAGTTTTAGTTGTCTGTTGCTCTACTGGGGAGTTATCTCTTGACGGAAGAGAAATGGAGTTAACAACCTCTTGGGGATGAAGGAGTTAACTGTTGTCTGGTTGTTTTCTAGGTTTTGCAGCAACTTACTGAGGATTATAGAGCAGTCTACTGGGGAGGAGGAGTTGTGGTCCCTTGATTTGTAGTAGTCAGAGAAGCAGACTCAAGCTTGGGAATCTGTAGTTTATTAGGGAAATAAACCCAGTTGCCAATCTGCTGGAGAGATATTTTCTTTTGGCAGAAATCCTCTAGGATCCTTGAAATCAACTCAGTTGGGGAGAAGTTTTCAGAGATCGAAACTCTAGCTGGGGATCACCCTTTAAAAAGAACTTTGTGGGGGATTTGTCATTGCCCCCCAATAGCAAGTGTTTGTAGTATTTCTAGGAGATGTTTGCTTGACTGTATACAACCCTTTATTGGAGTTCATATTCAATGCCCCAAGTGAATCGGATGCAAATCTTCCCCTGGTTATTCAGCATTTCTCGAGATATTTCTTGGAATCTTGACTGGAATGCCCCATGTGAGTTTGGATAATAGAGAGCCATGCCCCCTTGCTTATAGGAGATTTTTCATTGGAAGCGTCATCCTATTTGAAGTGACTTTGTTCATTGAAAGAGTTTTTTGTTTGCTGGATATTCGTCGTGTGAATTCTCCTGTTGTCAAACAATTAGCTATATGCAAACAACGGTATTCAGATAATGCAAAGTTTATGATTTTCTTGAAGTTTTGAAAATTATTTTTAGCAGATGAAAGAATTTTGAAAGTATGTGAATTCAAATCAGGATTTAAAGTAAGCCTTACAGGAGTCATGATACCTTTTGTAACAGTATGCTTTCAGACTAACCCATGCTTCAATTAGGACTTTGATAGTTTGTATCATGCTTTAGGTTCACAGTTTAAGAAACAAAGGATAAGGCTCAAAGTGTATTTGTATCCGCCCTTTCTTCGTGATGTTCTTCAGTCCTAAACTCAGTTAATGGTGCGTTTGGACTCAAATTGAGTCTAGACGTTTTGGTGATGGTTCAGAAATTTGGAAGTTTATTTGTTGGAAGGCAGTCATTTTTGCCATATTCTCCATGTTGTTGAGGATATTACCTCTTTTTGATTTATTATCCCTGATTTTGCCTGACTATTGTTTTTGAGATTACAGTCAGCAGGATGCCCCAGTTTTTCTTAAGTCTCCTTCGTAGGTTTTGACTTAGTGGGATTTTCTCTTGCGGGATAATGATTGCCTATTTGGTAGGGAACCATCACCGTCTTTTGATTCCAGGGGAATGTTTTTGATGTCGTATATGAAGTGAAATTTTACGGCTAAACGCGCGTGTGAATTAATTGAGAGACTACCATGCCCCAGGTTTTGATTAAAGGTTTCAATTTGTGTAAAAAATAAAACTTCTACTTCTTTGGCTCAAAGGGGTTGACTAGGGATTATCCTCCTTATAACTTATATGTTTAGGAATTGAAAGAAACGCCTGTACATCGTCAACAAGGTCTGTCCAAAAGCATATTGTATGAGATTATGGCATTGTTTTCGCCATCCTCCCTCTAAAGGCTTGTAACTTTTAGCAACAGTTGGATGTCATAGAGAAAGTAAAAAGCATAGCTTAAATATAGTGAAAACAAATGGATGAATTCAATACAAACATATGCAATGCATTAATGAAATAAAATTTGACATTAATAGATAAGTGTTTGAACAATAACAGAAATTACGATTAAAATTTCAAAATGAACTAGAACGCTCAATGATTTAGCATGGGAGTGGTGATCACGTTGGGGGTCTCTGGAGGGTCGAACTCAATCTCCTTGGCGTCAATCATGTTTAGAATCTTGTATTTTAGTGTCCAACAATCGTTAGTATCATGCATATGACTTCTGGAATGATATGCACATATTGCATCAGGATTGTAGTTAGGAGAAGAAGTTTTGGGGTTTGGATGAGGTCCTATCAACGTAATCAGATTCATATTCAACAAGTGTTGTAGTGCTTGAGACATTGGCATGTTGATATGGGTAAATTGTATTTTGGGCTCGTCTGTCCTTCGATGATTTCCCCTTTGTTGTTGTCATCGTGATGTGGGACCGGAGATCAAGACTGCCCCCACATGTTGGTCGTGGTTGCTCTTGTTATGACCCTTTTGGCCGTAAACAACATTGGACTCTTTCTTCCCATGGTATGGCTTTTTCTGGGTATCAGAGGATATAGCTCCTTGGATTTTTCCGCTTTTGATGCCAGCTTCGACCCTTTCGCCAGTCAGTATTAGCTCGATGAATTCGGACGAGGAGCTTTCGATGAGGTGATTGAAGAAAGGTCCCGTTAAGGTTCCCATAAAGATGTCAATCAGCTC
The DNA here is from genome assembly GCA_948472305.1 of Vicia faba. Lineage (NCBI taxonomy): Eukaryota > Viridiplantae > Streptophyta > Magnoliopsida > Fabales > Fabaceae > Vicia > Vicia faba. The sequence continues at coordinate 71,829,779 of OX451736.1, read as the reverse complement.
CCTATCAGTTAAGGGTGGATGCACTCTGCCTGCCAAATCTCTCTATTTTTGAGCGTATTCTTTGAAGCCCTCGTTGGAACACATGGTCATATTTTGCAATTGTACACGGGTTGGTGCAATATCAGCGTTGTATTGGTATTGTTTGTAGAAAGCAGCAGCCAAGTCCTCCTAGGTGTGAATGTCGATTGTTTCTAGCTGATAGAACCACTCCAGTTGATTGCCAATTAAACTTTCTTGGAAGAAATGGATCCATAGATTACGGTCAGTAGTGTGAGGCTGAATCTTGCAGACATATGACCTCAGATGCATTTTAGGACAAAAGATACCATCATACTTGGAAAAGGTAGGGATTATGAACTTTGGTGGGATGACCACTCCGGAAACAAACCCTAACTCTTCAAAGTCCAAGTTAGGTATATTCTGAATCTCCATAGTAAGGAGGCGATCCTCCAACTATTTGTATTTATCATCAGCGGGAGGATATTATTCCTCGGAGAAGTCATCTTCATCTTCATCAATCCTCATACTGTTATCTCCTTCATTTGTCTTATTGTCCGCTTCGATTAATGGAATTGAGAGATCCATAGTTCTCTTAACTAGTCCTCTAAGTCTTCTTCCCAAGTTCAGGACACCTACTGACTTCTTTGACTTCTTCTTCTTCTTGTCTTTGAGGAGAAGAGTCTTCAGGTTTTCTTGGCCCTTAGCTAAAGCCATGAACATTTGTTAGAATTGGGCATTTTGTGCTTGGAGATCCTTCACCGTTTGTTCCATATGCATCTTATTGAAATAAACAGTAGGAAGATAAGGAGACCTGTATGGGAGAAACCTGTAATGATATGATGCATGATATGTAGATGCATGTTTTTAAGGATCTCTCACGGTAAACACAAGAAGATGTTAGAAGTTACTTACAACTTTGATTAGAGAACTACGTATCGGTGGATGTCCTTCCATGAGAATCAAGCTCACCATGTCAAGTGGGCCATAGCCCTTGACTCAAGTTGTTGTACTTTGATCTTTGATGGCATTTGTTTAGAGGAAACTAAATCCTCTTGCCCCTTGATAGACGTCTGGTTCAACGTGACCCGGCATCAAAGGCCCTCGAGATCCTTGAAATGGTTTTTGAAAATGTTATGGTATGATGTCATGATGTTATATACAAGTATGCAAAGTAAGCAAGTTATTATGTACAAATAGTCATATACACATAAAGCAGACAAGTCCTTAGGTTTAGGCTTGCATGGAGTTTGTAAGTAAGTACCCTCTTGAAGTTTAGTTGGCTCAACCTGTCCTAGCAATAGTAACCGTATTCTAGGGGATCTCAATATCACTGATCTTTCTTCATCGGGAATTGTTTTAGCGCAAGCCTCTTTAATGGCGACCGGAATATCCTGAAAGTCCGATCTCAATAAGCGTAGCATCGAGTATCAACCAATCTTCAGTCAAAACCAAATCCGGCTATCTCACTACTTCCTAATGGCCAAGGATGAGTCAATTAAAGGGTTCTAAAGGCCAGTTAGCGCTTAATGACATTAAGGAAGCCTAATGTTATCCTTGACTGACTAAAGGAACATTAGTACAAGCCAAAATATCACGCTAACGTAGCTATCACTTCGTCCACATCAGTATATCCCATACATCCTCCATGATTTATTGCTACTTACCTAAAAGGTTCCCTAGATCCGAGTGTAGGATCTTTAACAAAAACCCAAACAAGGACCCAAAATGTAAAGCAAGCAAGTCAAACAAGGACATCAAGTAAAGGTGATGTAGCCCTAAGGTAACCCCACTTTTAAGTAAAGTCCCCAGCAGAGTCTCCAGTTCTATAACACGGTGGGAAAACTGACCTAGGATTTTTGCGTTTGATAGCATTTGTTGTGGATAGCAAGAGTCTCCACTGACTTTTCTTTTATCCAATAAGGAAAGGCTGAAAAGAACAGGAAAGACCTTTCGAGATTATTTCTTGAGTTCGGGGGTAGGTTATAAAAAGGGAAGGTTTTAGAACCCTTTTCATCCGTAGTTATCTATGGGCTCTTAGTTTCTTGCTAGATCACTTGCTTTTGTTTGAAAATATGCTTGTGGTGTGTGTTTTGAAAGTATTTTGAAAATGGTGTCTTTGTAATGGTTCTTGTCTCTATAAGAACGCGTACAAAGTTTGTCTTTGAAAATAGTTCAAAGAGGTGTTTGTGGAATGTGTTTTTGAAAGTGATTTTGAAAAGTGCTTTTGTAATTGTTCTCGTTTCTATAAGAACGTGTACAAAAAGCTTTGTCTTTTGAAAATGTTTCAAAATGAAAGTGTTGGTGTATAAAATATTTTTGTTGTGAGCAAGCGAGCAACTAGGAGCAACCTACCTACTCAAAAGGTCTTAAATGTTCTTTTCCTCCTCATTTAGATGTTACTATCTTACCATTCATTCGGTAAGAAGCCCCATCATTGGATGTGAAGGGACGGGCATGGGACGTCTGTATAGTCATATAAGGCAACCTATGGGATGTTTTAGCAATGTCATTTAGGGACTAAATCGTTTACCGAAGGCAACATTGAGGGTCATCGAGGGACTATGATCTTTTATTGAGGGTCTTTGATAAAAAGCCCATGCTCAAGGGACATGACTATTTTCCGAAAGGCAACAAAGTGATATTACCCTAGAGGTGCTAGTGTGCAAGTGTGTTTGATTGCATACATTTTTTCTTGTATTTAAAGGTTATCTACTTGTTCATTTTATCTTGCCATACACCCTAATTACTAACAATGTATGAAAGCAATAAAAGTACGGAAAATAAATCCTAAGCTATTACATCATTTCAGGGATGGGGATACAGATTTACAAATGGGGATTGCAAGAATTTAAATCCTAATTATCTATTACAACCATATTGAATTGTAGATTACAAGAAAAGGAAAGGATTTGTTTTGAAATTGGTTTTTTGTCTTAATAAATTAAAAGAAAAGTAATTAGTTAATAAAAAGAAAATATTTTTTATGTCTTTTTTTATATTAATGAAAGTAGTATTAATGCTTAAAATAATAATAATAAGAGAGAAAAAAATAATGAGAACAGAATAAGCATGTTGCTGAAAACAGAGATGAGAGGGGTCAGAAGATATGATGTTAGGCACGCTGTAGTTCAGAAAGAAACGTTAGAGGAAACCAGAAGTTCTGGGTTGTTGCGCGCTGAAGTCCTGAAAGAAACAATAGAGGAAAACATAAGTTTTGGGTTGCTGCATGCTGAAGTTCTGAGTGTTAAAATAGTGAGAAAAATCCTAGAAGTTCTATGTTGTGTTAAAACAATGAGAAAGACGTAGAAGTTCTGTGTGCTGTGTTACAACAGTGAGAAAACCTAAAAATCATGTGTTATCTGTTACAACAGTGAGAAAGACCTAGAAGTTTTGTGTGTTGTGTTACAATAGTGAGGAAAATCCTAGAAGTTCTGTGTTGTGTTAAAACAGTGAGTAAGACCTAGAAGTTTTGTGTGTTGTGTTACAACAGTGAGAAAAACCTAGAAATTATGTGTGATGTGTTACAACAGTGAGGAAAACCCTAGAAGTTCTGTGTTGTGTTAAAACAGTGAGAAAAATCCTAGAAGTTCTGTGTTGTGTTAAAATAGTGAGAAAGATTTAGAAGTTCTGTGTGCTGTGTTACAACAGTGAGAAAAAACCTAGAAATTATGTGTGTTGTTACAATAGTGAGAAAGACCTACAAGTTCTGTGTGATGTGTTACAATAGTGAGGAAAACCTAGAAGTTTTGTGTTACACTTCACCTCCTTCCTTACATTAGCCAAAGCATTTTCAACTTATTCAATTATTAACAACAACAAAACAGAAAAAATAAAAGCACGACAGTTTATAGAAGTTCTATTCCTAATTCTAATCCTAGTTTTCTTCAAGAAGTTATGATCCACCATTTTTCTACTTGGGCAATGATATATACAGTCTCAACTCTATGATATCTACATTTTTAATGATGTTCTGAATGAAAATCTCAAAATCAGGATGACTTACCTTGAATCTGAAGTGTGTGTTTGGGACCTGAGCTGCTGTCTTCGAATGTCCTGGGGTTAGTAAGAAACGAAACAGAAATGTTATGTCCTTTGATTCAAAGGGAAGAACAAAGGTATTATTTTGAGAATTCTGGGTTTAAGAGTGTTTGAATGTTTTCTTTTTACTCTTTTTGTATTCAATAACTCTCTCTTTCCAAAAGCCAACCCCTTAGACGTGTGGTGCAACAACTTATTTATAGATGAGTTTGCTGTGGTTTTAGGGGGAAAAATAAATGGGATTTGAACCTTTTTGGCATACTGTTTCATTGCTTTTTAAATACAGCTTTTAATGCTAATTTGGTGTAAATATGGGGTTTGAGAAAAATACAGGCGTGGACTGGATCAGCAGCAATTTGTAGTGTTGTGGCAGATGGATGCAGGTTTGCGTCATGGTAGTGCAGTAAAATGTTCAAAACGAGGTTTTGGGGCTTTGTGATGTTCTAATCGAAGAGTGGAAAGACCAGAGTGAGATTCCAAGGCTGGTGTTTTGATCGAAGAGTAGAACATAGTCTCCATATGCTGAAGAATGAGATTTGGAGAGTCATGTTTTGATCGGAGAACATAACTTCCATATGTTCTAATTGAAGAGTCATGTTCTGAATCATTTTTTCAAATTTTGATTGTACTTTGTGAAAACTGGCCCAAAAGTTATGTCCATGTTCTGACTTAAAAATGCTCAGAATTTACTAAGTGTTTTAACTTCAAGGATGTCTTCATGGATTTATAACTTGAAATCCAAGCCTTTCTAGAAGAAGTTCTATTCTTAAATGTTTTAGATCTCATTGAGATCTATAACTTTCATGTCAGAAGTTCATATTGAATCATCTTGCATCATGATGAAAATCTGGCCCAAAGTTATGGAATTATCATATTTTCTAAACACTTAGAAAATTTTCTAAGTGTTTAGAAATTTGACTTTTCAAAGTAATCTTTGACTTTTGATTTCTTGATGAACCAACTTCATGTCTTGATGAAATATGTTTTTTGAAACTTGATTTTGATCAAAAAGTCAAAGTTTGACTTTTCAGTGTGCATTTGACCATTTTGCCCTTGTGAATGACTTTCTTGGAAAATTGTAATCCGAGACTTGAAACTTGACAGAAGAAATCCTGAGGGTCCAGGATGATCCCTTGAGAAATGAGAGGGAAAATTTTGGGGTACAACACTTTGCATCACAAGTTTTCTCAGTCAATGGCTCAGATGATTGAAAATCAATTGTATTGAAAAAAAAGTCAATTGTGGTCAACGTATGGTCAAACTTCAAGATTTTTGGCCAACATCAACATTTTAAAATCATATTCATCATTTGATCAAGGGTGGATCCTGATTCATCAAGGAAAACTCTTAAATCATCAAAAGTCAAAAGTTGCCAAATAAGGGTTTTCTTAAGAAGAAGTCAACTGAACTTTGACCAGACATAACTTTCACATACTTAATTAGAAAAGTCTCAACCAAAGCATATTTTGAAGGAAATTTAATTCTCTACAACTTTGTCTCTCTAATCTCAACTCCAAAAAATGTTTCATTTGAGAGTTATGGGCCAATACATTATAGGTCATTTCAAAAGTCAACAAAAAGACACTTTTTGTCAAGGCAACTCAGATCAAGATAAATCTTCAAATGCAAAACTAGTCAACTTAGTGATTATAGAGAACATCTTGGGCTTTCCAAAAAATTTAAGGTCACCTTTAAATGACAAAAATTGAGAGAGTTATGACTAGTGCAAGTTGGGAATTTTTGAGCAAATGCATGAAGTTCAAATTGAGCAAACTTGATTTTTTGGGCTATTGTTTCAAAGTCCAAATGTGTTCTAAACTCCATATGCACCTCAAGACTTGTTCACACACCTCCCTTTGAATTATATGTTAATTTTTATTTTTATTTATTTAAAAGAAATGCTTATTACAAGAGTCCAAGCCTGTGAAATTTTTGACCTAAATTATCTTCTATATATTGAATGTATTCATACATCAAAAGGACACGAAAAAACCTTGTGCAAAAGCCATCCAAAAATCACAAAAATTATCAAGACTAGGGAAACTTGCAACCCTAGCTTACAGTCAATTTCAAGGCCTATTAACCAGTCCATTCACTTCGAGGGATGCAAGAGGGTAAGAATGGATCAATTTCCATTATCAAAAGGGTGTAAAAATATACATACATGCCACATCGGTTTTGACATTACAAGATTTTCATATATTTGTTTTCCTTACGTTTCAATATGTACTAATTTATTTGACATGTTCCTGAGGTCCAATAATGCAGGAAGGACCTATTATGAGAGTCCCATAATGGATGGATAGTGCAAAGCCATATTAGCACTGGTCCATGCAATTTCCTTTGTAGCTCCTAAACCCTTGTGATTCAGGCCAAGATTATAGTCCCATTGAATCCGCAGACCCTGATTTAGGGGGGGTAGGGTTCCCTTGGATTTCTAATATTCCCTTGTTTCGCAAGAACATAAAAGGAGGCTACCAGAGAAGACGACCGGAGCTAGGGCTCCCGCGCCTCTCCAGTTCAGGCAGTGTTTTCATATTATATATATTTTGTTTAATTTAAAACAACGGATGTATTACTACCCCAATGGTTAAAGCGCGCGCGATAAGACACTACTATGCCAAGGTGTGGGTTCGATCCCAGCCTTTTAGCATTTTGTTTTTTTCTTCATATTTTCCTTGTTTTGCATATTACAAAACATGATGGCCTGCATTCCTTGACACAGGCACGCGTCTGGCCTAGTGGTGAGCATGCTATATGGGAATGCTAAGGGCGTAGATTCAACACCCATCCCTGGCAATTTTGGTTTTCATCTCTATTTTTCTATGTTTCTTACTCTTTTTCACCCCTTTTCCTTTAATTTCACAAAACCTTTGACAAAACCTTCTTTTTTTCCATAAACCCTAATTAGTTTTTTAGACTAATTAATCATTTTTTATTTAATAAATCAATTTAGGTTTTTTTAGGTTTTTTAACTTAATTAATCAATTCTTTTTTAATTAATTAAAATTAATTAAGTTCTTTAGGTTAATCATCAAACTCTTTTTAATAAAAAAATCACTAAAAACTATTTTGCTTTCCTATCTTACATTTTTGCGTAGTTTTATTTTCTCATGTGTTTTAGGATTATTGTAATTGCTCAAAGTTTGTAATAGCAATTAGGTTTACTTTTCTGCACTGTTATTATTTTTGTACTTCTCCCAAAGCCATGTAATAGTCTAGGGTTTTATTTTATGCTTTTACTTTCCGCTTAATTACCGCTTTCCTATTCTTTACTATTACAGTTGGTAATTAGGTCATGTATGGAAATATAAAATAAAATGGTAGCAAACCCTAATTTAAAAGATGAGCATAACTGAAAACAATCACTTCGCACACACGCACCTCTAGGGTAACCTCCCTTGATGCCTTTCAATAAAAATAGTCATGTCCCTCGAACGTGAGGACACTTTAGCACTGTCCCTTGAAATCAAAAATCGTAGTCTCTCGATGATCCTTTCGATGTTGCCTTCAATAAATGATCTAGTCCCTTAAAATTAAATTTCTAAATCGTATTCACAAGTTGCCTTCTATGACTGTACGACGATCCACTCTTGTCCATTCACTATCCAACGATAAGGCTTCCTACTAACTAATGGTTGGACAACACTATCTAAAGGAGGAGAAAAATTACAAGAAAGACTTTAAGTAGGTAGAACGCTCATAATCACTTGCTGAAAAACATTTAAAAACAAAAAAAAAACATTTCACACAAGACACTTTCAAAAATATTTTTAAAACAAACACTTTGTACGTATTCTTAAGAATGGAAACGAGAATCATTACAAAGTCTTGCCTTACAATTGGTATTTTCAAAATATTTTTTCAAACACACAATCACAAAGAAATTTTCAAAACAAAGTGAGCTAAGCGATTAAGAGCTCGTAGATAACTACAGATGAAAGGGGTGCTAACACATTCCCTTTTCATGAACTACCCCCCGAACTCAAAAAAATATCAAAGGTATTTCTTGTTCTTTTCACCCTTTCTTCATTGGATAAAAGAAAAGTTTGTGGCGACTCTTGCTATCCACACATTTGCGATAAAACGCAAAATAAGTCAATTCTCCCACCGTATTATAAAAAGAAATTTCTCAGCATATGGTAGTTTGTCCAAAAGAACTACAAAGTGTCGATTAAAGAAAAGTTGATGAGAGTTCTCGACTAAAATTGAAGGTTAATCTTGAAGGCTCATATGTCTCAAATAGAAACTTCAAGATTGAACAAAATGTGATTCTGCACAAGTGTCTTGCACTGTTGGTAGAATGGATGAATGGATATGGAATTATCGACTTGGACATCTTAACTTCAAAGACATCAGAGATTGGAAAAGGAGAAATATGGTTCTAGGATTACCAGAAATCGACATTCCAAACGAAGTGTGTGAGGACTGTGTGCAGGCGAATCAACACAAGAATAGATTCTACAAGGATGCAGGGAACAAGTCGATGGCAATCCTTGAATTCATATACTCTTATGTATGTGGACCAATCCATTTGGATTCCGTTAGAGGTAATATATACTTTGTCACATTCATAGATGATTTTAGTCGAAAATAGTTGACTTACCTGATTAAGAAGAAAAGTGATCGAGGTATTTTCGAAGTTTAAATCTATGGTCATTAGACAAAGTGGTCGAAAGCTTAAGATTTTGAAGACTGATGGTGGTGCAGAATATGTGTCGAAAGAATTTTACATATTATATAAGAAAGAATGGATTGTGCATAAGGTGTGTCCAGCCTACACTTCACAATATAATGGAACTGCAGAAAGGAAAAATAGAACCATCATGAATATGGTGAAAAGTAAGATGAAAGACAAACATTTAGCCAAAGAGTTATGGGGAGGAGCTGTGTCGACTGCAACATACATTTTGAACAGATGTCCGACGAATAAGCTACAAGTAATCATACTATAAGAATGTTGGTTTGTTTTCAAACCTAGATTAATTCATCTAAAGATATTTGGATCAATAGCACATAGACATGTGCTAGATTAGTTGAGAAGAAAACTTAGTGACAAGTCGAGTCAAATGATCCTAATAGGAAATCATTCGATCTAGTGAATAAGAAAGTTATGATCAACAGAGGCATGATCGTAGATGAGTTTAAAGACTGGGATTGGATTGGAAATGTGAAGAAAGATTCATTGACAATATTATATGAAGAAACAACAAATGAAGTCAAATGAGAAGTTCGACAAGAAGAAGTTAGAGGTCAAGAAAGCTCAAGAATACCTCAAAGAAAATGATGCATGCCTGTAAGGTTGCATAAATGTGTGATTACATCATATGATATGGTTGATGTAATACGGTAGGAAACTGAATTTTTTGGTTTTATCCAAATGTGCGGATAGCAAGAATCGCCACCGACTTTTCTTTTATCCAATATTTAGGAAGGGTGAAAAGAACAGGAAAAAATTTAGATAGATTTTGAGTCCGGGGGTAAGTTATGAAAAGGGAAGGTGTTAACACCCTTTTCATCCATAGTTATCTATGGGCTCTTAATTGCTTAGCTCAGTTTTTAAAACACCAAAACACAATGTCAAGACAAATGTTAAAACATCATCTGGTGACAAAGTACTTTTACCAAAACAATAAATTATGCAAAATTAAATTATAGAAGGTAAAAGAAACAATCAATTATTAACCCAGTTTGGTGAAACTCACCTACACTAGGGGCATCTAAGCCAAGAAGGAAATCCACTATGATAGTATTATTTCAACACTAAACAACCCTAGTTTACAACCTATCACCTAATCACTACCTTATGCAACTTCTACATAGGAACCTCCTAGATATGTGAACCCCCTCTCACTTCCCACAGTCACCTCAGTGACAATAACAAAATACCAAAATAGAAGATCACACTTCAAATTACACACAATCCACTCTTTCCTTAAAATCTTAAGAGTGATTGACAATGAAGAATGAACAATCAATAAAACTCTATGTATCAACATGATACATGAGTGACATAAACAAAAAAACAGTACTCTAAAAAAGACTCCCAAACCCTAAGACTCTTGTAGAATAACTTCTCCATATTTGTCACACTTTTCAATAGGTTTAGGTTTTTTGTTTTAAAGACCTCAGTTGTCTATGGGCTTCTAATTCTCTTCCCAATTTGTTGTAGATCCGCAAGCTGATGGCTGCTCCAATTATGCAGAAAATCTCTTTGAATCTTAGAAAAACATCATAAGTTTCCTAAACCTTCTCAACATCCAATTTTAGAAACTAATGTATACTTGGAGATAAAATCAATTATTCCAAATAAGTTCTTCTCGACCTGCACAAATAAGTGAGATATATCCAAAAGAATCTCTCAAAATCAAACCAAATTTGTCAAGAAAGCAACAACAAAATTTGCTATATCAGTTGGCAAAGATTTCAAAACGTCTTGTTCAATATATGGAGGCAGCATCACTTGCTATGACAGTTGTTCAATATGTCACGACATCTTGCTCAACATCATGCTTGATACATATTTTCCCAAATGAAACACGTTTTACCAAAATTTTTGCCAATCATAAAATCACAAACTAACAAAGGTGAATTTGAATCCCAAAGGAGAGGTAATTGACACAAGGCAAGACTTGTGGTAAAAGGATTTCTTTAGAAATAAGGAATCGACTTTGATGATGTTTTTGCACCTATTTCTAAGTTTGAAACAATCATGTTAGTTGTTGGCCTAGAAACCTGAACAATTGGAACATATGTCATATGGGTGTGAAATCTGCATTATGGAATAACCCCTTAGATGAAGAAGTTTATGTTGCACAACAAGTAGGGTTTGTGAAACAAGGAGAAGAAAGAAAGGTTTACATTCTACATAAAGCTATGTATGGACTTAAACAAGCTCCAAGAGCTTGAAATAAGAAGATTGGCCATTTCCTAAGGGAGAAGGAATTTATGAAATGCACAACTGAGCATGGAATATATGTAAGAAAAAGCAAGAGTTAATTTCTTATACTATGTGTGATGCGGTGGGAGAACTGACTTGAGGTTTCGTGTTTGTGTTTGCAAATGTTTCGGTTTAGCAAGAGTCGCCACCGACTTTTTATTTATCCAAAGGAAAGGTCAAAAAGCACAGGAAAGACCTTTGAGATGTTTTCTTGGGTTCGGGGGGGTAGATTATTAAAAGGGAAGGTTCTAGCACCCTTTTCATCCATGGTTTTCCATAGGCTCTTAGTTACTTGTTTTAGATCACTTTCTTTTGCTTTTCAATTGTTTAAAATGGTGCTTTGTGTGTGGTTTTGAAAGTATTTTGAAAAGAGGCCACTGTTGTGGCAACCTTTGTAATGATTCTTGTTTGAATGTGTACAAAGGTGTTTTGTCTTTTGAAAAATGTTTCAATGTTTGAAAGTTTGTTTTGGGAAATGTTTTGAATTTGTGTTGTGATGTGTGTTTGAAAATAGCAAGGATGTTTGCAAAGTTTGATCAAGTAACTAGGAGTTGTCTACCCTACTCAAAGATATTTCTTACACATTTTTAACCCTTTGACATTGTTGTTTTACCATTGTGTTTGGTAAACAACCTTGTGTTTGGATGTTAAACGGGACAGGCGCGGGTTATCGTATGACCATGATAGCAATAGTTCTAAGTATCTTTAGCAATTTTTGTTTGAGGGACTAGATAATTTTGTATAGGCAACCAAGGTAGCGTCATCGAGGGTCTATGATCTTTTGTTTTGTTTTTGTTTGCCAAGATACCTAGCATGCATACCATGGCCATTTAAAGGCAACAAGTGGATGAAACCCTAGGGGTGCTGGTGTGCATTGTGCTGTCATTTTCATGCATTTTTTGTCTTATATTAGTCAAGCTATTTGTTTGATTTTGGTTATTTGCATACAAACCCTAATCTTTCTATCATGGCATATTTGAAAGTAATAAATGCGTAAAAATAAATCGACGACTATTACAACATTGATATAGGGAGGGGGTACAAGTTCGAATAGGGGGATATTTGCAAGAAAATATAAAACCCTAAATCAACTATTACAACCAAATTGAATCCATTGCAAATAAATAAATAGACAATATTTAAATATGCAAATAAATATGAATATGCAAAAGTGACTTTTTTTGTATTTTATTTTATGTATGTAAAAATAAAATATTTAATGTATTAAAAATAAGAAAATAAAAATGATAATTTTTATTAAGGGATGGAAACCCTAATTTGTTTTAAGAAAATATATATGTATTAATTATATTATTTATTCACTTATGTACAAAAAATAAATAAAAATAATATATACAAATGTTAAAAAAAATAGAGATATGTGAGAAAAAATATTATTTAAGCATATAAATAATAAAAATTAAAATATAATATTTTTATAATATTTACAAGTTTTCTATTTAAGAAAATAAAAGTATATTATTTAACAATTATTTCTATGTCTAAAAAAATGATAAAAATAATAAAATAAAATGTGAAAATTTATGAAAATATTTTTGGGAATTTTTAATGTTTAGAAAAATAAATTAAAGTCAGAAACTAAAAAAAACGAAAAAAAAAGGAAAATAAGCAAATGGCCCAGGGGTGCAGAAAGCACAAAGGGGGGTGCAAACAGCAAGGCCAAGTCAGGCCCAGCCCATTCCATCTTCATCCCTGTCCTTCAGAACACGCGCGCCATGGCTCTTACACACGAATCCTGTTCTCTCTTGTTCTTGCATTAAATCAAAAACTCACAACATAAAAGTTATAGCATTTTCAAACACGATTCCAACCATGTAAAGAACTTAATCTAACTCTCAAAGACCAGAGAGGATTTCTCTGGACCTAATTTCTAACCTAGTTTTTTCAGAAATTTCATCATTCAAATTCTCCCAACTCAGTTAACTTAAATGAAATCTATGCATATGTACAGCTCAAGGGCAATGAGTACTATATTTTTTATTCATAAACCTAAGCCTAATGTTTCCTAAATAGAGAGATAGAAGTTTGAACTTTACCTGTTTCAGTTGAGCTCGAGTATGGAAATGCAGGGGTTTTCAGTGAGGCCTGAGATACTTGGGAGCTTGCTTGAAGTTCCTGTGACCTTCCCCAATGCTTAGTTTGCTTTGAACTTGCTTGAATCTCTCTATGGAACTCAACCTGCAAAGTCAGAATTCAAAAATGGTGAAGCTTGAAAACAAGGTTACAGTTGTTGGCCAATGGTTGGGATAGCTTAGGTGTGTTGTTTAGAATTTGTTTGAAGTGGTTGCAAGCAAAACGCACGAGTGGATTTTTCTTTGGATGTCAAACTGCAGAAGTTGCCCTGTTTTGCAAGAAAATATGATTTTGGTGTTTTGGAAGGTTTGAGAAGTGGTTAGATCGTGCTTCTGACTTAGTGTGATATGCAAAACTTGTTTGAAAGGGTTACAACACTTGGTTATATCAGATACAAGAGTTATGTCCTTTTTGCAAGTTGACTTGGTTTTGAAGAAAAGTGTGAAGTGACCAAGGCCAGGCCTGTACAGGCTAGCTTCAAGCATGCGCAAAGTTGTTGTACATTTGCCTAAGTTTATGGAGTTGGTTTGCTACAAAGGGATGGGTTCAAGGCTCAAGGGAAACAAAAAATGCGTAAAGTGAACTTTATCAAAATGGCATTGTTAACTTTTTACCATTTTTGGATTAATCCTTTGTGTAATCTTCCATTGATCAGAACAATGCATTAATCCATTGAGTTTGCATTCAATTTTTGAGTGTGGAAGGGTTTAGTTACCTGAAATAAGTACAAGCAAGGCTGGATAGAATTTGCAATTTGTAGCAACATGAAAAATGCCATGGATCAAAGTGACATTTTGCCAAATTCAAACCTTCGATTCTCCCTAACCACAAATGATCTTGGAGAGTTCTTGGACGTTTTGGAAATCTTGTAACATGCTATACAATCCGTATTTGAAATTAATTTTGAGATTCCAATTGGAACTATGTGAAAAATTTCCATGAAGATAGGTCAAAATCCTGCCTAAACTAGGGCAAAATTTCACTAAGTTAAAAGTTTCATGGATCCTTGTTCACAAATTCATAACTTGAGATCCAAGCATCTTTTGGGAAAACATTGTGAATAAAATTTTTAGATTTTGTGGAGTACCACAACTTTGATGTTGGAGGTTTTGTTTGAATCCAATTGCATCATGGTGAAAAAATTGGGCAAAGTTGGGAAAAAATAAGAAATTTTCATAACTTAGAAAATTTCTAAGTTATGAAAATTTTCCATTTTAAACCCTAATTTCCAAAATTGGGTTTCTTGGTGAACAAGTTTCATGTTTTGAAACATCTTGATGAAAAATTACCCTTGGCACTTGATTTTGACCAAAAAGTCAAAGTTTGACTTTTCAGTGTACAATTGATTTTTGATCAGTTGACTGGAAAATTCATCTGTCAATCCAATGCATTTGAGATCTTTTGAACCTTGTGATTAGGTCAAGATGATGCCATTGAGTCCTTGAATCCATGATTGAACCCAATTTTCCATTGGCTAGGTGAAAAATCAGAAATTGCCCTTCTGTAGTCAAAACCCTAAAAATGACCATTTTGCCCTTTTGATGATCTGATCAAATTTCTTGAGGAGTTGTGGTCCAAACTTGATAAAATGGTTCATATGAGCCTATAATGTTGATGTGGACCAAATATTATGGGGTTTGACTGTAAATTGGCCATAATTGACTTTTTCCTCAATACAGCTGATTTCTAGGTCAATTGTCCAATTGACTGGGCAAAAATTTGATTCAAGGCTTGAAACTTGGTATGGGAAATATTATAAGTCCAACATGAAGTATGAAAGTCACATTGAGCATTGGAAGTCCAAAAATCCTTGTGCAAACTCAAACCCTAATTTCAGGTCATCAGTGCAAGGAGATGTCTTGAGCAGAGCAAACCCTAATCCTGTATGGAGTCCAAAGAGTCTTGTGAGGGGAATATTGAAAAAATTAGAGGGAAAATTTTGGGGTACAACAATATGTATTTATACCAATGACTTGTTGATAACAGGTAGCTGCCAGAAATAGATCGAAGACTTCAAAGGTGGTCCTAGGAAGTAATTCAAAATTTATGATATGGGAAACATTTCATACTCCCTTGGCATTGAATTCTATAAGAGTGCTACAGGATTCATGATGCATAAAAGAAGATATGTAAGTGAAATACTCAAGAGATTTGAGATAGAAGAATGCAACTTGACTTCGACATCTGCTGAACCAACACTACAGCTATCAAAAGAATCAAATAAAGATGATATCGACTCAACACAGTACATAAGACTTATTTGGTCATTATGGTAACTTTATCACACAAGGCTTGATCTAGCATACAGTGTGGGTATGGTGAGTAGATTCATACAAAAGCTAAAAGTATCACATCTAGAAGCGACAAATAGGATGCTAAGGTATCTGAAAGTAATTATCCACTGTGGCATTTTGTTTCCAGCAGCTGATGAAGGAAAATAATGCAAACTAGTGGGATACATCGACTCAAGTTGGTGCAGTGATGTTGAGGATATAAAATCTATAACTGGTTATGTGTTTATGCTAGATTGTGCACTAGTTACTTGGAGTTCAAGAAAAGAACCAGTAGTGGCACTATCATCATGTGAAGTAGAATACATAGTTACTTCTCTTTGTGCATGCCAAGTAACGTGGATGGTGAATCTGGTCGAACAAATTACACAGAACAATCATGGAACAATTACCATGAAGATCGAAAACATGTCAACTATCAATACGGAGAGAATCTGATAGCAGATGGCAGAAGCAAGCACATTGAAATGAGGTTCCATTATCTTCGAGAGAAGGTAGTAAAAAGGAAGCTAAACTTGGAACACTATAGAACTGAGAATCAGATTGCAGACATCATGGCGAAAGGAGTGCAGGTATAAGTGTTCAAGAAATTAAGATCTATAATGAATGAAGATAGCTTAGACACAATGACTTAGGTGGCATGTTAATAATGTAATTCCTTGTGTCGAAGCAGGTTACTCAACAAAAACAAATTCGTGTCGAAATACCCTAGTGTGTGTCAAAATTATGTAGTTGTCGAAATGTTGAAGTAGTGTAACTCGACACGATTTTCGACTTAGGCCTAATTTTGTAGTGTTAGCAGAATTAGGTATTTTTTGGTTTTTTTTTTTTTGGTATTTTGGGCTTGGTCTAGGGAGAAACCAATCCAAAAATCTATAAATAGGAAGTAACCCCTATCATTGTATAATGCTTACAGTTGTAAAGCATAAAACCACGGTTTGTGAGAAGAGAAAAGCTCTCTAGAAAATATTTTCTTCCCTTATTTTGTTCAAACCGTAATTTCCTTTCTTCCCCAATTTATCTTTTCTTTTTTCTTCCATTAACAATTGTGCAGCATAATCATCTTATGACCAAGGTTGGTTGATTCACTTGAGTGAAAATTGAATAAGAAGAGAGAAATTCGATAGGTTTATTGAATTCTCCATATGTTTTGGTGAATAAAAAGATTGATTAGGAATTCTCCATAGGTTTTGGTGCAATTTCCACACAGGGCCGAGTCAACAGATTTGAAAGTTTAAGACAAAATTTAAAATAAAATGTTTTAAAAGTAAAAATATACATTAATAAACATAATTTTTCAAAAATAAATAAAGCATCACTATTTAACATTAGTTTTATCTTTTTTTTTATAAATATATTTATGAAATTTTAAAATAAATTAATTATATCATAAGAAAATAGGATATGCACTGAGTATATTAATTTTGTTAGTGTTTGATACACTTTGAGTGAGAGAAGGAATGAGAGAATGAAGAATAAGGATGGATGTATTATTATACTTCAAACTGAATTACAATATATATATATATATAATTTTGGGTTTGGGCTTGGGTTACACAACTTGAATTTTACTCTTAACACACTCCATTATAATCCAAGTTACTAAGCACTAGTTAATTATAATTGATCTCAACTATCCCTAATTTCTTTCTCAAAGTTAGGAGTCTGTTGATCTTCAATCTTTTGGTGAAAATGTCGGCCAACTGTGTTTCACTTGAGGAATGTCTCACTTCAAGCTCACCTTAATTTACCTTCTCCCTTAATAAGTGAAATATAGCTTCAATGTGCTCACTCCTCCCATGCAAAACTATATTCTTTGCAAAATTTATGGCTGACTTGTTATCGATCTACAACACTAGAGGTTTATTCACTTTGACATCAATCTTTTCCAATACATATATAATCCAAATTGCTTGACATGAAACACATGATCATGCTATATATTCAGCTTCACATGATGACAATGCCACCATAAGTTTCTTTTTCGAGTACCATTAGATTGGTGAACCAAATACTTGAAATAAATAACCAGTTGTACTTCTTCGATCTTCCTTATCTCCATACCAATCAGCATCTGAATAACAATTAATCATAGCTTCTTTTCCTTCAGAACATTGTGGAACTATAATTCCACAGCTTATTGATCCTTTTAGGTATCACATAATGTTTCTTGAAGCCTTCATGTATGACACCCTTGGTTCACTCACATATCTGCTCACCAATTCGACTGAGAAATATATATCAAGTTTCCTATTGCACACATATCTCAGAGATCCAATAATTTGGTTGAACATCATGACACCGACTTTGTCTTCCTCTCCATGCTTCTTTAGATTTAAATTTGGTTCAATATGTGAGGATGCAACTGTTGTACCCCAAAATGTACCCTCTCTTTTATTAAAGATTCTCTCACAAAAATCTCCATTGCTCAAAATTGCATAAGGTTTGATCAGCTCAAGACACTTCCTCAACACTGGGATCAAATTAAGGTTTGGGTTTGGACAAGTACAATTGGTCTTTTAATGCCCCATATAGTTTCCATGGATCATATTGGGCTCTCAAGCATCAGGTCAAAGAGGAAACTATCAAAAGGGAAAAGCAGATAAAAAGGTGTCTCGAATTCAAAATCTAGTTCAGGCTGTTCAAATCACATGACTGATCAAAAGGAGTGGTTGGCAGATTTTGACAAGTCGAATAAGAGCAAGCTTGCTTTGATTTCCCAAGCTCCGATCCAAGGGGCAATGGCTTCCTTCATGCTTTCTTCGATCCACAAGGCAATAGCTCCCTTCATGCTTGCTTTGAGCCACCTCTAAACCCTTCGACACACATAGTTTCTACACTATGAATTACAATTTGAGGTTTGGACATTTGAACTTTCGACCACTTAATCAACTGATGGCTACTGGTAAGAAAGCAATCCAGAAATTCTTTCGTTTTGACTATGCCAATGAGATCATCTTGCATACTCAAAGTGGTACATACAAGAACATACAATTGGTGGATTCGAAGTACATACAATTTGTGGTCCATTCAAAGAACATGCAATTGGTGGTCCATTCGAAGAACATATAATTGGTGGTCCATTCGAAGAACATACAATTGGTCCATTCGAAGAACATAAATTTGGTGATCCATTCGATGAACATACATTTGGTTGTCCATTTGATGAACATACATTTGGTGGATTCGAAGAACATAAAATTGGTGGATTCGAAGGACATACAATTGGTGGTCCATTCGAAGAACATACAATTTGTGGATTCGAAGAACATATAATTTGTGGATTTGAAGAACATACAATTGGTGGTCCATTCGAAGATAATACAATTGTTGGTCCATTCGAAGAACACACAATTGGTGGAAACAAATATTTTTTGTCTTTTGATGAGTTTGGTCGAAGGCTTCTGAACAAGGTCATATATGCTGTCAAGCCCAAGTTTGTTGTACTATCCACATAACAGCCTAAAATCATGTCAAAAAGCAGTCTGCTTCACTTTTATGAAACAACCCTGCACCAAGCTGCCACGACACTCTAAAACTAGTGCAAAATAGTCCTGCTATGCTGCTCCTAAACTAGTCCCCATATTTGCACCAAACTAGCATATAAGAACTGCACCTTGAAATCTATGAAAAGAACATACCCAAACTGTTCAAATTTTATTTATTTTCCACTCAAAACCCCAGAAAGACTCTTCTATAAAGTTGTTTCACAACATACAAAGGGGGGATTTTAAAACAAGGAAAAAGGAGGAGAACAAAAAGAGAGAGAGAGGAGAGAACAAAAAGGCTGAAACCTTGAAACACTCTTAAACCCAGAACCAAAAAACACAGTACCTTTGTTCTTTTCTTTTAAACCTAAGAACATTCAATGCAGCAACTCAAGTTCGAAGCACACATTCCAGCTTTAAGGTAAGCTTTCTTGACTTTAAACCTTTCATTTCAAGAATCATTAATCATTGTATTTGAAGCTACCCTTTTGTTGTTTTACTTTCTTGTCAATTATGTTAAGAACTAACATGTACAGACCATAAAAAAATGTTGGAGTGAGAAATTACAGCATGGTTTGACAAAAAGCCTTAGGATTCGACACACACTGCTTTACAGGCCCAAACAGAAGAAAAAAGGGTGTGTGAATCGAAGGGTGCATGCTTCGAACATACTGCATGAATCGAAAGACTTGTTTTTTCTCTGTGAATCGAAGGGTGCATGTTTCGAACCATACTGCATGAATCGAAAGATTGGTTTTTTCTCTCTTTTGTGTTGTTCTTGTTTTTTTTTAAATTATATTTTCTATATATTTTCCTTCATTTCTATTCAATATGGTTGTAATAATTAGGACTTTTATTGTTTTCCACCCCCTATTTGTCAATTTGTATACCCCATCCCCAAACTATGTAATAGCATAGAACATTTATTTTCCATAATTTACGGCTTTAATATAAATTGTTAGTAATAAGGGTGTGTATGGAAAGATAAAATCAATCGTTAGAAAAACCTAATTTCAAAGATAAAAATGCATGCAATCAAACACACTATTCACACACGTGCACCTCTAGGGTAATCTCACTTGTTGCCTCGGAAAATAGTCATGTCCCTCGAATATGGACGATTTAGCAAAGACCCTCGATAAAAGATCGTAGTCCCTTGATGTCCCTTAATTTTGGCTCCGGTAAACAATCCAGTCCCTTATGAAAATTGCTAAAACGTATCATAAGTTGCCTTCTATGACTATACGATTGACCCACGCCCATCCTTTCACATCCAACGATGGGGCTTCTTACCAATCAATGGTAAGATAATAACATCTAAAGGAGGAGGAAAAGAACGTAGACCTTTTGAGTAGGTAGGAAGCTCGTAGTTGCTTGCTCGCAAACGAAAACTATTTTCACACTTACACTTTTAAAGACATCTTCAAAAATAAACATCTCTTTGAACTATTTTCAAAAACAACACTTTATATAAATTATTATAGAGTCCAGAATCCTTACAAGGTTTGCCGCAACAAAGGCGTTTTCAAAATATTTTCAAACTTACACCCATCACAAAACACATTTTCAAACAAAGCATTTTCAAGTGATCTAGCAAGCAACTAAGAGCCCGTAGATAACTACAGATGAAAAGGGTGCTAACACCTTCACTTTTCATAACCTACCCCCCGAACTCAAGAAAATATCTTAAAGGTATTTCCTGTTCTTTTCACCCTTTCCTTTATTGGATAAAAGAAAACTCGGTGGAAACTCTTGCTATCCGCAACAATTGCGATAAAACGCAAAACACCCAAGTCAGTTCTCCCACTTATTACAGAACTGGAGACTCTGTTGGGGATAAACTTAAAAGTGGGGTTACCTTAGAGCTAGATTACCTTTATAATGCTTTCTTTGTTTGACTTGCTTGCTTTAAATTTTTCGGATCCTTGTTTGGGTTTTGTTTTTATCCTACACCCGGATCTGAGGCACCTTTTAGGTAAGTAGCAATAGATCGTGGGTACTGTGTAGGGTATACCGACATGGTTAAAGTGATAACTACATTAGTGTGACACATTTGTTGGTACCAGTAGCCCTTGAGTTTAGTCAAGGATAATATGGGGCCGCTGTGTAGTGTCAAGAAGCATTAACCGACCTTAGAACCTTTAATTGAACAACTTGGCCATTAGGAAGTAGTGAGATATCCGACTTTAGTGCATTCCGAAGTTGGTTGATACTCGATGCTACACTCATTGAGATCAGACTTTTGGGATATTTTGGTCGCCAATAAAGAGGCTTGCGCTGAAACAATGCCCTGTGAAGAAAGATCAATGATATTGAGATCCCCTAGAACCTGATTACTTTCTAGGACAGGTTGAGCCAACTAAACTTCAAGAGGGTACTTACCTATAAACTCCATGCAAGCCTAAACCTAAGGACTTGTCTGCTTTGTGTGTATATGATTATTTGTACATAACGACTTGCTTGCTTTGTGTGTATACTTGTACATAACATCATGACATCATATCATATCATTTCCACTGACCATTTCAAGGATCTCAAGGGCCTGTGATGCAGGGACATGATGAACCAGACGTCCATTAAGGGGAAAGAGGATTTATTTTCCTCTAACCAAACACTGTCAAAGACTAAAGCACGATAACTTGAGTCAAGGGATATGACCCACTTGACATGGTGAGCTTGATTCTCATGGAAGGATATCCAACAATACGAAGTTCTCCAATCAAAACTGTGATCAAAGTTCAACTTCTAACATCTTCTTGTGTTTACCCAGCGAGATCCTTGAAAATATTGCATCCACATATCATACATCATATCATGACGAGTTTTCCCCACACAGGTTTCTCATCTTCTTACTGTTTATTTCAAGTAGAGATGGCTCTCGAATAGAATACTAAAGATCTTCAAGCACAAAATATTCAATTCCAGCAAATGTTCCTGGATCTGGCTAAGCGACAAGAGGACCTGAAGGCTCTCATTCACAAAAAGAAAAAGACAAAGAAACCAGTGGGTGTCCTGAATAAAGGAAGGAGACTCAGAGGACCAGAAAAGTGAGCTCTAGAATTCGCAACTCCGTCAAATGAGGGAGACAATCAGGAAGAGACGGCACAAGAAGAAGACCATAGTCCAGAGTCTACTGAAAAAGAGGATGACTATGCTGAAGAACAATATCCTCCTGCTGACGAAAAATATAAATAGCTAGAGGGTCGTCTCAATGCCATGGAAATTTAGAGAATACTTGGTCTGGATTTCAAAGAATTAAACTTGGTTTCTGGAGTGGTCATTCCACCAAAGTTCAAGGTTCCCTCATTTGCTAAATATGACGAAGTTTCATATACTAAGCTGCATCTGAGGTCTTATGTCAGGAAGATCCAACCTCACACCACTGATAGGAATTTGTGGATGCATTTCTTCTAGGAAACTTTATCGGGGACTCAATTGGAATGGTTCTATCAGCTGGAAGGAACCAACATCCGCAACTGGGAGGATCTGGCTGCTGCTTTCTATAGGAAATACCAATACAATGCTGACCTCGCTCTAACCCGTACACAACTTTAAAGCATATCTATGGGTTCCAGTGAAGGCTTCAAAGATTATGCCCAGAAATGGAGAGATCTTGCAGGAAGAGTCCAGCCTCCTTTGTCTGATAGAGAGCTGGTAGATATGTTCTTGGGTACTTTTTCAGGCCCATTCTTCAACTATTTGATCGGAAGCTCTTCAACTGGGTTCACCGAGCTAATATTGACATGCGAAAGAGTAGAAGCTGGCATCAAAAGCGGTAAAATTCAAAGGGGTGCATCTTCAAGTGCAGGGAAGAAACCTTTCAATGGGAAGAAAGAGTACAATGTTGTGTACAGCCAGAAGGGTCTAAATAAGAGTAGCCATGACCGATTTGTTGGGGCAGTCCTGATCTCTAGTCCTGCATCAGTGCGACCATAACAACAGGAAAATCAGCGAAGGCAAGACGAGCCCAAGAGACAGTTTACCAAAATTAACATGCTACTGTCTCAAGCATTGTAACACATGTTGAGGATGAATCTGATTACATTAAGAGAACCTCATCCAATCCCCAAAACTTCTTCTTCTAACTATAATCCCGATGCAATATATGGCTATCATTCTGGCAGTCATGGGCATGATACAAACGATTGTTGGGTGCTGTAGTACAAGATTCAAAATATGATTGACGCCAAGGAGATTGAGTTCGGTCCTCCTGAGACTCCCAATGTGATCACTTCTCCCATGCCAAATAATTGAGAGTGTCCAGTTCATTTTGAATTTTGAATTGTAATTTCTTTTGTTTGTTCGAACACTTATCTGTTATGTCAAACTTTGTTTTCATGAATGCATTGCATATGTTTGTCTTGAATTAATTCATTCATTGTCACTATATTTAAACTGTGCTTTCTACTCCTTTTATGATAATTCAACTCTCGACTACAAGTTTTAAACCTTTAGACGGAGGACGACAAAAACAATACCATAATATCATACAGTATGCTTTTGGACAGACCTTGCTAATGATGTACATGCGTTCTTTCAATCCCTAAACACTATAGTTATAAGGAAGATGATCCCTAGTCAACCCCTTTGATCCAAATAAGTAGGAGTTTTCTTTTTCACACAAATTGAACCCTTTAATCAGAACCTGAGGGCAGGGTAGTTTCTCAGTTAATTCAAATGCGCGTTCAGTCGCAAACCTTCACTTCATACACAATGAATGACATCAAAAACCATCATTTTGAATCAAAAGTCGATGATGGTTCCCTGTAAAATAGGCAGTCATTACCTCTCAAAAGAAAAGCCCACTAAGTCAGAACCAATGAAGGAGACTTAAGAAATAAACTGGGGTATCCCGCTGACTATAATCTCAAAACAGTCAGGCAAAAACTAGGGACAATAAATCAAAAAAAGAGGTCGCTACGAATCCTCGACAAACATGAAAATTTTGCAAAAATGACTGCATTGCCAAATAAACTTCCAATATCCAAACCATCACCAAGATGTCATTCTAGACTCAATTGGAATTAAAAATGCACAACAAATTGAGTATAGGGCTGAAGAACATCATGAAGAACGGGCGGATACAAATAAACATTGAGTTTTATCCTTTGTTTCTTAAAACCGTGAACCAGGCCACGTTACAACCCCTTAAAAGTCCTAATTGAAGCATGGGTTAGTTCGAAAGCATACTGTTACAAAAGGTATCCTGACTCCTGTAAGGCTTACTGTAAATCTTTAGTTGAATTCATATTCTTACAAAACTCTTTTATTTGTTAAAACTGCATTTTCAGAATTTCAAGACAAACATAAACTTTGCATTGTTTGAATACTGGTGTTTGCATATAGCTAATTGTTTGACAACGGAGAAATTCACACGATGAATATCCAGTGAAAGAAAAACTCTCTCAATAAACATAATCACTTCAAATTGAAAAACACTTCCAATGACAAACTTTCCATAACCAAGGGGGCATGACATGTTATTGTCCAACTCATCAGTGGCAATCAAGTCAAAATTCCAAGAAATCTCTCATAAAGTCCTGAATAGCCAGGGGCAGGTCTAAATCTGAATCACTTGGGGCATGGAACATGAATTCCAGTAAAGGGTCACATACAGCCAAGCACACATTGTCTGGAAGCTCTACAACACTTACTACTATGGATAACGACAAATCCCCACAAAGTCCCTTTCATAAGGTGATCCCCGTTGAAGTCGCCAGAGCCACCTCTATAAGGTTATCCTAACAGAATAATCTTCATGGATAAGGGTACAAACCCCACAAGGCCAAATTCATGGATATTCCCACAAAGATTGGATCCATGCAATCACCATCCAGAGTTTCAACCTTCAGAAAACCTCTCCCAAGCTGAATTGGTCTTAAGAGGAAGCCTTGAGGAGTTCTTCTAGAAGAAAACACCACCCCGCAGATACGTCCCAAAATAGATACAGAGACAAAGACATCCTCCTGCAAAGTCACTGCCATCTCCTGAGCATACAACCTATTAATGTCAGAGATTCCGACATCCCCTGCAGAACAAGAATCTCCAATCACCTCCCCAACATCTTGGTAAATTCTACAACATGGTTCATAAACTTCTTGGGTTCCCCCAACAAGGCTTCATAAAAATCCTTAAGCAATTTATGGAGTTTTCTTTCCCTATTAGAGTTTATTTCTCTAGCCACAGAAGTATATCTCCCAGCAATTCAATTTCAAAAAATAACGAAGAATCACATTCTTCATCCCCAGCTGAATTGGTCTTAAGAGGAAAATGCACAGATTTCTCCCTAAAGAAAACACCTCCCTAGCAGGTCGTCAAAATACTCTCTTCAACGAGGTTTATTTCCCCAACAAACTGTAAATTTCTAAGCCTGAGTTTGTTTCTTAGACAACTAAAAATCAATGGACGAAACTCCCCCTCCCCAATAAAGTTTGCCACTATCCCCAGTGAGTTACTACAAAGCCTGGAAGCCCACCAGATAACAGTTAACTTCTTTATCGCCAATAAGTTGTTAACTCTCATTCTCTCCAATCAAGAGATAACACCCCAGTAGAGAAATAAACAACTAAAACTCCTGAACTCTTTTCCCCAAGCAGAAAACAACACTCTCCACAAATATTTGTCGAGCCAAAGCCAATCTTCCCCAGCGGGTTTCTCCTCAAACAAAAAAACAGGAATCCCCAGTGGAAACATTTTAAACAAGGTTTGAAGATGCCTAACAGCATTCCGAGATTTAACTTCCCAAAGCGCCCCAACACTTGTCAAGCATTTATTTTCCGAAGAAAAGATACATTTTAATAAATATTTCACATTCATACATCATATTACATACATGATAAATGCATAATCTCATTTATTTTGAGAACATCATCAAGCCATGCATACATCTACATGCAACTAATCCTCTTCCTTGCAGGAAAAGGCAATCAACAAAAGTCTTCTTTTGGTAAATACCACAACCATTTCTCAAAAGGTCAGAGATTAATTCTGGAAACAAGTCGGGGAAACTATCTCTACAACCAACAAAAAGAGGGTTCCAGATTAATACCTGAAACAAGACAGGACAACTATCTGTGGATTACTGATTATTTATCAATACCTGAAACAAGACAAGACAACTATCTACATGAGCAAATTGAAGATTAACTCCCGAAACTAGTCAGGGAAACTATCTTTCTTTCTTAAATAGGTCAGAGATTAATTCCTGAAACAAGCCAGGGCAACTATCTCTACGACCAACAAAAAACGGGTTTCAGATTAATACCTGAAATAAGACAGAACAACTATCTGTGAATAACTGGTTGTATATTAATACCTGAAACAAGACAGGACAACTATCTACATGAGCAGATTGAAGATTAACTCCCAAAACAAGTCGGGGAAACTATCTTTTTTTCTCAAATAGGTCAGAGATTAATTCTTGAAACAAGCCACGACAACCATATCTACGACCAACAAAAAGCGGGTTCCGGATTAATACTTGAAACAAGACAGGACAACTATCTGTGAACAACTGATTGTAGATTAATACCTGAAGCAAGATAGGACAACTATCTACATGAGCAGATTGAAGATTAACTCCCGAAACAAGCCGGGGAAACTATCTTTCTTTCTCAAATAGGTCATAGATTAATTCCTGAAATAAGCCAGGGCAACTATATACACGACCAACTGAAGCTATCTTACATGAGTTCCTTCTAACTTCCAAATGCAGCTTTACACGGGTTCATCATGAAGCAATCTTACACGGATTCCTTCCCATCCTGAGATGTCGTTTCACACGGACTCATCCCAAGATAGCCCTACCCAGGCTCCTTCTCATATATTTCCAGATGCAGTTTCACATGGACTCATCGCGAAGCAGCCCATTTTGTCAAGTATATCATCCATTTGGAATCCTTATGAGTATCATTGAATGATTAATGATGTTTAAGTGATCCGCGTTGACCAAAGGTATTGTATATCCATTAGAGATTGGTAGAACCAAAGCCTCCACACAATGAATCTCAAGGTTATTGGATCAAGGAGATCAAATTAACATACTTGGGCTTGCAAACATAAGTTTGGGCCACGAATGATCATTTATTCGAATCAGGACAAAATTTAGCGCTATGTTAAGCAATCGTAAGTGGACTTATATAGAAGTCACACCTATTTTGAGGCCGATCAATAGGAATATATGAACCATTTGTTTTGAGACATGATATAGAGATCATGCTCCAACAACATTTAGTGCAATAAGAAGGGGATGAGATGAAGAGGGGTGAGAGAGAATATGCAAACCACTTTTGGATTAAATTTAATCAAACTATTATTAAAATCATTCATCCATTTTTGTGGCGTTAAACTCAACACCATGGATCCAATGATGTTAATAAAGTTTATGATTGAAAATTTTACCCAAGATCAACCAGAAAATAGTCACTTAATAATATTACATTTTAATATATACAAAAAGGTTTAAAAATAATGTTTAAAAATAGAAATAAAAGATAAAAATATCAACTATGTTCAAATTAATCAAGAAATAAAAAGTAAGACCACAGGAAAATCAGAAAAGGGCTCAAATGATTTTATCATTTTTTTGGTAATATTTTAAAGTCAGAAATTATTTTTAAAATTAAAAGAAATGGGTAAAATAAACCAAAAATGATTAAAAAAATAGCAAATTCAGAAACAAAAATAAAATAAGGTCACCAATATCATTGGATCATTCCAGAATTTTTTCAGAATTTAAAAATGCATAAAAGTATTTTTAAACATTTAAAACAATTCAAATAAAGTTTAAATTTATAAAAAATACCAAAACACAAAATTAAATTGTGAAAAAATAAAAATCAGAAAGAGAATAATCAAAAATATTTTTCATAATTTTTTCAGATTTTTTGGACTTAAAATGAATTTTTTATGATTTTTTGAAGTTTAAAACAATTAAATATAAAAATCAGAAAAGAAAAGAAAAGTCAAAAATATGTGGACCATTGGATGAGAGTCAAAACGGGTTAGTAATCAGATCCAAAGGATCTGGCACCCTGTGTATATCATGATCATTAGTGAATAGAGCATAGAATCAGAAATAAAATCAGAATTCAAAAAAAGAAGTGGCACGCCATCATTGGTTGGAAGATGACACGTTGGTCATCTTTAACCTCCAGCCAACGTGAATTGCAGGTCTCTCAAACTGTAAAATCAGAAGCTCAGACCTATGCCATTCGCTTCGTCTCTTCAAGACAAAGACAACCACACCCTCGCGCCAAATTTATATAAAATGTAGCTCAAGCAATTTAGAAGGAAAGTTTTGAAAAGGGATTAGAAATTTCATGGTCAAAACGTGTTTCCAGTAAAAGGTAAGTGTTGCGACTGGAACTAGGGCAATTAGAGCATCACAATGATATCAAAGTTTTAAAGAATTGATGAAGGAATCTACCTATTGAAATTGAGTTGCAGAGCTCTGAAACTAGACTTCTTTGGAGAAATATATGGCACGATTCTTGAATGTAATTATATGGTTAGATTCAGGGAAGATCAAGGAAGGTGAATTGATGAAAAAATGGATTGAAAAAGGCTTGTATATGGATTTCGAACTTGCTGAATTCTGAGTTATGGAACAAGTTTGGTAGGGTGATTCTTGCTATTCAAGCTTGAGAAAATGAATGGGATAGTTCATGTATTTATAGGAGAAGAAAATGGGATCAAAAGGAAGAGTGAATGATGGATTTTGGAGGGAATTCGTGCAAACCTGATGCACGAGTGAAGTGTGATCTTATTTTCACCAAAACTCATCCAATCCTTGCGTTTTGAGGTGCTAAACACTTCTGGAAAGTTTGTTAATCATGTTTAAATAAAAAACGCATATAAATCTTGTGATTAGAGACCACATTATGGATTTCAAAATTCTGACTTGGTGAGAAATTCAGTTTCAAAGTGCCAACTTCTGACCATTGGCATTTTCAACTCAAGGGATCTTAGGGTATGATTCTTGATGATTTAGAAAGATGAGGTCACAAGCTTTGCAATGGAAAAAGAATGGAGTTAAATGGATGCTTGAGCTGTAATGGGAAAAGAATTGAGTTAAATGGATGCTTGACTTTCCATACTTAGAAATATTTCAAATTTTCCTTCAAAAATGACCTATAATGTCTTGCATCCAAACATAGCCTTCCACTTGGAATTTTCTCTTGACCAAAAAAGATGGCATGAAATAGATCTCTTGAATGACATTTTGAAACTTGAACCATTCAAAATATCCAAATATTGAGAAAGTTATGACTTGTTGAAGTTGGCAAAATTTCATAAAATGACCTATAATCTTTTGTATCCTTAAGGCAACTTCCATCCATTTTCTCACTTTGCACATGAAATAAGGCATAAATTTCACATCTTCGAGATATTTATGGAAAAAGAATGGGCTCAAGGTGATAAAAATTTACCAAGTTATGCTTATTTGAAGTCACACATGAAAATTTGGGGATTCATCTGGAGGACTTGTAATATTTCTTCCTCATCAAGTTTCTTCCACATGAAAACTCCTTGGAAATTTTGAAGTGATTTGTTAATAACCCTTTGAAGAGAATGATGTATTTGGAATCACTCAAAAAATACCCAAAGGTGGGCAAGATATACTCCTTTGAAGTTCAAAACCCTAGCTCCTAGATTAAGAAACATGCATTGAGGAACTTTGACAATTTTGAACAAACTTCTTGTATCTAAATAAATTATTTGTAAATGTAAGTTATTGAGGATGATAATGAGAACTCATAGCAACAACAACCACTTCCATATCTTAAGAATTGAGAGAAATATGCATTTGTGACCAATGGGAACAAAGCCTTGTCCAAGCATGACAACTTCTCCAATCAATCCCTTGTGCTTTTCAATCAAATTTGATAACCTTGAAATATGGTGAACCAAAATAACCTTGCCATTCCATTTCTTCCAAAACAAATCCAATGGTGAGGTTTGAACTTCTTATGCTTTATTGATTAGGGCATGGAAATAGACTCATGAACCCATGGAGCAACTTGTTGAATCTTATTGCCTTTACCTACATGAGTAACAGGCAAGACAAACCAACATTGAATTTTATTAATTAAAAGAAGAAATCAAGATAAAAAGTATTCATGATCACAAAAGAACACAAGTCAGGGTGCTTTGTGATTCCTCAAAGAGAAAAGCTAAATATAGGGAGGGGAACCAAGAATCCTAATGTGATCTTGTTGTGAATGAATCAACATGGTATGATGAAGGAATCTTAGGGGAAAAAATATGGGTACAACAGCTGCCCTTATTTAAGTTTCTTCTATCCGAAGATACAAAGGTTAAAAATCTTCGTGTCGACATGATCGAAGATACTTAAATATAAAACAAACCTTATTTTTGGCCCTAAGATGCCATAAAAATATTTATGATCATGAATGCATATGAACAAGACCAAAGAGACGCAGAACACCATTGGGGATGTAACAATAATAAAGAAACAAGAGAGTGACCTGACGAGGAAATTAAATCACTGGTGGATCAAAAGACCTGACTCAGAGAAGATGGTAAAATGGTCAAAGGATACACCAAATCCTACTGGAGGTAAAGCTACTAACATTCACTGAAGGTAGAATGAAAATAAATAACAACACCGACGTTCACTGACGGTGAGCTACCAACGTTCACTGAAGGTAGAAGGAAAAGAAATATCATAGCATCACTGTTCACTGGAAATGAACTACCAACATTCACTGAGGGTAGCAAAAAGATAACAAACACCAACTTTCACTGATGGTGATCTACCAACTTTCACTGAAGGTAGAAAGAGAATATATCATAGCGTCACTGTTCACTGACGATGAACTACCAACATTGTAGCAAAAAGATAACAATCATCGACGTTCACTGCCAATGACCTACCAACTTTTCCTGAAGGTAGAAAGAGAATATATCATAGCACCGCCATCCACTGCTGATGAACTACCAACATTCACTGAGGGTAGCAAAAAGATAACAAGTTTCCCTAAAACTCTAGAATTTCGCCTAGAACGGGCCTCAACTTCTTCTTTAACCGAGGAACTTTGCCAGGAAAGGGTAATATGTAAGTTGTCTCAAATAAAGAGACTTCCACTTGCAAAGATTTCACAGCGAGCTGTTTCTGCGAATTTGAAAGTCTTTCCATCCACTGGCGTAAACTGACGACAAGCTGCAAGCTATCCACTCATAGAGGAGATAGTAAAAAAAGTTACGTCAACTTTTATAGGGAAGCACAAGTTGCTCAAATAAAGAGACCTGCTAGTTATTGTCATGGAGGATTGTAAAAAGAAATGACTTTCTGGGGATAGAAATATGGCTTCCTGGGGAAAGAAATATGACTTCCTGGGGAAAGGCCACTATATTCCTGCTAAGGAGATAAAGTCTTCTCGTGCAAAATAAATGCACCAACCAAAACTCAAAGTTTTCAGAAATCCAAAGTAAATAATATTGTTGTGGAACCACATATTCAAACCAGAAATAAACTGGAATGAAACAGTCAACCAAAATACATCCTTTGAGAAATAAAATCAAGAGGGAAAACCAAATCCATCCAAACAAGGAGTTGTACAGGAAGGCTAAAGCAAAAATCTTCCACGAGGGACAACTCAGTGGGGACTTTGAAAGAATATACGCTTTCTGCTTAAGGCCAACACTCTATTGAATAGAGGATAACTTAACTCTGAAAAATAGGGTGATATGTCAACAAAAATATTAAAAAATGTCAATGAATAATGATTTTCCAATTTTAGCTATGCATGATGTATGTATGAATGTATGAGTGTTATCGTGTATATGATGACAAAACAGATATACAACACTGAGAGTAACCAGGCAAAACCAACTCTGGCACAAACAACACTCGACTAAACCACATTTAAGATGATCATTTCAAGAAAAAGTAAATGCCAACTGAAGAAACAAAACCTAATGTCTATTTTAGCTTTATTGGGGAGAAACATAATCTGGAAGTAAACAAAACAAAGTGACAGAATAGTACAGATACAAGGATAGAACATCCTTCTTCAGGCTTCACTGGGGAAACAAATGTTTTCAAAAGTAACACTTCTACTGGGGATTGCAAAACCAGTCTCAAGTAAAGCAGATGGACACCGAATCATCAAAACATTCACTGGGGAATTCAGGCCTTCTTCATTGGGGAGGTTAACACCACATCCTCAAAGGGAAAACAACAATATGTTCTTCACTAGAGAAACCAGGGACCTACATTCTTCAAGAGTGATTATGGTACCAACTTCTCTGGAAAAAGAAATTCCAGTAGACCGAACGAAAACTTCACTAGAGAAATCTCGGATTGAAACTTCACATCATGAAAACTCATAAAAGAGGAGAAATGAATCCAAACTTGACCGAGGATACCAGAGTCACGCACCCAATACGACGAATCGGCCTGAGTAAAGCTTCTCGAGGGGAATAAAAACTTCTTAAAACAAACTAGAGTTTTCCATTCCTGGGATCACCATTTTTGTTGTTGTTGTTTTTTTTCTTCGCATCACAAATTCTAAAGTAAAAGCAAATCGTAAATTCTTTTTGAAAAATCGATTTTGTTATTTAATCTTTTTTCTTTGAAAGTTACTATCAATAATAAATGGAGTCTTTGCAAGCTAAATAAAATGATAAATACAAAGAATTGGGTAAAAGCTCAAATTTCATTAATAGAATGGTAGTCTGCAAATGGCGAGACTACATGGATAATTACAAAGTTCGGAAAATGGTAATTGTGATACGGTGGGAGAACTGACTTGAGTATTTTGCATTTGATTGCAAATGTTGCAGTTAGCAAGAGTCGCCACCAAATTTTCTTTTATCCAAAAGGAAAGGTGAAAAAGGACAGGAAAGACCTTCGAGATTATTTCTTGAGTTCGGAGGGTAGATTATGAAAAGGGAAGGTATTAGCATCCTTTTCATCCATGGTTTTCCATGGGATCTTAGTTACTTGCTAGATCACTTGCTTTTTGTTTGAAATTGTGCTTTGTGTGGTTTTTGAAAGTATTTTGTTTAAAGAAGCCATTGTTAGGGCAATCTTTGTAATGATTCTCGTTCGTAAGAATGTATACAAAGATGTTAATCTTTTGAAAATGTTTTCAATTTTGTAAGATGTTTGAAAGTGTATGTGTTTGTTTTGAAAATAGCAAGGATGTTTTGTTTTGAAACGGAGCAAGTAATTAGGAACATTCTACCTACTCAAAAGTCTTTCTTGTTCATTTTTCTTTTCCTTTGACATTGTTAGCTTACCATTGATTTGGTAAGTAACCCTATCTTTGGATGTTAGCGGGACGGGTGTGGGTAATCGTATAACCATCATTAGAAATGTTGCAAGGTATCTTAGCATTATCTTTTAGGGACTGAGATCATTTGTAAGGAAACTTATATAGCGTCATCGAGGGACTATGATCTTGTATTTGCTTGTTTATGCTAAGATACCTTACATGCATAATATGGCCATTTTATATAAGGCAACCAAGTGGAATAGCACTAGGGGTGCTTGTGTGCAAGTGTATTGGTTTCATGCTTGCTTTTGTCTTTAATTAGGGTTTTTTAAGTATTGGTTTTAATCTTTCCATACAAACCGTAATTACTAGCATGTAATATATAAAAGCGAAAAATTGCAGAATTTAAAGTTACTACGCTATTACAACATTTGTGGGAGGGGGTGTACAAATTGAATGGGGATTGCAAGAATATAAAACCTAATTAGTATATTACAACCATATTGAATGGGTACCAATGTACAAGGAAATAAATGGATACAATGTACAAAAGTGAATAAATGTACAAAAATATAAAATGTGAAGTAAATGGATATTTTCTTGGATTTTTTAGAGAAAAGGATTTTGTATTAACCTAATTAATTAAAGAAAATAATTAATAAAAAAAGTAAACCCTAAATTTATTTAAGAAAAGATTTTTAAACAAAACCCTAAATCTATTAGTTAATATAAAAGAAAATAAGTTTATGAGAAAAGTGTTTTTTTGGTATTTTTGTCTTGAAAATATTTATAGTATTATAAAATATTTTTAGCCTTTTTTATATTAAAATAATATATTTTAATAGGTGTAAAGAGAAAATAAATACTAACCTAGTTTTAATTTAATTTACAAGACTAGTCCATAAAAATAAATAATGTGTAGTTAAATAAAATATTTTTTTTTGTGAGAAAAATAAAATAAACTAAGTTAAAATAAAAATCTATTTTTTTGTGATTTTTTAATATTAGGATAAATATTTAAGAGAATAAAAATGAAATGAATAAAAAACAAAAAGAAAAATAAATAAACTTGAACCAGGGGTGCAATTAGCCTGCAGGGGGTTAGTAAGCAAAAAACAAATAAAAAACAGTATAATCCCAATAAGGCCCAGGCGCTTGCAAAAATCAGAATGGTGCAAAAATATGAGAAAAAAATACAAAAGGGTATCACTGAGGCTCGAACCCATGTCCCAAAGTTTACAGGTACACACTTCTACCACTGGGGTGACTATACATCTGTTAACATAGGCAAATCAATAAATATGTAAGATAAAACGTGCCCTGATGACTTTATCTTCAACCTCCAGCCAGACCAAATGTTACTTGCTCATTTCTCATCAAAAATGAAAACTCTAAACATGAAACTTGTAGCAAATTTTCTCACGGTTTCAGAAATGTAAAGCATTAAAACTATAGATCAAAGATAAGAATGAATTTTAATGGCCCTAATCTGAACCCTAAAAATCTCAGAAATTTCAGTTTCAAAATTCTCTAAGCTCAAGCAAAATTAATGGAAATTATGGACATGGTTATCTTCAGGGCAATGATATCTACATGTTTTGTTCATATATAAACTATTGATGATGCCTGTATGAAGAGTTCAAAGTTGAGAAAACTTACCTCAAAACTGGAAATCGTGTTTTGAGTTTGAGCTTGTTTCAAGTGATGGTGATGATCAGGTTAGCTTCCTTGAGGTCCTAGGAAGCTAATGCAATGATTAGCTTGAACAATGGATGGCTGAAATGGTCTGGAGAAGTCAATGTGCATAGCTGAGTTTTTGAAAATAGAGGAGGTTGCTGATGGTGTTACAATTCTGTAACAGGGTGTGCGATTGATTCTATGTGATGTTTAGAAACTTTAGAAACCAAAAGGCCAAGAAACGCACGAGTAGATTATGAGTTTCAAGTTTTTGGTCAGTTTGTATGAAAATGGAATTGTGAAGTGGGATTCTGAGTTCTAGGTGTTTTCAAGGCTTGAGCATTCGTGTGTTTGTATAATGGTTTGTGTATGTATAAACAAAAGTGTTTGAGTGCATTGGCAAGTAAGAAGTACAAGTTCTTAGCTTTTGGCTAAGTTACTTGATTTTGAAGAAAAGAGGGAAACAAATTTCAAGAAGAGGTACAAGCATGGGATGGATGATTGTAAGTGTTTAAAACATTTCTCATGAGTTATAGGACCCGTTTTATCAGAAGAGAACAAGTGCAAGGCTCAAGAACAAGTTTTTGTACAAAAAGTCACTTTATCAAAATGGCAATGTAACCTTTCTTCCAAAAATGGATAAAAAGCATGTCCGTGCATTGAATGCTTGAATTGAGGCCTCTAATAGCTGTGTAAACCATTTATTATGGAGTGCCTAACAAGTTTGATGCCGGAAAAGTAGAGTTAATGCATCACAACTTTGTATTTGAATTTTGTTCATCACTAAAATGACTTGTAATTAAAGTGATAAAACCCTAACTTCATCTCTTCGATTCTCCCTACTCAAGAATGATCTCAAGAAGTTCTTGGACATTTTTGAAAGCTTGAAATGTGCTCTACAACCCATCTTTGAATTGATTTTAAAGATTACCCTTGTAACTATATGAAAAAGTTCCATGAAGTTGGGTCAAAATCCTGACCAAATTAGGGCAAAATTTCACTAAGTGTTTTGTTTCATGACCCAATATTCATAAAATTATAACTTGAGATCTAAACACTTTTGGAATGAGTTATGTAAAGAAAAGTTGTAGATTTCATGGAGATATACAACTTTCATGTTGTAAATTTCTCTTAAATCATCTTGCATCATGGTGAAAAATTTGTTCAAAGTTGTGAAATAATATGAAATTTCCAACACTTAAAAAAATTTCTAAGTTTAGAAATTTTGACTTTTCAAAATGAAATCTTGGCTTTTTGATTTCTTGATGAATAAGTTTCGTAGTTTGACATTTTTTGATGAATTATGATCTTTGGCACTTGAATTTGACCAAAAAGTCAAAGTTTGACTTTTTAGTATACAATTGACTTTTGATCAGTTGACTGAAAAATTCACCTGTCAATCTAATGGACTTGAAATGTTTTGAACCATGTAATTAGGTTAAAATGATGCAATTGGACTCTTGAGATCATGACTTAAACCAATTTACCATTTGCTAGGTCAAAAATCAGAGATTACCCTATCCCAGTCAAAACCCTAATTTTGACCATTTTGCCCTTTTGGAGATTTGATTAAATTTCTTGAGGAATTATGGTCCAAACGTGACCAAATGATACATACGAGTATAAAATGTTTATGTGGATAAAAAATTATGAAGTTTGACTATAAATTGGCCATAATTAACTTTTTCCCCAATACAGTTGATTTTTAGGTCAACTGCTCAATTGACTGAGTAAAAGTGTGATCCAAAGCTTGAAACTTGACATGAGTAATCTTAGGGGTCCATAATGATCCATGAAATTCATATGGGGTATTAGAAGTTCAAAAACCCTTGTGCAATCTCAAACCCTAATTTTGGTCATCAGTGTTTAAAGAGGTGTCTTGAGCTGATCAAACCCTAGTGTAGTCTTGAGTCTAAGGAGATATTGTGAGAAAATTCTTGATAAATAAGAGGGAAAATTTTGGGGTACAACAACTTCCCCTGTTAAATCTTCTTAAGCATGAAGAGTTAGATTGGCGAGATTTTCCATTCGTGACACGAAGGTGGAAGATGATGGTCACTAGAGTGCCTAGAAATTTGCACTTGGTGATGTGATGGTAGGGGGAATGGGCTTAAAGATGCCATTTGGAGGGATGATAGAAAGTTGTTGGTGATGGGCTTGTAGATTCCATCCAAAAAGTGATTGCTAAATTGTAATTTATAAGATGAAAGAATGAGTATTAGAATGGCATCCGTGTCTGGAGCGTATCTGAATTGTATCTGAAAGTTGAGTCTGAATGAGTATCAAAATGGCATCCATGTCTGGAGCGTATCTGAACTGTATCTGGAATATTGAATGAGTCTCATAATGGCGTCCGTGTCTAGAGCGTATCTGAACTGTATCAAAAGTTGAGTCTGAATGAGCATCAGAATGGCATCCGTGTCTGGAGCGTATCTGAATTGTATCTGAAAGTTGAGTCTGAATGAGTATCATAATAACATCCGTGTTTGGAGCGTATCTGAACTGTATCTAGAAGATTGAATGAGTGTCAGAATGGCGTCCGTGTCTGGAGCGTATCTGAATTGTATCAAAAGTTGAGTCTGAATGAGCATCAGAATAGCACCCGTGTCTGGGCCGTATCTGAACTGTATCTGAAAGTTGAGTCTGAATGAGTATCAAAATGGCATCCGTGTCTGGAGCGTATCTGAATTGTATCTGAAAACTTTGAACATTGTTAATGGTATCTGTTAACCTTATCCTGAAAGGGTAAAATGTTAGCTAAAATGCAAAGTCATGTTGTATGAAATGCATGGTATGATGCATTCGTGCTATCAATGTTTATGATATATGGATGCAATGTATGCGTATGTGAGCTAATCTGCTGCACTGCCGTTGGATTGGGAAAATAAATCCATGATTGCTGTTGAGGATGTGGGGTGTAAATCTTCATATTGTGAAGTTAAAGTGTTGATGAATTTCAACTTAGAGAAATAAACTATGTTGTAAGGGAAATGCCATTTACTGCTTGTAAAATATTGTTGGAGAAATCTGAGAAATTGGACGACTTCTACTAGGGATTGGTAACTGGAAGTTTTATTCCATTGGGGATTAAACTACACACTGTGGGGGATTTCATGGAGATAGCTTAGAGAGATTTCCCTACCTCTTAAAGTCATTAGTGACTGTCTTTCTATTTTGTTTATTTGTAAATAGTAATTATGTCCAAATGCATATGTTCAAAAATAAATCATTGGACTTTTTTGTAAACAAAACAAGAGTAAAGAAAAACAGATAGTTTTGCACTTTCAAAGAGATATCTTTGTATTGACTTTAAGTAAGTATTTTGTACAAGGAGACAAATATTCTAGTAAGAGAACGTCATCTTAAAAAATGAAATTTGATACAAAGAAAAGATAGCTATGTGCAATAATCCCATGGGGTTCCCATTCTGCTATAGCCTTCGTGTCTCTGAGCGTCTTGTCCACTCGCTTCCTTGTCCAAAATTGATTGAATTGATTAGAACCTCTGAGTTTGCCAGTTTGTCCGTAAGGTGATCCAACGGGACATAGTCATATGCTTTAATTCCCTAACTTTTGCCTGGACAGCCCTTTCGGGTTTTCAGTCCACCGGGATACCCTTTTTTGCCCAAGTCGCCCTTTCGGGTTTTCAACTTGCCGGGTGTACATATTTTTTTTGTTTTATCCCTAATTTTTTCCCGAAACTTTTTGGGTTCGTCGGATGCCCTTGTTTTGCCTAGGTGTGTCAACCTAGAGGGTCTCTTATGCGTAGTATCTTTTGACTATGTCTGCATTCGCAGGGTGCGGCAGGTCGTCGCCATCCATGGTGGTTAAGATTATTGCTCCACCAGAGAATATGTTCTTGATTACAAACGGTCCTTCGTATGTAGGAGTCCATTTGACCCTGGGATCACCTTGCGGTAGTATGATGCATTTGATCACCAGATCCCCAACTTGATATACTTGGCGTCTGACCTTTTTGTTGAAAGCCTTGATCATCTTTTTTTGATACATTTGACCATGGCAGACAGCAATAAGCCTTTTCTCATCAATCAAGTTTAGTTGATCAAGTCGAGTCTGGATCCAATCTTCTTCATTCAGCCCTGTATCCTTCATAATTCTTAAAGAGGGGATCTGTACCTCAATAGGCAAGACAACCTCCATGCCATAAACCAGAGAGTAGGGTGTTGCCCCGGTTGATGTGCGCGTTGTGGTACGATACCCGTGGAGAGAGAATGGTAGCATCTCATGCCAGTCTTTGTATGTGACTGTCATTTTCTGTATAATCTTTTTAATGTTCTTATTCACGGCTTTGACAACACCATTCATCTTCGGCCGGTAAGGGGAAGAATTGTGATGCTGGATCTTGAATTGCTCGCACAGGGCGGTGATCATAGTATTATTTAGATTCGCACCATTGTCCGTAATGATCCTCTCCGGGATACTGTATCGGCAGATGAGATTTTGCTTGATGAACCGGGCGATAACATTCTTGGTGACGGAAGCGAAAAAAGCTGCCTCCACCCACTTTGTGAAATAGTCAATGGCCACTAGGATGAAGCGGTGTCCATTGGAGGTTGTTGTTTTGATTTCCCCAATCATATAAATCCTCCACATAACAAAGGGCCAAGGAGCCGTCAAGACATTCAGAGGAACCGAAGGTACATGCACCTTATCAGCATAGATATGACACTTATGGCAGGTTCGAGAGTGTTGATAGCAATCTGCTTCCATGGTAGACCAGTAATAGCCTACCCGTAGGATTTTCTTTGCCATTGTATGCCCACTGGAATGGGTTCCAAAAGTTCCCTCATGTAATTCATCCATGATCCTTTCAGCTTCAACCTTGTCTACGCACCGAAGTAACAAAGTCATGGTTGCGTTTGTAAAGAATGCCATTACTAAGGAAGAATTTAGCATATAATATCCTTAAGAACTTCTTATCGTTTACTGAAGCTCCCTCTGGATATTCTTGGGTTTCGAGATACCTCTTGACTTTGTGAAACCAAGGCTGGTCCACTACTTCTTCAGTATTAATCTCGTGACAGTGTGCTAGTTCATCCTTTCGTTCAATGGTGATCTGGGGAGCCTCGTTATCCCATTTAAGTTTAAACGTAGATGGCATTGTGGCTACTGCGTCTGCTAGCTGATTTTCTTATCGCGGGAAGTGCTCAAAGTAATCTTCTCAAAATGTGGGAGCAATGTCAAAACATGTTCTTTGTAAGGGATAAGGTTAGGGTGTTTGGTGTCCCATTCCCATTTGATCTGGCTAATAACCAAAGCTGAATCTCCGAATACATTCAAAGATTAGATCCCCAAGTCTATGGCAGCTTTGAGACCAAAGATGCATGCTTCGTATTCCGCCATGTTATTTGTACAATTGAAGCAGAGTCTTGCCGTAAAAGGAGTGTGACATCCTTCCGGAGATATCAGTACAACACTAGTACCATTGCCGAGTGCGTTAGATGCCCCATCAAAAACCAGGGTCCATCGGGATTCTTGTTCAGGTCCGTCATATGGCCTGAATTCTTCATAATTGTTTACCATCATGATGTCCTCATTTGGGAATTCGAACTTCATGGACTGGTAGTCTTCCACGGCTTGGTGAGCAAGGTGATCAGCTAGTACACTGCCCTTTGTTGATTTTTGGGTAGTATATTGTATGCCATATTTTGTCAGGATCATCTGCCATCTCGCTATTCTCCCAGAGAGGGAAGGTTTCTCGAAGATGTATTTTATTGGATCCATTTTAGATATCAACAAGGTAGTATGGGTCAGCATATACTATCTTAGCTGGTGAGCAGCCCATGCCAGAGCGCAACAAGTTTTCTCAAGCAGTGAATATCTTGTTTCACAGTCGGTAAAAAAATTTCTTAGGTAATAAATAACATGCTCTTTTCGGCAAGACTCATCATGCTTCCCCATCACACACCCCATTGAATTTTCCAAAACAGTCAGATACATGACCAGTGGTCTTCCCTCGACTGGCGGCATCAAAACAGGAGGCTGTTGCAGGTACTCTTTGATCTTGTCGAAAGTAGTTTGACATTCATAATTTTATTTGACTACTTGATCTTTCTTCATTAGTTTGAAGATTGGTTCACAAGTAGTTGTCAGGTGAGAAATGAATCTAGCAATGTAGTTTAAACGTCCCAATATTCCTCTGACTTCCTTTTCAGTACGAGGAACAAGCATCTCTTGTATTGCTTTCACCTTGGCAGGATCTACTTTAATACCTTTATTGCTGACGAAAAAGCCTAGGATTTTACCAGACCTTACTCTAAACGTGCATTTATTTCGGTTCAACCATAGCTTGTACTTCTTTAGTCTCTCAAACAGTTTCTGTAAATGATCAAGATGCTCTTCTTCTATTTGAGATCTAGCTATCATGTCATCCATATAGACCTCTATTTCATGATGTATCATGTCGTGAAATAGAGCTACCATGGCACGCTGATAGGTTGCCCCGGCATTCTTCAGTCCGAACGGCATAACCTTGTTGCAGAATGTGCCCCACTGTGTGACAAAGTTGTCTTCTCCATGTCCTCAGGCGCCATTTTGATTTGGTTGTAACCTGAGAAACCATCCATGAAGTAAAACACTTTGTGTTGTGTTTTATTGTCAACTAAGATGTCAATGTGGGGAAGTGGGAAATCATCCTTAGCGCTTGCCCTATTCAATTCTCTGTAGTCCATGCACATTCGTACCTTGTCGTCCTTTTTGGGCACGAGAACAACATTGGCCACCCATTGCGGATAGGAGGTGACGACCAAAAATCCAGAGTTGAATTGTTTCACGACTTCAACTTTAATCTTCTTTGACATATCTGGTCGCATTCGACGGACTTTTTGTTTTACTGGCGGACAATCCTATTTTGTAGGTAGGTGATGTACCACAATATCTGCATCAAGTCCTGTCATGTCTTCATACGACCAGGAGAAGACCTCAACATACTCTTGTAGCAATTGAATCAGACGCTCTTTGACACTGGGTTCCAGATTGGCACCCACCTTGACTTCTTTTTTGTCTTCTTTGGTACCTAGATTGATGGTGTCCACTAGTTCCTGTGGGGCTGAAAGGTTTTCTCTTCTTGTTGTAGTAATCTGGAAAGTTCCCATGGTACTTCACAATCTTCCTCACCTTCGTCTTCGGCTTGGTAGATTATATTTTCAGAGTCACCAAAGGCCATAGAAGAATCGTTATCCATGGGATCCCGAATGGATGTAGACCGGCATTATGAGTGTGAGTGTGTATAAGGGTATACCTATCTTTGAAATAAATGAAAATGTAAAAAGAAAAACAATTAGCACAAAGTTTGTATGCAGAAATGTCCATGATTCATTTATGTCATATGGAAATGAGAAAATAAACCTTACAAATGGACCATTGTACCTCGGGTAAGACATAAGGTTTTAAGAGTCTGAATTGTTTTAATATTACAGATCCAACAAAATGTAAAGACAAATTACTATGGGATAAAAGTGATCGGGACAAAATCTCTAGCCTCCCAGTTGTTGAGCCCTCCACTGACAGTTGGGAAAATCCAATCCTCCAGGTTGTAGTTGTCTTCATCATCCTCCACCGTATTGACTTTGTGGTTGCTGATCTTCAAGGGTGGACCTCCAGCACGAGCACGACGTACAGCCTTCTGGGAACCTAAAGTGAAACCTAGGCCAAACTTGTCAGATTTGTATGGGATGTCTA
This sequence comes from Vicia faba, assembly GCA_948472305.1. Taxonomy (NCBI): domain Eukaryota; kingdom Viridiplantae; phylum Streptophyta; class Magnoliopsida; order Fabales; family Fabaceae; genus Vicia; species Vicia faba. The sequence goes on along the minus strand of OX451736.1, from coordinate 71,787,308 downwards.
GGAGTTGTCCCCAAATAGTGCACCTACCTTCTTCTATCACTGCCTTGGCATCCTTCAAAGATGACATCCTGAGCGGAGGCCTTGTGACCTTAGGAACTTGAGACGCAGCCTTGGTTACTGCCACATCTTGCGGGACTTCTTCAAAGTGCTGGAATGGAGTTTCAATAAATTCACCATCTAACTCCACATATCTGAAGGAATTTAGATGGGTGACCATATACTCTTCTTCTCCATGAACAGTGATGATCTTCCCTTGAATCAGATATTTCAGAATTTGGTGCAACATAGAAGTAACAGCGTCGACATTGTGAATTCATGGTCGGCCTAGCAAGCAGGAATATGAAGGATAAATATCCATTACATAAAAAGTTAAATCAAATGTTTGGGTTCTAACCTTTATGGGGATGTCCACTTCCCTATGCACCATTGAGCCGTCAAAGGCCCTCACTACTATGTTACTTGGTTTCAAAGTCAATCCCTCACAGTCAAGCCTATCAAGAGCCTTTTTAGGCAATACATTCAGAGACGAACCGATGTCCACCAAAACATGAGCCAAGGTTGTGCCCCTGGATTCCACTGAGACATGAAATGCTTCATTATGCTTCCTTCCTCTTGGTGTTAGATCAGCATCCGAAAAACCTAGACCATTATCTGTAGTTAAGCTGGCTACGCAGTCTTGGAACTGATCGGCAGATGTTTCTTGGGGTACATGAGCAGTTTTCAGGAATTTTACCAAGGATTTTTCATGAGCCTCAAAACATAGTAATAAAGCCAGCATGGAAATTTTTTATGGAGTTTTCCCCAGTTTCTCGACTACATTGTAGTTGCTTCTTTTTATGATCTTTAGAATTTCCTCCATCTCTTTCTGGGAGGCCTCAGGGATAGCCAATGATTGTGCCTTCGTCCGGACAGGCTTAATCAGAATACTTTTACCTTGAGCCTCAGTTGACTCGGTAGCAGGAATGTCAGTAGGAGCGATAACAGGGGTTGTAACATCTTTGTCGGTTGGAGTACTAGCAGAGATGATTGTAGGACTAGAAATAACCTTTGGAGGAACAACAACAACAAGAATGATTACGGGTCCAAAAACTGCTTTTGGGGGAGCAATTTCTGGAGAGAATAACCTTCCTCTTCGGGTTATCTTACTAGTCCCTCCAATATTACTGACATCGGAGTAAACTTTCTCAGAATTTGAATCTTCAGTATATGGCCAATCTTGCTTGATATCGTGGTAGTAGACATCCCCTCCATAATTCCATGGTACGGTTTTATCTTACGAATACGGGATTGGTCCAGGCATTGTAATTATCAGAGGAGCTACTTTTTGAACTGATGTAATTCTAACGGGTCTTTTGGTGGAGACCCTGGAAAAATTTTCGGAAATGGTAACGATGGAAACATCATTATAAGAAACAGTTGGAATAGAAGTCTTCTTGAACAAAATTTCCTTGTTGTCTATTAGGCACTGAACTCCTAGTCTCAACAAAGGACAGTTGGTTGGTGAGTACAAATTGAAATGACAGCTTTCATCACAGCTTGGAAAAACATTGGAATTCAATAAGTTCTTTTTGATAATCAGTAGTGGGGTCATAAGTTCATCAACTGAAGTAACAAACATATCTTCCTCAATGACATTGGTATTATGGCCGTGTTTGGGCATAGGGGCAGAAATGACATTGGGCTTTTCTGGCGCGTCGAATTCAATCTCTATGGCTTCAAGGAGGTCTTGTACTTTGTTCTTTAGAGCCCAACAGTTGTTAGTGTCATGGCCGGGACTCTCATAATGGTATGCACAACATGAATTAGGATGATAGCGAGGAGAGGTTGTGTTAGGGTTCTTTGGAGCTTCTTTCAAAGTCACTAGGTTGGATCTTAACAGATGTGGCAATACTTGAGATAAGGTCATGTTAATTCTAGTGAATTGTCTGACTTTTCTTTCCATTTTTGGTTGGTTGTTTCTTTGCTGATCAAGCGTAGGTTTAAGAATCATAACAGCTGCCACCATTGGATGGTGTTCGGCCTTATCTTGATTTCTCTGAGGATATACATCAACCACTTCTTTCTTTCCAATGAATGACTTCCTTACAGCAGCAGAGGATGCATCTTTTTGAATGTTTCCATTCTTTATCCCGGCTTCTACCCTTTCTTCGGTCAATATCAATTCAGTAAAACCTGCCGATGAACTCCCAATTAAGTGATTGAAGAAAGGACCAGACAAGGTGCCCAAAAAAATGTCTACAAACTCTCTTTCAAATAATGGAGGTTGAAATCTTCTGACCAAGGCCCTCCATTTTTACGCATAGTCCTTGAAGCCTTCACTTGAAACCATGGCCATACCCTGGAGTTGAGTACGGGTGGGTGCAAGATCAGTATTGTATTGGTATTATTTGTAAAAATTTGCAGCAAGATTTTCCCAGTTATGAACATTGGCTCTTTCTAACTGATAAAACCAATCAAGTTGAGTTCCAGACAGACTGTCTTGGAAGAAGTGTACCCATAAATCTTTGTCAGTGGTATGGGGCTGGATTTTCCTCACATAGGACCAGAGATGCATTTTAGGGCATGGGACTCCGTCATATTTGGCGAACACAGGTGCTTTGAATTTTGGAGGAATGGCAATTCCTGATACCAGTCCCAACTCTTCAAAGTCTAAGCCAAGCACTTTTTAGATTTCCATTGCACTCAACCGTTTTTCTAAATGCTTATACTTGTCGTCAGCTGGAGGGTATTGTTCTTCAAAATAGTCTTCCTCTTCCTCTTCCTCTTTTGAATCAGACTGCATAATTGTTTCTTTGCCTTTCCCATCTTGATTGTCTTTATCACCGGATGTCGTTGCAAAGTCTAAGGCCCTTCTTGTCTGCCCTTGGAATCTTCTTCCCATGTTCAGAACTCCGGTTATTTTCTTCATCTTCTTTTGCTTCTCCTCAGCCAGCAAGGTATTCAACTCTTCTTGTCCTTTGGCTAGAGTTAAGAACAACTGTTGAAACTGTGCATTCTGAGCTTGGAGGTCCTTCGCCGTTTGCTCGAGATCCATCTTACTGAAATAAATAGTAGAGAGATGAGGAGACGTGTTGCAAGAAACCTGCTTATGTTATGATGAATGATAAATGCATATGCAATAATTTCAAGGATCTTAAGATTCAAACTTGTTTTAGACAAAAAGGAAACACGCGTTATATTAATAAATTAAAGCTTTGAGTACATCAATTCCTTCTTGGGCAAAATAATACAAGAACTCTAAGATAAAGAGGTAGTACGCATCCTCTTTGGTGCAATATAGGCATTCAGAGTCTGCTCCTCATGAAGTAGCCTAGTGAGTTCCAAAACCTTCTTCTCGCTTGCGTAGAATTGGGCTTTGAAAGTATCTCGCTCCCCCTTTAGTTGTATCCAATCCCTTTGTAGGTCTTCAAGAGATGTAGGAATGTCAGGATGTAGGATAGTATATGGAACATCTCCTTCCATGACAGGCTCAATGATTACCGGGAGAATGGCGGGATAAGCTATCATAAGACTCTGAGCACGAGTTCATACCCATTTGAGGTAAGGCTCAAGAGGTATGGAATTTTATGCCCCAAAGTCTTTCTATCTACCTTGTCTAACATCTTCCAAGCTCAGATAAATCTATGGCGAAGACCTTGATCGTCGTTGTCGTAGTAAAATACCAAACCTTGAATCATCATCTCATGCGGGCCATCCCTTCGGGCGTAACCAAACTTTCTTAAGGATAAGCAAGGGTTGTAGGTGATGCCTCCCCTAATTCCAAGTAAAGGGACATTAGAAAATTCTCCACAAAGGTCGACAATAGTAACATTCTCTATGGATCGGGAACACCAATGATGTCTGAATGTTTGAGCATCATCAACCTTTGTGACCACCTTGAACCTTGCTCGTTCTTTAATATAGATTGGGGAAGATGTGAAATAAACCATCTTGCCAAGAGAGGAGTGCAACATATAAGGACACCTTTTTTCCTCATTGTACGAGTGTGAAAAGAATGTAGGATGTCCCCTAGCAATATAGGTACCGGGTTGTGGGATATGAACACTTTGACGGTGTTCACATCTATGAGTTGGTCAGGATTTGGGAACAAAACCATTCCATAGATGAGGAGAGCCACAATTTCCTCAAAGGCTTGTAAATCCATGGAGTTCCAACAGTTTTGGGCTTTCTCAAACAAGAACTTTGCTAGGAAACCCTTGACACCACTCCTTGTTTCCCAATGAGTTGTGACATCAGATGAATGCAAGTGTAGAGCTTGAGCAATCTCTTCTGGCTTTGGGTCTCTTTCCGTACCGTTGAAAGGTAGTTGATTGAGAATGGGAATTCTCAAGAGTCGGGAAAATTCTTCCAATGTAGGCACAAGTTCATAGTTAGGAAATGTGAAGCAATGGTGTAAGGGGTCAAAGAACTGAAAGAGCACCTTCATCATGTCCTCATCTGTGTTAGAGGTGACCAAGTTGAGTAGGCGACCATGTCTCTCGGTGAATGGAGAGTTTTCAGGAATCCTTGAAGCTAGTTCCTTAAGTTGTGGAGGGATCCTTACAAGGTTGACTTGAGTAGTTTTCCTGCGAATAGAATCCATATCCTACAAAACAAAAACAAAGATGAATGCCAAAATCCTTGAAATGGTTAGTGAATGTGTATGATGTTATGATGTTCATGATGTTATGTAAAACTATGTATATACAAACAAAGCAAACAAGTCCTTAGGTTTAGGCTTGCATGGAGTTTCATAGGTAAGTACCCTCTTGAAGTTTAGTTGGCTCAACCTGTCCTAGTAATAATAATTGGGTTCTAAGGAGCTCAATATCACTAGTTTGTTTCCTTGGTAGTTGTTTCAGCACAAGCCTCTTTAATGGCGACCGAAATATCCCAAGAAACCAAACCTCAATGAGTGTAGTATCGAGTATCTACCAACTTTGGACTACACCAAAGTCGGTCATCTCACTACATCCTAAATGGCCAAGTTGTTCAAGTAAAGGTTCTAAGAGTTCATTAGTGCTTCATGAAATCACTCAGTGGCCCCGTATTCTCCTTGATTAACTCAAGGGCTACCGGTACCCACAAATATGTCGCAATAAAATAGCTATTGCTTAGACCATGTCGGTATACCCCGCACAGTTTCCACACCGTATTGCTACTTACCTATAGGGTATCCCAAATTCGGCTAGAGGATTCAAACCCAAACAAAGAACCATAATGTAAAGCATACAATTCAAACAATGAAAGCAAGTAAATGTGAGCTTACCCTAAGGTCACCCCACTTTTAGAATTTCTCCCCAGCAGAGTCACCAGTTCTGTGATACGGTGGGAGAACTGACTTGAGTGTTTTGCGTTTGATTGCAAATGTTGCGGTTAGAAGAGTTGCCACCGACTTTTCTTTTATCCAAAAGGAAAGGTGAAAAAGCACGGGAAAGACCTTTGAGATTATTTCTTGAGTTCGGGGGATAGATTATGAAAAGGGAAGGTATTAGCACCATTTTCATCCATGGTTTTCCATGGGCTCTTAGTTACTTGCTAGATCACTTGCTTTTTCTTTGAAATTGTGCTTCGTGTGGTTTTTGAAAGTATATTGTTTAAAGAAGCCATTGTTTAGGCAATCTTTGTAATGATTCTCGTTCGTAAGATGTATACAAAGATGTTAATCTTTTGAAAATGTTTTCAATTTTGTAAGATATTTGAAAGTGTATGTGTTTGTTTTAAAAATAGAAAGGATGTTTTGTTTTGAAATGGAGCAAGTAATTAGGAGCATTCTACCTACTCAAAAGTCTTTCTTGTTCATTTTTCTTTTCCTTTGACTTTGTTATCTTACCATTAATTTGGTAAGTAACCCTATCTTTGGATGTTAGCGGAACGGGCGTGGGTCATTGTATAACCATGATTAGCAATGTTTCAAGGTATCTTAGCATTCTCTTTTAGGGACTGAGATCATTTGTAAGGAAACTTAGATAGCTTCATCGAGGGACTATGATCTTGTATTTGCTTGTTTGTGCTAAGATACCTTACATGCGTAATATGGCCATTTTATATAAGGCAACCAAGTGGAATAGCCCTAGGGGTGATTATGTGCAAGTGTATTGGTTTCATGCTTGCTTTTGTCTTGAATTAGGGTTTTCTAAGTATTGGTTTTAATCTTTCCGTACAAACCCTAATTACTAGCATGTTATATATAAAAGCGATAAATTGTGGAATTTAAAGTTACTACGCTATTACAACATTTGTGGGAGGGGGTGTACAAATTGAAAGGGGATTGCAAGAATATAAAAACTTATTAGTCTATTACAACCACATTGAATGGGTAACAATGTACAAGGAATTAAATGGATACAATATACAAAAGTGAATAAATGTACAAAAATATAAAATGTGAAGTAAATGGATATTTGCTTGGATTTTTTAGAGAAAAGGATTTTGTCTTAACCTAATTAATTAAAGAAGATAATTAATAAATAAAGTAAACCCTAAATTTGTTTAAGAAAATATTTTTAAACAAAACCCTAAATCTATTAGTTAAAGTAAAAGAAAATAAGTTTATGAGAAAAGTGTTTTTTTAGTATTTTTGTCTTGAAAATATTTATAGTATTATAAAACATTTTTAGCCTTTTTTATATTAAAATAATATATTTTAATAGGTGTAAAGAGAAAATAAATACTAACCTAGTTTTAATTTAATTTACAAGACTAGTCCATAAAAATAAATAATGTGTAGTTAAATAAAATATATTTTTTGTGAGAAAAATAAAATAAACTAAGTTAAAAAAAAATCTATTTTTTTGTGATTTTTTAATATTAGGAAAAATATTTAAGAGAATAAAAATGAAATGAATAAAAAAGAAAAAGAAAAATAAATAAACTTGGGCCAGGGGTGCAATTAGCCTGCAGGGGGGTTAGTAAGCAAAAAAAAAATAGTATAAGCCCAATAAGGCCCAGGCGCTTGTAAAAATCAGAATGGTGCAAAAATATGAAGAAAAAAAAACACAAAAGGGTACCACTGGGGCTCGAACCCAGGTCCCAAAGGTTACAGGCGCGCGCTTCTACCACTGGGGTGGCTATACATCTGTTAACATAGGAAAATCAATAAATATGTAAGGCAAAACGTGCCCTGATGACTTCATCTTTAACCTCCAGCCAGACCAATTGTAACTTCCTCATTTCTCATCAAAAATAAAAACTGTAAACATGAAACTTGTAGCAAATTTTCTCACGGTTTCAGAAATGTAAAGCATTAAAACTATAGATCAAAGATAAGCATGAATTTTAATGGCCCTAATCTGAATCCTAAATATCTCAGAAATTTCAGTTTCAAAATTCTCTAAGCTCAAGCAAAATTAATGGAAATTATGGACATGGTTAGCTTCAGGGAAATGATATCTACATGTTTTGTTTACAAATAAACTATTGATGATGCATGTATGAAGAGTTCAAAGTTGAGAAAACTTACCTCAAAAATGGAAATCGTGTTTTGAGTTTGAGCTTGTTTCAAGTGATGGTGATGATCGGGTTAGCTTCCTTGAGGTCCTAGGAAGCTAATACAATGATTAGCTTGAACAAAGGATGGCTGAAATGGTCTGGAGAAGTCAATGCGCAAATCTGAGTTTTTGAAAATAGAAGATGGTGTTAATGGTGTTACAGTTGTGTAACAGGGTGTGGGATTGATTCTATGTGATGTTTAGAAACTTTAGAAACCAAAAGGCCAAGAAATGCACGAGTAGATTATGAGTTTCAAGTTTTTGGTCAGTTTGTATGAAAATGGAAATGTGAAGTGTGATTCTGAGTTCTAGGTGTCTTCAAGGCTTGAGCATTCGTGTGTTTATGTATAATGGCTTGTGTGTGTATAAACAAAAGTTTATGAGTGCATTGGCAAGTCAGAAGTACAAGTTCTTAGCTTTTGGCTAAGTTATTTGATTTTGAAGAAAAGAGGGAAACAAGTTTCAAGAAGAGGTACAAGCATGGGATGGGTGATTGTAAGTGTTTCAAACATTTCTCATGAGTTATAGGACCTATTTTATTAGAAGAGAACAAGTACAAGGCTCAAGAACATGTTTTTGTACAAAAAGTCACTTTATCAAAATGACAATGTAACCTTTCTTCCAAAAATGGATAAAAAGCATGTCCATGCATTGAATACTTGAAGTGAGGCCTCTAACAGCTGTGTAAACCATTAATTATGGAGTTCCTAACAATTTTGAGGCCTGCAAAGTATATTTAATGCATCACAACTTTGAATTTTAATTTTGTTCATCACTAAAATGACTTGTAATTAAAGTGATAAAACCTTAACTTCATCTCTTCGATTCTCCCTACTCAAGAATGATCTCAAGGAGTTCTTGGACATTTTGGAAAGCTTGAAATGTGATATACAAACCATATTTGAATTGATTTTAAAGATTACCCTTGTAACTATATGAAAAAGTGCCATTAAGTTGGGTCAAAATCCTGACCAAATTATGGCAAAATTTCACTAAGTGTTTTGTTTCATGACCCTATGTTCATAAAATTATAACTTGAGATCCAAGCACTTTTGGAAGGAGTTGTGTAAAGAAAAGTTGTATATTTCATGGAGACTTACAACTTTCATTTTGGAAATTTATCTTGAATCATCTTGCATCATGGTGAAAAATTTGTTCAAAGTTGTGAAAAAATATGAAATTTCCAACACTTAGAAAAATTTCTAAGTTTAGAAATTTTGACTTTTTAAAATGAAATCTTGGATTTTTGATTTCTTGATGAATAAGTTTCATATTTTGACATGTTTTTAGGAATTATGATCTTTGGCACTTGAATTATCCAAAAAGTCAAAGTTTGACTTTTCAGTATATGGTTGACTTTTGATCAGTTGACTGAAAATTTCATCTGTCAATCCAATGGGCTTGAAATGTTTTGAACCATGTCATTAGGTAAAAATGATGAAATTGGACTCTTGAGATCATACCTTAAACCAATTGACCATTTGCTAGGTCAAAAATCCGAGATTGCCCTCTCCTAGTAAAAACCCTAATTTTGACCATTTTGCCCTTTTGGAGATTTGAACAAATTTCTTGAGGAATTATGGTCCAAACTTGATCAAATGATACATATGAGTCTAAAATGTTTATTTGGATAAAAAATTATGAAGTTTGACTGTAAATTGGCCATAGTTGACTTTTTCCCCAATATAGTTGATTTTTAGGTCAACTGCTCAATTGACTGAGCAAAAGTGTGATCCAAAGCTTGAAACTTGACATGAGTAATCTTAGGGGTCCATAATGACCCATGAAAGTCATATGGGGTATTAGAAGTTCAAAAACCTTTGTGAAATCTTAAACCCTAATTTTGGCCATCAGTGTTTAAGGAGGTGTCTTGAGACATAATATAGAGATCATGCTCCAACAACATTTAGTGCAATAAGAAGGGGATGAGATGAAGAAGGGTGAGAGAGAATATACAAACCACTTTTTGGATTAAATTTAATTAAATTATTATTAAAATCATTCATCCATTTTTGTGGAGTTAGACTGAACACCATCGATCCAATGATGTTAAAAAGTTGATGATAAATTTTTTTACCCAAGATCAGCTAGAAAATAGTCACAAAATAATATTACATTTTAATAATATATGCAAAAAGGTTTAAAAATAATGTTTAAAAATAGAAATAAAAGAGAAAAATATCAACTATGTTCAAATTAATCAAGAAATAAAAAGTAAGACCATAGAAAAATCAGAAAACGGCTCAAATGATTTTATAATTTTTTTGGTAATTTTTTAAAGTCAGAAATTATTTTTAAAATTAAAAGAAGTGGGTAAAATAAACCAAAAATGATAAAAGAATAGCAAAGTCAGAAACAAAAATAAAATAAGGTCACCAATATTTGTAACAATATCATTGGATCATTCCATAATTTTTTCATAATTTAAAAATGCATAAAAGTATTTTTAAACATTTAAAACTATTCAAATAAAGTGTAAATTTATAAAAAAATACCAAAACACAAAATTAAATTGTTAAAAAATAAAACTCAAAAAGAGAATAATCAAAAATAATTTTCATAATTTTTCCAGATTTTTTGGACTTAAAATGAATTTTCTATGATTTTTTGAAGTTTAAAACAATTAAATATAAAAATCAGAAAAGAAAATAAAATTCAAAAATATGTGGACCATTGGATGAGAGTCAAAACGTGTTAGTAATCAGATCCAAAGGATCTGGCGTGCTGTGCATATCATGGTCATTAGTGAATAAAGCATAGAATCAGAAATAAAATCAGAATTCAAAAAAATAAGTGGCATGCCATCATTGGTTGGAAGATGACACGTTGGTCATCTTCAACCTCCAGCCAACGTGAATTGTAGGTCTCTCAAACTGTAAAATCAGAACCTCAGACCTATGTCATTCGCTTCGTCTCTTCAAGACGAAGACAACCACACCCTCGCGCCAAATTTATATAAAATGTAGCTCAAGCAATTCGGAAGGCAAGTTTTGAAAAGGGATTTGAAATTTCATGGTCAAAACTTGTTTCCAGTAAAAGGTAAGTGTTGCGACTAGAACCAGGGCAATGAGAGCATCACAAAGATATCAAAGTTTTGAAGAATTGATGAAGGAATCTACCTATTGAAGTTGAGTTGCAGAGCTCTGAAACTAGACTTCTTTGGAGCAATATAGGGCACGATTCTTGAATGTAATTATATGGTTAACTTCAGGGAAGATCAAGGAAGGTGAATTGATGAAAAAATGGATTGAAAAAGGCTTGTATATGGATTTCGAAGTTGCTGAATTCTGAGTTATGGAACAAGTTTGGCAGGGTGATTCTGGCTATCCAAGCTTGAGAAAATGAATGGGATAGTTCATGTATTTATAAGAGGAGCAAATGGGATTAAAAGGAAGAGTGAATGATGCATTTTGGAGGGAATTCGTGCAAACCTGATGCACGAGTGAAGTGTGATCTTATTTTCACCAAAACTCATCCAATCCTTGCGTTTTGAGGTGCTAAACACTTCTGGAAAGTTTGTTAATCAAGTTTAAATCAAAAACGCATATAAATCTTGTGATTAGAGGCCACATTATGGATTTCAAAATTCTGACTTGGTGAGAAATTCAGTTTCAAAGTGCCAACTTTTGACCAATGGCATTTTCAACTTAAGGGGTCTTAGGATATGATTCTTGATGATTTAGAAAGATGAGGTCACAAGCTTTGTAATGGAAAAAGATTTGATTTAAATGGATGCTTGAGCTGAAATTTGCAATGAGTCAAAGTTGGAGAAAAAGTGTTGACTTTCCATAATTAGAAATATTTCAAATTTTCCTTCAAAAATGACCTATAATGTCTTGCATCCAAACATAGCCTTCCATTTGGAATTTGCTCTTGACCAAAAAAGATGGAATGAAGTAGATCTATTGAATGACATTTTGAAACTTGAGCCATTCAAAATATCCAAATATTGAGAAAGTTATGACATGTTGAAGTTGGCAAAATTTCATAAAATGACCTATAATACTTTGTATCCTTAAGGCAACTTCCATCCATTTTCTCACTTTGCACATAAAATAAGGAATAAAGTTCACATATTAAGGATCATTATGGAAAAAGAATGGGCTCAAGGTGATAAAAATTGACCAAGTTATGATCATTTTAAGTCACATATGAAAAATTAGGGATTCATCTGGAGGACTTGTAATCTTTCTTCCTCATCAAGTATCTTCCACGTGAAAACTCCTTGGAAATTTTGAAATGATTTGTTAATAACCCTTTGAAGAGAATGATGTCTTTGGATTCACTCAAAAATACCAAAATATGGGCAAGATATACTCCTTTGAAATTCAAAACCCTAGCTCCTAGATTAAGAAACATGCCTTGAGGAACTTTGACAATTTTGAACAAACTTCTTGTACCAAAACAAATTATTTGTAAATATAAGTTGTTGAGGATGATAATGAGAGCTCATGGAAACCACAACCACTTCCATATCTTGAGAATTGAGAGAAATATGCATTTGTGACCAATGGGAACAAAGCCTTGTCCAAGCATGACAACTTCTCCAATCAACCCCTTGTGCTTTTCAAGCAAATTTGATAACCTTGAAATGTGGTGAACCAAAATAACCTTGCCATGCCATTTATTCCAAAACAAATCCAATGGTGAGGTTTGAACTTCTCAAGCTTTATTGATTAGGGTATGGAAATAAACTCATGAACCCATGGAGCAACTTGCTGAATCTTATTGCCTTTACCTACATAAGTAACAAGCAAGACAAACCAACATTGAATTTTATTAATTAAAAGAGAAATCAAGACAAAATATATTCATGATCACAAAAGAACACAAGTCAAGGTGTTTGGTGATTCCTCAAAGAGCAAAGCTAAATATAGGGAGGGGAACCAAGAATCGTAATGTGATCTTGTTGTGAATGAATCAACATGGTGTGATGAAGGGATCTTAGGGGAAAAAATTGGGGTACAAAAGCTGTCCTTATTTAAGTTTCTTCTATCCGGAGATACGAAGGTTAAAAATCTTCGTGTCGACGGGATCAACGATATTTAAATATAAAACAAACCTTATTTTTGGCCCTAAGATGCCACGAAAATATTTATGATCATGAATGAATATGAACAAGACCAAAGAGACGCAGAACACCATTGGGGATGTAACAATAATAAAGAAACAAGAGAGTGACCCGACCAGGAAAATAAATCACTGGTGGATCAAAAGACCCGACACAGAGAGGATGATAAAATGGTCAAAGGATACACCAACTCCTACTGGAGGTAAAGCTGCCAACGTTCACTGAAGGTAGAAGGAAAAGAAATAACAACACTGACATTCAATGACGGTGAGCTACCAACATTCACTGACGGTAGAAGGAAAAGAAATATCATAGCATCGCCGTTCACTGACAATGAACTACCAACGTTCACTGAGGGTAGCAAAAAGATGACAAACACCAACTTTCACTGATGGTGATCTACCAACTTTCATTGAAGGTAGAAAGAGAATATATCATAGCATCACCATTCACTGACGATGAACTACCAACGTTGTAGAAAAAATATAACAATCATCGATGTTCACTACCAATGAACTACCAACTTTCACTGAAGGTAGAAAGAGAATATATCATAGCACTGCCGTTCACTGACGATGAACTACCAACGTTCACTGAGGGTAGCAAAAAGATAACAAGTTTCCCTAAAATTATGGAATTTCGCCTAGAACGGGTTTCAACTTCTTCTTTAACCGAGGAACTTTTCCTGGAAAGTGTAATATGTAAGCTGTCTCAAATAAAGAGACTTCCACTTGCAAAGATTTCACAGCGAGCTGTTTCTGCGAATTTGAAATTCTTGCCATCCACTGGTGTAAACTGACAATGGACTACAAACTATCCACTCATAGAGGAGATAGCAAAAAATGTTACATCGACTTTTACAGGGAAACACAAGTTTCTCAAATAAAGAGACCTGCTACTTGTTGTCATGGAGGATTTTAAAAAGAAATGACTTTCTGGGGATAGAAATATGACTTCCTGGGGAAAGAAATATGACTTCCTGGGGAAAGGCCACGATATTCCTGCTAAGGAGATAAAGTCTTCTCGTGAAAAATAAATGCACCAACCAAAACTAGAAGTTTTAAGAAATCCAAAGTAAATAATATTGTTGCGGAACCACAGATTAAAACCAGAAATAAACTGGACTAGAACAGTCAACCAAAATACATCCTTTGAGAAATAAACTCAAGAGGGAAAACCAAATCCATCCAAACAAGGAGTTGTACAAGAAGGATAAAGCAAAAATCTTGCACGAGGGACAACTCAGTGGGGACATTGAAAGAATATACGCTTTTTGCTTAAGGCCAACACTCTATTGAAGAGAGGATAACGTAAATCTGCAAAGCAGGGTGATATGTCAACAAAAATATTAAAAAATGTCAATGAACAATGATTTGCCAATTTTAGCGATGCATGATGTATGTACGAATGTATAAGTGTTATCGTGCGTGTGCTGACAAAACAGATATACAACACTAAGAGTAACCAGGCAAAACCAACTCTGGCACAAACAACACTCGGCTAAACCACATCCAAGATGATCATTCAAAGAAAATGTAAATGCCAACTGAAGAAACAAAACCTACTTCCTACTTTAGCTTTACTGGGGAGAAACATAATTCGGAAGTAAACAAAACAAAGTGACAGAATAGTACAGATACAAGGATAGAACATCCTTCTACAGGCTTCACTGGGGAAATAAATGTTTTCAAAAGTAACACTTCTACTGGGGATTGCAAAACCAGTCTCAAGTAAAGAAGATGGACAACGAATCATCAAAACATTCACTAGGGAATTCAGGCCTACTTCATTGGGGAGGTTAACACCACATCCTCAAAGGTAAAATCACAATATGTTCTTCACTAGAGAAACTAGGGACCTGCGTTCTTCAAGAGTGATTATGGTACGAACTTCTCGGGAAAAATAACTTCCATTAGACCGAATGAAAACTTCACTGGAGAAATCTCGGATTGAAACTTCACATCATGAAAACTCAGAAAAGAGGAGAAATGAATCCAAACTTGACTGAGGATACCGGAGTCACGCACCCATTACGGAAAATCAGCCTGAGTAAAGTTTCCCGAGGGGAACAAAAACTTCTTAAAACAAACTGGAGTTTGTCCATTCCTGGGATCACCATTTTTGTTGTTGTTGTTTTTTTTCTTCGCATCACAAATTCTAAAGTAAAAGCAAATTGTAAATTCTTTTTGAAAAATCGATTTTGTCATTTAATATTTTTTCTTTGAAAGTTACTATCAATAATAGATGGAGTCTCTGCAAGCTAAATAAAATGAGAAATACATAGAATTGGGTAAAAGCTCAAATTTCATTAATAGAATGGTAGTCTGCGAATGGCGAGACTCCATGGATAATTACAATGTTCGGAAAATGGTAATTGTGATACGGTGGGAGAATTGACTTGAATGTTTTGCGTTTGATCGCAAATGTTGTGGTTAGCAAGAGTCGCCACTGACTTTTCTTTTATCCAAAAGGAAAGGTGAAAAAGCACAAGAAAGACCTTTGAGATTATTTCTTGAGTTTGGAGGGTAGATTATGAAAACGGGAGGTATTAGCACCATTTTCATCCATGGTTTTCCATGGGCTCTTAGTTACTTGCTAGATCACTTGCTTTTTGTTTGAAATTGTGCTTTGTGTGTTTTTTGAAAGTATTTTTTTTAAAGAAGCCACTGTTTAGGCAATCTTTGTAATGATTCTCGTTCATAAGAATGTATACAAAGATGTTAATATTTTGAAAATGTTTTCAATTTTGTAAGATGTTTGAAAGTGTATGTGTTTGTTTTGAAAAGAGCAAGGATGTTTTGTTTTGAAATGGAGCAAGTAATTAGGAACATTCTGTTAGAACAAAGTTTGAATCTACTACCCTATATTTAAGTTTTGATGATAACAAAGTGAAAAGATATACTATTTATAAGATTCATGTATGAACTATCTGCTGCCTAAAATTATTATGTTCTGACTTGCAGATACTCTGATTGATATAAGCAAGATCACATCTAATCAGCATCAGAATTTGGTTTTTGACACCAACATCAGAAGTTGCCATATCAGAATGTCAGAATCAGATGATCAACTCACGTATATGCTGAAGCCTGATGAACAAGACTGCGCTCAACACTCTGATAAAGAAACACAACAGTTCATCAGCAGCTAAGCAGAGTCAGAATGAGCCAAGCCAGAACTTGCATTAAGTAAGCAACGGTATTGTGCATTGAAAGCAAATTAATACCAACGGCCTCATTCCAGACAAGATCTGCTCGATAAGGAAAGTTTGTAAATAGCATTGAATCAAGAATATTGCATCCAACGTTCAACATCTCAGTGCTATATAAACAAGACTTTGAAGATTGAAATGGCTAATGCTCTCCAAATCTCTACACGCATAAAAGCTGATCAAAATCTTCCTTCTCTCAGTTTTGCTAAACACTACACATTCTGATATTCTATCATTGTTTAGCAATCTAGTTTCTAAGCTTTAAGTTGTGTATACATCACACTTGTGATACAGTTTTTGTAGAAAACATTCACACACTTAGATTTGATTTCTTTGTAAGAAAGTGTTTCCTTGACAAACCGGGTTGTGGTTTGGATCAAGAAGGCTTTAGCAGTGGTTAAAGCAGTCTGTAATATTCAGTTGAATATAGTGGATTAAGACCTCGTTGGAGAGAGGCGAAATCACCTTGACGGGTGGACTGGAGTAGTTTGAGATCAAACGAACCAGGATAAAAATATCTTGTTCATTGCATTAGATTTCAGTTTTACAATTCAACCCCCCCCCCCCCCCTTCTTGTGTTTTTCACTACTTCAATTGGCATCAGAGCGCCTGGTTCTGAGCTAAAACACTTAACCGTGTCAGTACAAGATCCAGCGTCAGAAAAACACAATGGCAGGAAACAATTCTCACATCAGCAATGACAACAATGAGGACAGAGACAGATTCAGCGGCAAACCTCCAGTCTTTGATGGAGAAAACTTTGATTACTGGAAAGACAGAATTGAAAGCTTCTTTCTGGCACATGATGCTGATCTGTGGGATATGGTGACAGATGGATACACGCACCCTGTGAATGCAAGCGGTCAGAAGATTGATAGAAAAACAATGTCTGATCAACAAAAGCGTGACTTCAAGAATCACCACAAGGCCAGAACCATCCTCCTCAGCGCCATCTCCTATATTGAGTATGAAAAGATCTCCAATAGAGACACAGCAAAGAATATTTTTGACTCACTCAGAATGACGCATGAGGGCAACGTTCAGGTCAAAGAAACAAAAGCTCTGGCGCTCATTCAGAAGTATGAGGCGTTCAAAATGGAAGAATCAGAATCCATTGAAACCATGTTCTCTAGATTCCAGATTCTGGTAGCTGGTCTCAAAGTTTTGGACAAAGGATACTCTACTGCTGACCATGTCAAGAAAATCATCAGAAGTTTACCCAAGCAGTGGAGACCAATGGTTACAGCTCTGAAGCTAGCTAAAGTGAAGGGGTGAAAAACACAAGAAGGGGGGGTTGAATTGTAAAACTGGAATCTTAAAGCAAATGACAAGGTATTTTTATCCTGGTTCGTTTGATCTCAAACTACTCCAGTCCACCCGTCAAGGTGATTTTGCCTCTCTCCAACGAGGTCTTAATTCACTATATTCAACTGAATACAAATCTGCTTTAGCAACTGCTAAAACCTTCTTGATTCAAACCACAATCCGGTTTGTCAAGGCAACACTTTCTTACAAAGATATAAGCAAATGTGTGTGAATGTTTTCTACAAAAACTATATCACAACTGTGATGTTTACACAAATGAAGCTTAGAAACTTAGAATGTTAAACACTAATGGAGTATCAGAGTTTGTTGGTTTAGCAAAACTGGTAGATGAAGATTATGTTCAGCTTTGTGCGTGTAGAGAGTTTGGAAGCATTAGCCATGATAATCTTCAAAGCTTGGTTTATATAGCACTTGAGAGGATGAACGTTGATGCAAATATTCTTGATTCAATGCTATTAACAAGCTTTCCTTTTTGAGCAGATCTTGTCTGGAATGAGGCCGTTGGAATTGATTAGCGTTCAATGCACAGTACCGTTGCTTCTTCAATGCACGATCTGGCTTGGCTCATTCTGATTCTGCTTCGCTGCTGATGAACTATTTGATTCTGTATCAGAGTGTTTTACGCGCAGTTCTGTTCATCAAGCTTCAGCATGTGCAAGCGTTGATCATCTGATCTTGACGTTCTGATTCAGCAACTTCTGATGCTGGTGCATGAAAACATATTCTGATGCTGAGAACGTGATCTTGCTTATTTTAATCAGCATATCTGCAAATTAGAGCATAGTAATTTTAGGCAGCATATAATTCAATCATGAAATATTTAACTACTATATCTTTTCACTTTGTTATCATCAAAACTTAAATATAGGGTACTAGATTCAAACATTGTTCTAACAATCTCCCCCTTTTTGATGATGACAAAAACTAGATATTTTAAATGAAAAAAAATAACGTGAAAAGTTATCAGAGCTATGTATCAGAATAAGAAGTACGGAGAATTCAGAGTTTAAGAGATACTCCCCCTGAGTTTGTTACTTCCCTTTGATATGCGTGTTCTTCAGAGTCAGATCTTTTTCTATCTTTGAGCATCAGATTATAGGTCTTTGACTTATCAGAAAGCAGAGCTTCAGAGCTTTTCCTGTCAGAGCTTTGCTTAGGATCAGAGTGTTAGGACAATCAGAGCTTCATATATCAGAACTTCATATTTGATCAGAGCAACATGAGCTTCTAGTTCTTAGTCTTCTTAGTGTTCGGAGCTTCCTTGTGCCTGTAGACTTAACAGCAAAACAGAAAAACATTTCAAGTAATAGAGTTAGAATGTTTGAGAGTTTCTGTCTAGTTAGCCGTTATTGATTTTAAATATCATTCTTGTTCTCCCCCTTTTTGTCAGCAATCAAAAAGTGTTAGTGATGTGCTAAAACAATTTAGATCAGAAAAACAAGTTATATTAAAATAGTTCAGAGCAAAAGAACATTACACACACATAGTCAAAACATAGTCAAAAGTACATCAGAAAATGAAGAAAATATAGAGAATGTCATGCATGAAAAAAATTTCAAGGTTGTGGGGGCATGCGTGAGAACAGGCTTTCCAGCATTGCTTGAATCTTTTCAGAAGTTTCATTCTGCTTCTGAACCATGGTGACAACAGTATCAATCTTGCTGTCCTGAACATTCATTCTTGCTTCCATCTTCTGATCATTCTCTTCCATCCGCTGCTGTAGACGCAAGTCATTCAGCCTTAGTTCTTCCAGAGCCTGCCTGTCCAAGGCAGCTTGAGAACTTTCAGCAGAAGGAAGTTTCTCAGAACTTTCAGCTACATCTTCTGCTGGATTTTCTTCCTGAAGAGTCTTGTCTTCTTCTGATGCTTGCACCTGTGCAGCTTTCTCTTTTTCAGACCAGGATTCACTGTCCAGAGGGAGCACAACTTCTTGAGGCAGCTGACTCTCAACTTCCTTCAGCAGCATGCTAAAGTTCTGTTGAGCCTGCTCGTAGTTGACGTCCTGCAGCTTGAGTGCTTCAGTACGTACCCATACTCTGAACTGTGACCAGAGCTGATCAGAGGCAGCTGGGTCGATCATCCCCGGACAAACTTGCTTCAACGAAGCAATCCATTGCAGCATACCTGTTTCAAAGTCCAAAATACCAGAGCCAACATCTAGTTGCTTTGGTTTGGGAATGGCCAATTTGTGTCTTAAATCAGCAAGACGTTCAAGACTTGTTAAGTCAATGAAAATTTTGCTGGGGTTTTCAGAGGATTGGTTTTCAGAGGTTTGCTGAGGTGCTGTTTGTTTTGGAGGATGGTTATCAGAGTCAGAGGATATATCTATTGGAGTGGTTGGAGTTTTTGGAGGTGTTGATTCCTCTGATGATGGTAACTGGGGTCTGACAATGGTGGTTCCACATGGCAACTGGATTGCCAGCGGTGAAGGTTGAGGTGAGTGGGGATCAGAATGATGAGGAGATGGGGTTTCATAGCGTTGAAACTCTGGTTGTGGTGAGGGTGGATTATTTTCTGGTTGAGGAGGTGGAATCTCTGATTGCTCAGGGATCAGAGGTTCTTCTGAGATTGGTTGTTGAGATTGTGGTTCTGGTTCTGGTTGATGTTCTGGTTCAGGTTGAATTTCTGGTTCAGGTTGAATTTCTGGTTCAGGTTGAATTTCTGGTTCAGGTTGTGGAGGAGGAATATTTGGTGGTTCAGAGTGAGGTTGAACAGAAGCATGTTCACGCTCAATATCAGCTAGCACTCTATCAAGTGCTGGTGTTGTTGAAACAGTTGGTTGTTTGGTAATTTTAATGGGAATTTTAATTCTGGTTCTTCTGAGTAGTAAGGCCTCAGAAGGGTCTTCTGGTATGGTTTCATCAATAGAAGGGATTGGGATGGATATTCTGTGAGAGGTTTGAGGAGGGGCAGCAGATGTTGGAATAGTAGATGAAATTGAAATAGGAGCAGCAGATGTATTACCTCGTTTCTTTGGAGTCTGATGAGATGATCCTTCTGCTTTCCTCTTCTTTGTCTTCTTCTGAGTCACTTCAGGTTGAACTTGACTCAGATCTTTGATCTTCAGCTTTGAACCTGCATCTTCTTCCTTGTATGAATCTGGATACTTGGGAAACATATCAGGTTGGGATTCCATTTCAGAAAAACTTGGGAAATTACTCAGAGGCACTCTTCTTCTGGAGATGTCAGCAGTTGAAGAAGCTCTGGGTTCCTTCCTGATATTTTCTATCAGCTTCATCTTTTTCAGGTTCTTAGCGTTCAGCGGTTTTCCAACAGTTGGTTCAAAATTTCCCAGCACTTTAGCTTCGCTCAGATAATCTATCAGCTTATTCTCTGTCAGAATATCTGATATGAGCCTCCCAAACGGTATCCAGTCCCTTTTGGTCCTTTCTTCTTCTCTAGTCTCTTTCACACTAGTCTTCAGATGGTTGAACAGGAAGTGTGCCAGATTGATCTTCACCCTCTGATCAATAAAGTAGATCAGAAATTGCTGATCCACGTTTATATAATCAGGAGAGCTTGTTGGCTTCCTGTGATTGAAACAGCCCAGAACAATCTTGGCCCATACTCTGCAGTGATCCTTCAGATCCTTGATTTTGCTGCTGGGAAAACCAAGAGTGAAAATGCAGTTTGCTACCACACCTATATCAGGGCATCTATCAGCCATGTCCACACAACGGACTCCACCACCACTTTGACCAATTAACCTAGCAATGAGGTCTTCAGAAATTATTATCTTCTTTCCCATGACAGAAGAGATGACTAGATGTTGATGAATCTTGGCGTGAATCCAAAATTCCTTGACAAGCTCTGGGAAGGTTGGTCCAACCAGCCTGTCGAAATACCTCTCCCACTTTTGAGCCCTAACTTCCTCAGTTAGGTCAAATCCATTATCCTTCAAACTTTCGAAATCGATGATTAATTCAGAAAGAACCTCAAGATTCTTTACCGGTGTGAGAAGAGTTCTGGTAGGCACCTGATATTGCACAGAAGTTTCTTTCTTCTGATTCCCTGCAGAAATGCTGGAGGATGCCATTGTTCTCACACAACAAAGATTTTTAGAGTGATTTGAGAGAAAAAAAATTTTAAGCAGATAACTCAGAAATATGCAGAGAATACTTAAGAGATTATGAGAAAGCGTAAAGAATAAGATTGAAGAATAATGTGCTTAAATAAAGATTTCAAAAATTATTTTGAAAAATTAAACGTTTTTAAGAGAGAAAAAAATAATGATTGCCATTAACAAGCGTGATTACTTTTGCATTAAATGCTTGCTGATTTTGGGGGATTTGAGAAAGATACTTAAAAACGGTTACCAGACATGTGTCTCAATGCACCCAATCAGCGCTTTCCTTTCTCAGAAGCGTGCACGCGTTCTGCTTCAGGGATTTGCTGATGATTGGATGACACTTGTTTGATGTAGTGATCAGCACGTCTGTCTTTGAGATTAGACTCTCAGATCTTTAGACTTGCATCTGATACAATCTGCATGTTCTATCTTTCTGAAAGAAGATTGATCAGAAGTTCACAGTAATATAATTACATTCTGAAGATAAATACATGGAATTAAAACATTTTCATTCTGGGCATACTTTCATGCTGAGATGTTTCAGAATGAAATTAAACCTATCTTCTGAAAGGGGTTTAGTAAAGATATCAGCCCATTGATGGTCTGTATCTATAAATTTCAAGTTTAAAATACCTTTCTGAATATAGTCCCTAATGAAATGATGTTTTATTTCTATATGCTTAGCTCTAGAATGTAAAATAGGATTCTTACTTAAGCAAATAGCAGAAGTATTATCACAAAGAATAGGAATGTTACTCTCAAAAATCTGGAAGTCTTCAAGCTGACTTTTCATCCAGAGCATCTGTGTGCTGCATCCAGCTGCTGCTATGTACTCAGCTTCTGCTGTTGACAGAGCAATAGTTGATTGCCTTTTGCTGGACCACGAGATCAGATTTTCTCCCAGAAACTGGCAGCTTCCAGAAGTACTTTTGCGTTCCACTCTGTCTCCAGCAAAATCAGCATCACAGTAGCCTACTAAGCTGTAATCACTAGATTTTCTATAAAACAAACCCAGATTAGTAGTACCTTTCAGATACTTGAAAATTCGCTTAACAGCTGTTAAGTGAGATTCTCTAGGATCTGATTGGAATCTAGCACAAATACATACGCTGAATAAAATATCAGGTCTTGAAGCAGTCGGATAAAGGAGAGAACCAATCATACCTCTGTAGACTTTCTGTTCTACGCTTTTGCTTACCTCTTCTCTTTCCAGAATGCACGTGGGATGCATTGGAATCTTTGATGGCTTACATTCTGAGAGGTCAAATTTCTTCAGAAGATCTCTGATGTATTTGCTCTGATGAATGTAATTTCCCTCTGGAGTTTGATTGATCTGAATTCCTAGAAAGAATTTCAGTTCCCCCATGAGGCTCATCTCAAATTCTGCCTGCATACACTTAGCAAATTTTCTTCCAAGAGAAGGATTAGTAGAACCAAAAATAATATCATCAACATAAATTTGACAGACTAAAATGTCACTCTTAACTGATTTACAGAATAGAGTAGTGTCCACTTTCCCTCTGGTGAATTCATTTTCAAGCAGAAAGTTACTTAGCCTTTCATACCAAGCTCTGGGAGCTTGTTTCAGACCATACAGTGACTTTTTCAGTTTGAAAACATGTTCTGGATGTTTTGTATTTTCAAAACCTGGGGGTTGGTGAACATAAACTTCTTCTTCTATATAACCATTTAAGAATGCACTTTTGACATCCATCTGATACAGAGTGATGCCTCTATTAACAGCAAATGAGATTAAGAGTCTGATAGATTCTAACCTGGCGACTGGGGCAAAGGTTTCTGTATAGTCTATCCCCTCTTGCTGACTATAACCTTGTGCAACCAGTCGTGCCTTGTTTCTGACGACTTCACCTTGTTCATTGAGCTTGTTTCTGAACACCCATCTTGTTCCAATGACGTTGAATCCTTTTGGTCTTGGAACGAGATCCCATACGTCGTTTCTGGTGAATTGATTCAGCTCTTCTTGCATTGCCAGAATCCAGTCATTGTCCAGAAGTGCTTCATCAATGGAAGAAGGTTCAATCAGAGACACAAGTCCCATCAGAGTTTCTTCAGAGTTTCTGAAGCTTGCTCTTGTTCTGATTGGATCTTCCTTTCTTCCTAGGATAATCTCTTCTGGGTGATCCAAACTGCTTCTGGGTACTCTCTTCTGAGGTTGATCAGCAGCAGATGAAGGATTTCTAGCATTGCTTCTTTCAGACGTTGAAGGAATGTCTGTGTTGAGAGCTTCTGATGACTTGTCTTCAGAACCTGCAAATTCAATTTCTATACCTGCAAGATTTTCATTCTGCTTTGACTTTTCAGAGTCAAGCTTGTCATCAAAACGAACACTGATTGATTCTTCCACAATCTGTGTTTCTGTATTGTATACTCTGTACCCTCTTGAGCGTTCAGAGTATCCTAACATAATACACTTCTGTGCCTTAGAATCAAACTTGTTCAAATAATTCTTAGTGTTTAACATATAGCAAGTACATCCAAATGGATGAAAATACGAAATGTTGGGCTTTCTGTTCTTCCACAATTCATATGGAGTCTTTTCCAGAATAGGTCTTATTGAGATTCTATTCTGAATGTAGCACGCTGTGTTTATTGCCTCTGCCCAGAAAGTCTTAGCAACGTTTGTCTCGTTGATCATGGTTCTGGCCATTTCTTGCAATGTTCTGTTCTTTCGTTCTACAACTCCATTTTGTTGGGGAGTTCTAGGACAAGAGAAATCATGCAGAATGCCTTTGTCATTAAAGAATGACTCAAAATCTTTATTTTCAAATTCTCCACCATGATCACTTCTGACTTTAACGATTCTAAGATCTTTTTCATTCTGAACTTGGTTACAGAAGGTAACAAACACAGAGTGTGACTCGTCCTTGTGTCTTAAGAACTTTACCCATGTCCATCTGCTATAGTCATCTACGATTACTAACCCATACTTCTTGCCACTGACAGAAGCAGTCTTAACTGGTCCAAATAAGTCAATGTGCAGAAGTTCTAATGGCTTAGAGGTAGAAACAACATTTTTGGATTTAAAAGAGGGTTTTGCAAATTTGCCTTTCTGACATGCTTCACACAGAGCATCTGAATTGAACTTAAAATTTGGAAGTCCTCTGACCAGATTGAGTTTGTTAATCTGAGATATTCTTCTCATACTAACATGCCCCAATCTTCTGTGCCAGATCCACTGCTCGTTGTTAACAGACAGAAGACATTTTACGTTCTGACTCTTTAGTTCAGAAAGTTTGATTTTGTAAATGTTGTTTTTCCTCTTACCATTAAATAGGATAGTCCCATCTTTCTGACTAACAGCTTTACATGATTTTTGATTAAAGATTATATCATAACCGTTATCACTTAATTGACTTATGGATAACAGGTTATGCATCAATCCATCTACAAGCAGAACATTATTAATAGAGGGAAGATTTCCGTTACCTACAGTTCCAGAGCCAATAATCTTTCCCCTCTGATTGCCTCCAAAGCCAACGTGGCCTCCAGGCTTAAGTTCCAGGCTTTGGAACATATGCCTTCTTCCCGTCATGTGTCGTGAGCAGCCAGAGTCCAGGTACCATGATTGGTGTTTCTGACTTGCTGCTAAAGATATCTCTTCTGTGTCTGATTCTGAGTCTGAGTCAGAAGCTTCACTGTCATCTGGAATGCTAGCCATGAGCGCTATGTTCGCCCTTTCATCATCTGATTCTGAGTCAGCTTCAGACGAGTCAGAGTCATCCCATGTGGCCATGAGACTTTTCTTCTTCTCTCTTCCAAACTTCTTTTTGGGCTTTTCCCTCTGAAGCTTTGGACAGTCACTCTTGTAGTGTCCTTGCTCATTGCACTCGTAGCAGATGATGTCTTTTGTATTTGGCTTCTTGCTACCAGAGGAGCCTTCAGATCTTCTGTATCCAGAGGAGGAATCTGTCCTTCTGTATCTTGAAGAAGACTCGTTCTGATCAGATCTTCTGGGATTCCTGAACTTCCTTTGTCTTTGCTTCCACAGTTGATTTACTCTTCTGGAGAGAAGGGAAAGCTCGTCTTCTTCTGATGAGGATCCATCAGATGTTTCTTCAACTGCCTGCAAAACTTTAGATTCAGATTTTCTGTTAGATTTTAAAGCTATAGGCTTACCTTGCTTCTGAGGCTCGTCAGCTTCCAGCTCTATCTCATGACTTCTGAGGGAGCTTATAAGTTCCTCCAGAGTGATTTTGTTGAGATCTTTCGCCAGCTTCAGAGCAGTAACCATAGGCCTCCACTGCTTGGGTAAACTTCTGATTATTTTCTTGACATGGTCAGCAGTAGAGTATCCTTTGTCCAGAACTTTGAGACCAGCTACCAGAATCTGGAATCTAGAGAACATAGTTTCAATGGATTCAGATTCTTCCATTTTAAACGCCTCATACTTCTGAATGAGCGCCAGAGCTTTTGTTTCTTTGACTTGAACGTTGCCCTCATGCGTCATTCTGAGAGAATCAAAGATGTTCTTAGCTGTGTCTCTGTTGGAGATCTTCTCATACTCAGT
Source organism: Vicia faba (assembly GCA_948472305.1). Taxonomy (NCBI): domain Eukaryota; kingdom Viridiplantae; phylum Streptophyta; class Magnoliopsida; order Fabales; family Fabaceae; genus Vicia; species Vicia faba. Next base: position 71,761,634 of record OX451736.1, on the reverse strand, counting down.
ATATGAGATGGCACTGAGGAGGATGGTTCTGGCCTTATGGTGATTCTTGAAATCACGCTTTTGTTGATCAGTCATTGATTTTCTTTCAATCTTCTGACCAGTTGCATTCACAGGGTGCGTGTATCCATCTGTCACCATATCCCACAGATCAGCATCATGAGCTAGAAAGAAGCTTTCAATTCTGTCTTTCCAGTAGTCAAAGTTTTCTCCATCAAAGACTGGAGGTTTGCCGCTGAATCTGTCTCTATCCTCATTGTTGTCATTGCTGAAATGAGAGTTGTTTCCTGCCATTGTGTTTTTCTGACGCTGGATCTTGTACTGACACGGTTAAGTGTTTTAGCTCAGAACCAGGCGCTCTGATGCCAATTGAAGGGGTGAAAAACACAAGAAGGGGGGGTTGAATTGTAAAACTGGAATCTTAAAGCAAATGACAAGGTATTTTTATCCTGGTTCGTTTGATCTCAAACTACTCCAGTCCACCCGTCAAGGTGATTTTGCCTCTCTCCAACGAGGTCTTAATTCACTATATTCAACTGAATACAAATCTTCTTTAGCAACTGCTAAAACCTTCTTGATTCAAACCACAATCCGGTTTGTCAAGGCAACACTTTCTTACAAAGATATAAGCAAATGTGTGTGAATGTTTTCTACAAAAACTATATCACAACTGTGATGTTTACACAAATGAAGCTTAGAAACTTAGAATGCTAAACACTAATGGAGTATCAGAGTTTGTTGGTTTAGCAAAACTGGTAGATGAAGATTATGTTCAGCTTTGTGCGTGTAGAGAGTTTGGAAGCATTAGCCATGATAATCTTCAAAGCTTGGTTTATATAGCACTTGAGAGGATGAACGTTGATGCAAATATTCTTGATTCAATGCTATTAACAAGATTTCCTTTTTGAGCAGATCTTGTCTGGAATGAGGCCGTTGGAATTGATTAGCGTTCAATGCACAGTACCGTTGCTTCTTCAATGCACGATCTGGCTTGGCTCATTCTGATTCTGCTTCGCTGCTGATGAACTATTTGATTCTGTATCAGAGTGTTTTACGCGCAGTTCTGTTCATCAAGCTTCAGCATGTGCAAGCGTTGATCATCTGATCTTGACGTTCTGATTCAGCAACTTCTGATGCTGGTGCATGAAAACATATTCTGATGCTGAGAACGTGATCTTGCTTATTTTAATCAGCATATCTGCAAATTAGAGCATAGTAATTTTAGGCAGCATATAATTCAATCATGAAATATTTAACTACTATATCTTTTCACTTTGTTATCATCAAAACTTAAATATAGGGTACTGGATTCAAACATTATTCTAACATAAAGATCTCAACAAAATCACTCTGGAGGAACTTATCAGCTCCCTCAGAAGTCATGAGATAGAGCTAGAAGCTGACGAGCCTCAGAAGCAAGGTAAGCCTTTAGCATTAAAATCTAACAAAAAATTTGAGTCTAAAGTTTTGCAGGCATTTGAAGAAACATCTGATGGATCCTCATTAGAAGAAGACGAACTCTCTCTCCTTTCCAGAAGAGTAAATCAACTGTGGAAGCAAAGACAAAGGAAGTTCAGGAATCCCAGAAGATCTGATCAGAACGAGTCTTCTTCCAGATACAGAAGGACAGATTCTTCCTCTGGATACAGAAGATCTGAAGGCTCCTCGAGTAGCAAAAAGCCAAACACCAAGGACATCATCTGCTATGAGTGCAATGAGCAAGGACACTATAAGAGTGACTTCCCAAAGCTTCAGAGGGAAAAGCCCAAAAAGAAGTTTGGAAGAGAGAAGAAGAAAAGTCTCATGGCTACATGGGATAACTCTAACTCATCTGAAGCTGACTCAGAATCAGATGATGAGAGGGCAAACATAGCTCTCATGGATAACATCTCAGAGGATAGTGAAGCTTCTGAATCAGACTCAGAATCAGATACTGAAGAGGTATTTCCTAACTTTGCTGTTAATTTTACAAAGGCTGAACTTTCTGAAAGCCTTAATGAGATTCTGGAACGTTATCAGCAAATTAGAGCTAAATTCAGAGACCTGAAAAGGAATCTTGAATCTGACTCTAATCAGACTGAGAGTCTCAAATTGGAAAACTCTGAGCTGAGAAATAAGATTTCAAAATTAGAAAACACTTTACAAAACTCTCAGAAGGAACCAATTTCTGAAACTCCCAGCAACGCTGATGAGATCATCAAGGAGTATGATCACAGTTTCCAGAAGTTCCTCGCTAAAAGCATAGATAGAAGCAGAATGGCTTCAATGATCTATGGAGTTAGCAGAAACGGCAGGAAAGGAATAGGATATTGTGATCGGTGGATCTGGAACTGACTGTTTAACGTTGGTTCGCGAAATGTCGCGGAAGCAAGAGTCGCCACCGTCTTTTATTTTCTCCAAATGGAAAGGATAAAAGCACAGAAAAATTCCTTAAAGAGATTGCTCTCGGTTCGGGAGGTAGATTATAGAAAGGGAAGGTGTTAGCACCCTTTCTATCCATGGTTATCCATGGGCTCTTAGATACTTGCTCATTTGTGTTTTCAAAATTGTTTTGCTTTTCAATTGTGGGTTTTAAAAAGTTTCTTTGAAAATTTCAGTTCGACTCTTGTATCGGTCCTCAAGAGTGTTTGAAAAAATGCTTTCCAAAGCTTTTTGAAAACGTGTTGGTGTGAAAAGTATTTTTTTTTGAATTTTGTTTTGAAATTAGAGCAAGTATCTAGAGTCATCTACCTACCCTAAGGAGTTCGTCTGTGTAAATGTCCTTTAAAGTAGTGCCATCCCACCATTGAGGGGTAGGTAGCACCACCGTTGGAGGTGTTCGGGTCAATTCGAGGTTCGGGACATGGTGATCACCAGAGCAATGGGAAGATACATTAGAAGCTACCCTCATGCCAGGTTCCCGGATCATGAGGACTTACTAAGACATCCTCTACTCGACGATCACCTTTCGAGGCAAGGCAACAGTGAGGCGTACCCTAGGGGTGGTGTGTGATTTGTGTGTCAGATTCAGATATTTTATCTTGTCATGTTATTGGTGATCTAGCGTTTGTTTTTATTTTTGTCCATTCATTCTTGCATGCATTTGTTAACAGTTAAAAATTGCGAGAAAGATAAAATTCTAAACTATTACAAAAGGCGCGGGTCCACATCGCCAAATTAAACCAGGACCCGATTTGACATAAAATAAAGAAATAAAATGCGGGAAATATAAAATGTCCGAGTTACATGGCTTGAGCAATTACATAATATTTGAAAGAAAATAAATGTGCGAAAGAAATAAAAATAGAACGTTCGAGGGCGTTGGACCCTTTAAAGAAATTAAATGAAATTAAAAATTAATTAATTATTTACTGAAATAAAAGAAATGTTTTTTAGGTTTTGTTTTTTGTATTTATGAAATAAGAAAATTAAAATTAAAATTAAAAGAAACTCTAATTCTAAGTTATTTTTAATTATTTGAGAAAAATGTTAAAGTTTAACTTAATTTACTAAAGAATTTATGTACATGTTTATTTACAAAATAAATTAGTAGTTAATAATAATAATAATGATGAGAAAATTATTTATTAAAAAAATGATGAAAAAGTTAAAAACCCTAATTTCTACATATTTAATTTATTAAGAAAAATATTAAAGTTTTGAAACCTAAATTAATCTAATTAATTGTTTAAAGTTTATTTACAAAAATAATAATAGTAAAATTAATATTAATAAAATAAACATTTTTTTGATTTTTCTGTATTTTATATTTATTATGAAAATTATTTTATGGAATTTAAAAGAAAACAATTAAAAAACAATTAAAAGAATAAAAAGGAAAAACAAATAAAAATTAAAAATTGAGCAAACCATAGGGGGTGTCTGGCCCAAGGGGAGGTTTTTTGAAGTATTGACTCCTGAGTACCGTGGTCTGCATTCTTTGGCCATTGGATTGAGTTTCATGCATAAGTTGTTCTACTTTGGCCATTTGGCTTTTGGCTTTTGGCTTTTGGTCATTTGTGTTCTGGCTTCAACGTCCCTTAATGTCTGGCTTAATGTCTGCCTCGCCATGTATTGGTGTCATGCATAAGTTTTTCTAGTCTGGCCATTTGGCTTTTGGCTTTTGGCCATTTGGCTTTTGGCCTCAACGTTCCTTAATGAACCTGTCTAAATCTGCAGTGTTGAATCTCACAAACACATCAAATAAAATCATAAAATGCAAATAAAGCCAATATATGAAGAAATTTAATGTTTAGGCACAATATGGCATGTATGAATGATTATACCCTTTTGATCATGGAGATCAAATCAACCTTACCCTTACTGGAAAAGTAGTGACATGAATGCTTTTATGCCCTTTGGATCATGGAGATCAAGCCAACCTTACCCTTACTGAAGAAGTAATAAGATGTTGGTTTGTAACTGAGATGGCTTGTTTGTAGTGAGAGAGGGATTTGTAATAAGGATTTCAAGGTTTTAGGGTTCTTGAAAGAATTTGATATTCTAACAGTGTTGTGGCAAGGTTTTTTCTCTCTTTTTTTCTCCTCTCTTTTTTTTCTCTCTTCTCTTTTTTCCTTTTTTTCTCCTCCCTTTTTGTGTGAAAAGAAAGTGATTATATAATGGAAATTAGGGTAAAGCAAATGGGCATTGAATGTGCAATTGGGCCTCCAATATTCACTTGAATTCGTCACTTTCCAGGCTAAATCGCAGGGACTTAAGTGCATTTTTTGAAGTTGAAATGTGAAGACAAAATGTAGCCGGCATCGAGAACTAACTCCTGTCCGAAAATCGACTCAATCGGATAAACGGTGAATTAGTTATGAATTTTTGAAGTTTCAGCTCAGACAAACTTAATTTGGGCTCTAGTGTCGACTCTGACACGTTCTTCAATAAAAAACTGGTATTGATCGGTGCATAATTTGGTCTCGACTTTTGAAGCAAAGTTGTAGATCTATGAGTCAGGGACCTTGTGTAAAAATATGAGTCCAATCCGATAAAAATTGACCGAGTTATGAATTTTCGAAATTTCGGCCCAGATGAAATAATATTCAGCATTCAGGATTTTCAGCGTGTCACGCACTCTGAGCAAAAAATGAAGGCCTTTTGAACACCGTTCGAACTCGATACCTTTTGTGAAAATGTAGCCAACTCAATTTGTGAAATTTTGGCGCCAGAACCAGCTCGATACGATGAAAATCGACCAAGTTATGATTTTTTGAACATGACGCAAATAAACTTCTGTCACAAATTTTCTGCACGAAAATACTTGATAAATCCACATTTTTGAAGACCTTCTGATCGAAATTGGCTTCCAGCCGTGAGAGATGAAAACGTAGATAATGTCAAGACGGAATTTTGGCCACCGGAGCGGGTTCAAAACGAGTCACGATCTTCAAGTTATGAATTTTTTAGCGCGTAAAAACTGCACTTTCAGCACACTTTTTCACCATATTTCTTCAAGAAAACTCGCACATTCGGATACCTTCTTTAAAGAATTGACTCTTGAGCCGAACCTGAATTTGAGAATATGTTATCAGAGATATCTTGGCGAAAGAATACCTGAATATGACGCGCCGGGTTGGACTTGTGAATTTTTCTTGAAATATTTTGAGAAATATGGGAGGGCAAATTTTGGGGTACAACAGTTGCCCCTGTTCAATCTTCTTAGACCTGAGGATGCAGATTGGCTGACGTGCCTTTCGTAATCCGAGGGTAGAAGATGATTGAACACTAGAGTGCCCAGAAATTTGCGCTCACATAGTAGCAGTGTGATGGAAATGGGCTTATAAATGCCATTTGGAGATTGATGGGGGATGATGGGCTTATAGATGTCATCTGGACGTTGATCGCATAAGAGATTCCTTAGCGAGAACTTGCGTACCTGCAAAACAGAAAAATGAGTACCTGACATGTTGCAGGAGTTGGTTTTCAGATGCTTGGTATAGATATGTCCTGACTGGTTACAGGAGCTGAGTCTGGAGCTTCACAAGATGATGAATGAACCAGGGATGGTTACTACCTTAGCATGAATGGTAAGAGAACCTTGGGTGACTTTAACTTCAACAACGCTCGTTGAGAAAATCTTGGTGGGAATTACCATCTTCGCAGTATCGGGAAGAGAACCAAAGGGAATTACATCTCACGCACCGTCGGGGAGAGAACCAAAGGAAATTATAATCTGAAAGGGAATTACATCTCACGCACCATCGGGGAGAGGACCAAAGGAAATTATAACCTGAAAGGGAATTATATCTCACGCACCGTCGGGGAGAGAACCATAGGAAATTATAACCTGAAAGGGAATTATCACCTCACGCACCATCGGAGAGGGAACCATAGGAAATTATAATCTGAAAAGGAATTATCACCTCACTCACCGTCGGAGAGGGAACCATCTGAAAAGGAATTATCACCTCACTCACCGTCGGAGAGGGAACCATCTGAAAAGGAATTATCACCTCACTCACCGTCGGAGAGGGAACCATCTGAAAAGGAATTATCACCTCACTCACCGTCGGAGAGGGAACCATCTGAAAAGGAATTATCACCTCACTCACCGTCAGAGAGGGAACCATAGGAGACTATCACCTCACTCACCGTTGGAGAGGGAAACATCTGAAAAGGACTTACCACCTCACTCACCGTCGGAGAGGGAACCATCGGAGACTATCACCTCACTCACCGTCGGAGAGGGAAACATCTGAAAAGGACTTACCACCTCACTCACCGTCGGAGAGGGAACCATAGGAGACTATCACCTCACTCACCGTTGGAGAGGGAAACATCTGAAAAGGACTTACCACCTCACTCACCGTCGGAGAGGGAACCATATGAGACTATCACCTCACTCACCGTTGGAGAGGGAAACATCTGAAAAGGACTTACCACCTCACTCACCGTCGGAGAGGGAACCATAGGAGACTATCACCTCACTCACCGTTGGAGAGGGAAACATCTGAAAAGGACTTACCACCTCACTCACCGTCGGAGAGGGAACCATAGGAGACTATCACCTCACTCACCATCGGAGAGGGAAACATCTGAAAAGGACTTACCACCTCACTCACCGTCGGAGAGGGAACCATCGGAGACTATCACCTCACTCACCGTCGGAGAGGGAAACATCTGAAAAGGACTTACCACCTCACTCACCGTCGGAGAGGGAACCATCGGAGACTATCACCTCACTCACCGTCGGAGAGGGAAACATCTGAAAAGGACTTACCACCTCACTCACCGTCGGAGAGGGAACCATAGGAGACTATCACCTCACTCACCGTCGGAGAGGGAAACATCTGAAAAGGACTTACCACCTCACTCACCGTCGGAGAGGGAACCATAGGAGATTATAACCTGGGATAACTTCTACTGAGCCTTTATCAGAAAAATCTGTTGGGAGCCGATTTGGCTGGACTAGAGAAGGCCTGGGACTGGATAAGAAATCTTCGAAGTCGATTAACTGAACCGGTCTAGGTCTTGAAATATGATTGAGAATTTCAACTGCATCTTTCCTGAAAGGTAAAGGTCAGTCATATGCAATGCATGATATGGACCAAGCAATGATATTCTCAACATAAATGAGATTTGTATGATATAATGCGTCTATGCATGCTATAATAATTTATGTGATGTTTTATGAATGTCTAGGAAATTAAATCCTTGACGGGTGCCGGGAAGTCACTCCTGGGATGCTGTTGAAGTATTGATTTTGCTTCCGCTGGGGATGATGGCTGCAAGAATACCGGTAGGAGACGATGACTCCGTTGCGGAATAAACTTGGCAAATGGAAGATTCTGCAGGGAGAAAAATACTCTAGCGACCATGCTGGGAAGCAATACTCTGTGGGAAGAGGGATGCCTTGCTGAGTGTTGATAATAATTTGCTGGGGATATCTTTGCTGTACTGGAAGTGTTGATAGACTTCGCTGGGGATAAGAAGACTTTGTCGACGACACTCTTTCCGTGGCCTTTGGCTGAGGATAACCCAGTTATATCCTGTTAAGGAAATAACTCTTTAAATCAAGCCGGACGACGCGCTCGTGCTCTGCGAGGGGATAAGCTTCCAGAATCTACTGGGGATAAGCTTATTGCTTGGGGATATGAATTCCATCTTTCCTGGGGAACTGGATTGGACTGGACTCTTGGGGAAGTTTTGATATGCTGGGGAAGCGATTCCTTTGAATATTTGACGTACCGTCGGGGAACAATCTTTGGACCAAGACTGCCGGGGATGCTTGTTATGAATATATGTATTGCTGCTGGAGAATGTTGAGATCTGCGGGCAGATACCCAACTTCCTTAAGGTTGATAACTGCTTTGCTTGGGGGGAGTGCTCTGACTTGCTGGCTCACTCTCTGGGGGATTAAGATATCTGGTTACGTTCTTCCGCTGAACCTACCTTGATACCTTGGAGGTCAGAACAATTAGATTGCTTAGACCACTCTTTATTGCCCATGTTTCTGAGGTGGGAGAGGAAGACCTGTGAGGTGCTGATAGTTAGTTGATGGACAAACCTTCTTCTGGTAGGCAGGTGATAAGATGATAGGACATAGTCGTACGCTTTGATCCCTAACTTTTGCCTGGACCGCCCTTTCGGGTTTTCAGTCCACCGGGATACCCATTTTTGCCCAAGCCGCCTTTTCAGGTTTTCGACTGGCCGGGTGAACAGATTTTTTCATTTCATCCCTTCATTTTTCCCGAACCCTTTTGGTTCGCCGGGAAGCCCTTATTTTTGCCTAGGTGTGTCAACCTAGCGGGTCCTTGATGATGCGTAGTATTTTTCCGACTATGTCCGCGCTCTCAGGATGTAGGGAGTTGCCCCTGTTAGAAGTGTTTCGTCATGCCACCAGAAGGTATTTGATCAGGCAAGATTCGTTGTTGGAATGCCCCAAGTGACTCAGGTGGAGATTTGCCCCAGACTACTTGGCCTTTGAGAGATTCTCCGAATCTTGACTTGATTGCCCCAGATGAAGGACAATAATCATGTCGTGCCCCTTGATTGGAAGTGCTTCTGTTCATTAGGCATTCATCGTGCGAATTTCTCTGCTGTTCAAACAAATGGTCATATGCAAACAAAGTTATGTTAAAAATGCAAAGCTTATGTCTGTCTTGAAGATTTTGAAAATGCATTCTTTTTTCATAAAACAAATGAATGTTTGTAAAACGTGATGTCAACTCCTTCTTTATAGTAGCCTTAAAGAGTCAGGATACCTTTCGTAACAGTATGCTTTCGAACTAACCCATGCTTCAGCTAGGACTTTTAAGGGTTATAACGTGGCCTAGTTCACGGTTCAAGAAACAAAGGATAAAGGCTCAAATTATTTGTACCCACCCGCTCTTCGTGATGTTCTCCAAACCTAAACTCAATTGATCATACGTTAGACCTTGTTTGAGTCTTTGCTCTGATTTTCCGGTGACGATTCGGATGTTGATAACTTATTTTGAATAGGCAGTCATTCCTTTTTTTGTTGAGGGTTTGTAAGACCTCTTTCTTGTCTGATTTTTTGTTATCCCTTTCTTTTTTGCCTGAACTGTTTCCTTTTTTGGAGTTGCAGTCAGCGGGATGCCCCAGTTTTGTAAGTCTCCTTCATGGGTTTTGACTTAATGGGTTTTTTATTTTTTGGAGATAATGACTGCCTTTCTTTATTGATTATTCGGAACCATCACCGCCTTTATTTTTTTTCTTGTAAGGACCTCTTTGGTGCCATTTGTTATGCACTTGGATCAACTGAGAGACTACCCAACCCCAGGTTATGATTAAGGGTTTTAAATTTCGAAAAGAAAAACTCCTACTTCTTTGGCTCAGAGGGGTTGACGAGGGATTATCATCCTTATAACTCCAGTGTTTAGGGACTGAAACAATGCATGTACCTCATCAGCGGGGTCTGCTCAAAAGCATACTGTAGATTATGGTATCGTTTTCGTCTTCCTCCCTCAAGAGGCTTAGAATTTTAGATCAAGAGTTGACATCAGAAAAAATATGAAAATAATTTGCATTTAGTGAATACGAATATATTGTTTCAGAACAGACATATGCGATGCGTTATGAAATAACAATGTTTAACATGAGTAAATGTTTGAACAAAAGAGAATTGCAACTTGAACATTCGAATGAACAAAAATATCTCAATCCTAGCCATGTTTTGGCAAGGGAGCAGTGATCACGTGGGGAATCTTGGGTACTTTGAACTGAATCTCTCCAGCGTCGATCATGTCTTGGATCTTATTTTTCAAGCTCCAACAATCATCTGTAGTGTGCCCCGGGCTGTCAGAGTGATAAGCGCAGCGGGCGTTGGGGTTATACTTCTGTGACGTTGTATTTTGGCTCTTCGGAGCTTCTTTTAGTGTTACCAGCTTGGTTTCCAGCAACTGTGGCAATATCTGGGATAAGGTCATACTGAGCCGAGTGAACTGCCTACTCTCGCTCTTTTGTTGGCTGTGATGTTGAACTTGTGACACTGGAGTCATTTGGGGAGCTCTCCCCTTACCTCCTTGTCTCAAAGGTGGTTGAACGATGACTGGCTTTTTGCCCTTAGACTTGTGCCCCAGTTGGTTACCCTGAAGCAGCTGGTTGACGAGAAACCAGAGCTCATCTTGTCTTTGAGCTAACCCTTGAATGGCAGTCACCTGCCCCAGCATCTGGACCTTCAATGCATCCACCTCAGCTTGTAGATGTTTCGGCCTTTCATCCTCAGCATTGTTCCTGACAAAAGTCTCCATGAGAAGTGTCCTTAGCTCCTCCTGTCCCTTGGATAGGTTCAGGAGGATTTCCCTGAACTGAGTCTCTTGAGCGAGAAGGTCTTGGTTATCTGGTTGGAAGGCCATTGCTGAAATAAACAGCAGAGATGGTAAGTGACCTGTCAGAAGGGTACCTGTTATGCAATGATGTGTATGTATGCATGCAATGTTTTCAAGGATCTCGCGGGGTAAACAAGAAAATTTGTTAGCATTTGGATCCGGTAGCTTGATTGGAGGAACTGCATATTATTGAGAGTCCTTCTTCAAAGGTCAAAGGCTCACCATATCCAGTGGGTCATAGCCCCTGACTTTAGTCATCATGTCTGGTTTTGATTTCCAAACAACCTTGGTTAAGGGAACCTTCTTCAAGAGTCAGAGCTCACCATATCAAGTGGGTCATAGCCTCTGACAACTTTGTCTAGAGGAAAATAAATCCTCTTTGCCCCTTGCTAGATGTTTGATTTATCATGACCTGCATCACAAGCCCTTGAGATCCTTGAAATGGGTTAGGATGTATGCAATGGTATGATGTCATGATGCATGGGGTAATATGAATAAACCCTGTTATGAGCCCTTATTAAGGACTATAAACAGAAACCTGCAAGAAACTCAAGTAAAACCTGTCATGAGTCCCAGTTAAGGACTAAAAAACAAAACCTGCAAGAAACTCGGTAAACCCTGTTATGAGTCCTAATTAAGGACTGCAAACCAAAATCTGTAAGAAACTTAGTATACCCTGTTATGAGTCCCTATTAAGGACTATAAATAAAACCTGCAAGAAATTCATGTGTCAGATAACAAGCATGCAGACAGTCAAGTACGAAGGCACACAAGTCACACAAGAGAAGCCCTTAGAGTTTAAGGCCAGCATGAGGTCTGGGGTACTACCCTCTTGAAGTTGGTGGGCTCAAAACCTGTCCTATTAGAAGTAACCGGGTTCTAAGGGTCCCAATATCACGGGATTGCTTTCATTGTTCATCGTTTCGATTTAGCCACTGAATTGGCGACCGAAATATTCCAGGAAAGCAACCCTCAATTGAGTGTAGTATCGAGTATCAACCAACCTCGGACTGCACCAAAGTCAGTTATCTCACTACCCTAAAGAGGCCAAGATAGTTCAATTAAGGTTCCTAAGGTCTGTTGATGCTTCACGACACCACGCGGAGGCCCCGTACTCTCCTTGACTGAACTCAAGGGTTATCGGTACACACCAAAGTGCCACATCAACATAGCAGACTGTTTCAACCATGTCGGTATACCCCGCACAGTTCCCTCACAGCCTTGTTGCTACTTTCTAAGAAGGTATCCCCCAGCTTCGGGTTAGGATCTATAGAACTCCCAAGCAACCCACAATTTTAAAGCACACAAGGAAAGCAATTGAAAACACAGTTATGAACTAGCCCTAAGGTACACCTCACTTTATAAGTTTATTCCCCAGCAGAGTCGCCAGTTCTGTGATCGGTGGATCTGGAACTGACTGTTTAACGCTGGTTCGCGAAATGTCGCGGAAGCAAGAGTCGCCACCGTCTTTTATTTTCTCCAAATGGAAAGGACAAAAGCACAGAAAAATTCCTTAAAGAGATTGCTCTCGGTTCGGGAGGTAGATTATAGAAAGGGAAGGTGTTAGCACCCTTTCTATCCATGGTTATCCATGGGCTCTTAGATACTTGCTCATTTGTGTTTTCAAAATTGTTTTGCTTTTCAATTGTGGGTTTTAAAAAGTTTCTTTGAAAATTCCAGTTCGACTCTTGTATCGGTCCTCAAGAGTGTTTGAAAAAATGCTTTCGAAAGCTTTTTGAAAACGTGTTGGTGTGAAAAGTATTTTTTTTTTAATTTTGTTTTGAAATTAGAGCAAGTATCTAGAGTCGTCTACCTACCCTAAGGAGTTCGTCTGTGTAAATGTCCTTTAAAGTAGTGCCATCCCACCATTGAGGGGTAGGTAGCACCACCGTTGGAGGTGTTCGGGTCAATTCGAGGTTCAGGACATGGTGATCACCAGAGCAATGGGAAGATACATTGGAAGCTACCCTCATGCCAGGTTCCCGGATCATGAGGACTTACTAAGACATCCTCTACTCGACGATCACCTTTCGAGGAAAGGCAACAGTGAGGCGTACCCTAGGGGTGGTGTGTGATTTGTGTGTCAGATTCAGATATTTTATCTTGTCATGTTATTGGTGATCTAGCGTTTGTTTTTATTTTTGTCCATTCATTCTTGCATGCATTTGTTAACAGTTAAAAATTGCGAGAAAGATAAAATTCTAAACTATTACAAAAGGCGCGGGTCCACATCGCCAAATTAAACCAGGACCCGATTTGACATAAAATAAAGAAATAAAATGCGGGAAATATAAAATGTCCGAGTTACATGGCTTGAGCAATTACATAATATTTGAAAGAAAATAAATGTGCGAAAGAAATAAAAATAGAACGTTCGAGGGCGTTGGACCCTTTAAAGAAATTAAATGAAATTAAAAATTAATTAATTATTTATTGAAATAAAAGAAATGTTTTTTAGGTTTTGTTTTTTGTATTTATGAAATAAGAAAATTAAAATTAAAATTAAAAGAAACTCTAATTCTAAGTTATTTTTAATTATTTGAGAAAAATGTTAAAGTTTAACTTAATTTACTAAAGAATTTATGTACATGTTTATTTACAAAATAAATTAGTAGTTAATAATAATAATAATGATGAGAAAATTATTTATTAAAAAAAATGATGAAAAAGTTAAAAACCCTAATTTCTACATATTTAATTTATTAAGAAAAATATTAAAGTTTTGAAACCTAAATTAATCTAATTAATTGTTTAAAGTTTATTTACAAAAATAATAATAGTAAAATTAATATTAATAAAATAAACATTTTTTTGATTTTTCTGTATTTTATATTTATTATGAAAATTATTTTATGGAATTAAAAGAAAACAATTAAAAAACAATTAAAAGAATAAAAAGGAAAAACAAATAAAAATTAAAAATTGAGCAAACCATAGGGGGTGTCTGGCCCAAGGGGGGGTTTTTTGAAGTATTGACTCCTGAGTACCGTGGTCTGCATTCTTTGGCCATTGGATTGAGTTTCATGCATAAGTTGTTCTACTTTGGCCATTTGGCTTTTGGCTTTTGGCTTTTGGCCATTTGTGTTCTGGCTTCAACGTCCCTTAATGTCTGGCTTAATGTCTGCCTCGCCATGTATTGGTGTCATGCATAAGTTTTTCTAGTCTGGCCATTTGGCTTTTGGCTTTTGGCCATTTGGCTTTTGGCCTCAACGTTCCTTAATGAACCTGCCTGGGATCCTGTCTAAATCTGCAGTGTTGAATCTCACAAACACATCAAATAAAATCATAAAATGCAAATAAAGCCAATATATGAAGAAATTTAATGTTTAGGCACAATATGGCATGTATGAATGATTATACCCTTTTGATCATGGAGATCAAATCAACCTTACCCTTACTGGAAAAGTAGTGACATGAATGCTTTTATGCCCTTTGGATCATGGAGATCAAGCCAGCCTTACCCTTACTGAAGAAGTAATAAGATGTTGGTTTGTAACTGAGATGGCTTGTTTGTAGTGAGAGAGGGATTTGTAATAAGGATTTCAAGGTTTTAGGGTTCTTGAAAGAATTTGATATTCTAACAGTGTTGTGGCAATGTTTTTTCTCTCTTTTTTTCTCCTCTCTTTTTTTTCTCTCTTCTCTTTTTTCATTTTTTTCTCCTCCCTTTTTGTGTGAAAAGAAAGTGATTATATAATGGAAATTAGTGTAAAGCAAATGGGCATTGAATGTGCAATTGGGCCTCCAATATTCACTTGAATTCGTCACTTTCCAGGCTAAATCGCAGGGACTTAAGTGCATTTTTTGAAGTTGAAATGTGAAGACAAAATGTAGCCGGCATCGAGAACTAACTCCTGTCTGAAAATCGACTCAATCGAATAAACGGTGAATTAGTTATGAATTTTTGAAGTTTCAGCTCAGACAAACTTAATTTGGGCTCTAGTGTCGACTCTGACACGTTCTTCAATAAAAAACTGGTATTGATCGGTGCATAATTTGGTCTCGACTTTTGAAGCAAAGTTGTAGATCTATGAGTCAGGGACCTTGTGTAAAAATATGAGTCCAATCCGATAAAAATTGACCGAGTTATGAATTTTCGAAATTTCGGCCCAGATGAAATAATATTCAGCATTCAGGATTTTCAGCGTGTCACGCACTCTGAGCAAAAAATGAAGGCCTTTTGAACACCGTTCGAACTCGATACCTTTTGTGAAAATGTAGCCAACTCAATTTGTGAAATTTTGGCGCCAGAACCAGCTCGATACGATGAAAATCGACCAAGTTATGATTTTTTGAACATGACGCAAATAAACTTCTGTCACAAATTTTCTGCACGAAAATACTTGATAAATCCACATTTTTGAAGACCTTCTGATCGAAATTGGCTTCCAGCCGTGAGAGATGAAAACGTAGATAATGTCAAGACGGAATTTTGGCCACCGGAGCGGGTTCAAAACGAGTCACGATCTTCAAGTTATGAATTTTTTAGCGCGTAAAAACTGCACTTTCAGCACACTTTTTCACCATATTTCTTCAAGAAAACTCGCACATTCGGATACCTTCTTTAAAGAATTGACTCTTGAGCCGAACCTGAATTTGAGAATATGTTATCAGAGATATCTTGGCGAAAGAATACCTGAATATGACGCGCCGGGTTGGACTTGTGAATTTTTCTTGAAATATTTTAAGAAATATGGGAGGGCAAATTTTGGGGTACAACAGATACCAAGGTAAGATTCCTACACCAAAGAATGTCATGGACTTAACCATTAAACACACTCCTCTGAATTCACATTTTGTATATGGTCACACACATGATATTAAATACACTAGCAGTAAGCACTCTGTGAAACCAAAATTCAACCAGAGTTTTGGTAAGACTAACAAATCAGGACCCAAGAAAATCTGGGTACCTAAGGATAAAATAATACATGTTGCAGATATCTTTAGCAGCAAGTCAGAAACACCAGTCATGGTACCTGGACTCTGGCTGCTCACGACACATGACGGGAAGAAGGCATATGTTCCAAAGCCTGGAACTTAAGTCTGGAGGCCACGTTGGCTTTGGAGGCAATCAGAGGGGAAAGATAATTGGCTCTGGAACTGTAGGTAATGGAAATCTTCCCTCTATTAATAATGTTCTGCTAGTAGATGGATTGATGCATAATCTGTTATCCATAAGTCAATTAAGTGATAACGGTTATGATATAATCTTTAATCAAAAATCATGTAAAGTTGTTAGTCAGAAAGATGGGACTATCCTGTTTAATGGTAAGAGGAAAAACAACATTTACAAAATCAAACTTTCTGAACTAAAGAGTCAGAATGTAAAATGTCTTCTGTCTGTTAACAACGAGCAGTGGATCTGGCACAGAAGATTGGGGCATGTTAGTATGAGAAGAATATCTCAGATTAACAAACTCAATCTGGTCAGAGGACTTCCTAATTTGAAGTTCAATTCAGATGCTCTGTGTGAAGCATGTCAGAAAGGAAAATTTGCAAAACCTTCTTTTAAATCCAAAAATGTTGTTTCTACCTCTAAGCCATTAGAACTTCTGCACATTGACTTATTTGGACCAGTTAAAACTGCTTCAGTCAGTGGCAAGAAGTATGGGTTAGTAATCGTAGATGACTATAGCAGATGGACATGGGTAAAGTTCTTAAGACACAAGGACGAGTCACACTCTGTGTTTGTTACCTTCTGTAACCAAGTTCAGAATGAAAAGGATCTTAGAATCGTTAAAGTCAGAAGTGATCATGGTGGAGAATTTGAAAACAAAGATTTTGAGTCATTCTTTAATGACAGAGGCATTCTGCATGATTTCTCTTGTCCTAGAACTCCCCAACAAAATGGAGTTGTGGAACGAAAGAACAGAACATTGCAAGAAATGGCCAGAACCATGATCAATGAGACAAACGTTGCTAAGACCTTCTGGGCAGAGGCAATAAACACAGCGTGCTACATTCATAATAGAATCTCAATAAGACCTATTCTGGAAAAGACTCCATATGAATTGTGGAAGAACAGAAAGCCCAACATTTCATATTTTCATCCATTTGGATGTACCTGCTTTATACTTAATACAAAGAATTATTTGAACAAGTTTGACTCTAAAGCACAGAAGTGTATTATGTTAGGATACTCTGAACGCTCAAGAGGGTACAGAGTATACAATACAGAAACACAGATTGTGGAAGAATCAATCAGTGTTCGTTTTGATGATAAGCTTGACTCTGAAAAGTCAAAGCAGAATGAAGTTTTTGCAGGTATAGAAATTGAATTTACAGGTTCTGAAGACAAGTCATCAGAAGCTCTCAACACAGACATTCCTTCAACGTCTGAAAGGAGCACTGCTAGCAATCCTACAACAGCTGCTGATCAACCTCAGAAGAGATTACCCAGAAGCAGCTTGGATCACCCAGAAGAGACTATCTTAGGAAGAAAGGAAGATCCAATCAGAACAAGAGCAAGCTTCAGAAACTCTGAAGAAACTCTTATGGGACTTGTGTCTCTGATTGAACCTTCTTCTATTGATGAAGCACTTCTGGATAATGACTGGATTCTAGAAATGCAAGAAGAGCTGAATCAATTCACCAGAAACGACGTATGGGATCTCGTTCCCAGACCAAAAGGATTCAACGTCATTGGAACAAGATGGGTGTTCAGAAACAAGCTAAATGAACAAGGTGAAGTCATCAGAAACAAGGCACGACTGGTTGCACAAGGTTATAGTCAGCAAGAGGGGATAGACTATACAGAAACCTTTGCCCCAGTCGCCAGGTTAGAATCTATCAGACTTTTAATTTCATTTGCTGTTAATAGAGGCATCACTCTGTATCAGATGGATGTCAAAAGTGCATTCTTAAATGGTTATATAGAAGAAGAAGTTTATGTACACCAACCCCCTGGTTTTGAAAATACAAAACATCCAGAACATGTTTTCAAACTAAAGAAGTCACTGTATGGTCTGAAACAAGCTCCCAGAGCTTGGTATGAAAGGATAAGTAACTTTCTGTTAGAAAATGAATTCACCAGAGGGAAAGTGGACACTACTCTATTCTGTAAATCAGTTAAGAATGACATCTTAGTCTGTCAAATCTATGTTGATGATATTATTTTTGGTTCTACTAATCCTTCTCTTGGAAGAAAATTTGCTAAGTGTATGCAGGCAGAATTTGAGATGAGCCTCATGGGGGAACTGAAATTCTTTCTAGGAATTCAGATCAATCAAACTCCAGAGGGAACTTACATTCATCAGAGCAAATACATCAGAGATCTTCTGAAGAAATTTGACCTCTCAGAATGTAAGCCATCAAAGATTCCAATGCATCCCACGTGCATTCTGGAAAGAGAAGAGGTAAGCAAAAATGTAGAACAGAAAGTCTACAGAGGTATGATTGGTTCTCTCCTCTATCTGACTGCTTCAAGACCTGACATATTATTCAGTGTTTGTATCTGTGCTAGATTCCAATCAGATCCTAGAGAATCTCACTTAACAGTTGTTAAGCGAATTTTCAAGTATCTGAAAGGTACTACTAATCTGGGTTTGTTTTATAGAAAATCTAGTGATTACAGCTTAGTAGGCTACTGCGATGCTGATTTTGCTGGAGACAGAGTGGAACGTAAAAGTACTTCTGGAAGCTGCCAGTTTCTGGGAGAAAATCTGATCTCTTGGTCCAGCAAAAGGCAATCAACAATTGCACTATCAACAGAAGAAGCTGAGTACATAGCAGCAGCAGGATGTAGCACACAAATGCTCTGGATGAAAAGTCAGCTTGAAGACTTCCAGATTTTTGAGAGTAACATTCCTATACTTTGTGATAATACTTCTGCTATTTGCTTAAGTAAGAATCCCATTCTACATTCTAGAGCTAAGCATATAGAAATAAAACATCACTTCATTAGGGACTATATTCAGAAAGGTATTTTGAACTTAAAATTTATAGATACAGACCATCAATGGGCTGATATCTTTACTAAACCCCTTTCAGAAGATAGGTTTAATTTCATTCTGAAACATCTCAGCATGAAAGTTTGTCCAGAGTGAAAATGTTTTAATTCCATATATTTACCTTCAGAATGTAATTGTTTTACTGTGAACTTCTGATCAATCTTCTTTCAGAAAGATAGAACATGCAGATTGTATCAGATGCAAGTCTAAAGATCTGAGAGTCTAAGCTCAAAGACAGACATGCTGATCACTACATCAAACAAGTGTCATCCAATCATCAGCATATCTCTGAAGCAGAACGCGTGCACGCTTCTGAGAAGGCAAAGCGCTGATTGGGTGCATTGAGACACATGTCTGGTAACCGTTTTTAAGTATCTTTCTCAAATCCCCCAAAATCAGCAAGCATTTAATGAAAAGTAATCATGCTTTTAAAATGCAATCATGATTTTTCTCTTTCTTAAAAACGTTTATCTTTTCAAAATATTTTTGAAACTCTATTTAAACACATTAATCTCTCATTCTCATTCTTTACGTTTTCTCACTAATACTCAAGCATTTTCTGCATATTTCTGTGTTCATCTCTTGCAAAACCTTTTTCTCAGTTCTTCTCAAAACCTTTAGTGTGTGGACATGGCAACCTCCAGCAGTGCTTCTGCAGGTCCTCAGAAGAAAGCATCATCTGAGCAATATCAAGTGCCATTCAGAACACTCCTCACTCCTGTGAAGAATCTTGAAGTGCTTTCTGAATTAATCATTGATTTTGGAAGCTTGAAGGAGAACGATTTTGACCTAACTGAAGAAGTTAGGGCACAGAAGTGGGAAAGGTATTTTGACAGGTTGGTTGGACCAACATTCCCTATGCTAGTCAAGGAATTCTGGATTCACGCCAAGGCTTCAACGCATCTAGTCACCTCCTTTGTTATGGGGAAGAAGATTGTGATCACTGAGGATCACATTGCAAGGTTAATAGGTTACAGTGGCGGTGGCGTCCGTTGTGTGGACATGGCTGAGAGATGTGCTGACGTGGGTGTGATAGCTGAAAGGATTTTCACTCATGGGGTGCCCAGCAGCAAGATCAAAGATCTGAAGGATCATTACAAAGTTTGGGCTAAGATAATTCTGGGGTGCTTCAACCATAGGAAACCAACCAGTTCACCTGATTACATAAATGTGGATCAGCAGTTTCTGATCTACTTTATTGATCAGAAGGTAAAAATCAATCTGGCTCATTTCCTGTTCAACCACCTCAGAACAAGTGTGAAGGAAACCAGGGAAGAAGAAAGAACCAAGAGGGATTGGATACCCTTTGGAAGGTTGATATCAGATATTCTGACAGAGAATAGGCTGATAGAGCATCTGATAGAAGCTCAAGAGCTAAGCACCATTGAACCAACAGTTGGGAAA
The DNA here is from genome assembly GCA_948472305.1 of Vicia faba. Classification (NCBI taxonomy): domain Eukaryota; kingdom Viridiplantae; phylum Streptophyta; class Magnoliopsida; order Fabales; family Fabaceae; genus Vicia; species Vicia faba. Next base: position 71,741,509 of record OX451736.1, on the reverse strand, counting down.
CCTCTGAACGCAAAGAACTTGAAGAAGATGAAGTTGATAGAAAATATTCAGAAGGAACCCAAAGCTACTCCTATTGCTGATATCACCAGCAGAAGAGTTCCTCTGAGTGACTTTCCTTTATTTTCTGAGATAGAATCCAAACCAGAGATGGTTCTCAGATACTTGGATGCGTGCAAGGCAGATGGTTCAGATCCAAATCTGATTATCAAAGCTCTGCATCAACCTCAGCAAGAAGTGGCTCTGAAGAAGACGAAGAAGAGGAAGGCACCTTCAGAAGGATCATTCCAGCAGACACCCAAGAAAAGAGGTAATTCATCTGCTGCTTCTGTTTTAAATTCTTCTACTATTCCAGCATCTATTCCTCCTCAAACCTCTCATAGAATCTCAATCCCCATCCCTACCATAGATGAAACTGTACCAGAAGAGGACCCTTCTGAGGCATTAAAACTCAGAAGACCCAGAACCAAACATCCCAAACCAACAATCTCAACAACATCAGCAATTGACAAAGTGCTGTCTGATATTGATCAACACACTTCTGATCAATCAAACTCTAAACCACAAATTGTCCCTCCTCCACAACCAGAACAACAACAATCTACTGAAGAACCAGAACAACAACAACAACCACTCTCACCAATTCCAGAAGAACCCCTAATCCCTGAACAACCAGAAATTCCAACAACTTCTCCTCAACCAGCAATTCTGTCTCCCTCTCCTCAACCAGAAATTAATCCACCATCACCTCAACCTGAGTTTCATCACTCTGAAACTCCTTCTCCTCAACCATTTGAACCTCATTCACCTCAACCATCACCTTTGGCAATCCAGCTGCCAGGTGGAACAACTATCACCTTGGCACAATTGCCATCCTCATCAGAATCTACACCACCAAATACTCCCAAAACACCACCCAGTCCAATCATAATTTCTGATTCTGAAACTCCCTCTCCAAAACAAACAGCTGCCAAGAAAACCTCCGAAAACCCCAGCAGGACTTTCATAGACTTAACCAGTCTTGACCGTCTTGCTGATCTGAAACATAAAATTGCCATCCCTAAACCAAAACAACCAGATGTTGGCTCTGGTATTATGAATTTTGAAACAGGTGTGCTGCAATGGATTGCTTCTTTGAAGCAAGTCTGTCCTGGAATGATTGACCCAGCTACTTCTGATCAGCTCTGGTCATAATTCAGACTTTGGGTACGTGCTGAAGCCCTCAAGTTGCAGGATATCAACTATGAGCAGGCACAACAGAATTTCAGCAAGCTTCTGAATGAAGTTGGAAGTCAGCTTCTGAAAGAAGACGTGCTCCCTCTGGATAGTGAACCTTGGTCTGAGAAACAGCCAGCTTCAAAGGTGCAATCAGAAGAAGACAAGACCATTCAAGCTGAAGAAAGTCAAGCAGAAGATGTTGCAGAAAGCTCTCAGAAGCTTCCTGCTTCTGATGCTTCTCAAGCTGCCTTGGACAGGCAGACTCTGGAAGAACTAAAGCTGAATGACATGCGTCTGCAGCAGCGGATGGATGAAAACGACCAGAAGATGAAAGAAAGAATGGATGTGCAGGATAGCAAGATTGACACTGTTGTCAGCATGGTGCACAAGCAGAATGAGACTGCTGAAAAGATCCAAGCCATGCTGGAGAACCTGTTCACACGCTTGCCTCCTCAACCTTAGTCTTTTTTCATTCATGTCTTTTTCATGTTTTCTTTGATTTTCTGATGTACTGCTTGAATATGTTTTGTACTATTTTCATGTTTTGATTCTGAACTCTTTTAATATAACTAGTTTTTCTGATCTTAATTGTTTTAGCACATCACTTACACTTTTTGATTGCTGACAAAAAGGGGGAGAACAAGAATGATATTTTAAACAATAACGGCTAACTAGACAGAAATTCTCAAACATTCTAACTCTATTACTTGAAAATGTTTTTCTGTTTTGCTTAAAGTCTACAGGTACAAGGAAGCTCCTGGACACTCTGAAGACTAGAAGCTCTGATCACTATGAAGCTCTGATCCGCTCTGATACTCTGATCCAAAGCAAAGCTCTGACAAGAAAAGCTCTGAAACTCTGCTCTGACATAAAGCTTCTGATAGTCAAAGACTCTGATACTCTGATGTTCAAAGAAAGGCAAAAAGATCTGATCCTGAAGAACACGTGTAATCAAAGGGAAGTAATAAACTCAGGGGGAGTATCTCTCAACTCTGATATCCTTTTACTCCTTATCCTTTTTACTTCTTACTCTGATGCATATTTCTGATACCTTTTCACGTTATTCTCATTTAAAAATATCTAGTTTTTGTCATCATCAAAAAGGGGGAGATTGTTAGAACAAAGTTTGAATCTACTACCCTATATTTAAGTTTTGATGATAACAAAGTGAAAAGATATACTATTTATAAGATTCATGTATGAACTATCTGCTGCCTAAAATTATTATGTTCTGACTTGCAGATACTCTGATTGATATAAGCAAGATCACATCTAATCAGCATCAGAATTTGGTTTTTGACACCAGCATCAGAAGTTGCCATATCAGAATGTCAGAATCAGATGATCAACTCACGTATATGCTGAAGCCTGATGAACAAGACTACGCTCAACACTCTGATAAAGAAACACAACAGTTCATCAGCAGCTAAGTAGAGTCAGAATGAGCCAAGCCAGAACTTGCATTAAGTAAGCAACAGTACTGTGCATTGAAAGCAAATTAATACCAACAGCCTCATTCCAGACAAGATCTGCTCGATAAGGAAAGTTTGTAAATAGCATTGAATCAAGAATATTGCATCCAACGTTCAACATCTCAGTGCTATATAAACAAGACTTTGTAGATTGAAATGGCTAATGCTCTCCAAATCTCTACATGCATAAAAGCTGATCAAAATCTTCCTTCTCTCAGTTTTGCTAAACACTACACATTCTGATATTCTATCATTGTTTAGCAATCTAGTTTCTAAGCTTTAAGTTCTGTATACATCACAGTTGTGATACAGTTTTTGTAGAAAACATTCACACACTTAGATTTGATTTCTTTGTAAGAAAGTGTTTCCTTGACAAACCGGGTTGTGGTTTGGATCAAGAAGGCTTTAGCAGTGGTTAAAGCAGTCTGTAATATTTAGTTGAATATAGTGGATTAAGACCTCGTTGGAGAGAGGAGAAATCACCTTGACGGGTGGACTGGAGTAGTTTGAGATCAAACGAACCAGGATAAAAATATCTTGTTCATTGCATTAGATTTCAATTTTACAATTCAACCCCCCCCCCCCCCCCCCTTCTTGTGTTTTTCACTACTTCACATTCTACCTACTCAAAAGTATTTCTTGTTCATTTTCTTTTCCTTTGACATTGTTATCTTACCATTGATTTGGCAAGTAACCCTATCTTTGGATGTTAGCGGTACGGGCGTGGGTCATCGTATAACCATGATTAGAAATAATGCAAGGTATATTAGCATTCTATTTTAGGGACTGAGATCATTTTTAAGGCAACTTAGATAGTGTCATCGAGGGACTATGATCTTGTATTTTCTTGTTTGTCCTAAGATACCTTACATGCGTAATATGGCCATTTTATATAAGGAAACCAAGTTGAATAGCCCTAGGGGTGCTTGTGTGCAAGTGTATTGGTTTCATACTTTCTTTTGTCTTGAATTAGGGTTTTCAAATTATTGGTTTTAATATTTCCATACAAACCCTAATTACTAGCATATTATATATAAAAGCGAAAAATTGTGGAATTTAAAGTTACTACGCTATTACAACATTTGTGGGAGGGGGTGTACAAATTGAATGAAGAGTGCAAGAATATAAAACCTAATTAGTCTATTACAACCATATTGAATGGGTATCAATGTACAAGGAATTAAATGGATACAATGTACAAAAGTGAATAAATGTACAAAAATATAAAATGTGAAGTAAATGGATATTTGCTTAGATTTTTTAGAGAAAAGGATTTTGTCTTAACCTAATTAATTAAAGAAAATAATTAATAAAAAAAAAAGTAAACCCTAAATTTGTTTAAGAAAAGATTTTTAAACAAAACCCTAAATCTATTGGTTAAAATAAAAGAAAATAAGTTTATGAGAAAAGTGTTTTTTTGGTATTTTTGTCTTGAAAATATTTATAGTATTATAAAATATTTTTTGCCTTTTTAATATTAAAATAATATATTTTAATAGGTGTCAAGAGAAAATAAATACTAACCTAGTTTTAATTTAATTTACAAGACTAGTCCATAAAAATAAATAATGTGTAGTTAAATAAAATTTTTTTTTTTGTAAGAAAAATAAAAGAAACTAAGTTAAAATAAAATTCTATTTTTTAGTGATTTTTTAATATTAGGAAAAATATTTAAGAGAATAAAAAATAAAAACAAAAATAAATAAACTTGGGTCAGGGGTGCAATTATCCTGCAGGGGGGTTACTAAGCAAAAAATAAATAAAAAAAAGTATAAGCCCAATAAGACCCAGGCGCTTGCAAAAATCCGAATGGTGCAAAAGTATTTTAAAAAAACACAAAAGGGTATCACTGGGGTTTAAACCCAGGTCCAAAAGGTTACAGGCGCGCGCTTCCACCACTGGGGTGGCTATACATCCATTAACATAGGAAAATCAATAAATATGTAAGGCAAAACGTGCACTGATGACTTCATCTTCAACCTCCAGCCAGACCAATTGTAACTTGCTCATTTCTCATCAAAAATAAAAATTGTAAACATGAAACTTGTAGCAAATTTTCTCACGGTTTCAGAAATGTAAAGCATTAAAACTATATATCAAATATAAGCATGAATTTTAATGGCCCTAATCTGAACCCTAAAAACCTCAGAAATTTTAGTTTCAAAATTCTCTAAGCTCAAGCAAAATTAATGGGAACTATGGACATGGTTAGCTTCAGGGCAATGATATCTACATATTTTGTTCACAAATAAACAATTGATGATTCCTGTATGAGGAGTTCAAAGTTGAGAAAACTTACCTCAAAACTGGAAATTATGTTTTGAGTTTGAGCTTGTTTCAAGTGATGGTGATGATCAGGTTAGCTTCCTTGAGGTCCTAGGAAGCTAATGCAGTGATTAGCTTGAACAATGGATGGCTGAAATGGTCTGGAGAACTCAATGTGCAGAGCTGAGTTTTTGTAAATGGAGGATGGTGTTAATGGTGTTACAGTTATGTGACAGGGTGTGGGATTGATTCTATGTGATGTTTAGAAACTTTAAAAACCAAAAGGCCAAGAAACACATGAGTAGATTATAAGTTTCAAGTTTTTGGTCAGTTTGCATGAAAATGGAAGTGTGAAGTGTGATTCTGAGTTCTAGGTGTTTTCAAGGCTTGAACATTCGTGTGTTTGTGTATAATGGTTTGTGTATGTATAAACAAAAGTGTTTGAGTGCATTGGCAAGTCAGAAGTACAAGTTCTTAGCTTTTGGCTAAGTTACTTGATTTTGAAGAAAAGGGGGAAACAAGTTTCAAGAAGAGGTACAAGCATCGGATGGATGATTGTAAGTGTTTCAACCATTTATCATGAGTTATAGGACTTGTTTTCTCATAAGATAACAAGTGCAAGGCTCAAGAACGTTTTTTGTACAAAAAGTCACTTTATCAAAATTGCAATGGAACCTTTCTTCCAAAAATGGATAAAAAGCATGTCCATACATTAAATGCTTGAAGTGAGGCCTCTAACAGCTGTGTAAACCATTAATTATTGAGTTCCTAACAAGTTTGAGGCCTTCAAAGTAGATTTAATGCAGCACAACTTTGAATTTGAATTTTGTTCATCACTAAAATGACTCGTAATTAAAGTGATAAAACCATAACTTCATCTCTTCGACTGTCCCTACTCAAGAATAATCTTAAGGAGTTCTTGGACATTTTGGAAAGCTTGTGATATTCTCTACAACCCATATTTGAATTTATTTTGAAGATTCCCCTTGTAACTATATGAAAAAGTTCCATGAAGTTGGGTCAAAATCCTGACCAAATTAGGGCAAAATTTCACCAAGTGTTTTGTTTCATGACCCTATGTTCATAAAATTATAACTTGAGATCCAAGCACTTTTGGAAGGAGTTGTGTAAAGCAAAGTCATAGATTTCATGGAGATCTACAACTTTCATGTTCGAAATTTCTCTTGAATCATCTTTCATCATGGTGAAAAATTTGTTCAAAGTTGTGAAAAAATATGAAATTTCCAACACTTAGAAAAATTTCTAAGTTTACAAATTTTGACATTTCAAAATGAAATCTTGATGAATAAGTTTCATATTTTGACATGTGTTGATGAATTATGATCTTTGGCACTTGAATTTGACCAAAAAGTCAAAGTTTGACTTTTCAGTATACAGTTGACTTTTGATCAATTGACTGAAAAATTCATCTTACAATCCAATGGACTTGAAATTTTTTGACCCATGTCATTAGGTCAAAATGATGCAATTGGACTCTTGAGATCATGCCTTAAACCAATTGACCATTTGCTAGGTCAAAAATCAGAGATTGCCCTCTCCCAGTCAAAACCCTAATTTTGACCATTTTGACCTTTTGGAGATTTGAACAAATTTCTTGAGGAATTATGGTCCAAACTTGATCAAATGATACATATGAGGCTAAAATGTTTATTTGGATAAAAAATTATGAAGTTTGAGTGTAAATTGGCCATAGTTACTTTTTCCCCAATACAAGTGATTTTTAGGTCAACTACTCAATTAACTGAGCAAAAGTGTGATCCAAAGCTTGAAACTTGACATGAGTAATCTTAGGGGTCCATAATGATCCATGAAAGTAATATGGGGTATTATAAGTTCAAAAACCTTTGTACAATCTTAAACCCTAATTTTGGCCATCAGTGTTTAAGGAGGTGTCTTGAGACATGATATAGAGATCATGCTCCAACAACATTTAGTGCAATAAGAAGGGGATGAGATGAAGAGGGGTGAGAGAGAATATACAAACCACTTTTTGGATTAAATTTAATTAAATTATTATTAAAATCATTCATCCATTTTTGTGGAGTTAGACTCAACACCATGGATCCAATGATATTAAAATGTTGATGATATAATTTTTTACCCAAGATCAGCTAGAAAATAGTCACAAAATAATATTACATTTTAATATATGCAAAAAGGTTTAAAAATAATGTTTAAAAATAGAAATAAAAGAGAAAAATATCAACTATGTTCAAATTAATCAAGAAATAAAAAGTAAGACCATAGAAAAATCAGAAAAGGGCTCAAATGATTTTATAATTTTTTTGGTAATTTTTTAAAGTCAGAAATTATTTTTAAAATTAAAAGAAATGGGTAAAATAAACCAAAAATGATAAAAAAAATAGCAAAGTCAGAAACAAAAATAAAATAAGGTCACCAATATTTGTCACAATATCATTGGATCATTCTATAATTTTTTCATAATTTAAAAATGCATAAAAGTATTTTTAAACTTTTAAAACTATTCAAATAAATTTTAAATTTATAAAAAAATACCAAAACATAAAATTAAATTGTGAAAAATTAAAACTCAGAAAGAGAATAATCAAAAATAATTTTCATAATTTTTTCAGACTTTTTGGACTTAAAATGAATTTTCTATAATTTTTTGAAGTTTAAAACAATTAAATATAAAAATCAGGAAAAAAAATAAAATTCAAAAATATGTGGACCATTGGATGAGAGTCAAAACGTGTTAGTAATCAGATCCAAAGGATCTGGCGTGCTGTGCATATCATGGTCATTAGTGAATAAAGCATAGAATCAGAAATAAAATCAGAATTCAAAAAAGTAAGTGGCACGCCATCATTGGTTGGAAGATGACACGTTGGTCATCTTCAACCTCCAGCCAATGTGAATTGTAGGTCTCTCAAACTGTAAAATTAGAAGCTCAAACCTATGCCATTCGCTTCGTCTCTTCAAGACGAAGACAACCACACCCTCGCGCCAAATTTATATAAAATGTAGCTCAAGCAATTTGGAAGGCAAGTTTTGAAAAGGGATTTAAAATTTCATGGTCAAAACTTGTTTCCAGTAAAAGGTTAGTGTTGCGACTAGAACCAGGGCAATGAGAGCATCACAAAGATATCAAAGTATTGAAGAATTGATGAAGGAATCTACCTATTGAAGTTTAGTTGCAGAGTTCTGAAACTAGACTTCTTTGGAGCAATATAGGGCACGATTCTTGAATGTAATTATATGGTTAACTTCAGGGAAGATCAAGGAAGGTGAATTGATGAAAAAAATGGATTGAAAAAGGCTTGTATATGAATTTCGAAGTTGCTGAATTCTGAGTTTTGAACAAGTTTGGCAGGGTGATTCTGGCTATCCAAGCTTGAGAAAATGAATGGGATAGTTCATGTATTTATAGGAGAAGCAAGTGGGATCAAAAGGAAGAGTGAATGATGCATTTTGGATGGAATTCATGCAAACCTGATGCACGAGTGAAGTGTGATCTCATTTTAACCAAAACGCATCCAATCCTTGCGTTTTGAGGTGCTAAACACTTTTGGAAAGTTTGTTAATCAAGTTTAAATCAAAAAGCGCATATAAATTTTGTGATTAGAGGCCACATTATGGATTTCAAAATCCTGACTTGGTGAGAAATTCAGTTTCAAAGTGCCAACTTCTGACCAATGGCCTTTTCAACTTAAGGGGTCTTAGGGTATGATTCTTGATGCTTTAGAAAGATGAGGTCACAAGTTTTGTAATGGAAAAAGAATTGAGTTAAATGGATGCTTGAGCTGAAATTTTCAATGAGTCAAAGTTGGAGAAAAAGGGTTGACTTTCCATAATTAGAAATATTTCAAATTTTCCTTCAAAAATGACCTATAATGTCTTGCACCCAAACATAGCCTTCCACTTGGAATTTGCTCTTGACCAAAAAAGATGGAATGAATTATATCTATTGAATTGAATTTTGAAACTTGAACCATTCAAAATATCCAAATATTGAGAAAGTTGTGACTTGTTGAAGTTGGCAAAATTTCATAAAATGACCTATAATCTTTTGTATCCTTAAGGCAACTTCGATCCATTTTCTCACTTTGCACATAAAATAAGGCATAAAATTCACATCTTAAAGATCATTATGGAAAAAGAATAGGCTCAAGGTGATAAAAATTGACCAAGTTATGCTCATTTGAAGTCACACATGAAAAATTGGGGATTCATCTGGAGGACTTGTAATCTTTCTTCCTCATCAAGTTTCTTCCACATGAAAACTCCTTGGAAATTTTGAAATTATTTGTTAATAACCCTTTGAAGAGAATGATTTCTTTGGAATCACTCAAAAATACCAAAATATGGGCAAGATATACTCCTTTGAAGTTCAAAACCCTAGCTCCTAGATTAAGAAATATGCCTTGAGGAACTTTGACAATTTTGAACAAACTTCTTGTACCAAAACAAATTATTTATAAATATAAGTTGTTGAGGATGATAGTGAGAACTCATGGCAACCACAACCACTTCCATATCTTGAGAACTAAGAGAAATATGCATTTGTGACCAATGGGAACAAAGCCTTGTCCAAGCATGACAACTTCTCCAATCAATCCCTTGTGCTTTTCAACCAAATTTGATAACCTTGAAATGTGGTGAACCAAAATAACCTTGCCATGCCATTTCTTCCAAAACAAATCCAATGGTGAGGTTTGAACTTCTCAAGCTTTATTGATTAGGGCATGGAAATAAACTCATGAACCCATGGAGCAACTTGCTGAATCTTATTGCCTTTACCTACATGAGTAACAAGCAAGACAAACCAACATTGCATTTTATTAATTAAAATAAGAAATCAAGACAAAATATATTCATGATCACAAAAGAACACAAGTCAAGGTGTTTGGTGATTCCTCAAAGAGCAAAGCTAAATATAGGGAGGGGAACCAAGACTCCTAATGTGATCTTGTTGTGAATGAATCAACATGGTGTGATGAAGGGATCTTAGGGGCAACAATTGGGGTACAAAAGATTCCCTTATTTAAGTTTCTTCTATCCGGAGATAAGAAGGTTAAAAATCTTCGTGTCGACAGGATCGAAGATATCTAAATATAAAACAAACCCTATTTTTGGCCCTAAGATGCCATGAAAACATTTATGATCATGAATGAATATGAACAAGACCAAAGAGACGCAGAACACCATTGGGGATGTTACAATAATAAAGAAACAAGAGAGTGACCCGACCAGGAAAATAAATCGCTGGTGGATCAAAAGACCCGACTCAGAGAGGATGGTAAAATGGTCAAAGGATACACCAACTCCTACTGGAGGTAAAGCTACCAATGTTCACTGAAGGTAGAAGGAAAAGAAATAACAACACAGACGTTCACTGACGGTGAGCTACCAACATTCACTGAAGGTAGAAGGAAAAGAAATAGCATAGCATCGCCGTTCACTGACAATGAACTACCAACGTTCACCGAGGGTAGCAAAAAGATAACAAACACCAACTTTCACTGATGGTGATCTACCAACTTTCACTGAAGGTAGAAAGATAATATATCATAGCATCACCATTCACTGACGATGAACTACCAACGTTGTAGCAAAAATATAACAATCATCGATGTTCACTACCAATGACCTACAAACTTTCACCGAAGGTAGAAAGAGAATATATCATAGCACCGCCGTTCACTGGCGATGAACTACCAACGTTCACTGAGGGTAGCAAAAAGATAACAAGTTTCCCTAAAATTATGGAATTTCTCCTAGAACGGGTCTCAACTTCTTCTTTAACCGAGGCACTTTTCCTGGAAAGGGTAATATGTATGTTGTCTCAAATAAAGAGACTTCCACTTGCAAAGATTTCACAGTGAGCTATTTCTGCGAATTTGAAAGTCTTGCCATCCACTGGCGTAAACTGACAATGGACTGCAAACTATCCACTCATAGAGGAGATAGCAAAAAAAGTTACATCGACTTTTACAGTGAAGCACAAGTTTCTCAAATAAAGAGACATGCTACTTGTTGTCATGGAGGATTGTAAAAAGAAATGACTTTCTAGGGATAGAAATATGACTTTGTGGGGAAAGAAATATGACTTCCTGGGGAAAGGCCACGATATTCCTGCTAAGGAGATAAAGTCTTCTCGTGAAAAATAAATGCACCAACCAAAACTCGAAGTTTTAAGAAATCCAAAGTAAATAATATTGTTGTGGAACCACAGATTCAAACCAGAAATAAACTGGACTGAAACAGTCAACCAAAATACATCCTTTGAGAAATAAACTCAAGAGGGAAAACCAAATCCATCCAAACAAGGAGTTGTACAAGAAGGATAAAGCAAAAATCTTCCACGAGGGACAACTCAGTGGGGGACATTGAAAGAATATACGCTTTTTGCTTAAGGCCAACACTCTGTTGAAGAGAGGATATCGTAACTCTACAAAGCAGGGTGATATGTCAACAAAAATATTAAAAAATGTCAATGAACATTGATTTGCCAATTTTAGCTATGCATGATGTATGTATGAATGTATGAGTGTTATCGTGCGTGTGCTGACAAAACAGATATACAACACTAAGAGTAACTAGGCAAAACCAAATCTGACACAAACAACACTCGGCTAAACCACATCCAAGATGATCATTCAAAGAAAATGTAAATGCCAACTAAAGAAACAAAACCTACTGCCTACTTTATCTTTACTGGGGAGAAACATAATTCGGAAGTAAACAAAACAAAGTAACAGAATAGTACAGATACAGGGATAGAACATCCTTCTACAGGCTTCACTGGGGAAACAAATGTTTTCAAAAGTAACACTTCTACTGGGGATTGCAAAACCAGTCTCAAGTAAAGAAGATGGACACTGAATCATCAAAACATTCACTGGGGAATTCAGGCCTACTTCATTGGGGAGGTTAACACCACATCCTCAAAGGGAAAATCACAATATGTTCTTCACTAGAGAAACCAGGGACCTGCGTTCTTAAAGAGTGATTATGATACCAACTTCTCGAGAAAAAGAACTTCCATTAGACCGAATGAAAACTTCACTGGAGAAATCTCGAATTGAAACTTCACATCATGAAAACTCATAAAAGAGGAGAAATGAATCCAAACTTGACCGAGGATACTGGAGTCACGCACCCATTACGGAAAATCAGCCTGAGTAAAGCTTCCTGAGGGGAACAAAAACTTCTTAAAACAAACTGGAGTTTGTCCATTCCTAGGATCACCATTTTTGTTGTTGTTGTTTTTTTTTCTTCGCATCACAAATTCTAAAGTAAAAGCAAATTGTAAATTCTTTTTGAAAAATCGATTTTGTTATTTAATATTTTTTCTTTGAAAGTTACTATCAATAATAAATGGAGTCTCTGCAAGCTAAATAAAATGAGAAATACAAAGAATTGGGTAAAAGCACAAATTTCATTAATAGAATGGTAGTCTGCGAATGGCGAGACTCCATGGATAATTACAATGTTTGGAAAATGGTAATTGTGATACGGTGGGAGAAATGACTTGAGTGTTTTGCGTTTGATCGCAAATGTTGTGGTTAGAAAGAGTCTCCACTGACTTTTCTTTTATCCAAAAGCAAAGGTGAAAAAGCACAAGAAAGACCTTTGAGATTATTTCTTGAGTTCGGAGGGTAGATTATGAAAACGGGAGGTATTAGCACCCTTTTCATCCATGGTTTTCCATGGGCCCTTAGTTACTTGCTAGATCACTTGCTTTTTGTTTGAAATTGTGCTTTGTGTGTTTTTTGAAAGTATTTTGTTTAAAGAAGCCATTGTTTAGGCAATCTTTGTAATGATTCTCGTTCGTAAGAATGTATACAAAGATGTTAATCTTTTGAAAATGTTTTCAATTTTGTAAGATGTTTGAAAGTGTATATGTTTGTTTTGAAAAGAGCAAGGATGTCTTGTTTTGAAATGGAGCAAGTAATTAGGAGCATTCTACCTACTCAAAAGTATTTCTTGTTCATTTTCTTTTACTTTGACATTGTTATCTTACCATTGATTTTGCAAGTAACCCTATTTTTGGATGTTAGTGGGACGGGCGTGGGTCGTCGTATAACCATGATTAGAAATAATGCAAGGTATCTTAGCATTCTCTTTTAGGGACTGAGATCATTTGTAAGGCAACTTAGATAGCGTCATCGAGGGACTATGATCTTGTATTTTCTTGTTTGTGCTAAGATACCTTACATGCGTAATATGGCCATATTATATAAGGAAAACAAGTTGAATAGCCTTAGGGGTGCTTGTGTGCAAGTGTATTGGTTTCATGCTTTCTTTTGTGTTGAATTAGGGTTTTCTAAGTATTGGTTTTAATACTTCCATAAATCCCCTAATTACTAGCATGTTATATATAAAAGCGATAAATTGCGGAATTTAAAGTTACTACGCTATTACAACATTTGTGGGGGGGGGGGGGGGGGGGGGGGGGTGTACAAATTGAATGAAGATTGCAAGAATATAAAACCTAATTAGTCTATTACAACCATATTGGATGGGTATCAAAGTACAAGGAATTAAATGGATACAATGTACAAAAGTGAATAAATGTACAAAAATATGAAATGTGAAGTAAATGGATATTTGCTTGGATTTTTTAGAGAAAAGGATTTTGTCTTAACCTAATTAATTAAAGAAAATAATTAATAAAAAAAGTAAACCCTAAATTTGTTTAAGAAAAGATTTTTAAACAAAACCCTAAATCTATTAGTTAAAATAAAAGAAAATAAGTTTATGAGAAAAGTGTTTTTTTGGTATTTTTGTCTTGAAAATATTTATAGTATTATAAAATATTTTTTGCCTTTTTTATATTAAAATAATTTATTTTAATAGGTGTAAAGAGAAAATAAATAATAACCTAGTTTTAATTTAATTTATAAGACTAGTCCATAAAAATAAATAATGTGTAGTTAAATAAAATATTTTTTTGTGAGAAAAATAAAATACACTAAGTTAAAATAAAAATCTATTTTTTAGTGATTTTTTAATATTAGGAAAAATATTTAAGAGAATAAAAATGAAATGAATAAAAAATAAAAAGAAAAATAAATAAACTTGGGCCAGGGGTGCAATTATCCTGCAGGGGGGTTACTAAGCAAAAAATAAATAAAAAAAACAGTATAAGCCCAATAAGGCCTAGACGTTTGCAAAAATCAGAATGGTGCAAATATATGAAGAAAAAAAACACAAAAGGGTACCATTGGGGTTCAAACCCAGGTCCCAAAGGTTACAGGTGCGCGCTTCTACCACTGAGGTGGCTATACATCCATTAACATAGGCAAATCAATAAATATGTAAGGCAAAACATGCCCTGATGACTTCATCTTCAACCTCCAGCCAGACCAACTGTAACTTGCTCATTTCTCATCAAAAATGAAAATTATAAACATGAAACTTGTAGCAAATTTTCTCACGGTTTTCAGAAATGTAAAGCATTAAACTATAGATCAAATATAAGCATGAATTTTAATGGTCCTAATCTGAACCTTAAAAATCTCAGAGTTTTAAGTTTCAAAATTCTCCTAAGCTCAAGAAAAATTAATGGGAACTATGGACATGGTTAGCTTCAGGGCAATGATATCTACATGTTTTGTTCACAAATAAACAATTGATGATGCCTATATGAAGAGTTCAAAGTTGAGAAAACTTACCTCAAACTGGAAATTGTGTTTTGAGTTTGAGCTTGTTTCAAGTGAT